>CM038670.1:456884316-457572163 GCA_021605145.1 Aegilops bicornis
TGATCAACAATATGTCAACAACATATACTCATCGAAATTCTCAAAGGTTCCACTCACTTCTTTGGAAATACAAGTTTCTCATAAACTTTGTACAAACCCAAAATCTTTGATCATCTCATCAAAGCGCATATTCCAACTCAGAGATGCTTACTCCAGTCCTTAGAAGGGTTGCTGGAGCTTTGCATACTTGTTAGCATCTTTCAGGATTGACAAAACCTTCTGGTTGTATCACATACAACCTTTCCTCAAGAAAATTGTCGAGGAAACAATGTTTTGACATCCTATCTGCAAGATTTCATGCAGTAACTGCTAATCCAATTCCAACAGACTCTTAGCATCGCTACGAGTGAGAAAGCCTCATCGCAGTCAACTCCTTGAACTTGTCGAAAAACATCTTAATGACAAGTCGAGCTTTCTTAATGGTGACACTTACCATCATTGCCCGTCTTCCTTCTAAAATCCATCTGTACTCAACAGCCTTACGACCATCGGGTAGTTCTGCCAAAGTCTACACTTTGTTTTCATACGTGGATCCTCTCTCGGATTTTATGGCCTCGAGCCATTTGTCGGAATCCGGGCCCACCATCGCTTCTCCATAGCCCGTAGGTTCATTGTTGTCTAGCAACATGACCTTCAAGACAGGATTAAGTACCACTCTGAAGTAGTACGCATCCTTGTCGACCTACGAGGTTTGGTAGTGACTTGATCTGAAGTTTCATGATCACTATCATTAGCTTCCACTTTAATTGGTATAGGCGCCATAGGAACAACTTCCTGTGCCCTGCTACACACTAGTTGAAGTGACGGTTCAATAACCTCATCAAGTCTCCACCATCCTCCCACTCAATTCTTTCAAGAGAAACTTTTCCTCGAGAAAGGACCTGATTCTAGAAACAATCCCTTTTGCTTCCGGATCTTAGACAGGAGGTATACCCAACTGTTTTGGGTGTCCTATGAAGATGCTTTTATCCGCTTTGGGTTCGAGCTTATCAGCCTGAAATCTTTTCACATAAGCGTCGCAGCCCCAAACTTTTAAGAAACGACAACCATAGTTCATATGGTGTCGTCTCAACAGAATTACGTGGTGCCCTATTTAAAGCGAGTGCGGTTGTCTCTAATGCCTAACCCATGAACGATAGTGGTAATTCAATAAGAGACATCATGGTACGCATCATATCCAATAGGGTGCAACTATGATGTTCGGACACACCATCACACTATGGTGTTCTAGGCTGTATTAATTGTGAAACAATTTCCACAATGTCTTAATTGCGTGCCAAAACTCGTAACTCATATATTCATCTCTATGATCATATCATAGACATTTCATCCTCTTGTCACGAAGATCTTCAACTTCACTCTGAAATGACTTGAACCATTCAATAATTCAGACTTGTGTTTCATCAAGTAAATATACTCAGTATCTACTCAAATCATCTGTGAAGTAAGAACATAACGATATCCACTGTGTGCCTTAGCACTCATTGGACTGCACACATCAACATGTATTACTTCCAACAAGTTGCTTTCTTGTTCCATTTCACTGAAAACGAGGCTTTCAGTCATCTTGCCCATATGGTATGATTTGCATGTCTCAAGTGATTCAAAATCAAGTGAGTCCAAACGATCCATCTACATGGAGTTTCTTCATGCGTACATAACAATAGACATGGTTCGCATGTCTCAATCTTTTCAAAAAACGAATGAGTCCAAAGATCCATCAACATGGAGCTTCTTCATGCATTTTATACCATTGTGACTCAAATTGCAGTGCCACAAGTATGTGGTACTATCATTATTATCTTATATCTTTTGGCATGAACATGTGCATCACTACAATTGGGATTCAATAAACCATTCACTTTAGGTGCAAGACCATTGAAGGTATTATTCAAATAAACAGAGTAACCATTATTCTCCTTAAATGAATAACCGTATTGCAATAAACATAATCCAATCATGTCTATGCTCAACACAAACACCAAATAACAATTATTTAGGTTTAACACCAATCTCGATGGTAGAGGGAGCGTGCGATGCTTGATCACATCAACCTTGGAAACACTTCCAACACATATAGTCAGCTCACCTTTAGCTAGTCTCCGTTTATTCCGTAGCTTTTATTTCGAGTTACTAACACTTAGCAACCGAACCGGTATCTTATACCCTGGTGCTACTAGGAGTACTAGTAAAGTACACATTAACATAATGTATATCCAATATACTTCTATCGACCTTGCCAGCCTTCTCATCTACCAAGTATCTAGGGTAATTCTGCTCCAGTGACTCTTCCCCTTATTACAGAAGCACTTAGTCTCGGGTTTGGTTCAAACTTTGGGTTTCTTCACTAGAGCAGCAATTGATTTGCCGTTCCATGAAGTATCCCTTCTTGCCCTTGCCCTTCTTGAAACTAGTGGTTTCACAAACCATCAACAATTGATGCTCCTTCTTGATTTCTACTTTCATGTGTCAAATATCGCGAATAGCTCAAGGATCATCATGTCTATCCCTGATATGCTTTAGTTCATCACGAAGCTCTAATAGCTTGGTGGCAGTGACTATGGAGAACCATCACTATCTCATATGGAAGATTAACTCCCACTCGATTCAAGTGATTGTTGTACTCAGACAATCTGAGCACATGTTCAATGATTGAGCTTTTCTCCCTTAGTTTGCAGGCTTAAGAAACTCGTCAGAGGTCTTATACCTCTTGACGTGAGCACGAGCCTGAAATCCCAATTTCAGCCCTCGAAACATCTCATATGTTTCGCGATGTTTCAAAATCGTCTTCGGTGCCTCAACTCTAAACTGTTTAACATTATTGAACTATCATGTAGTTATCAAAACGTGTATGTCAGATGTTCGCAACATCCAGAGACAACGTTCGAGGTTCTGCACATCGAGCGGTGCATTAAGGACATAAGCCTTCTACGAAGCAACGAGGACAATCCTCGCCATTACGGACCTAGTCCGCATAATCGCTACTATCAACTTTCAACTGAATTTTCTCTAGGAACATATCTAAAACAGTAGAACTAAATCGCGAGCTACGACATAATTTGCAAAAACCTTTTGACTATGTTCAGGATAATTAAGTTCATCTTGTGAACTCCCACTCAGATAGACATCCCTCTAGTCATCTAAGTGATTACATGATCCGAGTCAACTAGGCCGTGTCCGGTCATCACGTGAGACGGACTAGTCATCATCGATGAACATCTTCATGTTGATCGTATCTACCATACGACTCATGCTCGACCTTTCGGTCTCTTGTGTTCCAAGGCCATGTCTGTACATGCTAGGCTCGTCAAGTCAACCTAAGTGTTTCGCGTGTGTAAATCTGGCTTACACCCATTGTATGTGAACGTTAGAATCTATCACACCCGATCATCACGTGGTGCTTCGAAACAACGAACTTTCGCAACGGTGCACAGTTAGGGGGAACACTTTTCTTGAAATTATTATGAGGGATCATCTTATTTACTACCGTCGTTCTAAGCAAATAAGATGCAAAAACATGATAAACATCACATGCAATCAAAAAGTGACATGATATGGCCAATATCATTTTGCTCCTTTTGATCTCCATCTTCGGGGCTCCATGATCATCATCGTCACCAGCATGACACCATGATCTCCATCATCATGATCTCCATCATCGTGTCTCCATGAAGTTGTCTCGCCAACTATTACTTCTACTAATATGGCTAATGGTTTAGCAATGAAGTAAAGTAATTACATGGTGTTGTTCATTGACACGCAGGTCATACAATAAATTAAGACAACTCCTATGGCTCCTGCCGGTTGTCATACTCATCGACATGCAAGTCGTGATTCCTATTACAAGAACATGATCAATCTCATACATCACATATCATTCATCACATTCTTTTGGCCATATCACATCACATAGCATACCCTGCAAAAACAAGTTAGACGTCCTCTAATTGTTGTTTGCATGTTTTACATGGCTGCTGTGGGTTTCTAGCAAGAACGTTTCTTACCTACGCAAAAACCACAACGTGATATGTCAATTGCTATTTACCCTTCATAAGGACCCTTTTCATCGAATCCGATCCGACTAAAGTGGGAGAGACTGGCACCCGCTAGCCACCTTATGCAACAAGTGCATGTCAGTTAGTGGAACCTGTCTCACGTAAGGTCGGTACGTGTAAGGTCGGTCCGGGCCGCTTCATCCCACAATACCGTCGAAACAAGATTGGACCAGTAACGGTAAGCATATTGAACAAAATCAACGCCCACAACAACTTGTGTTCTACTTGTGCATAGAAACTACGCATAGACCTAGCTCTGGTACCACTGTTGGGGAACGTAGCAGAAATTCAAAATTTTCTATGCATCACCAAGATCAATCTATGGAGTAATCTAGCAACGAGGGAAAGGGGAGTGCATCTACCTACCCTTGTAGATCGCTAAGTGGAAGCGTTCAAGTGAACGGGGTTGATGGAGTCGTACTCGTCGTGATCCAAATCACCGATGATCCTAGCGCCGAATCTGACGGCACCTCCGCTGCTCAACACACATACGGTTGGGAGAGACATCTCCTCCTTCTTGATCCAGCAAGGGAAGGAGAGGTTGATGGAGATCCAGAAGACGACAGTCAGTGGTGGTGGAAGTAGCTGGATCCCGGCAGGCTTCGCCAAGCGCAAGCGGGAGGAAGAGGTGTCACGGGAGGGAGGGAGGCGCCAGGACTCTGTGTGGCTGCCCTCCCTCCCTCCACTATATATAGAGGCCTAGGGGGCGCCGCCCCTTGTAGATCCCATCTAGGGAGGCGGCTGCCCTAGGAGTGGCTTGGCCTCCAAGCCAAGTGGAGGCGCCCACCCCTTAGGGTTTCCAACCCTAGGCGCATGGGAGGCCCAAGGGGGCGCACCAGCCCACCAGGCTGGTTCCCACGCCCCTTCAGCCCATGGGGCCCTCCGGATAGGTGGCCCCACCCGGTGGACCTCGACCCTTCCTGGTCCCAGACAATACCGATGACCCCAAACTTTCCTGAGGCCAAATTGGACTTCCTATATATAAATCTTTACCTCCGGACCATTCTGGAACTCCTCGTGACATCCGGGATCTCATCCGGGACTCTGAACAACTTTCGGGTTACCGCATACTAATATCTCTACAACCCTAGCGTCACCGAACCTTAAGTGTGTAGACCCTACGGGTTCGGGAACCAAGCAGACATGACCGAGACAACTCTCCGACCAATAACCAACAGCAGGATCTGGATACCCATGTTGGCTCCCACATGTTCCACGATGATCTCATCGGATGAACCACGATGTCGAGGATTCAATCAATCCCGTATTCAATTCCCTTTGTCTATCGGTATAATACTTGCCCGAGATTCGATCGTCGGTATCCCGATACCTTGTTCAATCTCGTTACCGGCAAGTCTCTTTACTCGTTCCGTAACACATCATCCCGTGATCAACTCCTTGGTCACATTGTGCACATTATGATGATGTCCCACCGAGTGGGCCCAGAGATACCTCTCCGTCACACGGCGACAAATCCCGCCTTGATTCGTGCCAACCCAACAGACACTTTCGGAGATACCCGTAGTGCACCTTTATAGCCACCCATTACGTTGTGACGCTTGGTACACCCAAAGCATTCCTACGGTATCCGGAGTTGCACAATCTCATGGTCTAAGGAAATGATACTTGACATTAGAAAAGCTTTAGCATACGAACTATACGATCTTTGTGCTAGGCTTAGGATTGGTCTTGTCCATCACATCATTCTCCTAATGATGTGATCCCGTTATCAACGACATCCAATGTCCATGGTCGTGAAACCATAACCATCTATTGATCAACGAGCTAGTCAACTAGAGGCTTACTAGGGACATGGTGTTGTCTATGTACCCACACATGTATCTGAGTTTCCTATCAATACAATTATAGCATGGATAATAAATGATTATCATGAACAAGGAAATATAATAATAACTAATTTATTATTGCCTCTAGAGCATATTTCAAACATTGTGATAGGATCCCAGTTGAACATAGAATGGAATAGAACTTGAACTTAACAAAATGGCATGACACTTGACGAGAGGAACAACACAATGCCTCCGGAAGAATTGAAATAGTGGAATGAGAAGAATGGGGAAGAAGATGATAACTTCTACTGCAAATGAAATAGAAAGCATCCATAGAAGGAAGGATTGAACGGAATTGTTAAGAAAAATCAACAACGAAAAGAATAAGCTTGTTGTGGACTTATGGATAACAACTCAAAATTATGAGGTGATCTCCGACCACAAGCGGAAAAGATTGAGTAGCTGAGAGAAAAAAAGAAAAAATGAAGAAATGCGAAACTCCACTTCAAAAGAATGCGGAGAATTAATTGCACTTCGAGATGCAAGACGGAAAAAATACTTGAGCTCCTTCAACAAGAATCTTGATGAACATTTGAAGAATGACTTAAATGCTTACGAACTGCCATGAAGAACTCCCGTAGCAAAAGGATGATGAGATTGAATTGAAATATTTAAAGAATAAGATAAAAGTCTTGCGATGATTCGGATGGAGCTTCGTGACGAGAGAAGCGAGAAGCTTGGAACTCCGGAAAAGAAAATATGAACAACTTAGAACCGAGAAATTGTTCAACATGAACAATCTTCGAAGGAAGGAAATGATCCACTTGATGAAAGAAGAATAAGAATTATTTTATGCTTATCCTTCACCAATTAAATTGATGTGAAGCAATGGATTTGCATACTACTTATTCGCGTTGGAAAAGATTAAGAGGGGATATAGCACGAAAATTTGAGAAAGTCTTCATGAGCCACCGGTAGCATTGGAAAGAGTGAATGAATTGATACGATAACAATAGAAAAGAAATCTTCAACGAACCACCGTAAGAATTCAAAATTGAATGATGAAGGAGAATGAATCACCGGGAAGACTCGAAACGGATGAAGATACTTGAGGGAATTTAGAGACAAGAGAACGAAGAGATCGCGAACTGACTGAAGAATACTTGAACGAAGCACCGGAAGAATATTGATACGAACGAAGGGGCACTGATATAGAATAATTGGAGAACGAATCTGAAAACTTAGAACGAAGAAATATTCCAAAAAGATGGCCTCCGGAAGATCAGGACGGAAAACAACTCCTGAAATACTCCGGATGGATGAAAAGAATTGCACGACTGGAAACAATTTGATAGGATAACATCGAGCTAGCACCGCGAATCTTCAGGAGCATGGACAAGATTTTAAGAGAAATTTTTCTTCGGCCTTCAAATGTTGAGAATGACGACGAGAAACACCTTGAAGAAATTGGTGAAACACTCCGGAAGAATAAAAAGAGAAAAGATTGAACCGAACATAAAAGAATTTGGAAACTATCTTGGAAAGGCATCTGACTGATGAAATTCATACTTACGTCAAACTTCAAAAGAACTTGAGAATAACTCCGGAATAATTAGAAGAGTCAAGTAAGATCCTGGAAAAGACCTGTGGGTTAGGGCCCACTGAAAAGAAACACCATTGGAAAGGATTGTAGAAGAGATGATGCACCGGAACAACTCAAAGACTTGAATGAGGTGACAACCTCGAAATAGTTGAATGCAAACACGAATCTTCTAAGATGTCTTCATCACTCCGGGATAATAGAATGGCGAGATGAACGATCAAGGGGAAAACAGTTCGGTCAAGGAGAAGAATACGATCAACACCGAAAACTTGAATTGAATCCACCGGAAAAGGAAATGAGACGAACAATGATTAACTAGGCGAGAAATCACCGGTTGAGACAATTGAGGAAAGACTGAAGATACTCCGCATGAATGAAATTTATGCTCGAATAGGGGCTCAGACTCCGGAATAAAAGGGGTGGGAGGGCGGGAAAACAAGGCAACTAGGACGGGGAAACGACGAGTAACTTGAAGAGAAAAACAGCGGTTGAAATGATTGAGGAGAGAAAACAAAGGCTTCGCACGAAAAGAATAGATACTCGATTACAGATTCCGGTTCCGAGAAGAAAAGAGGTGGGCGGTGGGAAAAAAACATGGACAACTTCGGACAGGGAAACAACGTCGTGGAGGAAGAACTGAGGATTGATCTTGCGAAAGACAAAGAGGTTTGAGTTGACTTGACGAGAGATGCACCGGATAAAAGAGGATGGACAACTCACGAAAACTAACCGCGTGATCCTAAAGAAAAATTTGAACGGGAAGAGGAGTAGTTCAAAACACCTACAGCAAGCTTTCTTACCAGAGCGACGAAGGGGCAGAGGAGTAAAAAGAAGTCCTACCCTCCGATATAACTAGACTCCAAAAAAGTTTTTTTTTCTAGACTCGACAACGGCGAAACTACACGATCAATCAAGGGGCCTTATGGTCGGTCGAGGCTCGATACCAACTTGTCACGCCCAAGATGCGACCCTATCCTAAAGGAACTCGAAGGTCCCACCAAGGATAGAAGCGCATCTTGAAGACGCTTTTGCAAGGTGGATATCATTACATCAACATTACATAATAGTGGAGATACAGCCAAGACATACAATGTCACATGAATACCACAATACATCATATACAAGATCAACATCCGACTACGGATGAAACATAAATAGAAACTCAAACAATATCCACCCTGCTAGCCCAGGCTGCTGACCAGAAGCCTAACCCAAGATCAACGAAGAAGAAGAAGAACTCCAACACAAATAAACATCGCTCTCGCGTCATGATCATCGCATAACCTGTACCTGCAACTGTTGTTGTAGTAATATGTGAGCCACGAGGACTCAGCAATCCCATTACCATGGGTATCAAGACTAGCAAAGCTTAATGGGCAAGGAAGGGGTAAAGTGGTGAGGTTGCAGCAGCGACTAAGCATGTATGGTGGCTAGCTTACGAATACAAGAGCGAGAAGAGAAGCAAACGGAACAGTCGTGAAGCTAGCAATGATCAAGAAGTGATCCTGATCTCCTACTTACGTCAAACATAACCCAAAAACCGTGTTCACTTCCCGGACTCCGCCGAAAAGAGACCATCACGGCTACACACGCGGTTGATGCGTTTTAATTAAGTCAAGTGTCAAGTTCTCTACAACCGGATATTAAGAAATTCCCATCTGCCACATAACCGCGGGCACGGCTCTCAAAAGTTTATACCCTGCAGGGGTGTCCCAACTTAGCCCATTATAAGCTCTCACAGTCAACGAAGGATATTCCTTCTCCCGGGAAGACATGATGACATGGCAAAATGCGACACGCAAGCAAACGACATGGCAACAACGGCGAATAACTGGCAGACACCTGGCGCATCGAATCCGGGGCGTTACACATTTCCCACTCGTGAAATCAACCCAATCATTGGCGCCTCTCTTCCCGCAATGATCGCCTTCCACGTGGCCGTGGCCGACTTCAGGGCGGATGCTTGCATGAAATCATTGTCACGAAAGTGTCGGCCTTTCAAAACTCTTGTATAGAGGGAGTTCGAATTTTTTTAAAAACGCCATCCTTGCTTTCCCAACATTGCAAGGTTAAATTGGTGTAGGTCTCAGAAACCCATACCACTGTTGCACTTGGGTGTAGCTAACTCTTTCCTTGACACCCAATGCATAGATTTCTTGTCAAGAGAACTACTCCAGAAATATTTTGCCATGGGAGAAGTCAAACTCTTGCAAACCTTCATTTAAAACAAAAAGGTACTCATTGGGTAAGTAGGAATAGCTTGAACAACATATTTCAAGAGTGTCTCACGTCCTGCACAAGATAGCAGCTTTTCCGACCACCCCTAAATATTTCAACGAGCTCTTTCACTGATATGATCAAAAGTGCCACTCGCAATACGCCCCATAGTTGTGGCAGCCCGAGATATTTCTCACTAAATGCGTCCACCTGGATGTTTAGTGTCGTCATCAAGGCTTGCTTCAAAGAATCGGTCTTAGTACTAAAGAAAATAGAAATTTTATCACGATGAACACGCTGACCTGAAGCATCCCCATGGATTATTAATATACCATTCATCCTAAGAACACTCTGGTCTTTTAGATGATGAAGATCAAGCTATCATCTGTAAATAGTAGACGGGTGACCCAAGGTGATCTGTAGTTGACTCTTGGACCTCTCTCAATAGTGCCTCCATTGTAGAACTTCAACAACGAGGAAAAACCTTTCGCATAAAGCAAGAGCAAATATGGCGAGATAGAATCACCTTGTTGGAGCCCCCTGGATGGGGTAAAAAATGGTAGGATCTCGCCATTTACTTGAACGGAGAAGCGAACTGATGATACACACTTCATAATCAATCTGACAAAAACCATACTAAACCCAACCTTGGGCAGTACATCTTCGAGATAGTGCCACTCAACACGGTCGTAGGCCTTCATCATGTCTAGTTTAACCGCCAAGAAGAATAATGTTTCCCTTATTTCTCCTCTTCATAGTGCATACACTTTTATATACAACTAATACGTTGTCAGTGATGAAACGGCCGGGAAAAAAATGGTATGTTCTTCACTAATTAGCTCATCCATAATGCATCTCATGTGATTTGTAATCGATTTCGCCACAATCTTGTAGAGGACTGGACATATAGCAATAGGACAATACTGAGATAATGGACTGGGGGTGTCTTACCTTTGGGATAAGTGCAATAGAAGTGTCATTCATAACCAGAAGTAGCTCCCTGCCATTAAGAAATTCCAAAATTGCTCGGGTTACATCATCACCCAAGAGATCCCAGTGACGCTGATAAAGCCCCGCAGTATACCCATCAACACCGGGGGCCTTCAACGGTGCCATTTGGAAGAGTGCACTCTTGACCTCTACTGCGGTATATAGTAAGCTCCACATTCATCTCCGGCGAGAGTTTGGCAGGAACTTGAGCAAGCAACTCACTAGCATCAAGAAAGCCTTGTGACCGTACAAGTGCTCATAGATCATCTGTATTTCATCTTTGTCCTCATTTTCATCCACACAAACCGAACCATCAGTCCTCAATGCATCTTTGTATTTTGTTCATTCTCTTACGTTGTTTAGCTTGTGCCTGGAAATAGGAAGTGTTACAATCTCCCTCGCGAGGCCACGGTACACGTGATCGCTGCTAGAACCATACCTCCTCCTGGTGTAGTACATCTTAGTTTCTTAACCGGGCTCTTCTCCTCCTTCGAGGGACCACGTCCAATTGAGCGACATCAGATCTGATCAAGCTTCTTCTGAAGTTGTCTCATTTTCCTTGTCAAGCATCTGAACTCCCTGGATCCTCAGGGTTCCAGTGTCACTTGAAGTTCCCCCAGCGTCGTGGCAATGCCTTGGAGCCCAGGCTCATGGTGTATGCCTCGCCAAGTTTCAGCTACCACGCAATCATAATCAGTGTGAGTTTGCCAAACATTCTCATACCTAAAATGCTTCTTGGCCCTTGGCCTAATTGATAGATTTTCCCTAACTTCCGCAACAACAAAACTGTGGTCGGATTCTACCGAAAAAAGATGGCTCACCCTTATGTGCTGGAATTGTTTTCAGAATTTTTCATTAGTAAAATCTCGATCCAGCCTTGCTTTCTCGTTAGCCACTCCAGATTGATGATTATCCCATGTATAAGTTGTTCCAGACCAACCCAAATCCTGGAAGGAAATCTCATCGTAACCTCCCTAAAAGCTCTGATTTGACTCTCAGGGCGAGCAGCCTTGCTGAAGTGCTCGTTGTAGTATAAAGTCTCGTTGAAATCTCCCATACACAACCATGCGGCATGTGGTATGGCATTCAGAGTATGCAAGAACTGCCAACTGTGGTGTCTATCTTCGGCATGCGGTGCTCCATAAAAACCGATAAACCTCCACACATTAGAGTTTTGAACTTTATTACGAACCAAAACATCAATGTGAAAAGGACTGAAATTTTTAAGTTCAACAGAAAAATCCTAAGACCAAAAAAGACCAATGCCGCCACTAAGGCCGACACTGTCTATAGCAAAACAACCACCAAAACCTAAATTATTCTATAAATCCTCTACTCTCTTTGCTTTAATTTTTGTTTCCATTACGAAGAGCAGAGCAGGACCTTCCAACCTCACAATGCTGCAAAGCTCTCGAACTGCCTCGGAGTTCCCAAGCCCCCGGCGATTCCAACTGATACAACTCATTGGGATGGGAAGGACCCGCGTCATGATCTCTGCCAATTTTCGAGTAGTTTTCTTCTTCTTAGGATCACGGAAAAATTCACCCCCCCCCCCTAGTGATTGTTGTCGTTGTATCAATCTTATTCAGACTAGTCCCGCCATCAACAGCCCTAGGTCCTCCATCAGTAAGCATCAAGGTAGAGTTTGCCACAGGCCGATAGACTTGATTTGGTGCATCCCGCCGCTTATGTTGTTGTTTATTTTTTTTATGGGGGAAACAACTTCCTCATCGGTATCTTTATTAGTGCTCGAGTTCCTCGTAGCGCGCTTGGTACTGGCACTTGAGTTTTGTTCCCTGGAGGAATTTTCTGACGACGCCGCCTTTCTGAAGTCATCTGGTGCGCGCAGTTTAGGTCCAAAAGGGAGTTCTCCTTTCTCATCACGAGACCCCGGCATTGGACAATAGAGTTCAGAATGTCCCAATCTACTACAGGAGAAACAAAAATATGAAACCTGCTCATACTGAATATCATACATGTCTACTTTCATCCTCCTCGCAGAGTCAACGAGGATGCACCTCCTTAATGGCTTCTCAACTTCAATGGTGATCCGAGCTCGCAAGAACCCACCATTATGATCAAAACTTACAGAATGGGCATTCGTGTCCATCTGTTTAGCTATTGGAATCCACCAAAATTCATCCCTCAAGTTGTACGGTAGATTCACTACCCTAGCCCAGATTTGAAGCCAGTCAAACTTGAGTTCATCCGGCCTCATACAGTCATCAAACTCTGCTGCCACCATGGCATTCTTGCTGACGTGCCATGGCGATCCATCCCATACTCGATTTATGTCTCGCTGATTTTCAAATTCTACCACAAACATATTGCTACCAACTGATCTGAATTTCAATCCTCATGGGTTTCCCCACGCTGGCCGGAGGGCATTGGTTATAGTCTGTATATGGAATTGATTTCGATGAAGAATTTTACGGGCCAGTAACCACTTCGCCTGTCCTCCCTCGACGCGATCATCGATCACCAGGGGGTAGCCTCTTCTTACGATATGTCGAGTTTTCCCAAGGCCTCCTCCAACTTCTTCCTGGACGTGCCACCCGCCTGTGCGTCGTCTCCTCCCCCGCTCATGCGGCAGTGTTGGGAGCAGCCATCTGTTTCCGCCTGCAGTGCGCTAGCTCTCAGCCCCGGCAACGTATCCCCGGGCAAATAGTGAGTTCCATGGTCAAAACCCTAATCGCCAGAAGCGCCGCCAAAGGGTTTTACGGTTTTGGGGAAAACTTTTCAGTGGATTGGATTTCTAATCCAACTCTGAGTTCAAATACTATTTTATCTAGCTTGGATTTACTACGTGAGGTCAAAGCATCACCCTGTATTCCCTGGCATTTGCTAATAAACGTCAATCCATGAATTTCAAATGCACAGATCCCTATGAAAAAGCATGCGGGCAGATAGCAAGCGTGGCTTGTACTCCCTTTGCTACTTTTTAGTTCGCATATAAGATCTGTCTGAAAGTCAAGCCTCATAAAGTTTGACCAACCTTTTCTAGAGAAATTTTTAATCTATTCATCAATCATGACAGTACAGTAAACACAAGAGGTAATAAAATTTACAACTAGATCTATGGACCACCTAGCGATGACTACAAGCACTGAAGAGGGCCGAGATCCACCGCACCTCCACAGGCCAAAGGCCATGGGAGAAGGAAGAAGACTTTTCTTGGGAGGAGGAAAGCAGTCAGGGGTTTGCTACAATATGCTTCTTAAGTTTGATCAACTTTATAGAAGAAAAAAGTACCAACATTCACAATATGAAATCAATACCAATAGATGTGTTATGACTTAAATTTTCATGTCGTATAACTTTAGCATGGTAGATGTTAATGTTTTTTTGTATAAATATGGTCAAACTTTATGAGGTTTGACTTCAGACAATCTTATATTTTTCATATAAATATGGTCAAATTTTATGAGGTTTGACTTTAGACAATTCTTATATGCAGAGTATAAATATAGTCTAACTTTATAAGGTTTGACGACTTCAGACAATTCTTATATGCAGAGTAAAAAGGATCAGAGGGAGTATGTTTCCTCACCATTTACATCTTATGTTCTCAGCTTGTTCGAACTCTCTTAATTAATAGAAAATGGTTTTGCCTCCTTTTTAAGAAAAATAATTATATATTCAACGTTTTACGAATATTCCATTCCAAAAATATTTTCAGAACTGGTGGGAGTATTTCCGATCTATCGCCAAACCATGTTGTCTGCATAATGTAGCGCAGGACACAACATGTCAACACAAGCTCCCTTGGGCACTAAATGGAGAGAAAAAACGAGGAGTTGCACACGAGCAAATACCCTTTGTTTGCCAAATTAAAATACAGTACAAACAACTAATTACATTTAACAACCACATCAGCCGTTTAGCTGGGCAGGGAAGCCATGTGAACCAGGCTGCATATATCATCGTATTGCCAAAACCACATAGCCTATTACCATGTAGATACAAGTGCCGTTCAAAATATTCAGACATTTCATACCAACAAAGAGCTCAAGAAAATCCCATGTGCAAACTACATCCTCTGAAAATGGGGCTGATCACGGTCTCCGTTGATATCATCAAATTCCGTAAACGCAACCATTGCATGAGCATCATGCCCACTGGAAACCTCATCCTCCGAGTGCAGCTCCATGGTTGCCATCCCACTTCCAATCACATTAGCACCCCAAGATGAGCTAAGAAGTAGGTCGTTGCGATGGACACCAACATGCATGTTCACCTATTAAAGAGAGAAAGGAGAGATAAGCCACGTGAAAAGACACAATCAAATTAATCTGGGCTACAACATTCCCTGGACTTACATTAGGAGATCGAGAAATATTTTCAGGCACATCGGTAAGGACTGCAGGGAGAATGTTGACCAGCTGGGGGTTGCTTGATGGTGGTGTCGAAGCTAAAAGCCTCATTAGTGTTTCCCTAGCACTCCTCTCAACCAACGATTCAGTTTCTGGAATCAGAGGCTTCAAGCTAGGGAGCAGGGGAACAGGTGAAGTTATAGAAGGACCACAACTCACCAGATAAGCCTGACCGGAGGAACACATATCAATGACTGGGACATGCACAATAGGATCCGACATCAATGGTGTAAATGTCGGAACCTGTGAGCTATGCAATGAAACAAATGGTGAAGTAGGAAGTGGCAGGTGAAGCAACGGAAATGTTGGAACCTGCGAACCATGTACAGGAACAAGAGGTGAAGTGGGAAACGGCAGATGAAGTAACGGATATGTTGAAACCATAGAACCATGCAGGGGAACAATTGAAGTAGGAAGCTGGAGGTGAAGTGAAGGATCGTGCAGTATCGATGGAAGATTAAGTGAAGGTGAATTAGTTGTATCCAACTTTGCAGAAAATGACGAGACAGATGATACTTCATTTGATACCAGCGAGCCCAAAGGTGACTTGGGAAATGGTTCTACAGATGTAACTGGCATATGCAGAGGGGTTACACTGTACTGCAGTGACGATGGGCATGGCGGACACCAGCAATAGTAAGGCTTAAATGGATTCTCTGAAGAACCCTCTGGGAGTGGATAAAGAGGTGGCAGCAAGGGAAATGAAAGAGGCAAGTCTAATGAAGAAGCGGGAGTGACACTGTTTTTTGAACAGTCCCTATCACACACCTCACTGGTTGAATCAGGGTTAACACTCTTTGCTATCAAAGGATTTGCATCGATCAGAGCAGTTGATGGGCCCAACCAGTCCCCACGCCGCTTCAGCTTCTCTCTCCCAACAACCTTTGCACAAGAGGTCCTTGGAACCCCATCTTTAAAAGTGCTGGATCTGGGACTCAGACTGGCTTGATAGATCAAGCTTGCTTTTGTTGCATTAGCAGCAGAGGTGCGAGACCTTGAAGACCTGGAAACGACTGATGGGGGCTGTAAATGTTGCCCTTGTGAGCTTGAATTACTGAGGAAGTCGGTAGATGATCCCAACAATTTAGCATCTCCAATACTTGGTGCAAGAAGATAAGCATGTAAATTAGTAACAAAAGCATCAAGTCGGGAATTGGAGATGCCTGTGAGATCAGAGAGGGTTGGCCTGCCCTGAAGTAGATTTTTCATCTGTATCAAAAAATTTGAGAGAGAATCAGCATACCATGGTACATGCGATTTTGCATGAGGATTAAATTTATATTGCAATTGCAGTTCATGTGGATAGGCTCAAGTACATGGAGTTTGCTCTCCACGTTACATGTGGCAACATCACAGTTGAGATCGCACATGGTTCATGGTACATTTACACTTAATTTGGCAGCCACTACAAAATACAAACCTTTGCAAGAAGCTCCATTCCACATTCCTTCGACTTTTCAGCGCACCAGTAGTACAATCTTTTAGATTCTGAAATCCTGATAAGGAAAGAACGTCCAGAATTATCAGCTGATATTTCTTCAATCACAGCTTCTGAAACTTTTAGGCCATCGTTCAACAGAGCCAATTCCTCTGAACAACCATCGTCACCGGAGAAGGTAAGGCGCATGCTCGATGAAGGCAGAAGGCCAAGGCTAAGCTTCCCTCTGTACAAAGGAAATGAGTTCATGTAAGATCTCTGACTTTCTATTCTGACAAATAAATAACGAAGGTTTTTTTTCAGTATCACAACAGTTTTTTGGCTTGCTACCAAAAAAACACTGTAAGAAAAACGAAAATACTAATACATTTCAATCAACTAAATGAAATCGGATCAGAGGAACTTCAATAGAAATTACTATAAAATTACATATAGACATTCTTGAATGCAAGGAATAGCCGTGGGACAGAGCACATAGTTAAGTAAGAAGTGATAGAGCATTGAGACCTAAGCGCGCAAATAGGTTTCCACCAGAGACACTGGAGGATAGTGCAGAACCTAAGTTGCTCAGCACCATATCATTGGCAGAGTTTCATAAAATAACCACCAACATACAGTACTTGAAGATGATTTTTAAGAAAAATAGCAGATTTGCCTTTTAATAGGAATAAGTAAAAGAACTAAATTTAAATAACAAATTACAGTATCAGACAAATGTTTCTTTAAGAAAAGCTGCAGCTTTGCCTCATGATTCGTACGAAAGAATCATGAATCATCTAATGATTTTTCCTTTGCAGGTGATAAATCAAGAATTAAATCTCCTTAGACAAGTTGTGCCAGATCATGGCACTGACGAGTTGTGATTTTAGTTGCACATGAGCAAATCTACAACAAATTCCAATGAGTGGGTGATTATATTGCGAAAATTTAGTGCAAAGTAATACGAACCATCCATAGTCAATTATAGTCAGTGACCTCCATTTTAAGGGAAAACCTCAATCAATTTGAACTGAAAAATGGAAAGAAATGATTGCCGATGGTAGAAATGTTGATAAAAACATCCATGGTGAATTAAAGGAAGGCGTATGTAACAAAGACTAGACAGGGTACATTAAGTACACAACATGGGTAGAGAGCGAGATAGAAACACGGCTATAATACATAAAACAGTTTATAGATGGAACAGCTCATTAGGCATTGGATAACTGATTTTAGAATGAGCATCGGTGTGAACACATTTTTTTGTATTGGCTCATGTCACAAACTGTCTGCAGTGAAACAAACAGTAAACTACTGCATAAACTAACACTGGAGGAGCCTGTGATAAGCTAACTGCAACCACAAAACATACACAGGAAGTATGTGAAAACATTAACAAATGAGCTATCAAACTCTTTGAAGTATCAATAGAAAATTTCATCTAAAGCATCATATAGTCCAGAATCCTATAGATCCAATCTCATCTAAGACTGCAATTGTGATGTGTGTGATTAGTTATTATTAATGCAGGTAACATAATACCGTAAGGCATGAAAGGAACTACCTTCTCTTTCCTCATATATCAGAGATTATGACACATGCCCAAATAACCTACAAATGGAAACATATATTTATTTGGTAGATGAACAATGCCATCACTAATAAGATGAAACATGTAATCCTAGAATCAATAATCTAGCATATGATACGACCTTCTTAATCAGGTCAGAATAGCTGAAAACACCTCCATAAAAAGCAATTATCATGTATCATTTAGTACAAGAACAAGAAGGGATATCATGTTCATAATGAAAGCAGACGAAGTTCTTAAATAGCAGAGATAATCACAAGAACAAAATAATATGAAGGAAATACATGTTACAGCATTCTGCAGCACAGCAGAGTAGCTGCATGAACAAAATTCTAACTAGGCTGTGACAATGATGTGAAAAGGGTGACTACAGAAAATAGGAATGTTCAGTTTGTTATGGATTGGAAATGATAGTATTGAGAAATTTACTGAATCATGACACTTGAATGGCATACTAATTCCCATGCAACTAAGAGGAGGTTCATCACTTAACCAGGCTGACCTGTCTGACAAGACTCAAGTAACATGAAATTCAACAATTTGATGACTTATGTTGCACCAACATGGTGCTAAGGGAAAAAAATGCTGCGGTGAATTTAGAATGTGCACAATATTTACCACATCACACGGATACATTCCAAAATCGCCAGTACAACTACATGATGATACATTTCCTTCTAAATTTTCCATTCTGTCTGGTTTTGTTATTTGGTGCACTTCATTCAGAACAAAAAGTTTGTCAGCAGAAGTTTAGTGTCCGGCTGAGGGGCAATTTGACGGAAGACACAATATCCTCTAGCAGGTATAAAAAGTATCTGGCTGCCTCCATGCTTCATACGCAGCAGAGATGCTAGACAGTTAGCAAACGAGAAAGCTAGCCATGCCCTACAATATTAATCATTTCATGACAATGTGCGGAACACACAACTGTGGCACGATCTAAAAGAGAAGCCATCATGTGCGTGCTCCTCTGGTAGCTTGCATAGTTGTGGTGCGAAAGCAATCCAATTTTATGGATGAAGTTAAATTTGTGGGTGGCTACCTGATGGTTGTTGGGCAGAGGAGGGGACCGTGGCGGTCAACCTTGCCGACGCGCAGCGAGACGAGGGGAACGCAGAGACACCTTGCCAGCATGCCCACCTCCGAGACCTCGAAGTGCTGCACCGCCCGACTGATGAGGTCAGAAGAGAGGCAATCGAAGGCCCTTGTCACGCACAGAGGGGTAGGAAATGTCACCTGAGAGAGGTGAGATATGAAGCGGTTCTCGGCGGCGGAGCATGAGACGTTGAGGGTGAGGAGAGGCCTGAGACGGTCGTCGGCGCGGCAGGCCCCCACGAGCTGCTGGCGCAGAGGCAGCGGGCGATGAGCATCCTCTCCTCCTCCTCCCGCTCCTCGTTCCGATCCGGAGGTCTCCGGCTCGTCGTCGTCGGAGTTGGGGAAGGAGGAATAGGATCCCTCTCGGCTCGGCGGCTCACCCATCGGGAGAAGGGCAGGAGGGAATCCTAGGGTTTGCTCGAATCTGGTGGGAGACAGGATTGGGGGAGGAGAGAGCGAGATGAGACAGGAGACGGGAGGGGAACCACGAGACGAGAACCAAATCAATCGCAGACCGAGGGGGAGCGGAGGGGCGGAGGCAGATATTTTTCCAAGCGACTGATTGCAATTGCGCCCTCAGGGTGTGGCCCCGATCTATCCTCTCTGCCTCGTTCGTCCAACTGCACACCCTGCAGTTTGGGTCCCATATCCGCCCCGCACAAGGAAACCACCACCTCTCGGCCTACAGGCACCAGACTTCGGCCTTGTTTGTTTCAGTTTTGTTTGGATTTTAATCACATGTGGATTCGCTTCACCGGCGAATCTGATTCTAAGAATTAGCTTCACCACCGAAGTACGCTTTGAGGTGCTTCAGAAAATTGCATTAAAAATGGTCTAAATCTAGATTCGGCTTCACTGACAAAGCTGATTCCAAATAGTTGTTTGTTTTAGATTCTAGATTCGGCTTCACTGGCAAAGCTGAATCTGCTCCCAGAATTCGAAACAAACAGGGCCGAATTCCTCTCGGCCTCCGTTCAAACGCCTCCGGTTTGGTAGGCTTAACATAGATGCTATGTTAGCAAAAAAAATATATCATTTCATTGATAGGAAGGAGAGTACAGCATGAGGGAGGGAGGGGGGTGCAGCTCAAGCCTCGTACACAAGAGGCAAGGCATGGAGCCGCAGAGCATTGGTGACGGGGTGCTCGGCCCGTTACAAGAAAGGGCCTATGCTATCAAAGCGCCAAGTCCGCGCGCGCCAGCTCTAGCCCAGGCGCGAGCCTCGTCCTGGATCGATGAGAAGAGTCGTGAGGGGGAGGGGTTCTCGCCGTCGAAGACGCAGCTCTTGTGGTAACGCCATAAAGACCACGCCGTGAGCACCGCCAGCATGGCAAGGCCCTTTGCGATGGCCGGTGGGGGGATCTCCTGATTGCGGCCGAGCACCAGGGAAGGAAGGCTTCATCATCAAGAAGGTGGGGTAGTAGCATGAGCCCAGGTGAGAACGTCGTGCCAAATTTGCCGAGAGAAAGGGCAGCCGATGATGATGTGATGCATGGTCTCCTCGGCCTAGTCGCACAGGGCATATCGATCATTGTGCGGCAGGCCATGCCGAGCGAGCCTAGCAGAGGTCCAGCAACGGTCGAGGTCGACGAGCCAAGTGAACATCTTGACACGGAGGGGAGCCCGGCATCTCCAGGTGAGGCGCCAAAATGACGCAGAAGTGGATCCGGAGTAGAGTGCAAGATAGCAGGATTTGGATGAGTACTTGGTGTTGGCAGTCCATCGCCAAAGGAGGTGGTCCGGGTGGGTGGAGAGGGTGGTAAACCGGAGCAACCTCCAGAGTTGGACGTACGGTGGGGTTGAGCGCACCGTGTAGGTCAGCGATCCAGCGGCGGTCCTGAAGGGCATCGGCTACAGTGCGTTTCCGCAGACGCCGCGGTACAAGGGGGAGCAGAGACGGTGCCAGATCAGAGATGGTGTGACCATTGAGCCAGTGGTCGGTCCAGAAGAGACATGTCCGGCCGTCACCGACGGCCCAGGTTGTAGAGGCCCGGAAGATGGCAAAGACGTCTTGGTCGCTCGGGAGGTGGAGGTGCGCCCAAGGCTTGGAGGGATCCGTGCGCTGCAACCAGAGCCAACGGACACGCAGGGCAATGCCCTGGCGGTGGAGGTCCTGGATGCCAAGTCCGCCAAGCTCCAGAGGGCGGCAAACACGTTGCCAGTAAATGAAAATAGAGTAAATAGTTAATGAGAAGAGAGGCAAATAGAGTTATTATCATCACATAGCGTTTTTCAATGTAAAATGAGTCTACAAAGTAATAAATGAAAACATCTATGTTACCACACATATGACATCACCCACTATGAAGGTAGTAACATAGGTCGGCACGGCCGGCCCCGCACTTCGGTCGGTCGCTTCCCAGCCGCTCGATGAAGCGAACCGCGTCTGTCCAATCAGCGGGTGAGGCCGACCAATGCTGGTTGAAACAAAAGCAACCCACCCTTGTGTTGCAATGGTCAATCCCCCATTCCCGCCCATCGCTGACACCCAAGAAAAACAGGTGAGCTGCGTCCCCCACGTCAGCCAATCCCCTGCGGTGGCCGGATTCATCGGTGATTTGCGTTCGACCCAAGCTTGGATTGCTGCAAAGGCATGGTTTACATCCGTGAAAACTCGCTTGCTCCCATGGATCTGAGCTCGAGCTCTGCTGCTGGGGTGAGCTCCGCTGCCATTCATCGCCGAGTTTCTTAGGGTCCGCTCGACACTGGCTGTAGTGAACCGGTGTTGCAACGCTACATGAACCTTGTGGTGATTTTCGATTTGCTTCGGGTAGTCCTTTAGGTCAACCCGGTTGAAGGGTGCAACATTGACATTAAATTCATCAAACTCTTATGCAAGGGTTGTAAAGTTTGTGATTTACCAATACACACAAAAGGTTTAAAATACACGTAAATATGAGCAGAAAATTAAGTAGCTGGAGCGAGGAAAAGCACTAATGTAGAAGACAAAAGAGCTGACCAGGTTGTTGGCCTACCTCGACAGCTGATTTCCCCTTGCCTGTGAGAGAGTCGAATACATTTCATTGCTTGTGAAGCAAGTTTGTGCAAGCGACTATCAAATGACGTTCATGAACAATTGTGAAGAGTGGTTGAAAATAGAAAAAAGCAAAAGTACACAACTCATAAAACTTCTACGGCCGTCATATCGCCGGATACACATTCAAAGCATTTGTGTTATGAAACAAAAAAGGTGCGAGGGAGCTTACTAGGTCAGACTTCTAAAACTTGTACCTATTAACAGCCCTTTGAAGCTCAAAAGTGAGTACTCTTGGCTGGAAACTTGATGAGTCTCTTATGAGTTGATCCTGCTTGAAAATAACAAAAGAAAAATTGATGTGTGCTGCATGAAGCAAAAAAGATAAAACATTGGTTGTTTTTACAATCTGACCGACATATAGACATAAAACATGTTTTTTTGACGGCCCTATTGCTTAATCCAAGAGTCGCAAGGTCAAACTTCTCGATACATAGCCTAGTTTCCACCATAAGAATCACCTTCCAACAACATTTACACACGCTATTTTTATTTTTCACTTTTATTTAATTTCAAAAATACCAAAAATATTTATCTCACATTATCTTTTGGTAGGCTTATTATCTTTTGGTAGGATTGTTCAACTAGCAAGACTAGCAAGGATTGACACGTGTGCTAGAATTTTTGGGGCACAAGAGGGTTTTATTTGTGTTGTACGACATTCAACTATTGCAAGCACTTGTATCTCCATGATTGATCCATGGTTTCTCATTGTGGGAAGGCTTCTATTGCTTGCTAGAAACTCCCATACGGTGAGCCTAACATTGCACCTTTAGCAAATGTCAACAAGTCAGGTTCCCTAGGGGATATCATCAATAACAGGGAGGCCACAGGTCGGATCATGACGTGGGCTATCGAGATGCTACCTTTTGAGATCCAATACCAGCCGTGAAAACACAAGTGTTTCCTGGGTGATTTTGGTAATTAATGTTAACATATCTATTGTTGGACTAATTGTTTTATCTAGTATATCTCACATAAGTTCAAAAGTGGCGTGGCAACGACAAGAGGATGTGGAACCCCCTCAAAATGCTAAGGACAAGGATTGGCAAAAGCTCAAGACTTTACATTTTTGTTTAAGTGATTCAAGATCACATTGAGTCCATAGGAAAGCCAATACTATTAAAAGGGGATGAGGTGTTGCTTAATGGTCTTTTTGCTCGAGTGCTTAGTGATATTGCTCCAAAACCCTCAACCACTTTCTCTATCCAAATATATCCAAACCTATTTTCTAACTCGGCTCCACCGATATTTCCTACTCGGAGCCACTGAGTTCATCTGGACTTAGCCACTGCAAAAACCCTAACAATTCGGTCCCACCGAGATGGCCTTGCCGGCTCTGTGTGACTTGTTGCAATCACTTCGGTCTCACCGAGATGTTGCAATAGGTCCCACCAAGATGGCTTGATTGATTCTCTGTTGCCTTGTTGCTTCACTTTGATCCCACCGAGATGATGTGATCGATGTCACCGATATGAGGTTCGCCCTAAGCCGTTGCACATCGGTTCCACCGAGTTGTTCCCGTCGGTCCCAGCGAGATTCCTAACGTTCATATTTTTGCACAGAACAGTGCCACCGAGTTTTCTAATCGGTGTCACCGAGATGGGTCAAAAGTGTGTGCCGGTTGAATTTTGTGTGGAGGCTATATATATGTAACGCCCGGATAATTACGCTACAGTAATTCTCTGCTAATGATGCCATGTCATCATATTACTATTGCTAATCCTTGCTTGATCCAAATCTTAGTTCAAACTCAAATTCAAATTAAAGCCCAAAATTAAAATTTCTCAAATATGCAAAATAAAATGTTCAAAGTGTGACAAATATTCCATAACTAATGATGGTGGTGACTCAACACTTTTGTAAAACTAGATGATTCCCCGAGCGTTGCTGCGAAAAATATTGCCTAAATTTGATGTTATACTCATCCAACCGACTTTCCTAAAAGGACCAAAATGATAAATAAATTAGCTTGCTAACAACAATACTTCAGAATCATACATATGTAAGTAAGACCAATCATAGTATATTGTTGTCATTCGGAGTATGGACTAATATCTTTCGAAGTTTGGACAATAGATAAAAAATATGAACAAATATTATTGTCAATTACCCGTAATCTGCATCAGAACACCCATGAAAATTCACATCAATATATCCCACAATAGGAGATAAATAAATGGCATACAAATGCCGTGACTAATACACTGAGGTAACACAACTTGGAGGAAGAAAATAACGAACAAAATCCACTGAGATGGTGCCAAACTTGCAGAAAAAAATAGCAGCCTCATTCTCATGTTTACATCCATTCTCTGAAGGAGACCCTGTACTTGAGAAGTGAAATGTACTGAGAAATAGAGAACTGAAAGACTGCACTTGACTGGATTTTTATATCTCATAGTATGTACAGTCATTTCCATCTACATCCTCATCCATAATTGACTGGGTAATTGTCAACTTGGAAGTTTAGGAAACTACATAATGAATACAAAACAAACCTGTAAGCATCGAGATACATCTGTTATTCAGAGAAGATGCATTTAGCATTACAACTAATATAAGTATGAAGATGTGATGAATGACAAAGAAGATTATGAATGGCAGAAGAAAAAAACTTCTGACCTTTTACAAAGTAATTCCGTCGAACATCTTCAGTAGTACACAACAGTAAGTTCTTGGGTGTGATCCTGAAAAGGGAATAGAAGAAAGTGTTTCATGGAGTGGAAGATAGCATTACTTTCCTCAGTGGTTCACAAAAATGTTTCTGACCTTTTACAAAGTAATTCCGTCAAACATCTTCAGTAGTACACAACAGTAAGTTCTTGGGTGTGATCCTGAAAAGGGAAGAGAAGAAAGAGTTTCATGGAGTGGAAGATAGCATTAGTTTCCTCAGTGGTTCACAAAAATGTAGGATAAAATCTAGGCATTGCACAAACAGAATATCAGGGGAAATTAGATGAATCGATAGCAAGCATCTTTGTAGGTCTTAATTGATTTTTTTTTTTCTGAATCTCGGGTGTACCAAGGTAGTCATTACACATCAAACTCTTCAGTGTGGCTGAGCAAATAAAAATGACCAGGAATGTCAACAAAGTTAAATCCTTGTCTTAAAAGACCATAATGTTAATAATTTAAGTCCCCACAATTAGTTTACAATTTATGGAACACCATTCAGTTTCAGTGATCTGCCATCAACCATACGGAAGATGAAAATCTAGAATAAACTCGTGCATCGACCGCTTCCTCATGCATCTTGCCGTCGCTGCCATGCCCCCGGGTTAGGCACAGTGTTTCTTAACGCCTTCGGCCCTCCAGTAGAGAAACCCAAAAGATCCAAGTTGCAAGAACGGCAAGACGCCGTCGCTATCTAACATACAAATCCCAAACTTCAAAACCGATTTTGGCCGTTGCCATGGTGGATGCGGCAGTGGCGAGTTGAGGTATGGTGCCGAACTGCCGATTGCTATTGAGTGATTATCACCAAACAAATTAGCATGCACGTCAATAACAGAATCAGTGAATGGAAATTTGATGGAAGGCTAATCTACTTAACTTTCAATCTACGGAGGCAAAAAATCGTCATACCTGGCTTCCCATATTCAGATTAGGTCTCCTCCCGTCCACACGAAAAGTGGCACCACCGCCGACTTCTCCAGCAGGGCGCAGCACATCGGTAGGTCGTGGTCAACCACACATCCAGCACCAGCGGCAAGGTGCACGGGAGGCGGCAGGAGCAGGCGACTGCGAAGACATGGTGCATCACGAGGCAAAGAAAAGACAGGGAGATCAGGGGATCGGAGAGAGGAGTGGAGAGGATGCGGCGGTCTCGCTGGTGGTGGTGAATTTCGGGGGTTCGGGTGTTTTCAGAGTAATGGATCCGATGAAGAGGAAACGATCCGGCTTCGGTGACCGGGAGATGGGTAGTTAATCACACGATCTGTTGATTTTTTTGGTTGACATGGCACATTTGCTGACGTGGAAGTGTTTGATGATATGGATAGGCTGCATGTCAAGAGAAATAAGGTAGTGGGGAATGAACTATTTAGGTATTATAGATATTAAAATACCCTTTTCTAAATATAACAGTGGCTAAAAACAATTATTAAATGATTTTAAATAATAATATAAACCTATTTTATTAAAGTGTTAAACTTTTTGTGGCAGTGGGCTAGTTATTACTACTATTTTTTATGCTAAAGTTGTAATTTATAAAACTAAAAATAAGAGAAACTAAAAAAAGAGAAAAACAAAAACAAAAACAAAAAATAAAACAAATGGAAAGGCCCCTGCCCCCTCCGGGCTAAGCCCACCTGGGCCGGCCCATCTTCCCCTGCACCGGATGCCCCCCCTCCTTCCTGTTCCTCCGATCATGGCCAGGCGTGTCGCCATCGAGCTGGCCGCCGTCAAGGCGTCATGGGGATAAGGCCGAGTTCCCTCGGCCGTCGACCCCCACCGCGGATATTTTCCCACTCCACTCCCTCGCTCTCTCTCGCCCCACGCCTCTCCTTTGCCAGATCCGCGTCGCCCTCGTCCGCTTTGGTCGCCGGCCCTCTCCGTCAACTCCGACCTCTCCGGCAGCTACTAAACCTTCGCCGGCCTCCGTCTGCCACACGGTGAGCTCCCCGTCCCCGCGTTAGTTCCCCTGTCCTTTCTGTCCCGTCGTAGAACGTCGTTAAATCGCGTTCCGCTCGGCTCCCCGTCTGCTGCTTGTTCTTGTTCGCGTCTTGCTCTGCTCGCTCCTGCCGCGCCGTCTCTCTCGCCACCCGCTTGTTGGCCGACAAGACCTCCAACACCCGCCCCTGCCGCCCTCGGCCCCTGATCGCGCCGCTCCTCCACTGATCGCCGCCCGCGCCCTCGTTGTTGCTCTGCATGCGCCGCTTCATGCTCTGCTGCCGGCAGCCGCTTCTTTGTCGACGTCTTGCTTCTTTCGCGTCGGCGCCTGCTCCTCTGTCTCGCCTCCGCCCGTCGCTCGGCGCCCTCCCAAGGCCCGATCGCGCCCTCTGGCCCCGTCTTTGGCGGCCTCGGGTGTGGGCGCGAGTGCCCACGCTCCGCCCCGTTTCGCCCAGCGCATGCTGGGGCCTTTGGGCCACTGCCTAGTGGGGCCCCCACGCCCCTATTTAATAAAAAAAGGAAGGTAAAAAATAAAATGAAATAAATAATATTAATAAAAATAATAGTTAATTAGTTAAATGATTAACTAACTTAATTAACTAATCTTAATTAACCTAATGAATTAGATTAGTTATTTTAAATCTGTTAATTAGCTATATGAGTCAATGACAGGGGGGCCCCACCACATTGACCGATCAAACATCGACCGTCAATCAGGGACCCAACCCACCTGTTAGCCTCTGGTACACTTCTGTGTATGCAGAGCTGGGTGCACCTAGCATTTAGTCTTTAATTTTGAATTAATTATAAATCCAGAAAATGTTTTAATCTTTGAAAATTAATATAGATTAATCCATAGCTCGGATGGAAAAGTTTTCTACATGAAAGTTGCTCAGAACGACGAGACGAATCCGAATGCGCAGTCCATTCGTCTGACACGGTCCCTAGCATAGCGAACATGCAACCGCCCCCCTCCGTTTCATCTATCCGGAAATGCCTAACTCCTGGAAAACTTTCCCGGATGTTATCCCCCTTCGCCGGTATCGTGTAATACTACGTTAGAACACCCCTAGCTCTGCCTGTTGACTTGTCATGCATCTATTTGCTCTGCATATGCTGTTTCTTCCCCCTCTTCTTCTCCGGTAGACCCCGAGCCTGCTGCTGATGTCCCTATGATCGACTACGTCATCGACGACCCTTCTTCCCTTTCAGCGGAGCTTCCAGGCAAGCCCCCCCCCCCTTTTGATCATCCCGATATCGCCCATTCCATTCTCTCATGCTTGCATTAGATTTTGCTACTGTAATTGGTTGCTCCTATTCTGATGCTTATCATGCTTTTGTACCTGCTATTGTTACCTACCTGCTTATCCTAAACTCCTTAGTATAGGTTGGTTGGTGATCCATCAGTGACCCCCCACCTTGTCCTTGTTTCCTCTGCTTCATCATCGATGACTTGAGCAACGTGGTCGACGACCAGAGCCCGACACCTCACATCACATCACACCCCCTTTGTTGCTCGACTCTGCAGAGGTACTATCGAGTGTCGAGGGTTATACCTCGTAATGCACTCCTGATGATAACTCTGTAGTGTAGCTATTCGGTCGTGGTCATCGAGGGTGATTCCTCCTGCACCACTCCCGATATGACTCTGTCGTGCAACCCCTCAAGTGTGGACCTCGAGGATGATTCCTCCTACGTTCATGTTGATGATTACATCGAGTGGAATCCAACGAGGGTGATTTCTCGGGTTTCCCCCCTTGATGTTTTGGACAAACGGTTACCCGGAATTTACTTGAGACCTTTGTTTAAGTCGGGTCAGCCCTGAGGGGTACCCACGAGTTAATGTGAAAGTCGGGCAGGCCCGGAGAGCACCCGTGAGTTTTCTACGAGGCACGCCAGGCATTCTAGGCCCTTGCCGTAAGGCCACAAGACGGGGCAACGAGTTTACATTATCGTGAGTCTCTGCTCGTCTCCGCGAGCCCCCAATGCACTAACAGGTTTGGGTATTTGTTCTGAGTTTGCCTTTGGCCTTTACGCACTAACCACCACGCGAGAATAGTTATCGGCCTCGGCGTCGTAGTATCAGCTGAAGCTTTGTCAGATGTCGAGTTCAGCATTGCGGCACGGCTGGGCCGGCACCCTAGAGGTGGAGCCTGGTCCGCCCTGCTCACAACGACCCGGAGTGCAATGGGCGATGGGCCCAAGACCCCGGAGTGCTTAGGATGTAGACCGGCGGGAACCTCTCTGCTGAGCCTAGGTAGGGCTGCGACGTGTTGATCTTTCGAGGTCGGGCATTGACTCAGAAAAGTGTGTCCGGCCAGAGTAATCAAGCGTGTTGAGTAACGTGGTGCACCCTGCATGGAAGTTATCTATTCGAACACCGTGTCCACGGTAATGGACGTTCAGACTTGTATCCTGATCTATTACAACTAGAACTGGTTACTTGAGACATGTGAGGGATTGCTTTCTCGTAGGGGGTCGAGGAAGGACCTCTGGGCGTTAATGCTACAACATGTTTGTTAATTATAAACTGCTATAGTACTCTTCTGAATGCTGCAAGATGCTTGGAGCTGCTTGAAGATGCTAGTCTTCGATAGGCTAGGCCTTCCCCTCTATTCTGGCATTCTGCAGTTCAGCCCACAGATACATACCTTCCTTTGACACCACTTCATACTTAGTATAGATCTGATGCTTGCGAGTACTTTGGATGAGTACTCACGGTTGCTTTGCTACCCCTTTCCCCCCTTCTTCCTTCTTTCCGATTGTTGCAACCATATGGTGAATCCCAGGAGCCAGATGCCACCCTGATGTCGCTTGAAGCTACATCGGTATTTCCCCAAAGAGGAAGGGATGATGCAGCACAGCGGCGGTAGGTATTTCCCTCAGATATGAAACCAAGGTTATCGAACCAGTAGGAGAACCAAGCAACACCGTGGAGGGCTGGATGAACAGGACCACCCCGTGGAGGTCTGGATGAACAGAAGACGGTGGAGGGCTGCATGAACAGTAGCCCGTGGAGGGGTGGTTGAACAGTAGCCCGTGGAGAGGGCTGGTTGAGCGATGGCCGGTGGAGTAAGCGGCGTGGTGGAGGCCGGATGAGCAGGAACCCATGGATGAATAGTCGCATGTGGAGGCTGGAGGAGGTCGACGGTGGATGAACAGTAGCCTGTGGAGGCTGGTGGGGGTCGACGGTGGAGATGAACAGTTCGGTGAAACCAAGGCGAATTTATGAGCCAGCAGTGGGAAAAAGATGCCAAGTATTGAGATGCAACATTATGAATGGTGCGATCCGAAGTCTTACTATTTACTCAAAATTGACTCAAATCCGTGGAGTCCCGTTTTGCGGTACGCCACACCCCTCCCGATGAACAGGACCCCCGTTTCGACCGTAATGCTCCAACACAAGTCTGTTTCCTCCGTTTTGCGGTACGCCACACCCCTCCCGATCAACAGGACCCCCGTTTCGACCGTAGGAGGTCCGTTTCCTCCGTTTGCGGTCGCTAGACCCTCCCGATGAACATGATCCTGTTTGAGCGTGGCGGTCGAACACAAGGCCGTTTCCTCCGTTCTGCGGTACGCCAGGCCTCGTTTCCATCGGCTGTTCCATCCAAGCCCTCCCGATGAACACGACAACGCATTCCGTTCCGACCCAGCCGGTTGGCTCCCCATGAACACGACGATGATGCATTTTCTCCGTTCCGACCCAGCCATGTACACGAGCCCTGGCCGTACGTATGCGCGAGTAGGCGTTCGAGACCCTGCCCGTATGTACGACGCGTGGTCAGATTTTCTTTCTTGCACACCGCCGCTGTAATGCGACGTGTACATGCTACGTCGGCGCCTCTACTACGACGCGTGCGGCGCCTCTACATCGACCGGTATGTACATACACGTTCGCGACTAGAATGACAATGCTACGTGCGCTTGACCGGTGGGTCCCGGTATCGGGCACTTCCTTACTGCGAAGATGTAGCTGGTGGGTCCCGGCAGTCAAAGGGCGAATCGTTTTTGCCCGACGCACTTCCTTGCATGCGAAGATGTAGCTGGTGGATCCCAGCGATCGGGAAATGTTTTTTGCAAAATACGGTGGCCCGTCCGGTGGGTCCCACGGCCGTGGAGGAATAATTATTTTGCGGCGTAATAAGGAGGCACCTCCTTGCTACGGCCGTGGACCCGGTATCACCTCTCCACGTCTGATTTCTTCCGGTGGAAGTCGGTCGTTGACCACATTTACCACGCCACACGAGAGCACCACGGCGGTGGGCGATGGCGAGGCCTAGGAAGGGGACGACGCGAGCCGGGAAGACACGGCAGTGGATACCCACGGAGAGGAGTACTAGGGTTCAACTTGGTTCTGCGGTGTGAAATTTGTCGTCATTGCCAATAACAGGGGTGTGGGTGAGTGGAGGGATGGCCTAGCCGGTGGTGGGAGTAGTAGGGGCGGTGAGGCCTCCTCATGGCAAGACAACCGCCACGAGGCGGGAGCGGTGACACGGGCGCTGCTTTGGGTGGCTGGAGCAAGAAGACCAGAGGTTGAAGAAGCATGACGGCCGTTGGATGGACATCGTACGGTCACTGCAGCTATAATCGTTTATATTGACTAAGTTGACAAAGCCCTTGGTACGCGTCAACTTAGTAGGCCCACAGGTTAGCTTTCGAAACGGTGCGCCCCAGATGTAAGGGAGAGGAATCATTTTTTGGGCGGGTGAAGCTAGAATATCCGAGATTGAAGAAGAAGCACGACATCCGTTGGATGGACATCCCTCGGCCACTGCTGCTAGAACCGTGTGTTGACTATAAGTTGACAAAGCCTTGCATACGCATCAACTCTCTTTTTTTAGGGGACGTGTCAACTTAGTAAGGCCACAAGTGTGTGGCATAAAACTTATAGCCCATTTGAGATTTGTAAGAATGTGCAGCCAATTTTTGAATTCTAATGGAATTTACTACAGCCCGTTTACAGTTTGTTAAAAGTACAGCCCATTTCAACCAACCGTTCAAAACAGAATTCAATAAAATTTCCCACATTTTGATGGGATCCAAAATTTTATCCCGAAATTTCTAGTCAGACTAAATACAATTTCAATATAAATTTATATTAAGTAAAAATCCAACGAAACATTGCTCATAACAATTAATGAAATTAAAATTTTCAATATCCAAAAATAATATTTTATAAAGTAATTACGTGTTTGGTGCATTTTTTATAGTTACTGCCTAGTTTTTATAATTGCATCCCATTTATTATTTCTTAAAGCCCATTTTCTTGTTAAGCCTAATGCATCCCTTCTAGGAAAGATTTGCAGCCCAGCGGGACGGAGAATAACAACTTGACCTTGCCTAGGTATTCCTAAAAAAAGTATAGTTGGGCTAGCCATTTTTCAGCTTGAAAAAAATTAATATCTGGGCTGGATATCTGGCCTGGGCTAGACGGGCCACAGCCCGCCCAGTTAATAGCTGCAGTGATGTTTTCGTTCTTGTTCAGAGGAGAAAAATTAATATCTGGACTAAACATCGCTCAAGAAAAACTCTGCACTGCTCACACCTCAAAAACACAAATACGGCTCGAGCTGCTTGGTCCCAGCTGTCGGCTGATACGTCTTCAACATATCTATAAATTTTGATTGTTCCATGCTATTATATTATCCATCTTGGATGTTTATGGGCTTTATTAAACACTTTTATATCACTTGTGGGACTAACGTATTGACCTAGAGCCCAGTGCCAGTTCCTGTTTTCCCCCTTGTTTCAGTGTTTCGAAGAAAGGGAATATCAAACGGAGTCGAAACGGAATGAAACCTTCTGGAGAAGTTATTTTTGGAAGGAAAGCTGCTCGATAGACTTGGAGTGCACGGGGAAGAAACAAGGATCCACGAGGCGGGCGCCCACCCCTGGGCGCGCCCTCCACCCTCGTGGGCCCCTCGTGGCTCCCCTGACGTATTTCTTCCGCCTATATATACCAATATACCCTAAAAACTTCGGGGAACAGAATAGATCGAGAGTTCCGCCGTCGTAAGCCTCTATAGCCACCAAAAACCAATCGGGACCCTGTTTGACACCACGGGAGGGGGAACCCTCACCGTGGCCATCTTCATCATCCCGGCGCTCTCCATGATGAGGAGGGAGTAGTTCACCCTCGTGGCTAAGGGTATGTACCAAGTAGCTATGTGTTTGATCTCTCTCTCTCTCGTGTTCTTGATTTGGCACGATCTTGATGTATCGCGAGCTTTGCTATTATAGTTGGATCTTATGTTTATCCTCCCCCTCTACTCTCTTGTAATGGATTGAGTTTTCCCTTTGAAGTTATCTTATCGGATTGAGTCTTTAATGATTTGAGAACACTTGATGTATGTCTTACCGTGCGTATCAGTGGTGACAATGGGATATCATGTGATTCACTTGATGTATGTTTTGGTGATCAACTTGCGGGTTCCGCCCATGAACCTATGCATAGGGGTTGGCACACGTTTTCGTCTTGATTCTCCCAGAGAAACTTTGGGGCACTCTTTGAGGTTCTATGTGTTGGTTGAATAGATGAATCTGAGATTGTGTGACGCATATCGTATAATCATACCCACGGATACTTGAGGTGACATTGGAGTATCTAGGTGACATTAGGGTTTTGGTTGATTTGTGTCTTAAGGTGTTATTCTAGTACGAACTCTAGGGCTGTTTGTGACACTTATAGGAATAGCCCAATGGATTGATTGGAAAGAATAACTTTGAGGTGGTTTCGTACCCTACCATAATCTCTTCGCTTGTTCTCCGCTATTAGTGACTTTGGAGTGACTCTTTGTTGCATGTTGAGGGAGAGTTATATGATCCAATTATGTTATTATTGTTGAGAGAACTTGCACTAGTGAAAGTATGAACCCTAGGCCTTGTTTCCTATCATTGCAATACCGTTTACGCTCACTTTTATCGCTTGTTACCTTGCTGTTTTTATATTTTCAGATTACAAAAACCTATATCTACCATCCATATTGCACTTGTATCACCATCTCTTGGCGAACTAGTGCACCTATACAATTTACCATTGTATTGGGTGTGTTGGGGACACAAGAGACTCTTTGTTATTTGGTTGCAGGGTTGCTTGAGAGAGACCATCTTCATCCTACGTCTCCCACGGATTGATAAACCTTAGGTCATCCACTTGAGGGAAATTTGCTACTGTCCTACAAACCTCTGCACTTGGAGGCCCAACAACGTCTACAAGAAGAAGGTTGCGTAGTAGACATCAAGCAGTTCTGGCGCCGTTGCCGGGGAGGTGAGTGCTTGAAGGTATATCTTTAGATCTTGCAATCGAATCTTTTAGTTTCTTGTTTTATCACTAGTTAGTCTATAAAACAAAACCACAAAAAATGGAATTAAGTTTGCCACATACGCTTCATCTTTTTAATATCTTTCGTGAGTATGATGGAAAGGAAAATTGTGCCAAAGTGTTAGAAGAAGAATGCATTAAAATGTTTGGCACTAAATCTTTGAATGGTGAGTATGATTGCAATGTTGTTAGTATGAACTCCTTGAATATCCATAGTACTAATGATGATTGCACTAGTTATGATGAAAATGTCTCCTATAAACATGTCAATTTTTGTGGAGTGCATTGGGTTTGCAAGTACACACCGAATAGGGAAGATAGATATTGCAAGAGGCATAAGCACTTAGAAACTAAATTGTTGCAAGAAAGGCTAAATGTTTGTGCTGAAGATTTAAATTTTCTTGGCCGTACTTGTGGACTTTGCAATGAAAGTGGTCATTTAGCTATCCGATGCAAATTGTTTCATGATCTAATCATGTTCAAAAATTATGATGAGTTGATTTTCCTTGCACATTATAATGAACTTAGCTTGCTTATGGGTTGCGAAGAAATGAAATATATAACTAGTCATCTTCCAGAATTTGCCCTTTATAAACATCTTGGTTTTGATCTAGAATAAATTTATGTGTATTGTGCGGTGAATTGCATTGAAAATCCTTATATTTCCAATTACATAAAGAAAAGAAAACAAATAGAAGATGAAGAGAATACTAACGAAAGGGAAGAGACTTCCCAATATCCTCTTATTATTTCTTATGATGAATCAGGTAACGAGGAGGAGCCTTCTATTCAACCAATCTCATTAATAAGGAGCTCCAAAAAGAGGATTGCACCCACACATGATGTGGTGAAGAAGATGAAAAGAAAAAGGAAGAGAGGTAAAAATATATCTCTCCCAAATAATGTTGCTCCTATTATTGTTGTGCCTCATGAAAATGAATCAAAAATAATTGTGGAAGATGATGCACTTGATGATGATCTCGTTATGCCTATTGCTTGTTGTGATGATTATGATTGGGAAGATAATAATACTCCTTATGATCTTGAAAATCTTTTTGGTACTTGCTTGGAAGAATATGATAATTTCTATACTATTTGTGCTATCCATACTATTAATGAGGAGAGTGATTATGCTTATGATATGAGAAGGCCCAAGCTTGGGGATGCTATGTTTGATGAAGATGATGTTTTTGAGAATGTATTTGCTGAAATTAATGTTTGTCCCAAGCTTGGGGATGCTATGTTTAATGAAGATGATATTTTTATCCTCTCAAGTTTCGACATGCAAATTTATAATGATGATAGCATGCCTCCTACTTATGATGAATATATTGATGAAAGTGGGTTTGGAAGAGTGTCAACTTTAGGAAGTAATGATCCCACTATTTTGGAGAATGTTGAATCTTATAATATTTATGAAAGTGGATTTGGAGAGGTCATGACTTTATTTAGTGATGAGTCCACTATCTTGGAAGAGGTTTCAATCGATTATACTGAGAACGAAGTTGCTACTTATGATGATTATTGTGATAAAACTTTATGCTATAAAAGTAGTGATGATTATATTTATAAAACTTGTCATGATTATGATTACCCTCTTTCTGAACATTACTCTTTTAATGTGGAAACAATTTATAGTATTCAAGTCTCTTATGATACTCCCACTATTCCGAATGAGAAGAATTTTGCTTATGTGGAGAGTAGTAAAATTTCTATGCAAGTAGATCATGAAAAGAATGATTTAGGTGCTGGTTATATTGTTGAATTCATTCATGATGCAACTGAAAATTATTATGAGGGAGGAACATATGCTTGTAGGAATTGCAATAATATCAAGTTTCCACTCTATGTGCTTAAAGTTTTGAAGTTATGCTTGTTTTGCCTTCCTATGCTAGTTGATTATTGTTCCCATAAGTTGTTTGCTCACAAAATCCCTATGCATAGGAAGTGGGTTAGACTTAAATGTGCTAGTCATATTATTCATGATGCTCTCTTTATGTTTCAATTCTTATCTTTTATGCGAGCATCATTGAAATCATCATGCCTAGCTAGGGGCGTTAAACGATAGCGCTTGTTGGGAGGCAACCCAATTTTATTTTAATTTCTTGCTTTTTGGTTCTGTTTAGTAATAAATAAATCATCTAGCCTCTGTTTAGATGTGGTTTTATGTTTTAATTAGTGTTTGTGCCAAGTAGAACCTTTGGGAAGACTTGGGTGAAGTCTTTATGATCATGCTGTAAAAAATAGAAACTTTAGAGCTCACGAGATTAGCTGAAACTTTTTAATGGAGAGTGATATTTAGTTGATTCTTTGTGCAGATGATTACTAGACAAATTTATCAGGTCCACCAATTTATTTTAGAATTTTTGGAGTTCCAGAAGTTTGCGTTAGTTACAGATTACTACAGACTGTTCTGTTTTTGACAGATTCTGTTTTCATTGTGTTGCTTGCTTATTTTGATGAATCTATGGCTAGTAAAATAGTTTATAAACCATAGAGAAGTTGGAATACAGTAGGTTTAACACCAATATAAATAAATAATGAGTTCATTACAGTACCTTGAAGTGGTGTTTTCTTTTCTTTCGCTAAAGGAGCTCACGAGATTTTCTGTTAAGTTTTGTGTTGTGAAGTTTTCAAGTTTTGGGTAAAGATTCGATGGACTATGGAATAAGGAGTGGCAAGAGCCTAAGCTTGGGGATGCCCAAGGCACCCCAAGGTAATATTCAAGGACAACCAAGAGCCTAAGCTTGGGGATGCCCGGAAGGCATCCCTCTTTAAATCTTCGTTCATCGGTAACTTTACTTGGAGCTATATTTTTATTCACCACATGATATGTGTTTTGCTTGGAGCGTCATTTTATTTTATTTTGTTTTGCTTGATGTATGAATAAAATACCAAGATCTGAATTTCTTAAATGAGAGAGATTCTTCACATAGCTGCATAATTATTCGACTACTCATTGATCTTCACTTATTTCTTTCGGAGTAGTTTGTCATTTGCTCTAGTACTTCACTTATATCTTTTAGAGCACGGTGGTGGTTTTATTTTGAAGAAATAGATGAACTCTCATGCTTCATTTATATTATTTTGAGAGTCTTAAACAGCATGGTAATGTGCTTAATCCTAATATGCTAGGTATTCAAGACTAGTAAAAACTTTCTTATGAGTGTGTTGAATACTAAGAGAAGTTTGATGCTTGATGATTGTTTTGAGATATGGAGGTAGTGATATCAAAGTTGTGCTAGTTGAGTAGTTGTGAATTTGAGAAATACTTGTGTTGAAGTTTGCAAGTCCCGTAGCATGCACGTATGGTAAACATTATGTAACAAATTTGAAACATGAGGTGTTCTTTGATTGTCCTCCTTATGAGTGGCGGTCGGGGAATGACGATGGTCTTTTCCTACCAATCTATCCCCCTAGGAGCATGCGCGTAGTGCTTGGTTTTTTACGACTTGTAGATTTTTGCAATAAGTATGTGAGTTCTTTGTGACTAATGTTGAGTCCATGGATTATACGCACTCTCACCCTTCCATCATTGCTAGCCTCTTCGGATGCAGTGCATTGCCCTTTCTCACGTTGAGAGTTGGTGCAAACTTCGCCGGTGCATCCAAACCCCATGATATGATACGCTCTTTCACACATAAACCTCCTTATATCTTCCTCAAAACATCCACCATACCTACCTATTATGGCATTTCCATAGCCACACTTGTGCTTCAAAGTAGCACCATAATCTTCATGATAGAGAGTCTCTTGTTTTGTCACTTTCATATACTAGTGGGAATTTTTCATTATAGAACTTGGCTTGTATATTCCAACAATGGGCCTCCTCAAGTGCCCTAGGTCTTCGTGAGCAAGCAAGCTGGATGCACACCCACTTAGTTTCTTTAGTTGAGCTTTCATACATTTATAGCTCTAGTGCATCCGATGCATGGCAATCCCTACTCCTTGCATTAACATCAATCGATGGGCATCTCCATAGCTCATTGATTAGCCTCGTTGATGTAATACTTTCTCCTTTTTTGTCTTCTCCACATAACCCCCATCATCATATTCTATTCCATCCATAGTGATATGTCCATGGCTCGCGCTCATATATTGCATGAAAGTTTATAAGTTTGAGATTACTAAAGTATGAAACAATTGCTTGGCCTGTCATCGGGGTTGTGCATGATGAGAGCATTCTTGTGTGAGGAAAATGGAGCATGACTAAACTATGTGATTTTGTAAGGATGAACTTTCTTTGGCCATGTTATTTTGAGAGGACATAATTGCTTAGTTATTATTACTTTTATGTCAATATGAACTTTTGTCTTGAATCTTATGGATCTGAATATTCTTGCCACAATAAAGAAGATTACATTGATAAATATGTTAGGTAGCATTCCACATCAAAAATTCTGTTTTTATCATTTACCTACTCGAGGACGAGCAGGAATTAAGCTTGGGGATGCTGATACGTCTCCAACGTGTCTATAATTTTTGATTGTTCCATGCTATTATATTATCCATATTGGATGTTTATGGGCTTTATTAAACACTTTTATATCACTTTTGGGACTAACCTATTGACCCAGTGCCAGTTCTTGTTTTTTTCCTTGTTTCAGTGTTTCGAAGGAAAGGAATATCAAACGGAGTCGAAACGGAATGAAACCTTCTGGAGAAGTTATTTTTGGAAGGAAAGCTACCCGAAAGACTTGGAGTGCACGTCAGGAAAGAAACGAGGGAGCCACGAGGCAGGGGGCGCGCCCACCCCCTGGGCGCCTCCACCCTCGTGGGCCCCTCGTGGCTCCCCTGACGTATTTCTTCCGCCTATATATACCAATATACCCTAAAAACTTCGGGGAACATAATAGATCGGGAGTTCCACCGCCGCAAGCCTATATAGCCACCAAAAACCAATCGGGACCTGTTCCAAAGACTCACGGAGGAGGAACCCTCACCGTGGCCATCTTCATCATCCCGGCGCTCTCCATGACGAGGAGGGAGTAGTTCACCCTGGGCTGAGGGTATGTACCAAAGAGCTATGTGTTTGATCTCTCTCTCTCTCTCTCTCTCTCTCTCTCTCTCGTGTTCTTGATTTGGCACAATCTTGATGTATCGCGAGCTTTGCTATTATAGTTGGATCTTATGTTTCTCCTCCCCCTCTACTCTCTTGTAATGGATTGTGTTTTCCCTTTGAAGTTATCTTATCGGATTGAGTCTTTAATGATTTGAGAATACTTGATGTATGTATTGCCGTGCGTATCTGTGGTGACAATGGGATATCGCGTGATTCACTTGATGTATGTTTTGGTGATCAACTTGCGGGTTCCGCCCATGAACCTATGCATAGGGGTTGCTGCGTTTCGCCTTGATTCTCCCAGAGAAACTCCGGGGCACTCTTTGAGGTTCTATGTGTTGGTTGAATAGATGAATCTGAGATTGTGTGACGATATCGTATAATCATACCCACGGATACTTGAGGTGACATTGGAGTATCTAGGTGACATTAGGGTTTTGGTTGATTTGTGTCTTAAGGTGTTATTCTAGTACGAACTCTAGGGCTGTTTGTGACACTTATAGGAATAGCCCAATGGATTGATTGGAAAGAATAACTTTGAGGTGGTTTCGTACCCTACCTTTATCTCTTCGTTTGTTCTCCGCTATTAGTGACTTTGGAGTGACTCTTTGTTGCATGTTGAGGGATAGTTATATGATCCAATTATGTTATTATTGTTGAGAGAATTTGCACTAGTGAAAGTATGAACCCTAGGCCTTGTTTCCTATCATTGCAATACCGTTTACGCTCACTTTTATCGCTTGTTACCTTGCTGTTTTTATATTTTCAGATTACAAAAACCTATATCTACCATCCATATTGCACTTGTATCACCATCTCTTCGTCGAACTAGTGCACCTATACAATTTACCATTGTATTGGGTGTGTTGGGGACACAAGAGACTCTTTGTTATTTGGTTGCGGGGTTGCTTGAGAGAGACCATCTTCATCCTACGCCTCCCACGGATTGATAAACCTTAGGTCATCCACTTGAGGGAAATTTGCTACTGTCCTACAAACCTCTGCACTTGGAGGCCCAACAACGTCTACAAGAAGAAGGTTGCGTAGTAGACATCATCGACCGCTTCTTGTGCAATTCTCTCGTTTATTGACTACATAGGTTGACAATGGTGTGGGTCCGTGATGTCAGGAAACCAGGAGGAAGCAACAAAATTATAGTTTTATATACTAATAAGGAGGCACTTGCGTACGTGCGGCTATGGCCCTGGTGGGTCCCCACTGTCATCCTCTCCAAGTAAAGCCATCTCCTCATCCTTATGTTCGTTGACCATGTTGACAACGTGAGACGGCGGCGCCACGGCGAGCGCAACAACTCGAAGGACGACGGAGAGGGCCTCGCGGGTCCTACGGATGGTCTAATACAGCGCCCGCTGCTCATTCGGGAAGCCAGGATCATAGGGCCACATGTCCGCGACGGCATTGTCGTTCGCTTGTTCACCGGTGCTCGTTGAGGAGACGGAGGTCTCAGCACAGGTCCTCATGCGCTGGTAGCTCTTTCGCCATTAGTGCGTCGAAGTGCGGCCGGACCTGCTCTATGGTGAACACGGCATGAACCAGCTTGGACAGTGGTGCCGACTCCTGGTCGGAAGCTACGTCCATCGCTCGATTGTCGCCGCCAGCTCGGGCGAGGTAGCCGGGCGAGCCAATATGTCCGGCTGCTGGACCGACCCGCTGCCAAGCACGGTCCGACCGCTCGCCCACCTGCATCGCGCCTCGCCGCTGCTCGCTTCGCCAAACGGTCGGCGCCACCGCCCGCTTGCCGGTATGCGATTGCTCCGCCTTCAAACGACACAAGTGCCGTCCGTCCGTCCTTCTGCCGCCCACATTAATGATATGCGGTTGCCGAGGTGGCTACGCCGGCGCCACACGTCCGTCCCTCCGCCGCCCACCATTGCTATATAAACTGTTGCGCCGGCCATAGCCGCAGTCATCCGCATCCGTTCCTATTCTCCTGTCCACACCACTACTGCCCACCATGGCTTCCTCACGCTCCAGCGCTCTTCGGGACGGGCGGACGGCGGACCACAAGGAGATGGCAGCCATTGCTGCCGACTGGCTGGCCGGCAGGAAGCTGGAGGACGACGACGTCCCAATGGAGAACATGTTAGTCGATGATCCGGCGCCAACCCCCTCCTTCGCGCCATCCTCACCGGTGCATTGCACCATGACCATCGGCGAGGCCCATGCCCAATATATGGACACGGTGAGGCTGAAGCGTGAGGAGCAGTTCTGGGAGGCGCAGGCCGATGCCGCCTACAACCACCATCTCCTCCAGGAGCACCTGTAGGCGGAGGAGAAGATCGCCGTGGAGCGGGCGGAGCAGGAGGCGCTGCTCGACTCGTACCGCTCCGCTCGCGAGGGCCACCTCAAGCGCTGGCGGTACCGTATGCGGGTGGCGGAGGCTGCGGCCGCCTACAAAGAGGGTGATGAAGCAGGCGAGGGCGCTGTTTGGCGAGACCGAGGACGAGGCAGAGGACAATGCCGGCTCCGACGAGTCCCTGCTCCGCTGGCGTCGATGAGGCCCTGCTCCGCCGAGGCCCCGCGGCGCCGACAACGAGGTAGAGGACACCGCCGGCTCCGCCGAGGCCCCACCCTGCCGGCAATGAGGGGGAGGATTTCCCCCGCTCCGCCGGCAACGAGATAGAGGACTGCAGAGGACATCGCCGGCTCCGCCGAGGCCCCGCCCCGCTGCCAAAGAGGCCGCGCCACACAGAAAACGAGGAAGAGTAGAACACGGTAGGTCGCCGCCGCTCGGGTCCAAGTAAGGCCACCGCTGCTACCCTCCGGTTGCTGGCACTGAGCTGTACATGATGGAGCAATCCTATGATTACAGGATGATTGAAGAGCGCTCCGTGGTTGAGCAAGCTCATGAGATATAGTCATTTGCTAGAGAACTTGAGCACTTCAGTTGTATGCTACCGGACAAGTTTGTTGCCGGAGGTATCATCACTAAGCTTCCTCCTTCGTGGATCTCATTGGCACTCTTGATGTGGAAGAAAAGGCGAGAGCAAAGGACACACGTGCTCGAGGAATTGAGGGAGGATCTAGTGCCAATCTAGTACAGAAGAAGAACTTCCAGCCCCACAAGTTCAAGAACAAGGGCAAGTTTGATGGTAAAGCAAAGTTTGATGGGAAGAACAAGGCTGTGCAACACACGAACTTCAAGAAGAAGAATGACAAGAAGAAAGGTGTTTGTCATGTGGGGATCCTGATCATTGGGCTCCTAGTTGCCCTAATCGCTATGACAAGCTAGGCGGGTTGACCACTGATGGCCGGTTAGCTTATTGGTGGCGACGTGGAGTCGGAGAGCTATGTATGAGAAGGACCCTGCTTCTACTTAGCTTCTTTGGTGCGGTTGGGTCGATCGACACGTGGGCCCAACAGCATCTGGGCCACATGTCGATTCTGCACCTGCAGCTAAGTCACTAAAGCTTCGTCGGCTAGGACACGAATGGGTAGTAACCGGTTAATTAATTATACCTCCGGCGCACCCCTTTTTAGTTGAACAATGTATGAAATGTAATGAAATCCAGCATTTTTATATGAAATCCGACCGTGTATGAATGAATTTATTTGATTAGTTCGAATTCTTGTATCACTGGCATTGGATGAACATGCAAAACAATACGTACTAGCATTATTCCTGTGGTGATCACCTTGTTTGCAGTAGTTTGACATGTACTCCCTCCGGTCCTTTCTAGTCTCATACAAGTTTTATTCTGCATCAAAGTATCTCTACTTTGACCAATCATATAGAAAAAGTATGCACTTTCACAATGTGCAGTAAAAAGGAACATAAGGAGTACAAAGAGTTTGAGCAGCTTTTAGCTGTTCATGTACATTGCAATCACAGCGATTCACATGTCATAGAGAACATTCAAAACAATCGATGATTATGCATCTCAATGATTCACATGTCGGGGCCAATATTTACTTCACAACTAAAGAATAAAGAAAAATGGATCGACGCTGGCGACAAAGAAGGGTATCCCATTCGAAAATATCAAATGCATGTCTTCTTGCTAAAATCAATGAGCAAAATTTGACAAGGTTTTCCCATTCCAAAATATCAAATGCCTACGATTGTGGAATGGGCAGGGTTTGCCATCAGTTCGGACATTGACATGGCACCTCATGCTAAATAAACCAGCTGTTCTTTTTGTGCAGTTCCACCAAAATCAACCAAATTCGCGCATAGCTTGTATGATTTCGCCCTTATATGTTGCAACGCCTTGAACTTATCGGCACCTCCTTTCTTGTGGTGGAAATGAATGATTTGATGTATTCATGAACATTTTTGTGCAGTTCCCATTGAAATAAAGCTGAGCACCCTTGTTTGCACAAATACAAAAAAAGTGATTAGTATAAAGCAAACTGTACTATGAATTGACAGTTTAAACAACACCTACATGGTCCATGTAGAGCACACTTTTAGAAAAATGGAACTCACCGGAAAGAATCCTAGAACAACATTGTACTCGCGCATCACAGCAAGAAAATGGAGAATTGTCAGTCGTTCTGAGCTAAAGTTAGTTTGGTCTTGTGGGGGTAATGTACCCATCCTCAACTGCTCCTTCTGATGAGAAGATAGACAGGGCTTCTTCATCCCGCATAATCGGAACCAATCACTTCAATGCTCCATATTCTTCTTCAGAGGAGGATGATCCTGTTGTGCAAAGACAAGAGGATAACTAAATGCTAGCATCCCTGTTTGCTCGAAAATAAGGAAAGGAAATATTTAAAACATCACAGATGAAGCACTTCTCAAGGACAATACCACTTTTTGATGACAGTGTCTAAACAGTAGCACAACACCAATAGAGATGACAAAGCTCAATCATATGGATGAAATCAGTGGGCGAGTACCAACCTTTGTCAGGAAGCTTATTGTGTAGAGCATACAGATGAAGCACTTCTTCGGAACCATCTATTGCTATCTACTGTGGTGGCCATGCTTACTATATAATCCTCGATTAGATTAATATTTCCAACATCTTCTTGTGCAGTTCCACTAAAATATATGGTATCTTCAAAGAAGATCCTGATGTCTACTACACAACCTTCTTCTTGTAGACGTTGTTGGGCCTGCAAGTGCACAGGTTTGTAGGACAGTAGAAAATTTCCCTCAAGTGGATGACCTAAGGTTTATCAATACGTAGGAGGCGTAGGATGAAGATGGTCTCTCTCAAACAACCCTGCAACCAAATAACAAAGAGTATCTTGTGTCCCCAACACACCCAATACAATGGTAAATTGTATAGGTGCATAAGTTCGGCGAAGAGATGGTGATACAAGTGCAATATGGATGGTAGATAAAGGTATTTGTAATCTGAAATAATAAAAACAGCAAGGTAACTAATGATAAAAGTGAGCGTAAACGGTATTGCAATGATAGGAAACAAGGCCTAGGGTTCATACATTCACTAGTGCAAGTTTTCTCAACAATAATAACATAGATAGATCATATAACAATCCCTCAACATGCAAGTCACTCCAAAGCCACTAATAGTGGAGAACAAACGTAGAGATTATGGTAGGGTACGAAACCACCTCAAAGCTATTCTTTCGGATCGATTTATAAAAGAGTTCGTACTAGAATACACCTTAAGACACAAATCAACCAAAACCCTAATGTCACCTAGATACTCCATTGTCACCTCAAGTATCTGTGGGCATGATTATACGATATGCATCACACAATCTCAGATTCATCCAACCAACACAAAGTACTTCAAAGAGTGCCCCAAAGTTTCTATCGGAGAGTCAAGAACGTGTGCCAACCCCTATGCATAGGTTCATGGGCGGAACCCGCAAGTTGGTGACCAAAACATACATCAAGTGGCACATGATATCCCATTGTCACCACAGATAAGCACGACAAGAATACATCAAGTGTTCTCATAAAAGACTCAATCCAATAAGATAACTTCAAAGGGGAAACTCAATTCATCACAAGAGAGTAGAGGGGGAGAAACATCATAAGATCCAACTACAATAGCAAAGCTCGGGATACATCAAGATCGTGCCATAGAGGGAACACGAGAGAGAACACGAGAGAGAGAGAGATCAAACACATAGCTACTGGTACATACCCTCAGCCCCGAGGGTGAACTACTCCCTCCTCGTCATGGAGAGCGCCGGATGATGAAGATGGCCACGGTGATGGATTCCTCCCAAGCAGGTGCGGAACAGGCTCCCGAGAGGTTTTGGTGGCTCTGAGAGGCTTGCGATGGCGGAACTCCCGATCTATCTTCTCCGTGGATGTTTTTAGAGTGCATTGGGACTATATAGGCGAAAAGAAGTCGGCCGGGGTGCTTGAGGGGCCCACGAGATAGGGGCGCGCCCGATGGGGGGCGCCTCCTATCTCGTGGAGTCCTTGAGGATCTTCGACGTGAACTCCAAGTCTCCGTGATCATATTCTTCCAAAAAATCACGCCAAGGTTTCATTCCGTTTGGACTCCGTTTGATATTCCTTTTCCTCGAAATACTAAAACAGGCAATAAAACAACAATATGGGCTGGGCCTCCGGTTAATAGGTTAGTCCCAAAAGTAATATAAAACTGTATAATAAAGCCCGTAATCATTCAAAACAGATAATAAAATAGCATGAATGCTTCATAAATTATAGATATGTTGGAGACGTATCAGCATTTCCAAGCTTAATTCCTACTCGTCCTCGAGTAGGTAAATGATAAAGAAAGAATTTATGAAGTGTGAATGCTAGAAGGTGCACAAATTTGATCAATGATAATTTCAATCACCCTTCCTAGCATGATAATATGTCATAACAGTAGTTCATCTCATAAGACTTCTCATGATAAAGTAACAAGCAATTCACATGTCAAAGCATAGACCATAAACTTTCTTGAAAACTAGCAAACTTCATCCTTAGTCATCAAACAATTGCAATTCATCCTATTTTCAGGAAGGGTCTATGTCAGAGCTTTGATTTAGCAAACTTCACATACTCAACCATCATATAGTCTTCTACAATTGCTAACACTCACGCAATACTTGTGGTTATGAAGTTTTAATCGCATACGAGAGAAAGATTGGGGCTTATAATGTTGCCTCCAAACGTATTCACCTTTGGGTGATGTCAACAATAATAATTCATGCTAACTTACATCCAAATGGATATATATATATATATATATATATATATATATATATATATATATATATATATATATATATATCAGGATCACCCCAACACAAAGTGCTTTCCAAAGGATAAAATGAAAAAGGGAAAGGTGAAGATCACCTTGACTCTTGCATAAAAGTAAAAGACATAAAGTAAAAGATAGGCCCTTCATAGAGGGAAGCAGAGATTGTCATGCGCTTTTAGGGTTGGATACACAAAATCTTAATGCGAAAGAACGTCACTTTATATTGCCCTTGTATATGGACCTTTATTATGCAGTCCGTCGCTTTTATTGCTTCCATAGATCATACAAAGCTTATTTTCTCCGCACTAATAAGTCAGGCATATTTAGAGAGCAATTTTTATTGCTTGCACCGATGACAACTGACTTGAAGGATCTTACTCAATCCATAGGTAGGTATGGTGGACTCTCATGGCAAAAACTGGGTTTAAGGTAATTTGGAAGCACACGTAGTATCTCTACTTGGTGCAAGGAATTTTGGCTAGCATGAGGGGGAAAGGCAAGCTCAACATGTTTGAATGATCCATGACAATATACTTTAACCGAGATGTCGGAAAACATAAACCATTACGTTGTCTTCCTTGTCCAACATCAACTCTTTAGCATGTCATACTTAATGAGTGCTCCCAATCATAAAAAGATGTCTACGATAGTATATTTATATGTGAAATCTCTCTTCCTTCAATATTCTTTCATGAATTGTTCAAATGACCAATACAACGCTTGCTAACCTTCAATAAATTTACAACCTCTACTTCTTAGACGTGAAGTCATTACTCCCCATGGGATAAGCAAATGAGGCATATATAATTTCATATTTATGACAATCAACTCATTCAACCATTTACTCATAAGATATAAGTGAAGCACACGAGTAAATGACAAACTACTCCAAAAAGATATAAGTGAAGATCAATGAGTAGCTAAATAATTATGCAACTATATGAAGACTCTCTCTCATTAAAGAATTTCAGATCTTGGTATTGTATTCAAGCAGCAAGCAAAACAAAATAAAATGACATTGCAAGGATAGCACAACTCATGTGAAGAAGCAAAAACTTAGGCTCAAACGATACTAACCGATAGTTGTTGAAGAAGAAAGGTGGGATGCCTACCGGGGCATCCCAAAGCTTAGATGCTTGAGACTTCTTGAAATATTATCTTGGGGCGCCTTGGGCATCCCCAAGCTTGAACTTTTGTGTCTCCTTAATTCCTCTCATATCATGGTTTCTCTATTTCTCAAAAGCTTCATCCACAACAAACTCAACAAGAACTCGTGAGATAGGTTAGTATAAACCAATGCAAAACCTTATCATTTTCTACTGTAACAAATCACTAACATTATTATTCAACATTTCATACTAAATGCCTCTGCATATTTAATACTCCTATCCTTAAATAGAATCATTAAACAAGCAAACATATGCAAACATAACAGCAATCTGCCAAAACTGTACAGTCTGTAAAGAATGCAAGAGTATAAATACTTCCCTGACTCCAAAAATTATGGAATAAAATTCCCACTGTAATAAATTTATCAGATCTCAATATGCAAAAAGATTAAACATTATACCACTCTCTGACTTTTCTAGGGAATTTTTGCAACAGCGGTAAACTTTCTGTTTTCAAACAGCAACATGTATACTAGCAAAATAAGCATGGTAAAGGCTATCCTTGACATTTTTATTGAAAATAAAGATTCAAAACATTATTCTAAATAACAGCAAGCAAAAACTAACAATAGAAAATGACGCTCCAAGCAAAACACATATCATGTGGTGAATAAAAATATAGCTCCAAGTAAAGTTACCGATGAACGAAGACGAAAGAGGGGATGCCATCCGGGGCATCCCCGAGCTTAGGCTCTTGGTTGTCCTTGAATATTACCTTGGGGTGCCTTGGGCATCACAAAGCTTAGGCTATTGCCACTCCTTATTCCATAGTCCATCGAATCTTTACCCAAAACTTGAAAACTTCACAACACAAAACTTAACAGAAAACTCGTGAGCTCCATTAGCGAAAGAAAACAAAAAACCACTTCAAGGTACTGTAATGAACTCATTCTTTATTTATATTGGTGTTAAACCTACTGTATTCCAACTTCTCTATGGTTTATAAACTATTTTACTAGCCATAGATTCATCAAAATAAGCAAACAACACAATGAAAACAGAATCTGTCAAAAACAGAACAGTCTGTAGTAATCTATAACTAACGCAAACTTATGGAACTCCAAAAATTCTAAAATAAATTGGTGGACCTGAGGAATTTGTCTAGTAATCATCTTAAAAAGAATCAACTAAATAGCACTCTCCAGTAAAAAGTTCTAGCTAATATCGTGAGCGCTAAAGTTTCTGTTTTTTACAGCATGATCATAAAGACTTCACCCAAGTCTTCCCAAAGGTTCTACTTGGCACAAACACTAATTAAAACATGAAAAAACATCTAACCAGAAGCTAGATGGATTATTTATTCCTAAACAGAACCAAAAAGCAATAAACTAAAATAAAATTGGGTTGCCTCCCAACAAGCGCTAACGTTTAAAGCCCCTAGCTAGGCATGATGATTTCAATGATGCTCACATAAGAGATAAGAATTGAAACATAAAGAGAGCATCATGAAGAATATGACTAGCACATTTAAGTCTAACCCACTTACTGTGCATAGGGATTTTGTGGGCAAACAACTTATGGGAACAATAATCAACTAGCATAGGAAGGCAAAACAAGCATAACTTCAAAAATTGAAGTACATAGAGAGGAAACTTGACATTATTGCAACTCCTACAAGCATATGTTCCTCCCTCATAATAATTTTCAGTAGCATCATGAATGAATTCAACAATATAACCAGCACTTAAAGCATTCTTTTCATGATCTACTAGCATAGAAAATTTACTACTCTCCACATAAGCAAAATTCTTCTCATTCGGAATATTGGGAGTATCATAAGAGACTTGAACACTAAAAATTGTTTCCACATTAAAATAGTAAAGTTCAGAAAAAGGGTAATCATAATCATGACAAGTTTTATAAATATAATCATAACTACTTTTTATAGCATAAGTTTCATCACAATAATCATCATAAGTAGCAACTTCATTCTCATCATAATCGATTGAAACCTCTCCCAAGATAGTGGAATCACTAAATAAAGTTGACACTCTTCCAAATCCACTTTCATATTCATCACAATAAAATTCAACATCCTCCAAAATAGTGGGGTAACTACTTCCTAAAGTTGACAGTCTTCCGAACCCACTTTCATCAATATAATAATCATAGGTAGGGGGCATGCTATCATCATAACAACTTTGCATATCAAAACTTGGGGTGCTAAAAATATCATCTTCATTAAACATAGCATCCCCAAGCTTGGGACAAACATTAATTTCAGCAAATATATTCTCAAATATTTCATCCTCGTCAAACATAGCTTCCCCAAGCTTGGGCCCTTTCATATCATAAGCATAATCACTCTCATCATTAAAAATATGGATAGCACCAATAGTAAAGCAATTATCATCATCACAATGAGTAGTAGGGGCAAAATCATTTGGGAGGGATACCTTTCTACCTTTGTTGCTCCTTCTTTTCTTTTTCTTCTTCACATTATGTGTAGGTTCAACCTTCCTCTTTGAGCTCCTTATTGATGAGATTGGTTGAATAGAAAGCTCCTCCCCGTTACCTGATTCATCATAAGAAATAGTAGGAGGAGATTGGGAAGTATCTTCCCTTTCATTAGTATTCTCATCATCTTCTATTTGCTTTCTTTTCTTTATGTAATTGGCAATATAAGAATTTTCAATGCAATTCTCTACACAAAACATATAAATATCCTCTAGATCAAAATCAAGAAATCTATCAAGATTAAACTTTGAAATACCCTCAGTTATACATTTCATTTCTTCATACTCCAAAAGAAGACTAAGCTCTTTATGACGCCCAAGGGTAATCAAGCTATCACAATTTTTGGACACGATTCGATCATAAAACAATTTGCATTGGAGATTTAAATGACCACGTTGATTGCAAAGTTCACAAGGAGCGCGAAAAATATTGAATCTTCTAGTACACTCATCAAGGCTTTCTTGCAACCATTTAGTTTTTAAATACTTATGGCTCTTGCAATATCTATTTTCTCTATTTGGTGTGTCCATGCAAATCCAATCTACTCCACAAAAATCAACATGCTTATAGGAGACATTTTCATCATAACTAGTGCAATCATCATTAGTACTATGGATATTCAAAGAGTTCATACTAACAACATTGCAAACATGCTCATCATTCAAAGATTTAGTACCAAGCATTTTAATGCATTCTTCTTCTAGCACTTGAGCACAATTTTCCTTTCCATCATACTCACGAAAGATATTAAAAAGACGAAGCGTATGAGACAAACTTAACTCCATTTTTTTGAAATTTTATTTTATAAACTAAACTAGTGATAAAACAAGAAACAAAAATATTCGATTGCAAGATCTAAAGATATACCTTCAAGCACTCACCTCCCCGGCAACGGCGCCAGAAACTGCTTGATGTCTACTACACAACCTTCTCCTTGTAGACGTTGTTGGGCCTGCAAGTGCACAGGTTTGTAGGACAGTAGCAAATTTCCCTCAAGTGGATGACCTAAGGTTTATCAATCCGTAGGAGGCGTAGGATGAAGATGGTCTCTCTCAAACAACCCTGCAACCAAATAACAAAGAGTATCTTGTGTCCCCAACACACCCAATACAATGGTAAATTGTATAGGTGCACTAGTTCGGCGAAGAGATGGTGATGCAAGTGCAATATGAATGGTAGATAAAGGTATTTGTAATCTGAAATAATAAAAACAGCAAGGTAACTAATGATAAAAGTGAGCGTAAACGGTATTGCAATGATAGGAAACAAGGCCTAGGGTTCATACATTCACTAGTGCAAGTTTTCTCAACAATAATAACATAGATAGATCATATAACAATCCCTCAACATGCAACAAAGAGTCACTCCAAAGCCACTAATAGCGGAGAACAAACGTAGAGATTATGGTAGGGTAGGAAACCACCTCAAAGCTATTCTTTCGGATCGATCTATAAAAGAGTTCATACTAGAATAACACCTTAAGACACAAATCAACCAAACCCTAATGTCACCTAGATACTCCATTGTCACCTCAAGTATCCGTGGGCATGATTATACGATATGCATCACACAATCTCAGATTCATCCAACCAACACATAGTACTTCAAAGAGTGCCCCAAAGTTTCTACCGGAGAGTCAAGAACGTGTGTCGACCCCTATGCATAGGTTCATGGGCAGAACCCACAAGTTGGTCACCAAAACATACATCAAGTGGCACATGATATCCCATTGTCACCATAGAAAAGCACGGCAAGACATACATCAAGTGTTCTCATAAAAGACTCAATCCGATAAGATAACTTCAAAGGGGAAACTCAATTCATCACAAGAGAGTAGAGGGGAGAAACACCATAAGATCCAACTACAATAGCAAAGCTCGCGATACATCAAGATCGTGCCATAGAGGGAACACGAGAGAGAGAGAGATCAAACACATAGCTACTGGTACATACCCTCAGCCCAGGGTGAACTACTCCTCCTCGTCATGGAGAGCGCCGGATGATGAAGATGGCCACCGGTGATGGATTCCCCTCCCGTGAGTGCCGAGCGGGCTCTCGAGAGGTTTTTGGTGGCTACAGAGGCTTGCGGTGGCGGAACTCCTGATCTATCTTCTCCGTGGATGTTTTTAGGGTACGTGGGACTATATAGGCGAAAGAAGTCGGTCGGGGGGTGCTCGAGGGGCCCACGAGATAGGGGGCGCGCCCAGTAGGGGGGGGGGGTGCCCTCCTATCTCGTGGAGTCCTCGAGGATCTTCTGACGTGAACTCCAACTCTCCAGGATCATATTCTTCCAAAAAATCACGCTGCCGAAGGTTTCATTCCGTTTGGACTCCGTTTGATATTCCTTTTCCTCAAAATACCGAAACAGGGAATAAAACAACAATATGGGCTGGGCCTCCGGTTAATAGGTTAGTCCCAAAAGTAATATAAAAGTGTATAATAAAGCCCGTAATCATTCAAAACAGATAATAAAATAGCATGAATGCTTCATAAATTATAGATACGTTGGAGACGTATCAGATCCTTGTTTGCACAAGTAGAGATAATTACGCATTGCATTAAGAGTGGCATCAAATCAGTGGCAAAACAATTGCTTGTTCCAGCCATAGCAATAAATTAAGATGCAAAACTACATCATTACTTGTGTCATCACAGTTCCAGTGCTTCATTACAACACCAGGAGTTGATTTTTGTTTTTCTTCCGCTTGTTCTTCCCCTTCATCACTTGGTTCAATAATGACAAGCTTCACCTTCAATGTAAGATTTGGCATGTCAATTAGGTTGCACAAGTATAGCACTAAACAATGACATTAATTTTCTGATGAAAGTGGCAAAATACAGGCCAACAGTTGTGAAATATCCTTATCTTACCTCAATGGGATATTGCGGTGCACATATAGATTGGAAGTCTTGTCTCCATTTGTGCAGTTCACTAAAATCAAGCAACATTACCGTACAAGTAGCACAACATATGAAAGCACACTGCAGAATCATGTGAAAGAAGGCTAGTAATCGACCTCTCATGACGCCAAATTCAAACAACTCACAAGAAGAAGTTACGAGACCAAATTTGCCAACACGGATAGGAAGTAAGATCTCCTCTTGTGCAGTTCCACTAAGATCAAGCAATCAAGCAACGTTGTCGGTGTGACATTTTGGTTGAACTGCACAAAACACTCTTAAAACAAAAGTGTTGTGCAGTGCAACAAAAGGTCACAATGGCAACGAGGTGAAGTAGATAACCCTGTTTACATAGAGGTGCAAAGGAAACAACTAGTGGTCAAGAACGGTGGATTACATAGAAGCCAACAAAAAGAAGCATCTACCTTATCTAAATGGGAAAGAAAGCAAGACAATAGCATTTCTCAAACGGTGGCATTGATTAATATTAACAGAGAGATTATATTAACAATAAAATTCGTTAAACATGTAATTTGCTTTTAACTGTGGCATTGCATCAATTTTCTAGCGGCATTATTAGAGGGTGTTTGTTTACAGGGACATTTTGGTGGAGGGACTAAAAAAACTCCGTGTCAGTCCCATCTAATCCAAACATGAGGGACTTTTAGGGACTAAAAGTGGGCATTTGGGACTAAAGAAAGAAGACCCCGAGGGAGAGTCTTTTTGGGACTTTTTCCAACAGTTTCCCCTGCCACGCATCGCACCTTGTCTCTATTAGTTCATTACTAGGGGTAACATGGTCTTTTAGCATGTAATTTAATAACCTCTAGTCCATGTTTAGTCCCTGGAACCAAGCAGGTAGGGACTAGGGAGTTTTTAACCAAACAGGGCCTTAGATTAACAATAGCTAAAGAGTTGCACGGGACAGTGGATGCACCAGCACCATGTGCATTTACCGATGTACTGGGGTGATGCATAGTCTGTTGCAACAAAGAACAAACAACCAAGGAGCATATTTGTGTTGGTCCCAGTTTTGTTATCTTTAGACACCTTTCCCTATGTGAGCGCAACAAATCTAGTCCTGCTCAAACTCTACAGCCTTGTCCCCCAAAACAAAAGATCAGTTTATTCTTGATCGCATAATCGCGTTTGTCATTGTTTTCCCTTTTCGACCAACGTAGGTGCTGGATAGCTAGTCTGTACTAGTACTTTCCCCACTTCCTTTCCTCTGTGAACCACGTCCTAGGTTTATGCTATACAACTTTCCCCACTACTTTCGCCCATTCCTGTCCTCTTTGAACCACGTCTTAGATTCATGCGATACAACTTTCCCACTACTTTCCCCCCTCCTTTCCTTTTTGAACCACGTCCTAGATTCATGCTATACAACTTTTTCCACTACTTTCCCCCATTCCTTTCATCTTTGAACCACGTCCTAGATTCATGGTATACAACTTTCCGCACTACTTTCCTGTTTAATCCAACACCTAGATTCGAGTGCAGAAGCGGAAAAAGCCCGCATGCAGCTAGAGCAATGCATGTGGGATAAGTAAATTATACCTTAAGGTTCTTGGGGTGTGGTTCAGTGGGCGACCGGAGGCCGTTCGACCCACACTATGTACGACGGCGAAGAAGAAGGGGTCGGAGGCCCTCCCGCGCCGCCGCTGGGTGAAAGTGAACATCTACGCCAGTAGTGGATTCCCTTCCTCGCTGACGGCGACAGCGTTAAGCCTCCTTCCCTTCTCGGCGGACGGATCCTGTCGGCTCTTTGACCAGCAGTGAGGGGAGAGAGAGAGGCCAACAAAATCTTGTTTAGATCTGGAGAGGGTGAGAGTGTGTGAAGAGAGCAACTACAAGCAGACCAACAATGAGGGGAGAGAGAGAGAGGCCAACGAAGTATTGTGTAGATCTGGAGAGGGTGAGAGAGTGTGAAGAGAGCAAATACAAGCACTGAGGCTCCAGCGTGTATATATATACTGGAGAGTGTGAAGAGTGCAAACCCTAGAAAACAAGCGCCGAGGCTGCAGCTTATACGTGATGAGGTGATTATACGGTCACTACGATATCATATAGCTCCGTATCCATCCATTTTGACCACCAAAGAATCCTCCCGCACGTAATTATGCTCAAGTGTAGTTATCGAACCTGAGACCTCAAGTTTGATGAGCGAACAGGCTAACCAGCTACACAACCCTCCCGTTATGTTCAATGAGAGGAAAATAACCTTTTATACATTCCTGCATTCGTGTGACAAGCATGTCGTGTTTTTTGTGTGTGTGGGAGTCATTGGGATTTAAATCATAACCGTGTCATGTGGCTTTGGTGGTAAGACTATCCACAAGTGGTGCGTAAATAATGCAGCCTTAGTCACCTTACCTCTCTCCACGTAGTAATGTTGGGTCCCACCAAATGAGGGTGAAACAAACAAATTAATAAGAAAAATTAAAAGCGCCAATGTATCTTACCTCACACATCTCGCCATCGCTTGGGAACACTGTCCAATTGATCCCTCTGCTCACCACATACTATTTTAAGTGAATCCTTATTATAACATGCACACAGTTTTGGGTACTTGTATTCGACCTAAGTCAAGATGCCACCGTATCTCGTCATTTACTCCCTCCGTCTAGGTGTAATAAGTCACGTTAGAAGGTGCAGTGGGAGCAAGGTGCAAGCAGATTGGAGGAGAAGGAGAAACTTGACTGGTCATTCCTCCAATCAAAGCCCTGATTTCTATCTCTAAACGCAACAATTAATACAAACAACTAAGAGATGTCATTTTAGCTACCATGCAGGGCCACGTATTAACTCGCATGCAAGCCGACTTTGATTTCTTGACTGATCAACGCGTAGTTGCGCTCCATGCATTGGGTTTCCGGGGGAGATAACAAGGAAGAGTAAGGAGCGTTTGGTTACATTGCTTAGGCTGGTCATAGCGGTGAGTAACTTGGACTAGTAACATGCATATGTTACTAGTCTATGTTACTACTACGCGAAGTTTGTCGTCGGAAGCGAGCCAATCTGGCTCTCCTGAGCTAGCAAGGTTTTTCTAGCCCACCCAAGCTAGCTGGCCCACAAAAGCTAACATATTTTAACACTAACCTTGCCCGGCTATGCTATAAGCTATTCTTGCTAAGGATCCAAACGCTCCCTAAGTAACAACGCTCGCTAGCAACGAGGCCAGGAGGGGATTGAGATGCGAAGTTAATGGACGACGTCTAAACATTTTGGAAATATCTGATTTCCGTAGGATGACTTAACACCTAGATGGAGGGAGTACTACTCCTCAGCCCAGGTTTGATGGAATATTCGTCACCTCTTCTCTTCTTGTACGTACTCCATTTGTATCTCACTTCCTGTGGCTTCGCTTTTCATACGATTTTCCTATTCTATGAACCTGTGTGTGCGTGTGCGTGTCTGTGTGTGTGTGTGTTTAACAACATGTGTGTGTTAGAGAGAGCGACAGATCGACCTACTCCTACATAGAGATGGTGTGTAGTGTATGATTTTAGCCGTGAGAGTCGGTGCTCCTCTCGTTTTCGGGCGTCCGGTAGGGACAGGCGGACAGCTGCCACGCCCGCTCCTGACCAGCCTGGCCCACCAAAAGCCCCTCCATCACCCGCGCGTGCTTCCCGCCCGAAACGGTCTGCGCCGCTCCAAAGAATCGGTGCCGCATTCATGCCCGGGCAGAGCGGATGCGACCTCTCATTGGCGCCTGCGTTGAAGGGAGAAGCGGATTCAAGAGTGATGGTTGCTTCGTCCGTCCAACTTACTGCTGGGTCTATGTGATTTGATGGCTCATTGGTCATTATTACTGAGTTGGTAGGACTGTTGGATGTCCCACATTTTCGGCGAAAGGAGGTACTACTAGATTACAATTTTCTCCATTCTTACCCCGGAGGAGTGCAAGAGCAGTGAAAACACGCAGGCTTAGTGATTACATGGCCCACCTCACACTGTCACCATATTTTCTGGACACTGTGCGACACCTAACTCTTTACATAGTACCCCCTCCGTTCCTAAATATAAGTCTTTGTAGAGATTCCACTAGGTGGACTACATACAGAACAAAAAGAATGAATCTACACTTAAAATGCATCTATATACATCCGTATGTGGTTCATGGTGAAATCTCTACAAAGACTTATATTTAGGAACGGAGGAAGTACTTGTATAGTACGTCTTGTAATTTATCGTGAGATAGTACAATGCTATGAAGCTTCCGACATTACATGTATCTTAAGCGTCCAAGGTTGCATCTCAATGATTGATGATCATAGCAAATATGTACTCCTCCGCTCCAAAATAAGTGTCTCAACTTTATGCTACATACGAAGCAAAATGAGTGAATCTACACTCTAAAATACGTCTATATACATCAGTGTTTGGAGTATGTACTAGTAGTTCATATTGAAATCTACTAAAGGACATATATATTCCAAACAATATGATAATCTCTCTAACCAAGGTAGTAGGGACAAGGAGTAAACGGAGGGAGTAGTAAAATTTTCTCCTCGTCCTGTGGCGAGCGAGCGGGCGTAAGGCGTACAATACAACTACTAGTAAGCAAGCTTCACCTCATCCTGCGAGCCACCGCGCCCGTGGGCGGGGGAGACTGCGTACTAAGCAAGCTTCTCCTTGTTCTGTGAGTTGACGGGACACATCAGAAGTACTCCAGTGTATAGAGCCTTTCCTCTAAGGTAGGCCCCACATGGTTTGCCTCTTTTTTAACATAACGCGTCAAGTCGCAATTTGTTTGTTCACCCGTGGTAGATGATCCTCCCTCCATCTAGTGGACAACCAGTACACGTGTCAAATTACCACGTGGGCTGCCTTTTCGTACAGAAATGAGCTCCACCATGTACTCACGCGGGTGTGGTTGGGAAAGAGACGGGAGTACGTGCGCCGTGCGTGCACCTCTTATCTTCATGCACGTCCCCCACCTACGTGGGTGTGTGTGAGAGATACAAACCTAGAAAAATGGTTTGTGCGTTCGTGAGTGTTTTTTGTTTTGGGGGGGGGGAGGTAGGTTGATTTCGTGAATGTATTTGTGGGAATATGTGTGGATGACATCTCAAACAAAATTTTGCATGCAATGTGTGTGAAATGGAGGCCTATCCATATCATATATAGAGGGTCAGGCGATCCACGAGAAGAGAGGGAGGGGTCATAGATATCGATAGAGTTGAACAGAGGATCAAGTGGGTGGGTGCGAGATCGATGAAGAGAGCCATCGAAATTGTGTGTGTGTGTGTGTGTGCAAGTCAAAGATATAGGGCGACTGACCTAGCTATCGGAACGTCAGAGGGCACAGGTCAAGTTTGTGTGTGGCAGGGAGACATGACTAGAGCGCTCGATGTATCGGTGTGTGTGTGTGGGGGGAGGGATAGGCAGAGGCCTAACTATAGAGGTAGAACGACTTGTATATGTGTTGAGAAGGAGAGACCCAGCTATGTCTTGAGGGAGATCGGTTGACATCCATACATAACTGAAGGACGGGAATTAGGATGGGACAGAGAGAGAGAGAGAGAGAGAGGAGAGAGAGAGGGTGCTGGATGGGTGATGGAGTTGCTTCTCGAAGATGGTGGGAGAGGCCTACTAGACAAACTGAGGGTGGAACTGCAATATTATCAATAAGAGTGGGGATGTGTTTCTGTGTGGTCCTGTGCGTGATAGATCTGTCGGGACACATCCATGGATGATGAAGGGGAACCATGTGTTTGGTAAGCAAACCTAACTAGATCGGTAGATCAATTGTTGTTTGTCGGAGGAAGGGAGAGACATAACTAATGAGGTAGATCGATCGACGCGTGGGAAAAAACGAGTTATAAGGACCTAGCTAGCTATATGTATAGCGGGAGATCGGTCGGTGTACATCCATTTGTTAGAGGCAAATAAGGCCTGGCGATACGGATAGACAGAGAGAATGGAGCTAGGAGGTGGTGCGAGAGGCCCAGCTACTAGCTAGATAGGGGGAGGAGTGTGCGGTTGTGAGATCGATGAAAAGAGGGGCGAGAGTTTACACGTGTGTGGGACCGTATGAGAGACACGAGGCAAGGACACATAAAGGAGGAGATTCAAGGTGCGTGTGTATGTTGTAGGCAGACATCGCTGGAGAGGTTTATCGATCGGTGTGTGTCGGAAAGGATTTGTGGAGACTGTGGGAGAACGACCTAAAGAAAAACAAATGAATGTGCGCGATGGATAGAATGCTGAGGGCGGGGGAGGGCGAGGAGGGCATGTGCATGCACGAGAGAAATTTAGTGGTAGCTACACATGTTAGAGTATTGTGTGGGTGTAAGAGACTAACAAAGATCATAATTTGATATGAAAGTGGATTCATATATTTGAATAGGAGATCATAGTGTTTTAAACATATGCATGCATGAATATAGCGGCGATATGCATGTTGTAGTTTTGCACATGTTATACCATAATGTGATAATGCATGGCGTTTGCAACTCACAACTAAATGTCGAACAATCTAAACCATACTATACATCGAACAATCTCACATTTTATTTGAATTTGTGATAATGTGTGGCGTTTGCAGCTTACAACTAAATATCAAACAACTATATATCTAACATTCTCACATTTTATTTGATTTGTGGTAATGTGTGGTGTTTGCAACTCACATCTAAATACTTGTAGGCGTAGGGGGCGGGGCACCATACATAATGTGATAAACACATTATACATATGAGACATGGTTTAGTTTGTGAAGATCTAGCTAGAGCTTGAAATGTACTATGATTTCAAATCAACATAAAGTGGATTCAAAAAATCGAGTTTGAGTTCATATAGTACACATATTTCATATGTAACTCGAGACTAATCATGTGGTGTCTTTGTGAAGATAATACACAAACGATGGTTTAACTTGACAATAATGACGATTGTAGATCTTATTAAAACAGAGAAACAAATTCAAATGCTTTGACTTCACAACAATCATTATTGTAGATCTTATTCAAATATAGAAACGAATTCAAATTTAGTTCATATTGAAGCGGTAGTATATACGTTTGGAATGCACTAAAACGTTCATTTGAGTACTAGGTTGCATGCATTAAACACGTAGCAAAATATTTTAATTGAACATAACATGAATTCAAAGTTTTGAATGACATTTGTAGTGCGAATTGATTTGGTACATTACACGTTAGGCTTGTCCAGAAATTTCAACCCGCGCCTTGTTAGCCCGAAATATTTAAGATATATCTTTGTCTCGTTGTGCTCCGACAACTCCCTCCATCTCAACCCACGCCTTGCTGTTCCAAAATTACAACGCGCGCGAAAACTCCCACCTCTTGTGAAATCCCGACACGCGAAATGCCCGTGATACCCCTGAACCGAAAGAACCGCCTCAAATTGGTGGGGGTAGTTTCGTAACTTACCCCACATTTCGGACAAGCGCGTCCCTAAGCCATGGTTCCCCACTCCCATCCCATTCGCCCACCCATTCGTACACCGAGGCCGGGAAAACCCGCGAAGCCCTACACCCTCCTCCATCCGGCACCCAGCCGGAGCCTCTTCCCTGACGATGTCATCCACAGCAACACCTCGACGTCCCTCATCCACCGTATCGGATGAGGATCCATCATCGATCTGGTCGTCCCGCCGATTCAGCCACCCCGTCCTCCACCTCCAAGGAGCTGCTCCGACGTTCCCCTCATCTTTCGCGCCACCTCCATTCCCACACCGTCGTCTTCACCCGCACCACCGGAAGAGCATCATCATCACCGTTTCCTCGGATGAAGCTGCGGCCTAATCAGCGCCACCAAAGACGTTGTACACTAATCGCCGCATTTTCTTCTTGATTCGATCTCACGGTGTTGCCGGCGCTCGGTCCCGAGCCGACACGACGTGGCTCCATCCATGGCGGCGTCGCCGGCCACTTCCTCCACGGCGTTGCTCCCTCGGCGGCGACGCCCACATCAGTAGGAGCTGCTGCTGCTTTAGCTCTCGCTCACATTGCTGCTCTGCTCTTGCTCTTGGTCCTCTGCCTGGTTTGCTCTTGCTCGCGCTGCTACTCTCACTCTTGCTCTTGCTTGCGATGCTGCTCCGATTTAGCTACACTTCAGTCGACTGAATGGACTTTTGGGTCAGTCGATTTTCAGGGGGTGGAGGGGCTCATCAGAGTTAAGGAAGAACCAGCGCGTGAGGGGGGCTCGCCGGAGAGGTACCCCACTATCTATCTTAGGGTTCAGGGTGGGGGCGGTGGTCGCTGGCGGTGGTGGGGCGGTGGCGTGGGGATCGCCGGAGAAAAAGCTCGGCACGGGGGGGGGGGGGGCTAGAGGGATGGCCGGGGCGGCGGCAGACCGGCGGTGGGTTGTGTTTTCGGGGCGGGTGGGGCGGCGCACCTCCGGCCGCGGGATGAAAAAGTCTGTCGACTGACGTGTAGCCTCACCTCTAATGCGTTCGGGCCGACAAGAAAATTCAGTTCGACAAAGAAAATTCAGTTTCGACAGTTAAGTTCAGTTTCGACAGTTAAGTTCAGAGATGAGCTGCTGATGTATACATCTAGCACTTTGTTATGTATTTTACGTCATCTATTGAAGATGCTATTAGAATTCCACTCGGGTTAACATTGTCTCTCTTGTCCTGCTTCAGCCTCGGCGTCGTACAACTCACCGGAGCTGCTCCAATGACGAAACCCTCCATCACAGCGGAGCAGTACCTCGGGCTCCATCTCCAGACGCCTAAGATCTTCTTCCCCTCCTCCGACAGCCAAGTCAGCCGGAGCATCCTCACCGGCCAACCCAATCACGCTGAGATCGACATGGCTTCACCAAAGAGGTTGTACACTTCTTGTAGTTTGACTTAATCTCACCATGCTTCTTTGCATCCTGTGATCTTCCAATTCTTGTGAACCAAACACCCAGATTGGCAGAAATCTTGTGTTTTTAAATTCTCTATTTTGCATGTGCATTCCTTTCATATTCATGTCTATTTCCTTTCCCTGCATTGTTAGAATCCTCAAATTCAAACAAGCCCTTACACAAGTACTTCTGTCACAGATATGTGTCAAAGAAAACCTTGTGTGGTTTGTCCTGATCCTGCGGTGATGTGTTCCACCCTAGCCCAGCTGCTCCAACGATGAAAGGGTTCACCACAGCAGGGATCCACTCTCTAGACTGTCTTTTGCCGCCTTAGATCTTCTTGCCATTGGCAGCCACTAAGAATCGTGCATTACCATCATCAATCGAAAGCGAGATGACCTTGAGGACTACACGGGTCCGCAAGAGAGGTCGAACTCTTCCGTGGCTGCTTACGTTATGCATCGCTTAATATGATGACATGCTACTTTATCATCGTGTTCACCTATTAGACTCCGACTCAGGTCCAAACTTATGCTGAAACTTGAGTTTTTAAATGGTTGTGGGGTACATATTGGGGCAGCAATCAAGCACTATCATCTGCCTACTATCTAGTTAATCTCGGGTGTCTACTATGAGTTTCATGTTGGGTGCAAACAAACATTAAAGGAGCCATTATCTGTATTTTTTAACTAAAGCTATTATCCGCCGCTATCATTGGTTTTGGGTCTATCCACAGTTTGCTACCTTCACTCTGGATTTGTGCATGCGCTCCTTACACAATCTCACTATGTTTTATTCCTATGCATGTCAGTTATTGTACACAATGGAACTGAACATGTAGAGCAAAAGAGACGAGCCTTGCGTGGCAATAAATTTCATGCAGACGTCGCTCCATGGTGGGCACAAAGGCAGCCCCCCCTCCACCCATTTCGGATCGTAATCAAGAGGAAGATAATTGTTCTGAGGGTGATTCAGAGGCAGAAGACCACTCCTATTTACCCCATGAGGTCTTCGCTCTAACTTGGCATGCTGATGTTGGTAATATCATGCATATGGTGCCTTGCATTGCTTACTGTATACATCAAAGATGTCATCTGCTTAGTTTAGACATGCTTTGTGTCAATGCCATCTATTTAGTTTCTTTATCATATATGTGAATCATGCAATGCCATCTTGTTTAGTCAGGCATCATTATGTGAATTTTGCAATGCCACCTTGGTTAGCCAGTCATCTTATATGTGAATTATATCATGACATCATTTTTTATTATGTGTTAAATTTGTCAACAATTTTAGTACATTCAATTACTCTTCGTGTGCATCAGCCATTACGACACTGGTCATGGAAAAATCTGGAGTGGAAACAAGGTCTTCAGAGCGCATAATGCTATCTCGACGGGCGCATGTCTTGTCTGATTCTGAATAGCTCCTCGGAGGAGGATTCAGAGGCGGATGACCAGTCCTATTATCCCCCGAGGTGTATGCTCAAACTTGGCAGGGTTATATTACTCATATCATGCATATGTTGTATTGCAATGCTTAGTGTTTACATCATATACACGATATTGAATGCCATCTCCTTAGTTGACACATCATATATGCGATTGCCCTCTGCTCACTTCCTTAGTATATAAATCATATGTTTGAATTATATCATGCCATGATGTTTACATAGACAGCATATATCTGAATTATGGCATGCCAACCCATTTTCTAAAGACATAATATTGTTATATCATCTCATCCTGTTTACATAGTCATCATATTTTGAATTATGTCATTCTATCCGTGAATTATATCATGCCACCATGTTTCCATCGACAACATGTTTGTGATTTATGGCATGCCAACCACTTTAATAGACACACCGTATAGTTATATCATGTCATCCTATTTACATAGTCATCATATTTTGAAGTATGTCATTCTATCCTGTTTAGTTAGCCATCATACATGTGAAATTGTGTCATGCTATCCTGTTTTATTAGCCATCATATATTTGAAATTATTTCCTGCTATTCTGTTTGGTTAGACAACATAAATGTGAATTATTTCATGCCCTGTTTTCTTCCCTACTATCCATTGCACCCGTCTATCTTACAATGTCTGTACATTCAATTACTTTTCTTGTTTATCAGCCATTTCAATTGGAGGGGGTGATGGCAGAATCTGTGGGAGTAAAAACACGGTCTTGAGAAAAGATCGTGCTACCGTCGATGGAGATAGAACCACGGTTGTAGTTGCCCAAGAACCGCCCCACCACACATAACCTGACTCACGCAGATTGTACCCCTACCCAGTTGGACAGAGAACCAGCTACACCCCTTCTAACCCCAACCCCAGCAGATAGTAACCCAGTTCCCGTTGACACAACACTGTCTCCACCACAGAGCACCCAAACACGATCAGTTAGTAAGGCAACTGTAGTGCCCAAAGCACGAGGACCACCACTCTGAACCCCAATTCAACGCTTAAAGCAGAAGAAGAATTGTTCTCAGGTCAAGTTCCGTAGCTATAGTTCATACTACTTTGCTCTTGCATCACTGTATTTACTCATACCAACTAATTTCAAATTTGAAGGATGCAATTGAAACTCCAATGGTGCAACAGGTATGTTTTAAACCTGTTTCTTTAACGTGTTTGCTGTTGTAACTTGCTCTATGTTGATTTCAGTTTCAATTGAATAAACAATTATGTTCTCATGCCATGCACATTACAAGTGTTGTTATTGCTGTGTAGTTTCCCACACTTATATTATGTCTATGCTACTTTGTCTTAAATAGGCATGATTCGAATCAGATCTATCTTGATTTGGCAACATAAACTAGAATGATATAGACCATACAAATGACCATACTACATAGATATATGTTTGTTTCATGCTGTTATCCTGTCCACCTTACTACTGAACTGGTTTACCAAAATGAGTTTCATATACTACATTGTAAACCTGTGATGTGTTTGTTTGTTTCACTTTTAGAACGCGGATAAAATATTGGAGAAGAGTACCCCGTTATGCAATGGTAAATGAAGTAATGCAGATAAGGTTCAAGATAGTGGGACATCCCTGTTGTTCTCGAAGAAAGCTGATAAAAACTATATTGAAGACACTGAGAAAACCCCAAAGTCCTGTCTTGATGTAGTGTTCGAGTTACTGGCTACTATTGCTGGCACCAGCTCTTGAACTCATTTGCTGAATCAGTTCGGCTTCTTGAGTCTCAACTTCAAGTTGAAAGACATCGATCGATGTTATGCGACAGAAGTCAAGGACCGAGGAAGTCCCCGCAGAATTCAGATGCATACTTTCTAGTGCAACAACAAGTCTTTGGAGGATTTAAGCGCCAAACAAGAGAAAGTTAATAAGCTTGCTAAGCATCTTGCCGACATTATGGGTACCCGAATATTGTTTCTTGAGCTCTTCGAAGTTGTTTGATTCTGGACTTGTTTTGCTGCGGCGTTTATATGCTGCTTTGTTCCCTATATTTGCACTTGTGGCGAACTTTGATGCCCAGTGGATGTAATATGTGTAATTGCCGTGATAGCCTAGAGTAAGTTGCTTGCTTGTTTATTTCCTATTGTCTTGTTTATTTGTTTTCTTGTAGTCAGTGCAGTTCTTTTTCCGCGGTTTGCTAGTGGCCGCAATAACCTATTTTTTAAAACTAGGCAACATTAACAATGGGCTACATATTTACTGTAGTTAACATGGGCCTCCTATGGGCCATAGAAACAATGGGCCTTCTAAGGGCCGTAGAAACAATGGGCCTTCTACGGGGCGTAGACACAATGTGCCTTCTAAGGGTCGTATCACCAATGGGCCTTCTACGGGACGTATGATCGGTTTGCCAAACATGGGCCAATAACATACCACATTATGGCCGTAAATGGGCTAGAGTTGAAATTGTCCGTTCATGGGGCCGTCGTTAATCGGCCGTATTTGATGACGCTATGAAAACGGCCCAACAAACGGGCCGACTGTAACCACGGGCTGTATTTGGCCTACAAGCAGAAAATGACAGTAATGGGCCGAAAGTAAACGAATGCTGGAAATGAGCCCAAGAATAAATGGGACCTGAGAAGGCTGAAAGATAACATGAGCTGGAAACGGCCCAACGGAATAATGGTCCATTAATGGCTATAAAGTGATACATTGTTCATTACGGGTCAGTTTTACCACGGGCCGTTAATGGGTCGAGGGTTACTAAGGGCCTCATATGGGCCAAAAGACGTCATGGGCCATACATGGGCCAGAAGTTAAAACGGTCTGGAATTATATTGGACGGCCCAGATGACGCTACTAGGACTAATTCGGATAGGCCGTAAACGGGCCCTGGGTTAGCGGGCTGTAAATGGGCTATATGCGAACATGCCGTTAACAGGCTTGCCGTGGGACGGCCCGCCACCTTTTGACCAAGTCAAACGGGCCGGCCTTTTCACAGGAATGGGCCTCTGTTGGGCCGTGCCATGTATCGACGTATCATAGGCTGTTTGGGTCCAATGAGTGGATGACATCTGTCCCAACGGTGAGCCGACACGTGTTTCCTCCAGCCAATGATGATTTTACACATGGAAAATCCCCATTGGTCGGGGCTGTTAACGGGTTATCGGATCCAAAACCGGACCCGATAGCTTAACGGTGTTCCGTTATGGTGGATGCCATGTGTCGGTCACCCTTGACGAAAGCACTTCTGTGACGCGTGATTTATCGTCATGGAAGTGGACACTTTCGTGATGATAATTTTGGTAATGTCATGGAACACTTCTCTGACGGCCAGTATGACTATCTTGATTCTGTCATAAATTTGTCATGGATGTACATGCATGATAGAAAACGTGACCTACTGTGACAAACACGTATCATCACGGAAGTGTATTTTTTTGTAGTGAAAGCACAACGATGGATTGCTTACGGATAGATCTATTATGAGCATTAAAAATTCTATACCAAGCATCTTTTAAATTTTCTCCTCCCCTTTGTTTAAAATTTAGAACCTCGTCCTCGGGAGTGCAAGCAATAGAGGAAGAACTATCCATAATGACGATAACGGCAAACAAGATTACACACAAAAACGTAATTTACAAGAAAACGAATTTAATGTAAAAAGAGAGGCGAATAAAACGGCAATTTTTTGTGAAGTGGGGGAGAGGAAAACGAGAGGCAAATGGAAAATAATGTAAATTGCGAGGAGATGAGATTTGTGATTAGGAAACTGGTATATGTTGAAGATCCTCCCCGGCAAAGGCGCCAGAAATTCCTTTTGATGTCGCTTGAAGCTATGTCAGTATTTCCCAAAAGAGGAAGGGATGATGCAGCATAGCGGCGGTAGGTATTTCCCTTAGATATGAATCCAATGTTATCGAACCAGTAGGAGAACCAAGCAACACAACATAAATAGCCCCTACACATAGATAACAAATCCTCGTAACCCGACGTGTTAAAGGGGTTGTCAATCCTTTCCGGGGTACGACACCTCAAGATGGCAAACGGATGTGAGATAAATTGCAGTAGATTGATAGATCAAACGCCAAATAAAATAAATAGAAATTAAACGCAACAAGGTATTTTTTTATTTTTGGTTTAATAGATCTGAAAATAAATGCAAGGAAAATGTAGACTGCAAAGGAAAATATGAGAAAGAAGACCCGGGGGCCGTAGGTTTCACTAGTGGCTTCTCTCGACAAAGATAGCTGTAGCGACCCGACCTCAGATGGTCAAGTCTCTGTGTTTCAGTGTCATACCTGGATAAGTAATGCTGACACACACAGTACTCGAAGGATTTATAATAGAGTAGCAATCACACACTTATTACATCGAATGTCTCACAAGAGAACTTATTACAATAATATGGCTTAAGGCCATCTAATGCGATAACAGCGGAAGGCTTGGAAGATAAAGTGAGTCCATCAACTCCAACGGCATAGCTGAGCTGCACGGCAATGACCTAACGAACCTTACTCCTCATCTCAAAAGTCTGCAACATAATACGTTGCAGCCCGAGAACGGGTCAAGACATGGAATATGCTGGCAATATAACACAATAGAGCAGGAACAGAATAATGCTATCACTACATGCATATATGGCTGGTGTAAAGCTCTATGGTTATAGTTTTGCGAAAAGCCAATTTTTCCCTACAACAAAGGAATAAATTTTAATTTAACTATGATGGTGGTTGAAACATTGAGAAGTTATAACCCCAACTCAATCCCAATTAAAGTAGTTAACAACCCAACAATATTAGTTAAGAGTGATGAGATACATGTGAATACTCAAGTACTAGATACTCAAAATTGTCCATAACCGGGGACACGGCTAACCATGATTAGATTGTACACTGCAGAGGTTTATGACGCTTTCCCCACAAGACTCGATCTCCTCCATTGGATTTCTCACACTACATGGTGTTTGAGAAATGGATGACCGAGACACGCCTTCGTAAACATTAACTCTCTACTCCGGGTAGACCATACCAAACCTACAAAACCCACTACCTGCTGATCTACCTCCTCGAGAGCTTCACGTAACTTACTCAACTATGCTAGAGCCCATAGTAGCTTGTGGCTGCACACGGAAGTTTCTGGCATGAATAATCTCAGTTCCCTTTGAGCCTGGGTGGCGGTCCATAGGAAGATCACACGGGTACCCCAGATTTCCAAAATAAAACCAGACAACACCGGGTTCCCTGTGTGCCTCAATCCACCCAGGATGTGTATTAAAGTTGCCACCTTAAATTAAACCATTAATTAACCATCTCACATCTGTCATGGATTCACTCAAACCCAACCACGCTTCACGAGCATAGCATAGCAATATAAGCAACACGTAGAAGTAACTCCCAAGGGTTTGATAGTAACAGGGCAATAGGTTCTATCTCAACTACTACTTCCCAACCCACAAGTTAATGACATCCTAACCATGCAATGTTTGAGGACTGAGCTAACGCATAAAAACTGGGTATGAAAGAGTATGATCAAAGTGTTACTTGCCTTGCTGTAACATCCCAAAATTCTAAATTTTGTAATGTTATAAACAAATAGATAGTTTTGGTTGATTGTTTGATTGATTGACTGAAAGTGAGTGAATTCGAAACTTTTTGAAAGTTAAATGAGAGGGAATAAAAGGACTTTCCCAAACTTTCATTTTTGCTTTTATGCTTTTCGTGAATTCAAATACTCTTCATCACAAAACCCTAGAGAGAAGATGACATGACTTCTTCCATTTATTTAAATGACAAGGGGTGTTGAAAATATTTGAATTTCATTTGGAAAATATTTCCAATTCTGTAAACTTTATGCAACTCAATGATTTTCACGAGCGAATAAAATGACTTCTTCAAAACATATGAAATATGAGTTGGGAGTTTCAAAGAATTAAATTCAAAGTTCCTTTGAATTATTTTCAATTTGGAGTTATTTGAGTTTTATTCAAATTATTTTTCTCCAAAAATAAAATATATGGAAAATAGGGTAACATGATTCCCTACCTCAGAAAAATGGAGAGAAATAAATTTGAATTCATTTTGATATTTTTAAAATGATTTTTGTTGGATTTTATTGGACCAGAAGCACTCTTTGCTCTATTTGAATTTGTGTGAATTTTATTTGACATTGGAATAATGTTCATCATGTAGGAAATCTTTTTCTGAAAATTTTGATATATTATATGCCTATATAAAATTTTCATTTTTTTTGTTTTATCATTTTGGTTTCCTCTCTGTTTGTTAAAAAAAATCTAGCCGCTTGGGCCAAAGGCCCAAGCCGCTAAGCCAAATGGTCGGCCGAGGCCAAGGCCATCGCTAGCTTCTCGCCGCACCTAGGTATCCAGTGAACCGCTCGGTTTCCTATTCTTTTACAAATCCTAGTAGGATTTGATCCTGTTTCGTTATTCCGTTTTTTTACTCCTAGGATTCCTAATCCTAGTCTATTTCTTGTCCCCTACCCCAAGCAAAACCCTCCTCTCCCCAATATAAATACCCAAGCACCCCCCCTCTAACACATCAAACCAACACCTCTCCTCTCCTCTCCGCCACACCACCGCCGCCTCACGCCGCCGCCCACACCGCCGCCTCACCAGCGCCGCCTTGCCACCTAACGCCACGCCCGCCGCCGCCTGTATTGCCGCCGAGCCCTCGCCTCTTCGAGGTACTAGCCTCAGCCACACCTTTTCTTTTCCTCGGTTCGGTTTTTCAGAATCGTTCGGTTTCCGTTCCGTTTTCTAGATCGGTTTTTCATTTCGTTTTCTTTCCAAACCCTAGATCGGTTTTCTCGCCGGTTTTTCTTTCCGGTTTTGTTTAGCGGCGTCGCTCGATAGATTTTTCTTTTTATTTTAATTTCCGTCGTGGACCTATCGGTAGTGTTATTTTTAGTCCCTAATCTTCAAACGCTCATAACTTTTTACCCGTAAGTCTGAATCCAATGAAACCAATGCCCACTTCTTCGTTATTTATCCCTCTATCCAAAGAAACAACTCAAACATATTTTTGAAAGTTTTAAAATTCAATTCAAACAGATTTGTATTTGAACTTCGTTTGATCATAACTTGAGTTCCGTGAATCCGATTTAGTTGATTCTTTTGCAAATCAAAGCTCTTGACCTAAACTTTCTGATAAGGCCAAATTCACATAATTTTGGTACTGTTAGAAATTGTTTTATGTTGCAAGAGTTATTTGCTTTGTTTTGATGTTTTCCTAATCGTTTCCTTCGTTATTCGATGTTTTGATTGATTGCTTATGTGTGGTTACTATTGCTTGATTACGATAGATTGACCGGAGTGTGACGAGTAGACCTATCAAGAGTTTTGAGTGCGAATCATCTTCATCAACTTTGCAGGCAAGTAACACTTGATCATATCTTTTCTACTACCCAGTTTTATGCATTAGATCTACTCCTCAAACACTTGCATGGTTAGGATCTAATTAAATTGTGGGATGGGAAGTAGATGAGGTAGTACCTATTACCTGCTTTTACTTATGAAACCTTGGGAGTTACTTCTACGTTTGCTTATTATGCTATGCTATGCTAGTAGACGTGGATTGGGTGAGTGAATATCCATGATGTATGTGAGATTGTTATTAATGGTTTATTTAAGGTGGCAACTTAAACACACATCCTGGGTGGATTGAGGCACCTGGTTTCTATCAGACTTGCTCAGATTTCTTCGGACCGCCACCTGTGCTCAAAGGGATCATAAGATTATTCAAACTAGTAACTTCCGTGGTCCAGCCACAAGCCATTATGGGCTCTGGCATAGTTGACTAAGTTGTGCGAACTCTTACGGGTAGACTAGCAGATGTAGGGGAAAGTAGGTGTACCGGTCTACCCACAAGTAAGGTGCTAGTGCTTCTGAAAGACTATGTCTCGGTCATCCGTCTCTCAAACACCATGTAGTGCGAGAAACCAAACGGAGGCGATCGAGTCTTGTGGGGAAAAGTGCGCAAACCTCTGCAGAGTGTATAAACTAATCATGGTTAGCCGTGTCCCCGGTTATGGACATTTTGAGTAACTAGTTCTTGGATTATCCTGTTGATCTCATCACGTTACTTAATATAATTTGTTTGGGTTTAATGAGTACTTTTAATTGGGATTGAGAATGCTGTCAACCATTCTCAATGTTTAACAACCACCATGATAGTTAAATAAATTTATTCCTTTGCAGTAGGGAAAAATTGGCTTTTCGCAAAACCTTATAACCATAGAGCTTTTCCACCAGCCATATATGCATGTAGTATAGGCTTATTCTTTCATTACTCTCTATGTGTTACATTGCCAAGATATTCCATGTGCTTGACCCGCTTTCGGGCTGCAACTTTTTCATGTTGTAGACTTTTCGCATTTACGAGTAAGTGATACGTTAGGGTTACGATTTCCTATACTCAACTTTGCCGTTGGTGTTGATGGGAATCCACAACCTTGTTGCTTCCGCTATCTTTTGGATTGAGGTAATAGTATTTACGCTACTTTATACATGTGATTTACCTCTGTTATAAATACTTAGAGTCTTGTGTGTCAAAGATACCGATCCGGGGATGACACGAAAGCACGTAGACTTGATCCATTAGGGTCGGTCGCTACACTTGGCGACGATCCGCCGAATCCTAGAGACTCGTAGTAACACGCTTCAAGACCGGGAATTCTATCGCAAGCAAACAATAACATACATAAGCAACAAGCAAAGATGCACAAGCAAAACTCAAATAAACGAGGCTGACCGGAAAGTTCAACTTAAGAACTCCGGTTCAAGAAGAGAATCAAACCAAACGGAGCAACGAAACTCAAATGGCGAAAGAAACAAGATCCATTTACTAATCTGAACCTGGGTCAAATTTTACAGAGGCAAAAACTTGTTTGAGTTGATTATTCGGAAAGAGGGTTTCGACATTTAAACTCTAGGCGCTTGAATCGCTGATTTCGATAAACGAGCAAAAGTTATACTAGATCTAACATCGGATCAAAAATCGCGATCGTAAAAATCGCGGAATAAATCCGATAAAAAGAAAAGCGACGAACAGCTTAACGAACGAACGTTTGTTATCTGAACCTAAACGAAGAACGCGTTCGTTAAAACGAATGAACGAGCGAAATCTCACTAAATAAATAAACTGATATAAAAAAAACAAAAACCTAGGGTTTTCTAAAAAAAACGAAATGCTTTTCTTTGGAAAACCGGGGCGGCGGGGCGGCTACCTCGCTCGACTCCGGCGGGGTTCCGGCGGGGCTCGGGCTCGGCGGGGTGGCGGCGGAAGGTGGCGGCGGAGGCGGGCTCGGCTCGGGCTCCCGGCAGCGGTGGTGGTGGCGGGTGGTGGTGAGAGGCGGCAAGGGGTGGGTATTTAAGGAGGGGGGGCGGCGGCTTGGGGAGGCAAGCGGCAGCGGGAGGCGGTGTTTCGGACACGGCGGCGACAAGGAAGGCAGCGGTTGGGTTGGGCACTGGCCGGGCCTCGCCCCGGTAAGGCCTTGAAGTTTTTTTTTTAAAGATTCTGCCGAGAATTAGAAAAATCCTAGAAAAATAAATAAAAATCGAAAAATGCCAAAACAAATTTTCACCGTCTAAATGCAATATTTAGAACGAGATGAACATTTTCTTGGCCCTCAATGCAATTTTTGAAAACGTGCAATTTTTTTTCTAACGCACATAAAATCCAAATAAAAATCAAATAAAATCCAACAAATGATTTTAACATTTTTCCTCCAATATTTCAATCATTTTGAAGAATTCATATTATCTCCCCTCATTTATTTTATTATGAAATACTTTTCCGGAGAGAAAAATAATTAAAATAAAAAATCCTCGTTTTTCACTATTTGATAAAAATCAAATATGAAAACCGGAAATCCCCAACTCTCTCTGAGGGTCCTTGAGTTGCTTAGGATTTCGAGGATTGCGGAACGACGATGCAATAAAATATGATATGCATGGATGACCTATCTATAACATTCCAAATTGAAAATTTGGGATGTTACAAACCTACCCCCCTTAAGATGAATCTCGTCCTCGAGATTCGGGTTGGCTAGAAAATAGGTGCGGGTGGTCCTTGCGAATATCATCCTCTCGCTCCTGTGGCTTCCTCCTCGATGGTGGCTCCATTGAACTTTGCTAAACTTGATAACCTTCTTTGCGAGTGACTCGGCTGGCAAAGTCAAGAATCTTCACTGGCTTCTCCTCATAAGTCAAATTACTGTCCAACTGAATCGCCTCCAGGGGTACTGTATCTCTTAATGGTATATCGGCCATCTCAGCATGACACTTCTTCAACTGTGAAACGTGAAGCACATCATGAACTCCTGACAATCCTTCAGGTAACTCTAGTTTGTAGGCAACTTCTCCCATCCGTTCCAAAACACGATACGGTCCTACAAATCTCGGAGCTAATTTTCCCTTAACTCCAAAATGTTTCACTCCTCGCAAGGGTGATACTCGCAGATATGCTCTGTCTCCAATCTCATAAATTACCTCCTTGCGTTTCGAGTCTGCATAACTCTTCTGCCTGGACTGAGCTATCTTCAATCTGTCACTGATCAGTTTAACCTTCTCCTCCGACTCTTTGATCAAATCTGGTCCAAACAACTGACGGTCTCCTACCTCATCCCACATCAGGGGTGTTCTACATCTGCGTCCATACAGAGCTTCGAACGGTGCCATCTTCAAACTAGCCTGGTAGCTATTGTTGTATGAGAACTCTGCGTAAGGTAAATTGTCATCCCAACTAGATCCATAATCTAGCGAACAGGCTCTCAACATGTCCTCCAGAATCTGGTTGACTCTCTCTGTCTGTCCATCTGTCTGTGGGTGAAATGTTGTACTGAACTCCAATCTCGTACCCAAGGTCTGGTGTAACTGATGGCAAAACTTTGAAGTAAATTGTGTTCCTCTATCTGATACGATGGTCCTCGGAACTCCATGCAAACATACGATCCTGGACATATATATCTTGGCCAACTTTGCACTTGTATAAGTTGTTTTCACTGGGATGAAGTGAGCCACTTTGGTCAAACGATCCACTACTACCCATATTGAGTCATATCCTGCTTTGGTCCTGGGCAATCCGGTGATAAAGTCCATGCCAAGTTTATCCCAATTCCATTACGGAATCGACATAGGTCATATGATCCTGCTGGCTTCGATGCTCTGCCTTCACTCTCGACATACATCACATATGGCTACATACTTGGCAATATCCTTCTTCATACCAAATTCCACGTAAACGTTCTTTCAAATCCAAATACATCTTGGTGTTTCCGGTGTATCGAGTATGGTGAGTCATGGGCCTCCTGAAGTATTAACTTCCTGATCTCTGGGTTATTGGGCACATAAACTCGGTCCTCAAACCATAAGGTATCGTGCTCATCCTCGCGAAAATGTTTGGCCTTTCCTTTGCTCATCTTCTCCTTTATCTCAGCAATCTCTTTGTTCTCCTTCTGAGCTTCTCGAATCTTGTCCAACAATGTAGACTGAACTTCCATTGTTGAAATGAAACCTCTTGGAACAATCTCCAACCGAAGTTCCATGATATCCTCAGCTAACTCCTTTGGCAATCCCTTACTTTCAAGGATATTAGCGTAACTCTTCCGGCTCAAAGCGTCTGCTACGACATTGGCCTTTCCTGGATGATAGTGTAGCTTCATATCGTAATCCTTTATAAGTTCCAACCATCTCCTCTGTCTAAGGTTCAACTCCTTTTGTGTGAAAATGTACTTCAAACTTATGATCTGTGTACACATCACAACGGTTTCCAATAAGATAATCTCTCCAAGTCTTCAATGCATGCACTACTGCTGCTAGCTCCAAATCGTGCGTGGCATAGTTCAACTCATGGGGCTTCAGTTGTCATGAGGCATACGAAACAACCTTTCCGTCCTGCATAAGCACACATCCAAGTCCCAAGCGTGAGGCGTCACAATACACTTGAAACTCCTTATGTATATCTGGCAATGTTAGCACTGGGGCTGTAGTCAAACGTTTCTTCAACTCTTGAAAACTTGCCTCGCAATCCTCTGTCCATTTAAACTTAGTATCCTTCTTCAGCAATTCAGTCATTGGCTTAGCAATCTTGGAAAAATTCTCAATGGACCTCCGATAATATCCTGCGAGTCCAAGGAAACTGCGGATCTCGCCAACTGAAGTGGGCGCCAACCATTCAGTGAATGACTGAACCTTACTAGGATCTACTTCTATACCCTCTCCTGATATAACATGCCCAAGAAATCCAACTTCCTTCAACCAAAACTCGTACTTGCTGAATTTGGCGTATAACTGGTGTTCCCTGAGTTTCTCGAGAACTAAACGCAAGTGCTCCTTGTGCTCCTCTTCATTCTTCGAGTACACCATAATATCATCAATAAACACCACTACAAACTTGTCCAAATATTCCATGAACACCTTGTTCATCATACTCATGAAACAGTAGGGCGTTAGTCACCCAAACGACATGACCGTATACTCATATAATCCATACCGCGTGGTGAACGTTGTCTTTGGTATATCCTTCTCTCGGATCTTCAAGCTGGTGGTATCCCGATCGTAGATCAATCTTTGAAAACACCTTATCTCATTGTAACTGATCAAACAGATCATTGATCATTGGTAGTGGATACTTGTTCTTTATCGTTACTTCATTCAAGGCTCGGTAATCAACAACCATCCTCAGGGATTTATCCTTCTTCTCCACCAAAAGCACTTGAGCTCCCCAAGGTGATGAACTCTTTCGAATGTAACCTTTCTCCAACAACTCCTTGATCATTTCTTAATTTCCTCCGGATCATTCGCGGGCATCCGATAGGGTCTCTTGGATATTGGCCTGCACGGCAATAGCTCTATCAGGAACTCGATGTCTCGATCCGGTGGCATGCCTGGTAACTCCTTTGGGAAAACATCCGGAAAATCCTTTACTACAGGCACTTCCTCCTGTACAACTCCCGTGAGGGCATTCACTTGGCTCCTCCTAGGCACATGCCTAGATACATACTTAATCCTTTTTCCCTCCGGGGTGGTAAGATAAATTGATTTGCTAGCATAGTCAATACTTCCTCCATACTTTGACATCCAGTCCATACCTAATATCACATCCAATCCTTGCGACTCCAAGATAATTAGGTCAGACGGAAAAACATGTGTGCCAATGGTTAGGGGTATCTGGTTGCACCATCGGCTAGCCATGTACTCTGCTCCAGGCGAGCTCACTAAAAGAGGGGTCCTAAGGGTTTGGGTTGGTAGCATAAACTTATCCACCAATCCCTTGATATGTATGAATGCGATGCACCAAAGATGTCGAAAAGAACAAGAGCGGTAAATGACTTAACCAAAACTTACCTATTACGTCAAGGTCCTGCTCTTCAACTTCCTCCACGTTAATGTGGTTCACTTGTCCTTTGTTGAATGGATTGGGCTTCTTCCCAGTGCTCCCATTTTCGTTTCCATTCCTTCCTTCAGGGCAATCATTGGCATAGTGCCATGTCTTCCCGCACTTAAAGCAAGTAACTTGACTTAGGTCCCTTTTGGCGGGTGTAGCTGGGTTGGAGCGGTTCTGATTGTTATTAACTCCATTCCCATTCCCATTCTTAGCACCATTATGGTTATGCGATCCTCCTCCAGTGTGGTTGTGACCTCCATGATTATGAACAAGTCCTCCCGAGTTCGGGGTTAAGCGAGGCTTCATGAGCTCTGAATTATACTTCCCTTGTCCATACTTCCTTTTGCGGCTCTCAATCTGCTGCTTTCCTTCAATCATAAGGGCCTTGTCTACCAACTCCTGGTAGTTGTTGAAAGTTGCCACCATCAACTGCATGCTCATCTCATCATTCAGCCCTTCCATAAACTTCTCCTGCTTTGCGGCATCTGTGGCCACATCATCAGGGGCAGTGTGATAACTTGCTAAAATCATCCACGTACTGAGCTACAGTATGGTTCCCCTGGCGTAAGTTGTGAAACTCGCGCTTCTTCATCTGCATGGCTCCAGTTGAGACATGGGCCGTGCGGAAAGCTTGCTGAAACTGGTCCCAAGTGACATTGGCTATAGGAAAAGTAGCCATGTAATTCTCCCACCATGCGGCTGCGGGTCCATCCAATTGATGTGCGGCAAAGCGCACCTTCTCAGCATCTGTGTCTCCTACGGTGGTTAATTCCCTTCCAATACGGCGTAGCCAATCATCAGCAACTATTGGCTCGGTGCTACTGGAAAACACCGGCGGTTGTAACCTCAGGAAGCGGGCTAAATTGTCCACTGGTGGAGGGTTATTGTTGTTGTTGCCACAGTTACGAACTAGCAATTGCATCGGGGCATTCTGCTTTGGATCAACTGGGTGAGCTCCGTGAGAAAACAAAACCGGTGTCACGTCTGGAGGCATCGATGGGTTTAGATGGAAGAGATTAGAATAGAAAAAGGTCTAATGAGAAAACACTACCCATATGCATATGAGGCAAACACAATCATTTCACTCAATCAATCACGCAAGGGCATACAACGGTCTAGAACTATCACAAAAGTGCTCAACTACTACTAGATACATGGGGAAAATACTACTAATATATGGTGGTCATCTAGAAACTTTGATCGGTGGAAGACTCCATGATGTCTGCTCCAGCTTCGTCTTCGTAGTCATCATCACTTGGATCGGAATCGGTGTCATCGATGATGATGTAGTTGTCCGGGCAAGTGGGGTCATCGTCTTCTTCTTCCGGTGCTGGTCCTCCCATGAATACTCCGATCTTCTTAACTAAGTCGTCGTTTTTCTCCAGTAGTGTCTTGATTTCCTCCTCATATCCATCACGTGTAAACTTGGTTTCTTCCTCCAGTTCGATGATCCTGGTCTTCACCTTCTTCAACTCCATCATATATGCGCACATTTGGTTCTCCTGACGTCGAATGTGCTGGTTTAGCTCCTGGATGAAAGCTGCAATGGATCTATCCTTCTTGGTGCTGGATACTTCCCATTGCTTGTCTCGGCGCCCACATATTTGATAGATGGTGTCCTTAAGCTCCCTGTTGTAGACTTCTCCAATGCATCCCATGGTAATGTGGGCTGCCATGCTCTTGCCTAGACTCCAGGTGGGTGCTTGAAAGAAAATTCTATGGGTTTAGAAGTTGGCGAAGCGTCCTTCCGGAACTTGTACTTGAATCATCCAAGCGCTCCTCTTTTGGTAAGGTGGCGTTATGCGTCCGGTGAAGCTTGGTATTCCAATGTTCAAGTACCTAGTGACTTCCTTCAAGTGGCGTCCAAAAGGTGTGTCTTCATCCGGTTGTGCAAACTTGTTCTTCATCTCTGTCATCCTAAAGAGTGGAAAAATGGAGAGGAGTCAGAAATGAGTAGAGCAGAGTGACCTATGGTTTACCTTAGTGGTCGTGTCCAACACTCAACGTGTGCTCTGATACCATCTTGTAGCGACCCGACCTCAGATGGTCAAGTCTACGTGTTTTGATGTCATCCCTGGATCGATGTCTTTGACACACACAATACTCGAAAGATTTATAACAGAGTAGCAATCACACACTTATTACATCGAATGTCTCACAAGAGAACTTATTACAATAATCGGCTTAAGGCCATCTAATGCGATAACGGTGGAAGGCTTGGAAGATAAAGTGAGTCCATCAACTCCAACGACATAGCCGAAATGCCGCACGACAATGACCTAACGAACCTTACTCCTCGTCAAAAATGCGCAACATAATACGTTGCAGCCCGAGAATGGGTCAGCACATGGAATATGCTGGCAATATAACACAATAGAGCAGGAACAGAATAATGGTATCACTACATGCATATATGGCTGGTGTAAAGCTCTATGGTTATAGTTTTGCGAAAAGCCAATTTTTCCCTACAACAAAGGAATAAATTTTAATTTAACTATGATGGTGGTTGAAACATTGAGAAGGTATAACCCCAACTCAATCCCAATTAAAGTAGTTAACAACCCAACAATATTAGTTAAGAGTGATGAGATACATGTGAATACTCAAGTACTAGATACTCAAAATTGTCCATAACCGGGGACACAGCTAACCATGATTAGATTGTACACTCTGCAGAGGTTTGCGCACGTTTCCCCACAAGACTCAATCTCCTCCGTTGGATTTCTCGCACTACATGGTGTTTGAGAAACGGATGACCGAGACACAGTCTTTCAGAAACATTAACTCTCTACTCCGGGTAGACCATACCAAACCTACAAAACCCACTACCTGCTGATCTACCTCCTCGAGAGCTTCACGTAACTTACTCAACTATGCTAGAGCCCATAGTAGCTTGTGGCTGCACACGGAAGTTTCTGGCATGAATAATCTCAGTTCCCTTTGAGCCTGGGTGGCGGTCCATAGGAAGATCACACGGGTACCCCGGGATTTCCAAAAATAAAAACAGACAACACTGGGTTCCCCAGGTGCCTCAATCCACCCAGATGTGTATTAAAGTTGCCACCTTAAATTAAACCATTAATTAACCATCTCACATCTGTCATGGATTCACTCAAACCCAACCACGTCTCTGAGCATAGCATAGCAATATAAGCAACACGTAGAAGTAACTCCCAAGGGTTTGATAGTAACAGGGCAATAGGTTCTACCTCAACTACTACTTCCCAATCCACAAGTTAATGACATCCTAACCATGCAATGTCTGAGTATTGAGCTAATGCATAGAAACTGGGTATGAAAGAGTATGATCAAAGTGTTACTTGCCTTGCTGACGATCCGCGAATCCTAGAGACTCGTAGTAACACGATTCCCACTCCGGGAATTCTATCGCAAGCAAACAATAACATACATAAGAAACAAGCAAAGATGCACAAGCAAAACTCAAATAAACGAGGCTGACCAGAAAGTTCAACTTAAGAACTCCGGTTCGCAAAGAGAATCAAACCAAAGCGAACAACGAAACTCAAATGGCGAAAGAAACAAGATCCATTTACTAATCTGAACCTGGGTCAAATTTTATAGAGGCAAAAACTTGTTTGAGTTGATTATTCAGAAAGAGGGTTTCGATACGAAACTCTAGGCGCTTGAATCGCCTGATTCCGATAAACGGCAATGAAAAGTTATACTAGATCTATTCGGGTCGGGTCGCTACAAGATGGTATCGAGCACATGTTGACCGTAGGACGTGACCCTAGAAAGCCGACAAGCCCATAGGAAAGATTTTTCTCTACAACTTCATTTTCAAAAGATCTTTTACCTCTCTTCTGAGCTTATTCAAATATTCCCTTTTAGTGAGACCATACCCTTTTTCCCTTTTGACCACTTGAAGATTCGACTGATGAGACCACTCCAAGGAGACAATATATCGGACAACTAAGACCATTTGGAATGAAGAGGATTTTACCATGTAAATGGAAACTACAACTGTTGAAGACTCCGAAGACTATGAGATTTTGAAGGCTCTGAAGAATTCCCTGATTTTTATGACCTAGGGAGGTTACGCTTATGGAATTTGACAGACTAAGGAAGTTGTCAATACCCGAGATCAAGGTGTATCGGAGAAAGACCGGAGCATGGAGAGTTAAAAACTCAAAGTTCTGTCAAGGAAACCCTAAGGCAGGAGATATCAACTATGGAGAGATAGCTCATGGAAATGACAAAAGCAGAAACACGCTATCCATGAAGTTATCACCCGCTTATGCCATTGTCACCATGCGGAGTTAAGTAAGCAGATACATGGAAGGATAGATGGTAGAAGGCTGATAGAGCATCTGTCGACCAAAAGATGCAGTTTGAATCTTATTTGGTGTATCACCGGGATCTGGAGTGTTACATCAAGAAGTTAAGATGGACCTACAAGAAGCGTATTTGATAAGGAAGCGGTTAAGTGAAGAACTTCGGGACCCGAAGCTGAAAGTAGACAAAATTTGAAGGAGCAAAACATCGAGATACCGGAGAATTGTGATGGCGAAGGACGGTAGGATCATGGATCATGTCAAGGATGTGAAACCGCAGTTTTGGAATGCAACTCTAGAATATTAAAGGACGTCATGAGAGAATTCGCATCAACAGAGATGATTTGGCAAAAGAACTTGAGAAGGACAAGCATGATCAGAAGAAGCCATCGGAGACATGACCAAGACTTGAAGAGTTTGATGACATTGACCTTTAGAAGACCAAACCCCTGTTACATACCTACGTTAGATGCGACGATTGTGAGCTGTCATGTTGTTTGATGTTTTCCGATGACCACAATAAAATCTGTCTTTTCAAAACCATTGTTTGTATTGTGTGCATCCCTCTCGATCTCTCTTATCCCACCCCAAACCCATGGACCCAATAGAGGATGAATGGAGATGAGCTCGTATTTTCGGCCGATGGAGTCAATTAAAGACGGACCGATGGATTGAACATGGAGAATCACATGAAGAACAACCCTATAGTCGAGAAAGGATATGGCCCGACATGCTCTTGATTGCTTTGAAAGAGGTGCTGCTATTTGGTGGAGGATGTACCAAACCATCAATGGATTGCAAAGAGTAACCACTTGGGAAGAATTTAAGTTGACTTTGCTAAAGTCTCGGTTTGTGACCGAAGTTGAAGCCTTATGGAAAGGATATGAAGAAACCTTGTGCGTGCAAGCTACGTGGAGAAATAGGACACACCCATAAGGAACACAAGGATGAATGCCCTAATTGTGAAGGAAGTCACCCGGTGAAGAATGCCCAACTAGGCACATCACTTGTTTCTTGTGTGAAGGGACTACCCACTACCACCTTTCGGTGTCACATTTACCCCATGGTACAAAGAACCATCCAGCAGAAGAAAGAAGAAATGAAAGGAGCCCTCATGGAGATGTTAGAAGAACTGTGACGAAGGAAGATGTTGAGGACACACACAAAGGAAACAAAATTAAAGCCCACACCAAGTCATGCTATTCATGTGGAGAAGAGGGACACATCTCCCAAGATTATGCGAATGGAAATCTAGTAGAATTCTGACAGAGGAAGTAGAGTATGACCCACGAGAAATAGAAGCCCTGATTGGAGCAGAAAGGTCCGGAAGAGGAATAGATTGGATTCCGGGAAGGATCTGAGTCATGTCACCTGTTACAAATGCAAGGAGTCGTGGCACTACATCAACACTTGCCCAAAATGGAAGCCGAGGACCCAAAGAGGCTATGTGATCATGAGGAAACCTCGAAACCCGTCGGAAGTAATATGTTTCCGTTGTAATGTAGCAGGGCACTTTGCCGTAGATTGTCCGAAGGAGAAGGAGGCGATGATATACTGATTGAAGTTGTAACAAAATAAATGGAGTAGTAGAAGTGAGAGCTTTTTCTTTTATATTGAGGTGTTAAGTTGAGACATGTAATGGAAAAGCGAGATTGTAATAATTTAAGAATCAATAAAGTTAGCGATGTTGGTACTGCTTTGGATTTTATGAGTTACCCTATGAGGAAAGATGTTGACCAATTTAGAGGATATGAGAAATATGGTCTATGGAATATTGGAACATTTTAAGGGTGGTAGTACCCTATAAGAACCGTTGACCCTGGAAAAGATAAGGATACCCATCGAATGGATTTCGACAAAAGGAATAGGAGTTTTGTCTTGATATGTTTGATACCCCAAGAGAGTGTGGGATGACGTTGGAGACCGTCGAGTTATTTGGACTAAATGTGATCAAGGATTAGGAAGAGAATGTTAAGTTGATTCGAGATAGACCGAAAGTTGCTCGATCCGAGCGAGAATAGTTATGCATACTCAAAAACGCAAGGAGGTAGTCCATGAAATTGGAGATAGAGCATATCTTTGTGTGCCACCTGTGAGGAGTTAAATGATTTGGAGTTAAGGGAAAGTTAGCCCCGAGATTTGTAGGACCATACCGAGTTTGGAGCATTATGGGAGAATTGGCTAACAAGTTGGAGTCACCGAAGGACTGTCGAGGAGTTCATGATGTGTTTCATGTTTCCAGTTGAAGAGGTGCCATGCGGAGATGGCCAATATTCCCTGTAAGGACGCTTGACCTGGAAAGGATAATGATGTTCCACGAAGTGAGTATGGACTTCATAAGTATAAGTTTTTATCTTGTTATGTGGGATATCCCACGAGGATGAAGAGATGAATTACTATTGGATATAAAGGAGGTATGATGTTGGAAATATGGATCAATGGAAATTCCATGATGAGTCTGAGTAATCATGTCCTAGTTTGGTGCCAATAGAAGGAAGAAAGACAGTACAATTGGATGGATTTTAAGTATACTAGGAAGTTGGAAGTGGGAATAATGATCAATTGCCCCGAGGATGTATTCAAGGATTTTAAGTGATGAGATGGGCCATAACCCACAGGCCCCAGGACCTACCAAGAAGCAAGCGCACTCTTGCTGAAGGAAAAACCCTGGCAGAAGTTGCGATTGTATCGACCGACGATCTTATAGGAGTTTACACAAAACCTGAGAGTTGTTAAGGAGCGATAGTTGTTTGGCTTGCAGAATCAATGGATTTATTCGAACTTGGTTCGTCGACAAGAGAAATTCTGCAATGCTTGTGAGGATGACCGAGTGTTAGAATGCGAGATTCGCTAAACCATGTACAAGGTAATGATTTGGAGTGCGGGATGGATTGATCACCATACCGACTTACTCTTATTATTCGCTTTGCTATATGGGATGGTAAATCTGAGTGACTTACCTATAGTAGAGAGACGACGATCAAAACCCTGTCTAAACCTTAGAATGGTATAAGTATTTTCCCTTGTACACGGCAGCTATTTACAATCATAGGATATACGGTGAGGTTCAACCCAGACCCATTTTCCGCAGGAGAAACCATAAATTGTTGACCACCATGAGATATCGATAGTTGTTTAGAATTGGCGCCAGACCCGTCAGCTATGAAGACCCAGTTTCGGGATAACCTTACCAAAATAAAAGGACAAAAGAATTGAGGAAAAGGTTATGCCACCACCGGAAGAGCCCAGAGATGGAATTATCCTTACGATTTGAGAAGGCGACCTTTGTCGATCCATAAGGATGGAGTATATGAGTTTTGATGAAACCGTAACCATGTTTTTAAGGGTGGTAGCACCCCAAACCCCTTGTGTTGATCGATGGATTTTGAAGACCCCCAAACCCTAACCTATTTCTTGCTAGCCTCTCCGAATCTCGAGGACGAGATTCATTTTAAGGGTGGTAGGTTTGTAACATCCCAAAATTCTAAATTTTGGAATGTTATAAACAAATAGATAGTTTTGGTTGATTGTTTGATTGATTGACTGAAAGTGAGTGAATTCAAAACTTTTGAAAGTTAAATGAGAGGGAATAAAAGGACTTTCCCAAACTTTCATTTTTGCTTTTATGCTTTTCGTGAATTCAAATACTCTTCATCACAAAACCCTGGAGAGAAGATGACATGACTTCTTCCATTTATTTAAATGACAAGGGGTGTTGAAAATATTTGAATTTCATTTGGAAAATATTTCCAATTCTAAAAACTTTATGCAACTCAATGATTTTCACGAGCGAAGATAAAATGACTTCTTCAAAACATATGCAATATGAGTTGGGAGTTTCAAAGAATTAAATTCAAAGTTCCTTTGAATTATTTTCAATTTGGAGTTATTTGAGTTTTATTCAAATTATTTTTCTCCAAAAATAAAATATATTGAAAATAGGGTAACATGATTCCCTACCTCGAGAAAAATGGAGAGAAATAAATTTGAATTCATTTTGATATTTTTAAAATGAATTTTGTTGGATTTTATTGGACCAGAAGCACTCTTTGCTCTATTTGAATTTGTGTGAATTTTATTTGACATTAGAATAATGTTCATCATGTAGGAAATATTTTTCTGAAAATTTTGATATATTATATGCCTATATAAAATTTTCATTTTTTTTTGTTTTATCATTTTGGTTTCCTCTCTGTTTGTTAAAAAAAAAATCTGCAGCGCCTTGGGCCAAAGGCCCAAGCCGCCAAGCCAGCCGGCCGGCCGAGGCCAAGGCCATCGCTAGCTTCGCGCCGCACCTAGGGAGCCAGGGAACCGCTCGGTTTCCTATTCTTTTACAAATCCTAGTAGGATTTGATTCCGTTTCGTTATTCCGTTTTCTTACTCCTAGGATTCCTAATCCTAGTCTATTTCTTGTCCCCTACCCCTAGCAATGCCGTCCTCTCCCCAATATAAATACCCAAGCACCCCTCTAACACATCAAACCAACACCTCTCCTCTCCTCTCCGCCTCACACCACACTTGTGCGCCCACACCGCTTGCCCCTCACCACCGCCGCCCGCCGCCACCAACGCCATCGCCACGGAGCCCTCGCCTCTTGAGGTACTAGCCCACCGCATCACCTTTTCTTTTCCTCGGTTCGGTTTTTAAAGTAAATCGTTCGGTTTCCGTTCAGTTTTCTAGATCGGTTTTTCGTTTTGGTTTTCTTTCCGAAACCCTAGATCGGTTTTCTCGCCGGTTTTCTTTCCGGTTTTGTTTAGCGGCGTTAAGCTCGATAGATTTTTCTTTTTATTTTTAATTTCCGTCAGGGACCTATCGATAGTGTTATTTTTTAGTCCCTAATCTTCAAACGCTCATAACTTTTTACCCGTAAGTCGGAATCCAACGAAACCAATGCCCACTTCTTCGTTACGATCCCCTCTATCCAGTAAAACAACTCAAACATATTTTTTGAAAGTTGTAAAATTTGAATTCAAACAGATTTGTATTTGAACTTCGTTTGATCATAACTTGAGTTCCGTAACTCCGATTTAGTTGATTCTTTTTGCAAATCAAAGCTCTTGACCTAAACTTTCTGATAAGGCCAAATTCACATAATTTTGGTACTGTTAGAAATTGTTTTATGTTGCAAGAGTTATTTGCTTTGTTTTGATGTTTTCCGAATCGTTTTCTTCGTTCGGTCTGATGTTTTGATTGATTGCTTATGTGTGGTTACTATTGCTTGATTACGATAGATTGACCGGAGTGTGACGAGTAGACCTATCAAGAGTTTTGAGTGCGAATCATCTTCATCAACTTTGCAGGCAAGTAACACTTGATCATATCTTTTCTACTACCCGGTTTATGCATTAGATCTACTCCTCATACACTTGCATGGTTAGGATCTTATTAAATTGTGGGATGGGAAGTAGATGTGGTAGTACCTATTACCTGTTTTACTTATGAATCCTTGGGAGTTACTTCTCGTTTGCTTATTATGCTATGCTATGCTAGTAGACGTGGATTGGGTGAGTGAATATCCATGACAAATGTGAGATTGTTATTAATGGTTTATTTAAGGTGGCAACTTAAACACACATCTGGGTGGATTGAGGCACCTGGTTTCTATCAGGACTTGCCTGTATTTCTTTGGACCGCCACCCAGGCTCAAAGGGATCATAAGATTATTCAAACTAGTAACTTCCGTAATGCGACCACAAGCCATTATGGGCTCTGGCATAGTTGACTAAGTTGTCTGCGAACTCTTACGTGTAGACTAGCGGATGTAGGGAAAGTAGGTGTACCGGTCTACCCACAAGTAAGGTGCTAGTGCTTACGAAAGACTATGTCTCGGTCATCCGTCTCTCAAACACCATGTAGTGCGAGAAACCAAGCGGAGGCGATCGAGTCTTGTGGGGAAAAGTCATGCAAACCTCTGCGAGTGTATAAACTAATCATGGTTAGCCGTGTCCCCGGTTATGGACATTTTGAGTAACTAGTTCTTGGATTATCCTGTTGATCTCATCACGTTACTTAATATAATTTGTTTGGGTTTAATGAGTACTTTTAATTGGGATTGAGAATGCTGTCAACCATTCTCAATGTTTAACAACCACCACGATAGTTAAATAAATTTATTCCTTTGCAGTAGGGAAAAATTGGCTTTTCGCAAAACCTTATAACCATAGAGCTTTTCCACCAGCCATATATGCATGTAGTATAGGCTTATTCTTTCATTACTCTCTATGTGTTACATTGCGGCATATTCCATGTCTTTGACCCGTTTTTTTGGGCTGCAACTTTTTCATGTTGCGGACTTTCCGAACGACAGTAAGTGATACGTTAGGGTTACGATTTCCTATACTCAACTTTGCCGTTGGTGTTGATGGGAATCCACAACCTTGTTGCTTCCGCTATCTTTTGGATTGAGGTAATAGTATTTACGCTACTTTATACATGTGATTTACCTCTGTTATAAATCCTTCGAGTACTGTGTGTGTCAGCATACCGATCCAGGGATGACACGAAAGCACAGAGACTTGATCCATTAGGGTCGGGTCGCTACACTTGCTGACGATCCGCGAATCCTAGAGACTCGTAGTAACACGCTTCGCACTCCGGGAATTCTATCGCAAGCAAACAATAACATACATAAGCAACAAGCAAAGATGCACAAGCAAAACTCAAATAAACGAGGCTGACCGGAAAGTTCAACTTAAGAACTCCGGTTAGCCAGAGAATCAAACCAAACGAGCAACGAAACTCAAATGGCGAAAGAAACAAGATCCATTTACTAATCTGAACCTGGGTCAAATTTTACAGAGGCAAAAACTTGTTTGAGTTGATTATTCGGAAAGAGGGTTTCGATACGAAACTCTAGGCGCTTGAATCGCCTGATTTCGATAAACGAGCAAAAAGTTATACTAGATCTAACATCGGATCAAAAATCGCGATCAGAAAAATCGCAGAATAAATCCGATAAAAAGAAAAGCGACGAACAGCTTAACGAACGGACGTTCGTTATCTGTACCTAAACGAAAAACGCGTTCGTTAAAAGCGAATGAGCAAGCGAAATCTCACTAAATAAATAAACCGATATAAAAAAACAAAAACCTAGGGTTTTCTAAAAAAACGAAATGCTTTTCTTTGGAAGCCAAGGCGTGAGGCGGCTACCTCGCTCGACTCGTGCGGGGGTTCAGTGAGGCTCGGGCTCGTGAGTGGCGGCGGAAGGTGGCGGAGGCGGGCGGGGCTCGGGCTCGGCTCGGGCTCGAGGCAGCGGTGGTGGTGGCGGGTGGTGGTGGTGAGAGGCGTGGCGGGTGGTGGGTATTTAAGGAGGGTGTGGCGGCTTGGGGAGGGCAAGCGGCAGCCGGCGGGAGGCGGTGTCTGCCTCGGACACGGCGGCGACGCAAGGAAGGCAGCGGCGGCGGTTGGGCCATACTGGTGAGCCTCGGCCCGGTCGGGTCTTGAGTGAGTTTTTAAAAGATTCTGCCGAGAATTAGAAAAATCCTAGAAAAATAAATAAAAACTGAAAAATGCCAAAACAAATTTTCACCGTCTAAATGCAATATTTAGAACGAGATGAACATTTTCTTGGCCCTAAATGCAATTTTTGAAAACGTGCAATTTTTTTTCTAACGCACATAAAATCCAAATAAAAATCAAATAAAATCCAACAAATGATTTTAACATTTTTCCTCCAATATTTCAATCATTTTGAAGAATTCATATTATCGCCCCTCATTTATTTTATTATGAAATATTTTTCCGGAGAGAAAATAATTAAAATAAAAAATCCTCGTTTTTCACTATTTGATAAAAATCAAATATGAAAACCGAAATCTAACTCTCTCTGAGGGTCCTTGAGTTGCTTAGGATTTGAAGATTGCGTAACGACGATGCAATAAAATATGATATGCATGGATGACCTATGTATAACATTCCAAATTGAAAATTTGGGATGTTACAAACCTACCCCCCTTAAGATGAATCTCGTCCTCGAGATTCGGGTTGGCTAGAAAATAGGTGCGGGTGGTCCTTGCGAATATCATCCTCTCGTTCCCAGGTGGCTTCCTCCTCAGTATGGTGGCTCCGCTGAACTTTGCTAAACTTGATAACCTTGCTGCGAGTGACTCGGCTGGCAAAGTCAAGAATCTTCACTGGCTTCTCCTCATAAGTCAAATTACTGTCCAACTGAATCGCCTCCGAAGTCTTTGTATCTCTTAATGGTATATCGGCCATCTCAGCATGACACTTCTTCAACTGTGAAACGTGAAGCACATCATGAACTCCTGACAATCCTTCAGGTAACTCTAGTTTGTAGGCAACTTCTCCCATCCGTTCCAAAACACGATACGGTCCTACAAATCTAGAGCTAATTTTCCCTTAACTCCAAAATGTTTCACTCCTGCAAAGGGTGATACTCGCAGATATGCTCATCTCCAATCTCATAAATTACCTCCTTGCGTTTGAAGTCTGCATAACTCTTACACTGGGTGAGCTATCTTCAATCATCCTTGATCAGTTTAACCTTCTCCTCCGAGCTCTTTGATCAAATCTGGTCCAAACAATGGCGGTCTCCTACCTCATCCCACATCAGGTGTTCTACATCTGCGTCCATACAGAGCTTGAGCGGTGCCATCTTCAAACTAGCCTCGGTAGCTATTGTTGTATGAGAACTCTGCGTAAGGTAAATTGTCATCCCAACTAGATCCATAATCTAGCGAGCAGGCTCTCAACATGTCCTCCGAATCTGGTTGACTCTCTCTGCATCCATCTGTCTGTGGATGAAATGTTGTACTGAACTCCAATCTCGTACCCAAGGTTTGGTGTAACTGATGGCAAAACTTTGAAGTAAATTGTGTTCCTCTATCTGATACGATGGTCCTCGGAACTCCATGCAAACATACGATCCTGGACATATATATCTTGGCCAACTTTGCACTTGTATAAGTTGTTTTCCTTTGGGATGAAGTGAGCCACTTTGGTCAAACGATCCACTACTACCCATATTGAGTCATATCCTGCTTTGGTCCCGGGCAATCCGGTGATAAAGTCCATGCCAAGTTTATCCCACTTCCATTCGGGAATCGACATAGGTACATATGATCCTGGCGGCTTATGATGCTCTGCCTTCACTCTCTGACATACATCACATATGGCTACATACTTGGCAATATCCTTCTTCATACCAGTCCACCAGAAACGTTCTTTCAAATCCAAATACATCTTGGTGTTTCCGGGGTGTATCGAGTATGGTGAGTCATGGGCCTCCTGAAGTATTAACTTCCTGATCTCTGGGTTATTGGGCACATAAACTCGGTCCTCAAACCATAAGGTATCGTGCTCATCCTCGCGAAAACGTTTGGCCTTTCCTTTGCTCATCTTCTCCTTTATCTCAGCAATCTCTTTGTCCTCCTTCTGAGCTTCTCGAATCTTGTCCAACAATGTAGACTGAACTTCCATTGTTGAAATGAAACCTCTTGGAACAATCTCCAACCGAAGTTCCATGATATCCTCGCCTAACTCCTTTGGCAATCCCTTACTTTCAAAGATATTAGCGTAACTCTTCCGCTCAAAGCGTGCCTTTCTGACATTGGCCTTTCCTGGATGATAGTGTAGCTTCATATCGTAATCCTTTATAAGTTCCAACCATCTCCTCTGTCTAAGGTTCAACTCCTTTTGTGTGAAAATGTACTTCAAACTTATGATCTGTGTACACATCACAACGGTTTCCAATAAGATAATCTCTCCAAGTCTTCAATGCATGCACTCTGCTGCTAGCTCCAAATCATGCATGTCATAGTTCATCTCATGGGGCTTCAGTTGTCGTGAGGCATACGAAACAACCTTTCCGTCCTGCATAAGCACACATCCAAGTCCCAAGCGTGAGGCGTCACAATACACTTGAAACTCCTTATGTATATCTGGCAATGTTAGCACTGGGGCTGTAGTCAAACGTTTCTTCAACTCTTGAAAACTTGCCTCGCAATCCTCTGTCCATTTAAACTTAGTATCCTTCTTGACAATTCAGTCATTGGCTTAGCAATCTTGGAAAAATTCTCAATGGACCTCCGATAATATCCTGCGAGTCCAAGGAAGCTGCGGATCTCGCCAACCAGTGGGCGCCAACCATTCAAAGTGAATGACCGAACCTTACTAGGATCTACTTCTATACCCTCTCCGATATAACATGCCCAAGAAATCCAACTTCCTTCAACCAAAACTTCGTACTTGCTGAATTTGGCGTATAACTGGTGTTCCCTGAGTTTCTCGAGAACTAAACGCAAGTGCTCCTTGTGCTCCTCTTCATTCTTCGAGTACACCATAATATCATCAATAAACACCACTACAAACTTGTCCAAATATTCCATGAACACCTTGTTCATCATACTCATGAAACAGTAGGGCGTTAGTGGGTCCAAACGACATGACCGTATACTCATATAATCCATACCGCGTGGTGAACGTTGTCTTTGGTATATCCTTCTCTCGGATCTTCAAACTGGTGGTATCCCGATCGTAGATCAATCTTTGAAAACACCTTATCTCATTGTAATGGCGATCAAACAGATCATTGATCATTGGTAGTGGATACTTGTTCTTTATCGTTACTTCATTCAAGGCTCGGTAATCAACAACCATCCTCAGGGATTTATCCTTCTTCTCCACCAAAAGCACTTGAGCTCCCCAAGGTGATGAACTCTTTCGAATGTAACCTTTCTCCAACAACTCCTTGATCTGTTTCTTAATTTCCTCCAGATCATTCGCGGGCATCCGATAGGGTCTCTTGGATATTGGCCCTGTACCTGGCAATAGCTCTATCAGGAACTCGATGTCTCGATCCGGTGGCATGCCTGGTAACTCCTCTGGGAAAACATCCGGAAAATCCTTTACTACAGGCACTTCCTCCTGTACAACTCCCGTGAGGGCATTCACTTGGCTCCTCCTAGGCACATGCCTAGATACATACTTAATCCTTTTTCCCTCCGGGGTGGTAAGATAAATTGATTTGCTAGCACAGTCAATACTTCCTCCATACTTTGACATCCAGTCCATACCTAATATCACATCCAATCCTTGCGACTCCAAGATAATTAGGTCGGACGGAAAAACATGTGTGCCAATGGTTAGGGGTATCTGGTTGCACCATCGGCTAGCCATGTACTCTGCTCCAGGCGAGCTCACTAAAAGAGGGGTCCTAAGGGTTTGGGTTGGTAGCATAAACTTATCCACCAATCCCCTTGATATGTATGAATGCGATGCACCAGTATCGAAAAGAACAAGAGCGGTAAATGACTTAACCAAAAACTTACCTATTACTGCGTCCGGCTGCTCTTCAACTTCCTCCACGTTAATGTGGTTCACTTGTCCTTTGTTGAATGGATTGGGCTTCTTCCCAGCGCTCCCATTTTCGTTTCCATTCCTTCCTTCAGGGCAATCATTGGCATAGTGCCATGTCTTCCCGCACTTAAAGCAAGTAACTTGACTTAGGTCCCTTTTGGCGGGTGTAGCTGGGTTGGAGCGGTTCGATTGTTATTAACTCCATTCCCATTCCCATTCTTAGCACCATTATGGTTATGCGATCCTCCTCCAGTGTGGTTGTGACCTCCATGATTATGAACAAGTCCTCCCGAGTTCGGGGTTAAGCGAGGCTTCTGCTGAGCTCCTGAATTATACTTCCCTTGTCCATACTTCCTTTTGCGGCTCTCAATCTGCTGCTGCTTTCCTTCAATCATAAGGGCCTTGTCTACCAACTCCTGGTAGTTGTTGAAAGTTGCCACCATCAACTGCATGCTCATCTCATCATTCAGCCCTTCCATAAACTTCTCCTGCTTTGCGGCATCTGTGGCCACATCATCGTGCAGCGTGATAACTTGCTAAAATCATCCACGCGTCTTGAGCTACAAGATGGTTCCCCTGGCGTAAGTTGTGAAACTCAAGGCTTCTTCATCTGCATGGCTCCGGTTGAGACATGGGCCGTCTTGAAAGCTTGTCAAATCGGGTCCCAAGTGACATTGGCTATAGGAAAAGTAGCCATGTAATTCTCCCACCATGCGGCTGCGGGTCCATCCAATTGATGTGCGGCAAAGCGCACCTTCTCAGCATCTGTGTCTCCTACGGTGGTTAATTCCCTTCCAATACGGCGTAGCCAATCATCAGCAACTATTGGCTCGGTGCTACTGGAAAACACCGCGGTTGTAACCTCGTGAAGCGGGCTAAATTGTCCACTGGTGGAGGGTTATTGTTGTTGTTGCCCTGGTTCTGAACTAGCAATTGCATCAGGGCATTCTGCTGCTGGATCAACTGGGTGAGCTCCGGTGAGAAAACAAAACCGGTGTCACGTCTCGGAGGCATCTGATGGGTTTAGATGGAAGAGATTAGAATAGAAAAAAGGTCTAATGAGAAAACACTACCCATATGCATATGAGGCAAACACAATCATTTCACTCAATCAATCACGCAAGGGCATACAACGGTCTAGAACTATCACAAAAGTGCTCAACTACTACTAGATACATGGGGAAAATACTACTAATATATGGTGGTCATCTAGAAACTTTGATCGGTGGAAGACTCCATGATGTACGCTCCGACCGTCTTCGTAGTCATCATCACTTGGATCGGAATCGGTGTCATCGATGATGATGTAGTTGTCCGGCAAGTGGGGTCATCGTCTTCTTCTTCCGGTCTTTGGTCCTCCCATGAATACTCCGATCTTCTTAACTAAGTCGTTTTTCTCCAATGGTGTCTTGATTTCCTCCTCATATCCATCGCGTGTAAACTTGAGTTCTTCCTCCAGTTCGATGATCCTGGTCTTCACCTTCTTCAACTCCATCATATATGCGCACATTTGGTTCTCCTGACGTCGAATGTGCTGGTTTAGCTCCTGGATGAAAGCTGCAATGGATCTATCCTTCTTGGTGCTGAATACTTCCCATTGCTTGTCTCGGCGCCCACATATTTGATAGATGGTGTCCTTAAGCTCCCTGTTGTAGACTTCTCCAATGCATCCCATGGTAATGTGGGCTGCCATGCTCTTGCCTAGACTCCAGGTGGGTGCTTCGAAAGAAAATTCTATGGGTTTAGAAGTTGGCGAGAACGTCCTTCCTGGAACTTGTACTTGAATCATCCAGCGCTCCTCTTCTGGTAAGGTGGCGTTGTACGTCCCGGTGAAGCTTGGTATTCCAATGTTCAAGTACCTAGTGACTTCCTTCAAGTGGCGTCCAAAAGGTGTGTCTTCATCCGGTTGTGCAAACTTGTTCTTCATCTCCGTCATCCTAAAGAGTGGAAAAATGGAGAGGAGTCGAAATGAGTAGAGCGAGTGACCTATGGTTTACCTTAGTGGTCGTGTCCAACACTCAACGTGTGCTCACGATACCATCTTGTAGCGACCCGACCTCGGATGGTCAAGTCTACGTGTTTCTGTCATCCTCGGATCGATAATGCTTGACACACACAATACTCGAAAGATTTATAACAGAGTAGCAATCACACACTTATTACATCGAATGTCTCACAAGAGAACTTATTACAATAATCGGCTTAAGGCCATCTAATGCGATAACGGTGGAAGGCTTGGAAGATAAAGTGAGTCCATCAACTCCAACGACATAGCCGAAGCTGCACGACAATGACCTAACGAACCTTACTCCTCGTTCGAAAAGTCTGCAACATAATACGTTGCAGCCCGAGAATGGGTCAAGACATGGAATATGCTGGCAATATAACACAATAGAGCAGGAATGTAATAATGGTATCACTACATGCATATATGGCTGGTGTAAAGCTCTATGGTTATAGTTTTCTTGAAAAGCCAATTTTTCCCTACAACAAAGGAATAAATTTTAATTTAACTATGATGGTGGTTGAAACATTGAGAAGGTATAACCCCAACTCAATCCCAATTAAAGTAGTTAACAACCCAACAATATTAGTTAAGAGTGATGAGATACATGTGAATACTCAAGTACTAGATACTCAAAATTGTCCATAACCGGGGACACAGCTAACCATGATTAGATTGTACACTCTGCAGAGGTTTGCGCATGTTTCCCCACAAGACTCAATCTCCTCCGTTGGATTTCTCGCACTAAATGGTGTTTGAGAAACGGATGACCGAGACACAGTCTTTCAGAAACATTAACTCTCTACTCCGGGTAGACCATACCAAACCTACAAAACCCACTACCTGCTGATCTACCTCCTCGAGAGCTTCACGTAACTTACTCAACTATGCTAGAGCCCATAGTAGCTTGTGGCTGCACACGGAAGTTTCTGGCATGAATAATCTCAGTTCCCTTTGAGCACAGGTGGCGGTCCATAGGAAGATCACCACGGGTACCCCGGATTTCCAAAATAAAAATGCAGGACACTTTGGGTTCCCCAGTGCCTCAATCCACCCAGATGTGTATTAAAGTTGCCACCTTAAATTAAACCATTAATTAACCATCTCACATCTGTCATGGATTCACTCAAACCCAACCACGTCTCACGAGCATAGCATAGCAATATAAGCAACACGTAGAAGTAACTCCCAAGGGTTTGATAGTAATAGGCAATAGGTTCTACCTCAACTACTACTTCCCAATCCACAAGTTAATGACATCCTAACCATGCAATGTCTGAGTATTGAGCTAATGCATAGAAACTGGGTATGAAAGAGTATGATCAAAGTGTTACTTGCCTTGCTGACGATCCGCGAATCCTAGAGACTCGTAGTAACACGATTCCTTCCGGGAATTCTATCGCAAGCAAACAATAACATACATAAGAAACAAGCAAAGATGCACAAGCAAAACTCAAATAAACGAGGCTGACCAGAAAGTTCAACTTAAGAACTCCGGTTACAAAGAGAATCAAACCAAACGGAGCAACGAAACTCAAATGGCGAAAGAAACAAGATCCATTTACTAATCTGAACCTGGGTCAAATTTTATAGAGGCAAAAACTTGTTTGAGTTGATTATTCAGAAAGAGGGTTTCGATACGAAACTCTAGGCGCTTGAATCGCCTGATTCCGATAAACGAGCGAAAAGTTATACTAGATCTATTCGGGTCGGGTCGCTACAAGATGGTATCAGAGCACATGTTGACTGTAGGACGTGACCCTAGAAACTGACAAGCCCATAGGAAAGATTTTTCTCTACAACTTCATTTTCAAAAAGATCTTTTACCTCTCTTCTCTTCCGAGCTTATTCAAATATTCCTTTTTAGTGAGACCATATCCCTTTTCCCTTTTGACCGCTCGAAGATTCGACCGATGAGACCACTCCAAGGAGACAATATATCGGACAACTAAGACCATTTGGAATGAAGAGGATTTTACCATGTAAATGGAAACTACAACTGTTGAAGACTCCGAAGACTATGAGATTTTGAAGGCTCTGAAGAATTCCCTGATTTTTATGACCTAGGGAGGTTACGCTTATGGAATTTGACAGACTAAGGAAGTTGTCAATACCCGAGATCAAGGTGTATCGGAGAAAGACCGGAGCATGGAGAGTTAAAAACTCAAAGTTCTGTCAAGGAAACCCTAAGGCAGGAGATATGAACTATGGAGAGATAGCTCATGGAAATGACAAAAGCAGAAACACGCTATCCATGAAGTTATCACCCGCTTATGCCATTGTCACCATGCGGAGTTAAGTAAGCAGATACATGGAAGGATAGATGGTAGAAGGCTGATAGAGCATCTGTCAGCAAAAGATGCAGTTTTGAATCTTAGCTGGTGTATCACCAGGATCTGGAGTGTTACATCAAGAAGTTAAGATGGACCTACAAGAAGCAGTATTTGATAAGGAAGCAGTTCGTGAAGAACTCAGGACCCAGAAGCTGAAAGTAGACAAGCTGAAGGAGCAAAACATCGAGATACCGGAGAATTGACAGTAACTGAAGGACAGTAGGATCATGGATCATGTCAAGGATGTGAAACCGGCAGTTTTGGAATGCAACTCTAGAATATTAAAGGACGTCATGAGAGAATTCGCGTCAACAGAGATGATTTGGAAAAAGAACTTGAGAAGGACAAGCATGATCAGAAGAAGCCATCGGAGACATGACCAAGACTTGAAGAGTTTGACGACATTGACCTTTAGAAGACCAAACCCCTGTTACATACCTACGTTAGATGCAACGACTGTGAGCTGTCATTTTGTTTGATGTTTTTCCGACAGCCACAATAAAATCTGTCTTTTCAAAACCATTGTTTGTATTGTGTGCATCCCTCTCGATCTCTCTTATCCCACCCCAAACCCATGGACCCAATAGAGGATGAATGGAGATGAGCTCGTATTTTCGGGACCGATGAGTCAATTAAAGACGGACCGATGGATTCAGAACATGGAGAATCACATGAAGAACAACCCTATAGTCAGAAAGGATATGGCCCAAAGATGCTCTTGATTGCTTTGAAAGAGGTGCTGCTATTTGGTGGAGGATGTACCAAACCATCAATGGATTGCAAAGAGTAACCACTTGGGAAGAATTTAAGTTGACTTTGCTAAAGTCTCGGTTTGTGACCCGAAGTTGAAGCCTTATGGAAAGGATATGAAGAAACCTTGTGCGTGCAAGCTACGTGGAGAAATAGGACACACCCATAAGGAACACAAGGATGAATGCCCTAATTGTGAAGGAAGTCACCCAAATGAAGAATGCCCAACTAGGCACATCACTTGTTTCTTGTGTGAAGGACTACCCACTACCTGCCAAGGTCACATTTACCCCATGGTACAAAGAACCATCCAGCAGAAGAAAGAAGAAATGAAAGGAGCCCTCATGGAGATGTTAGAAGAACTGTGATTTAAGGAAGATGTTGAGGACACACACAAAGGAAACAAAATGAAAGCCCACACCAAGTCATGCTATTCATGTGGAGAAGAGGGACACATCTCCCAAGATTGTCCGAATGGAAATCTAGTAGAATTCCCGGCAGAGGAAGTAGAGTATGACCCACGGAAATAGAAGCCCTGATTGGAGCAGTAAAGGTCCCTAAGAGGAATAGATTGGATTCCAGGAAGGATCTGAGTCATGTCACCGTTACAAATGCAAGGAGTCGTGGCACTACATCAACACTTGCCCAAAATGGAAGCCGAGGACCCAAAGAGGCTATGTGATCATGAGGAAACCTCGAAACCCGTCAGAAGTAATATGTTTCCGTTGTAATGTAGCAGGGCACTTTGCCAGAGATTATCCGAAGGAGAAGGAGACTGATGATATACAGTTGAAGTTGTAACAAAATAAATGGAGTAGTAGAAGTGAGAGCTTTTTCTTTTATATTGAGGTGTTAAGTTGAGACATGTAATGGAAAAGCGAGAGATTGTAATAATTTAAGAATCAATAAAGTTAGCAGTGTTGGTACTGCTTTGGATTTTATGAGTTACCCTATGAGGAAAGATGTTGACCAATTTCGAGGATATGAGAAATATGGTCTATGGAATATTGGAACATTTTAAGGGTGATAGTACCCTGTAAGAACCGTTGACCCCTGGAAAAGATAAGGATACCCACTGAATGGATTTCATACAAAAGGAATAGGAGTTTTGTCTTGATATGTTTGATACCCCAAGAGAGTGTGGGATGACGTTGGAGACCGTCAGTTATTTGGACTAAATGTGATCAAGGATTCGGAAGAGAATGTTAAGTTGATTCGAGATAGACTGAAAGTTGCTCACCCAAAGTGAATAGTTATGCATACTCAAAACGCAAGGAGGTAGTCCATGAAATTGGAGATAGAGCATATCTTTGTGTGCCACCTCTGTGAGGAGTTAAATGATTTGGAGTTAAGGGAAAGTTAGCCCCAGATTTGTAGGACCATACCGAGTTTGGAACGTATGGGAGAATTGGCTAACAAGTTGGAGTCACCGAAGGACTGTCGGGGAGTTCATGATGTGTTTCATGTTTCCCAGTTGAAGAGGTGCCATGCGGAGATGGCCAATATTCCCTGTAAGGGCGCTTGACCTGGAAAGGATAATGATGTTCCAATGAAGTGGAGTATGGACTTCATAAGTATAAGTTTTTATCTTGTTATGTGGGATATCCCACGAGGATGAAGAGATGAATTACTATTGGATATAAAGGAGGTATGATGTTGGAAATATGGATCAATGGAAATTCCATGACGAGTCTGAGTAATCATGTCCTAGTTTGGTGCCAATAGAAGGAAGAAAGACAGTACAATTGGATGGATTTTAAGTATACTAGGAAGTTGGAAGTGGGAATAATGATCAATTGCCCCGAGGATGTATTCAAGGATTTTAAGTGATGAGATGGGCCATAACCCACAGGCCCCAGGACCTACCAAGAAGCAAGCGCACTCTTGCTGAAGGAAAAACCTCATGAAGTTATGTATTGTATCGACCGACGATCTTATAGGAGTTTACACAAAACCTGAGAGTTGTTAAGGAGCGATAGTTGTTTGGCTTGCAGAATCAATGGATTTATTCGAACTTGGTTCGTCGACAAGAGAAATTCTGCAATGCTTGTGAGGATGACCGAGTGTTAGAATGCGAGATTCGCTAAACCATGTACAAGGTAATGATTTGGGTGCGGGATGGATTGATCACCATACCGACTTACTCTTATTATTCGCTTTGCTATATGGGATGGTAAATCTGAGTGACTTACCTATAGTAGAGAGACGACGATCAAAACCCTGTCTAAACCTTAGAATGGTATAAGTATTTTCCCTTGTACACGGCAGCTGTTTACAATCATAGGATATACGGTGAGGTTCAACCCAGACCCATTTTCCGCAGGAGAAACCATAAATTGTTGACCACCATGAGATATCGATAGTTGTTTAGAATTGGCGCGGAACCGTCAGCTATGAAGACCCGGGCCGGATAACCTTACCAAAATAAAAGGACAAAAGAATTGAGGAAAAGGTTATGCCACCACCGGAAGAGCCCAGAGATGGAATTATCCTTACGATTTGAGAAGACTGACACTGTCAGTCATAAGGATGGAGTATATGAGTTTTGATGAAACCGTAACCATGTTTTTAAGGGTGGTAGCACCCCAAACCCCTTGTGTTGATCGATGGATTTTGAAGACCCCCAAACCCTAACCTATTTCTTGTTAGTTTCTCCGAATCTCGAGGACGAGATTCATTTTAAAGTGGTAGGTTTGTAACATCCCAAAATTCTAAATTTTGGAATGTTATAAACAAATAGATAGTTTTGGTTGATTGTTTGATTGATTGACTGAAAGTGAGTGAATTGAAACTTTTGAAAGTTAAATGAGAGGGAATAAAAGGACTTTCCCAAACTTTCATTTTTGCTTTTATGCTTTTCGTGAATTCAAATACTCTTCATCACAAAACCACGGAGAGAAGATGACATGACTTCTTCCATTTATTTAAATGACAAGGGGTGTTGAAAATATTTGAATTTCATTTGGAAAATATTTCCAATTCTAAAAACTTTATGCAACTCAATGATTTTCACGAGCGAAGATAAAATGACTTCTTCAAAACATATGCAATATGAGTTGGGAGTTTCAAAGAATTAAATTCAAAGTTCCTTTGAATTATTTTCAATTTGGAGTTATTTGAGTTTTATTCAAATTATTTTTCTCCAAAAATAAAATATATGGAAAATAGGGTAACATGATTCCCTACCTCAGAAAAATGGAGAGAAATAAATTTGAATTCATTTTCATATTTTTAAAATGATTTTTGTTGGATTTTATTGGACCAGAAGCACTCTTTGCTCTATTTGAATTTGTGTGAATTTTATTTGACATTAGAATAATGTTCATCATGTAGGAAATCTTTTTCTGAAAATTTTGATATATTATATGCCTATATAAAATTTTCATTTTTTTTGTTTTATCATTTTGGTTTCCTCTCTGTTTGTTAAAAAAAAAATCTGCAGCGCCTTGGGCCAAAGGCCCAAGCCGCCAAGCCAGCCGGCCGGCCGAGGCCAAGGCCATCGCTAGCTTCGCGCCGCACCTAGGGAGCCAGGGAACCGCTCGGTTTCCTATTCTTTTACAAATCCTAGTAGGATTTGATTCCGTTTTCTTACTCCTAGGATTCCTAATCCTAGTCTATTTCTTGTCCCCTACCCCTAGCAAAACCCTCCTCTCCCCAATATAAATACCCAAGCACCCCCCCTCTAACACATCAAACCAACACCTCTCCTCTCCTCTCCGCCTCACACCACCGCCGCCGTCGCCCCACACCGCCGCCGCCCCTCACCAGCGCCGCCGCCGCCGCCACCCAACGCCATCGCCGCCGGAGCCCCTCGCCTCTTCGAGGTACTAGCCTCAGCCGCCACCTTTTCTTTTCCTCGGTTCGGTTTTTAAGAATCGTTCCGGTTTCCGTTCAGTTTTCTAGATCGGTTTTTCGTTTGGTTTTCTTTCCGAAACCCTAGATCGGTTTTCTCGCCGGTTTTTCTTTCCGGTTTTGTTTAGCGAGCGTTCGCTCGATAGATTTTTCTTTTTATTTTTAATTTCCGTCAGGGACCTATCGGTAGTGTTATTTTTTAGTCCCTAATCTTCAAACGCTCATAACTTTTTACCCGTAAGTCTGAATCCAATGAAACCAATGCCCACTTCTTCGTTCATTTATCCCTCTATCCAAAGAAAACAACTCAAACATATTTTTGAAAGTTGTAAAATTTGAATTCAAACAGATTTGTATTTGAACTTCGTTTGATCATAACTTGAGTTCCGTAACTCCGATTTAGTTGATTCTTTTTGCAAATCAAAGCTCTTGACCTAAACTTTCTGATAAGGCCAAATTCACATAATTTTGGTACTGTTAGAAATTGTTTTATGTTGCAAGAGTTATTTTCTTTGTTTTGATGTTTTCCGAATCGTTTTCTTCGTTCGGTCTGATGTTTTGATTGATTGCTTATGTGTGGTTACTATTGCTTGATTACGATAGATTGACCGAGTGTGACGAGTAGACCTATCAAGAGTTTTGAGTGCTAATCATCTTCATCAACTTTGCGGGCAAGTAACACTTGATCATATCTTTTCTACTACCCAGCTTTATGCATTAGATCTACTCCTCAAACACTTGCATGGTTAGGATCTAATTAAATTGTGGGATGGGAAGTAGATGAGGTAGTACCTATTACCTGTTTACTTATGAAACCTTGGGAGTTACTTCTACGTTTGCTTATTATGCTATGCTATGCTAGTAGACGTGGATTGGGTGAGTGAATATCCATGACAGATGTGAGATTGTTATTAATGGTTTATTTAAGGTGGCAACTTAAACACACATCCTGGGTGGATTGAGGCACCTGGTTTCTATCAGGACTTGCTCAGTATTTCTTCGGACCGCCACCCGTGCTCAAAGGGATCATAAGATTATTCAAACTAGTAACTTCCGTGTGCAGCCACAAGCCAGTATGGGCACTCCAATAGTTGACTAAGTTGTGCGAACTCTTACGGGTAGACTAGCAGATGTAGGGGAAAGTAGGTGTACCGGTCTACCCACAAGTAAGGTGCTAGTGCTTCTGAAAGACTATGTCTCGGTCATCCGTCTCTCAAACACCATGTAGTGCGAGAAACCAAACGGAGGCGATCGAGTCTTGTGGGGAAAAGTGCGCAAACCTCTGCAGAGTGTATAAACTAATCATGGTTAGCCGTGTCCCGGTTATGGACATTTTGAGTAACTAGTTCTTGGATTATCCTGTTGATCTCATCAACGTTACTTAATATAATTTGTTTGGGTTTAATGAGTACTTTTAATTGGGATTGAGAATGTCATCAACCATTCTCAATGTTTAACAACCACCACGATAGTTAAATAAATTTATTCCTTTGCAAGAGGGAAAAATTGGCTTTTCGCAAAACCTTATAACCATAGAGCTTTTCCACCAGCCATATATGCATGTAGTATAGGCTTATTCTTTCATTACTCTCTATGTGTTACATTGCCAAGATATTCCATGTGTCTTGACCCGTTTCGGGCTGCAACTTTTTCATGTTGCGCACTTTTCGCATTTATTTAGTAAGTGATACGTTAGGGTTACGATTTCCTATACTCAACTTTGCCGTTGGTGTTGATGGGAATCCACAACCTTGTTGCTTCCGCTATCTTTTGGATTGAGGTAATAGTATTTACGCTACTTTATACATGTGATTTACCTCTGTTATAAATCCTTCGAGTAATCGTGTGTCAAAGATACCGATCCAGGGATGACACGAAACACAGAGACTTGATCCATTAGGGTCGGGTCGCTACACTTTGGTCGACGATCCGCGAATCCTAGAGACTTCAGAGTAACACGCTCAGACTCCGGAATTCGCCGCAAGCAAACAATAACATACATAAGCAACAAGCAAAGATGCACAAGCAAAACTCAAATAAACGAGGCTGACCAGAAAGTTCAACTTAAGAACTCCGGTTCGCAAAGAGAATCAAACCAAACGGAGCAACGAAACTCAAATGGCGAAAGAAACAAGATCCATTTACTAATCTGAACCTGGGTCAAATTTTACAGAGGCAAAAACTTGTTTGAGTTGATTATTCGGAAAGAGGGTTTCGATACGAAACTCTAGGCGCTTGAATCGCCTGATTTCGATAAACGAGCAAAAGTTATACTAGATCTAACATCGGATCAAAAATCGCGATCGAAAAATCACGGAATAAATCCGATAAAAAGAAAAGCGATTTAACAGCTTAACGAATCTAACGTTTGTTATCTGAACCTAAACGAAGAACGCGTTCGTTAAAACGAATGAACGAGCGAAATCTCACTAAATAAATAAACCGATATAAAAAAACGAAAACCTAGGGTTTTCTAAAAAAACCGAAATGCTTTTCTTTGGAAAACCGGGGCGGCGGGGCGGCTACCTCGCTCGACTCCGGCGGGGTTCCGGCGGGGCTCGGGCTCGGCGGGGTGGCGGCGGAAGGTGGCGGCGGAAGGTGGCAGTGGTGGTGGCGGGTGGTGGTGGTGAGAGGCGGCGGGGGTGGGTATTGAAGGAGGTGTGGCGGGGGAGGGGCAAGCGGCGGAGGCGGTGTCCGCCTCGGACACGACGGCGACGCAAGGAAGGCAACGGCGGCGGTTGGGTCACTGGGCCTCGGCCCGATCGGTAGGCCACATGAAGTTTTTTTTAAAGATTCTCACGAGAATTAGAAAAATCCTAGAAAAATAAATAAAAATCGAAAAATGCCAAAACAAATTTTCACCGCCTAAATGCAATATTTAGAACGAGATGAACATTTTCTTGGCCCTAAATGCAATTTTTGAAAACGTGCAATTTTTTTTTCTAACGCACATAAAATCCAAATAAAAATCAAATAAAATCCAACAAATGATTTTAACATTTTTCCTCCAATATTTCAATCATTTTGAAGAATTCATATTATCGCCCCTCATTTATTTTATTATGAAATATTTTTCCGGAGAGAAAAATAATTAAATTAAAAAATCCTCGTTTTTCACTATTTGATAAAAATCAAATATGAAAACCGGAAATCCCCAACTCTCTGTGAGGGTCCTTGAGTTGCTTAGGATTTCGAGGATGGCGGAACGAAGATGCAATAAAATATGATATGCATGGATGACCTATGTATAACATTCCAAATTGAAAATTTGGGATGTTACAAACCTACCCCCCTTAAGATGAATCTCGTCCTCGAGATTCGGGTTGGCTAGAAAATAGGTGCGGGTGGTCCTTGCGAATATCATCCTCTCGCTCCTGTGTGGCTTCCTCCTCAAGATGGTGGCTCACCGAACTTTGCTAAACTTGATAACCTTGTCATGAGTGACTCGGCCGGCAAAGTCAAGAATCTTCACCGGCTTCTCCTCATAAGTCAAATTCTTGTCCAACCGAATCGCCTGTGGGTAATCAGATTCTTAATGGTATATCGCCATCTCAAAGATGACACTTCTTCAACTGTGAAACGTGAAGCACATCATGAACTCCTGACAATCCTTCAGGTAACTCTAGTTTGTAGGCAACTTCTCCCATCCGTTCCAAAACACGATACGGTCCTACAAATCTCGGAGCTAATTTTCCCTTAACTCCAAAATGTTTCACTCGCAAGGGTGATACTCGCAGATATGCTCGCCTCCAATCTCATAAATTACCTCCTTGCGCTTCGAAGTCTGTGATAACTCTTCCGCCTCGGATCGAAGCTATCTTCAATCACATCACTGATCAGTTTAACCTTCTCCTCCGACTCTTTGATCAAATCTGGTCCAAACAACTGACGGTCTCCTACCTCATCCCACATCAGGGGTGTTCTACATCTGCGTCCATACAGAGCTTCGAACGGTGCCATCATCAAACTAGCCTGGTAGCTATTGTTGTATGAGAACTCTGCGTAAGGTAAATTGTCATCCCAACTAGATCCATAATCTAGCGAACAGGCTCTCAACATGTCCTCCAGAATCTGGTTGACTCTCTCTGCATCCATCATCCGTCTGGGTGAAATGTTGTCTTTGAACTCCAATCTCGTACCCAAGGTCTGGTGTAACTGATGGCAAAACTTTGAAGTAAATTGTGTTCCTCTATCTGATACGATGGTCCTCGGAACTCCATGCAAACATACGATCCTGGACATATATATCTTGGCCAACTTTGCACTTGTATAAGTTGTTTTCACTGGGATGAAGTGAGCCACTTTGGTCAAACGATCCACTACTACCCATATTGAGTCATATCCTGCTTTGGTCCTGGCAATCCGGTGATAAAGTCCATGCCAAGTTTATCCCACTTCCATTCCGAATCGACATAGGTCAGAACAGTCCTGCTGGCTTCGATGCTCGCCTTCACTCTCGACATACATCACATATGGCTACATACTTGGCAATATCCTTCTTCATACCACCACCGTAAACGTTCTTTCAAATCCAAATACATCTTGGTGTTTCCGGTGTATCGAGTATGGTGAGTCATGGGCCTCAAGTATTAACTTCGATCTCCGGGTTATTGGGCACATAAAATCGGTCCTCAAACCATAAGGTATCGTGCTCATCCTCGCGAAACGTTTGGCCTTTCCTTTGCTCATCTTCTCCTTTATCTCAGCAATCTCTTTGTCCTCCTTCCGAAGCTTCTCGAATCTTGTCCAACAATGTAGACTGAACTTCCATTGTTGAAATGAAACCTCTTGGAACAATCTCCAACCGAAGTTCCATGATATCCTCAGCTAACTCCTTTGGCAATCCCTTACTTTCAAAGATATTAGCGTAACTCTTCCGGCTCAAAGCGTCTGCTACGACATTGGCCTTTCCTGGATGATAGTGTAGCTTCATATCGTAATCCTTTATAAGTTCCAACCATCTCCTCTGTCTAAGGTTCAACTCCTTTTGTGTGAAAATGGACTTCAAACTTATGATCTGTGTACACATCACAACGGTTTCCAATAAGATAATCTCTCCAAGTCTTCAATGCATGCACCATCGCTGCTAGCTCCAAATCGTCGTGGCATAGTTCAACTCATGGGGCTTCAGTTGTCATGAGGCATACGAAACAACTTTTCTGTCTTGCATAAGCACACATCCTAGTCCCAGGCGTGAGGCGTCACAATACACTTGAAACTCCTTGTGTATATCTGGTAATGTTAGCACTGGGGCTGTAGTCAAACGCTTTCTTCAACTCTTGAAAACTTGCCTCGCAATCCTCCGTCCATTTAAACTTAGTATCCTTCTTCAAACAATTCACCATTGGCTTAGCAATCTTGGAAAAATTCTCAATGGACCTCCGATAATATCCTGCGAGTCCAAGGAAATCATGGATCTCGCCAACCAAGTGGGCGCCAACCATTCAAAGGAATGACCGAACCTTACTAGGATCTACTTCTATACCCTCTCCGATATAACATGCCCAAGAAATCCAACTTCCTTCAACCAAAACTCGTACTTGCTGAATTTGGCGATAACCGGTGTTCCCCGAAGTTTCTCGAGAACTAAATGCAAGTGCTCCTTGTGCTCCTCTTCATTCTTCGAAAGTACACCATAATATCATCAATAAACACCACTACAAACTTGTCCAAATATTCCATGAACACCTTGTTCATCATACTCATGAAACAGTAGGGCGTTAGTCACCCAAACGACATGACCGTATACTCATATAATCCATACCGCGTGGTGAACGTTGTCTTTGGTATATCCTTCTCTCGGATCTTCAACTGGTGGTATCCCGATCGTAGATCAATCTTTGAAAACACCTTATCTCATTGTAACTGATCAAACAGATCATTGATCATTGGTAGTGGATACTTGTTCTTTATCGTTACTTCATTCAAGGCTCGGTAATCAACAACCATCCTCAGGGATTTATCCTTCTTCTGCACCAAAAGCACTTGAGCTCCCCAAGGTGATGAACTCTTTCAATGTAACCTTTCTCCAACAACTCCTTGATCTGCTTTCTTAATTTCCTCCGGATCATTCGGGCATCCGATAGGGTCTCTTGGATATTGGCCCTCAGACCGCAATAACTCTATCAGAACTCGATGTCTTGATCCGTGGCATGCCCGGTAACTCCTTTGGGAAAACATCCGAAAATCCTTTACTACGTGCACTTCCTCTGCATAACTCCCGTGAGGGCATTCACTTGGCTCCTCCTAGGCACATGCCTAGATACATACTTAATCCTTTTTCCTCCGGGTGGTAAGATAAATTGATTTGCTAGCATAGTCAATACTTCCTCCATACTTTGACATCCAGTCCATACCTAATATCACATCCAATCCTTGCGACTCCAAGATAATTAGGTCGATGGAAAACATGTGTGCCAATGGTTAGGGGTATCTGGTTGCACCATCGGCTAGCCATGTACTGCCTCCAAAGCGAGCTCACTAAAAGAGGGTCCTAAGGGTTTGGGTTGGTAGCATAAACTTATCCACCAATCCCCTTGATATGTATGAATGCGATGCACCAAGATCGAAAAGAACAAGAGCGGTAAATGACTTAACCAAAACTTACCTATTACCGCGTCCATTGCTCTTCAACTTCCTCCACGTTAATGTGGTTCACTTGTCCTTTGTTGAATGGATTGGGCTTCTTCCCAGCGCTCCCATTTTCGCTTTCCATTCCTTCCTTCAGGGCAATCATTGGCATAGTGCCATGTCTTCCCGCACTTAAAGCAAGTAACTTGACTTAGGTCCCTTTTGGCGGGTGTAGCTGGGTTGGAGCGGTTCTGATTGTTATTAACTACATTCCCATTCCCATTCTTAGCACCATTATGGTTATGCGATCCTCCTCCAGTGTGGTTGTGACCTCCATGATTATGAACAAGTCCTCCCGAGTTCGGGGTTAAGCGAGGCTTCTGCTGAGCTCCTGAATTATACTTCCCTTGTCCATACTTCCTTTTGCGGCTCTCAATCTGCTGCTGCTTTCCTTCAATCATAAGGGCCTTGTCTACCAACTCCTGGTAGTTGTTGAAAGTTGCCACCATCAACTGCATGCTCATTTCATCATTCAGCCCTTCCATAAACTTCTCCTGCTTTGCGGCATCTGTGGCCACATCATCAGGGGCAGCATGATAACTTGCTAAAATCATCCACGATCGAGCTACAAGATGGTTCCCCTGGCGTAAGTTGTGAAACTCGCGCTTCTTCATCTGCATGGCTCCAGTTGAGACATGGGCCGTGCGGAAAGCTTGCTGAAACTGGTCCCAAGTGACATTGGCTATAGGAAAAGTAGCCATGTAATTCTCCCACCATGCGGCTGCGGGTCCATCCAATTGATGTGCGCAAAAGCGCACCTTCTCAAAGATCTGTGTCTCCTACGGTGGTTAATTCCCTTCCAACACGGGCGTAGCCAATCATCAGCTAACTATTGGCTCGGTGCTCGAAAACACCGCGGTTGTAACCTCGTGAAGCGGGCTAAATTGTCCACCGTGGAGGGTTATTGTTGTTGTTGCCCTGGTTCTCGAACTAGCAATTGCATCGTGGCATTCTGCCGCTGGATCAACTGGGTGAGCTCCGTGAGAAAACAAAACCGTGTCACGCCCCTGAGGCATCCGATGGGTTTAGATGGAAGAGATTAGAATAGAAAAAGGTCTAATGAGAAAACACTACCCATATGCATATGAGGCAAACACAATCATTTCACTCAATCAATCACGCAAGGGCATACAACGGTCTAGAACTATCACAAAAGTGCTCAACTACTACTAGATACATGGGGAAAATACTACTAATATATGGTGGTCATCTAGAAACTTTGATCGGTGGAAGACTCCATGATGTCTCCGCTCGGCTTCGTCTTCGTAGTCATCATCACTTGGATCGGAATCGGTGTCATCGATGATGATGTAGTTGTCCGGGCAAGTGGGGTCATCGTCTTCTTCTTCCGGTGCTGGTCCTCCCATGAATACTCCGATCTTCTTAACTAAGTCGTCGTTTTTCTCCAGTAGTGTCTTGATTTCCTCCTCATATCCATCGCGTGTAAACTTGAGTTCTTCCTCCAGTTCGATGATCCTGGTCTTCACCTTCTTCAACTCCACCATATATGCGCACATTTGGTTCTCCTGACGTCGAATGTGCTGGTTTAGCTCCTGGATGAAAGCTGCAATGGATCTATCCTTCTTGGTGCTGAATACTTCCCATTGCTTGTCTCGGCGCCCACATATTTGATAGATGGTGTCCTTAAGCTCCTGTTGTAGACTTCTCCAATGCATCCCATGGTAATGTGGGCTGCCATGCTCTTGCCTAGACCTGTGTGGGTGCTTCAAAGAAAATTCTATGGGTTTAGAAGTTGGCGAGAACGTCCTTCCTGGAACTTGTACTTGAATCATCCAGCTCCTCTTTTGGTAAGGTGGCGCCAAACGTCCCCTGAAGCTTGGTATTCCAATGTTCAAGTACCTAGTGACTTCCTTCAAGTGGCGCCCAAAAGGTGTGTCTTCATCCGGTTGTGCAAACTTGTTCTTCATCTCTCGCCATCCTAAAGAGTGGAAAAATGGAGAGGAGTCGAAATGAGTAGAGCAGAGTGACCTATGGTTTACCTTAGTGGTCGTGTCCAACACTCAACGTGTGCTCGATACCATCTTGTAGCGACCGACCTCAGATGGTCAAGTCTCGTGTTTCAAAGTTGTCATCCTCGATCAAGAATGCTGACACACACAATACTCGAAAGATTTATAACAAAGTAGCAATCACACACTTATTACATCGAATGTCTCACAAGAGAACTTATTACAATAATCTGGCTTAAGGCCATCTAATGCGATAACAGTGGAAGGCTTGGAAGATAAAGTGAGTCCATCAACTCCAACGACATAGCTGAGCTGCACGACAATGACCTAACGAACCTTACTCCTCGTCTGAAAAGTCTGCAACATAATACGTTGCAGCCCGAGAATGGGTCAGCACATGGAATATGCTGGCAATATAACACAATAGAGCAGGAACAGAATAATGGTATCACTACATGCATATATGGCTGGTGTAAAGCTCTATGGTTATAGTTTTGCGAAAAGCCAATTTTTCCCTACAACAAAGGAATAAATTTTAATTTAACTATGATGGTGGTTGAAACATTGAGAAGGTATAACCCCAACTCAATCCCAATTAAAGTAGTTAACAACCCAACAATATTAGTTAAGAGTGATGAGATACATGTGAATACTCAAGTACTAGATACTCAAAATTGTCCATAACCGGGGACACAAATAACCATGATTAGATTGTACACTGCAGAGGTTTGCGACGCTTTCCCCACAAGACTCAATCTCCTCCGCTGGATTTCTCGCACTACATGGTGTTTGAGAAACGGATGACCGAGACACGCTCTTCGTAAACATTAACTCTCTACTCCGGGTAGACCAAACAAAACCTACAAAACCCACTACCTGCTGATCTACCTCCTCTAGAGCTTCACGTAACTTACTCAACTATACTAGAGCCCATAGTAGCTTGATGCTGCACACGGAAGTTTCGCATGAATAATCTCAGTTCCCTTTGAGCCTGGTGGCGGTCCATAGGAAGATCACACGGCAATTCGGGATTTCCAAAATAAAAACAGACAACCTTTGGGTTCCCCTGTGTGCCTCAATCCACCCAGATGTGTATTAAAGTTGCCACCTTAAATTAAACCATTAATTAACCATCTCACATCCTGTCATGGATTCACTCAAACCCAACCACGCCTCACGAGCATAGCATAGCAATATAAGCAACACGTAGAAGTAACTCCCAAGGGTTTGATAGTAACAGGCAATAGGTTCTACCTCAACTACTACTTCCCAATCCACAAGTTAATGACATCCTAACCATGCAATGTCTGAGTATTGAGCTAATGCATAGAAACTGGGTATGAAAGAGTATGATCAAAGTGTTACTTGCCTTGCTGACGATCCGCGAATCCTAGAGACTCGTAGTAACACGATTCGCCCTCCGGGAATTCTATCGCAAGCAAACAATAACATACATAAGAAACAAGAAAAGATGCACAAGCAAAACTCAAATAAACGAGGCTGACCAGAAAGTTCAACTTAAGAACTCCGGTTCGCAAAGAGAATCAAACCAAACGGAGCAACGAAACTCAAATGGCGAAAGAAACAAGATCCATTTACTAATCTGAACCTGGGTCAAATTTTATAGAGGCAAAAACTTGTTTGAGTTGATTATTCAGAAAGAGGGTTTCGACATTTAAACTCTAGGCGCTTGAATCGCCTGATTCCGATAAACGAGCGAAAAGTTATACTAGATCTATTCGGGTCGGGTCGCTACAAGATGGTATCAGAGCACATGTTGACTGTAGGACGTGACCCTAGAAACTGACAAGCCCATAGGAAAGATTTTTCTCTACAACTTCATTTTCAAAAAGATCTTTTACCTCTCTTCTCTTCTGAGCTTATTCAAATATTCCCTTTTAGTGAGACCATACCCCTTTTCCCTTTTGACCACTTGAAGATTCGACTGATGAGACCACTCCAAGGAGACAATATATCGGACAACTAAGACCATTTGGAATGAAGAGGATTTTACCATGTAAATGGAAACTACAACTGTTGAAGACTCCGAAGACTATGAGATTTTGAAGGCTCAAGAATTCCTGATTTTTATGACCTAGGAGGTTACGCTTATGGAATTTGACAGACTAAGGAAGTTGTCAATACCCGAGATCAAGGTGTATCGGAGAAAGACCGGAGCATGGAGAGTTAAAAACTCAAAGTTCTGTCAAGGAAACCCTAAGGCAGGAGATATCAACTATGGAGAGATAGCTCATGGAAATGACAAAAGCAGAAACACGCTATCCATGAAGTTATCACCCGCTTATGCCATTGTCACCATGCGGAGTTAAGTAAGCAGATACATGGAAGGATAGATGGTAGAAGGCTGATAGAGCATCTGTCAGCAAAAGATGCAGTTTTGAATCTTAGTCGGTGTATCACCGTGATCCGGAGTGTTACATCAAGAAGTTAAGATGGACCTACAAGAAGCAAGATTTGATAAGGAAGCAGTTCGTGAAGAACTCAGACCCGTAAGCTGAAAGTAGACAAGTCAAGGAGCAAAACATCGAGATACCGGAGAATTGACAGTAACTGAAGGACAGTAGGATCATGGATCATGTCAAGGATGTGAAACCGGCAGTTTTGGAATGCAACTCTAGAATATTAAAGGACGTCATGAGAGAATTCGCATCAACAGAGATGATTTGGCAAAAGAACTTGAGAAGGACAAGCATGATCAGAAGAAGCCATCGGAGACATGACCAAGACTTGAAGAGTTTGACGACATTGACCTTTAGAAGACCAAACCCTGTTACATACCTACGTTAGATGCATTTATTGTGAGCTGTCATTTTGTTTGATGTTTTTCCGACATGTACCACAATAAAATCTGTCTTTTCAAAACCATTGTTTGTATTGTGTGCATCCCTCTCGATCTCTCTTATCCCACCCCAAACCCATGGACCCAATAGAGGATGAATGGAGATGAGCTCGTATTTTCGGGACCGATGAGTCAATTAAAGACGGACCGATGGATTCAGAACATGGAGAATCACATGAAGAACAACCCTATAGTCGTAAAGGATATGGCCCAAAGATGCTCTTCAAAGGCTTTGAAAGAGGTGTTGCTATTTGGTGGAGGATGTACCAAACCATCAATGGATTGCAAAGAGTAACCACTTGGGAAGAATTTAAGTTGACTTTGCTAAAGTCTCGGTTTGTGACCCGTGGTTGAAGCCTTATGGAAAGGATATGAAGAAACCTTGTGCGTGCAAGCTCAGTGGAGAAATAGGACACACCCATAAGGAACACAAGGATGAATGCCCTAATTGTGAAGGAAGTCACCCACCAAGAATGCCCAACTAGGCACATCACTTGTTTCTTGTGTGAAGGGACTACCCACTACCCCCGCTCAAGGTCACATTTACCCCATGGTACAAAGAACCATCCAAAGCAGAAGAAAGAAGAAATGAAAGGAGCCCTCATGGAGATGTTAGAAGAACCTCGTGATTTAAGGAAGATGTTGAGGACACACACAAAGGAAACAAAATTAAAGCCCACACCAAGTCATGCTATTCATGTGGAGAAGAGGGACACATCTCCCAAGATTGTCTGAATGGAAATCTAGTAGAATTCCTGACAGAGGAAGTAGAGTATGACCCACAGGAAATAGAAGCCCTGATTGGAACAGAAAGGTCCCTAAGAGGAATAGATTGGATTCCGTGAAGGATCTGAGTCATGTCACCTGTTACAAATGCAAGGAGTCGTGGCACTACATCAACACTTGCCCAAAATGGAAGCCGAGGACCCAAAGAGGCTATGTGATCATGAGGAAACCTCGAAACCCGTCGTAAGTAATATGTTTCCGTTGTAATGTAGCGGGGCACTTTGCCGTAGATTGTCCGAAGGAGAAGGAGACTGATGATATACAGCTTGAAGTTGTAACAAAATAAATGGAGTAGTAGAAGTGAGAGCTTTTTCTTTTATATTGAGGTGTTAAGTTGAGACATGTAATGGAAAAGCGAGAGATTGTAATAATTTAAGAATCAATAAAGTTAGCGATGTTGGTACCGCTTTGGATTTTATGAGTTACCCTATGAGGAAAGATGTTGACCAATTTCGAGGATATGAGAAATATGGTCTATGGAATATTGGAACATTTTAAGGGTGGTAGTACCCTATAAGAACCGTTGACCCTCGAAAAGATAAGGATACCCATCGAATGGATTTCGCATAAAAGGAATAGGAGTTTTGTCTTGATATGTTTGATACCCCAAGAGAGTGTGGGATGACGTTGGAGACCGCTGGCTATTTGGACTAAATGTGATCAAGGATTCTAAGAGAATGTTAAGTTGATTCGAGATAGACCGAAAGTTGCTCACCAGCGTAATAGTTATGCATACTCAAAAACGCAAGGAGGTAGTCCATGAAATTGGAGATAGAGCATATCTTTGTGTGCCACCTCTGTGAGGAGTTAAATGATTTGGAGTTAAGGGAAAGTTAGCCCGAGATTTGTAGGACCATACCGAGTTTGGAACGTATGGGAGAATTGGCTAACAAGTTGGAGTCACCCGAAGGACTGTCAGGAGTTCATGATGTGTTTCATGTTTCCCAGTTGAAGAGGTGCCATGCGGAGATGGCCAATATTCCCCTGTAAGGACGCTTGACCCTGGAAAGGATAATGATGTTCCACGAAGTGGAGTATGGACTTCATAAGTATAAGTTTTTATCTTGTTATGTGGGATATCCCACGAGGATGAAGAGATGAATTACTATTGGATATAAAGGAGGTATGATGTTGGAAATATGGATCAATGGAAATTCCATGATGAGTCTGAGTAATCATGTCCTAGTTTGGTGCCAATAGAAGGAAGAAAGACAAAGACAATTGGATGGATTTTAAGTATACTAGGAAGTTGGAATTGGGAATAATGATCAATTTCCCCGAGGATGTATTCAAGGATTTTAAGTGATGAGATGGGCCATAACCCACAGGCCCCAGGACCTACCAAGAAGCAAGCGCACTCTTGCTGAAGGAAAAACCCTGGCAGAAGTTGCGATTGTATCGACCGACGATCTTATAGGAGTTTACGCAAAACCTGAGAGTTGTTAAGGAGCGATAGTTGTTTGTCTTGCAGAATCAATGGATTTATTCGAACTTGGTTCGTCGACAAGAGAAATTCTGCAATGCTTGTGAGGATGACCGAGTGTTAGAATGCGAGATTCGCTAAACCATGTACAAGGTAATGATTTGGGTGCGGGATGGATTGATCACCATACCGACTTACTCTTATTATTCGCTTTGCTATATGGGATGGTAAATCTGAGTGACTTACCTATAGTAGAGAGACGACGATCAAAACCCTGTCTAAACCTTAGAATGGTATAAGTATTTTCCCTTGTACACGGCAGCTGTTGCCAATCATAGGATATACGGTGAGGTTCAACCCAGACCCATTTTCCGCAGGAGAAACCATAAATTGTTGACCACCATGAGATATCGATAGTTGTTTAGAATTGGCGCTGCATCTGTCGCCTATGAAGACCCGGTTGGGATAACCTTACCAAAATAAAAGGACAAAAGAATTGAGGAAAAGGTTATGCCACCACGGAAGAGCCCAGATGGAATTATCCTTACGATTTGAGAAGACCAAACCTTTGTCGATCCATAAGGATGGAGTATATGAGTTTTGATGAAACCGTAACCATGTTTTTAAGGGTGGTAGCACCCCAAACCCCTTGTGTTGATCGATGGATTTTGAAGACCCCCAAACCCTAACCTATTTCTTGTTAGTTTCTCCTAATCTCGAGGACGAGATTCATTTTAAGGGTGGTAGGTTTGTAACATCCCAAAATCCTAAATTTTGGAATGTTATAAACAAATAGATAGTTTTGGTTGATTGTTTGATTGATTGACTGAAAGTGAGTGAATTCGAAACTCTTTGAAAGTTAAATGAGAGGGAATAAAAGGACTTTCCCAAACTTTCATTTTTTGCTTTTATGCTTTTCGTGAATTCAAATACTCTTCATCACAAAACCCTGGAGAGAAGATGACATGACTTCTTCCATTTATTTAAATGACAAGGGGTGTTGAAAATATTTGAATTTCATTTGGAAAATATTTCCAATTCTAAAAACTTTATGCAACTCAATGATTTTCACGAGCGAAGATAAAATGACTTCTTCAAAACATATGCAATATGAGTTGGGAGTTTCAAGAATTAAATTCAAAGTTCCTTTGAATTATTTTCAATTTGGAGTTATTTGAGTTTTATTCAAATTATTTTTCTCCAAAAATAAAATATATGGAAAATAGGGTAACATGATTCCCTACCTCCGAAAAATGGAGAGAAATAAATTTGAATTCATTTTGATATTTTTAAAATGATTTTTGTTGGATTTTATTGGACCGTAAGCACTCTTTGCTCTATTTGAATTTGTGTGAATTTTATTTGACATTAGAATAATGTTCATCATGTAGGAAATCTTTTTCTGAAAATTTTGATATATTATATGCCTATATAAAATTTTCATTTTTTTTTGTTTTATCATTTTGGTTTCCTCTCTGTTTGTTAAAAAAAAAAATCTGCAGCGCCTTGGGCCAAAGGCCCAAGCCGCCAAGCCAGCCGGCCGGCCGAGGCCAAGGCCATCGCTAGCTTCACACAAGACCTAGGGAGCCAGGAACCGCTCGGTTTCCTATTCTTTTACAAATCCTAGTAGGATTTGATTCCGTTTCGTTATTCCGTTTTCTTACTCCTAGGATTCCTAATCCTAGTCTATTTCTTGTCCCTTACCCCTAGCAAAACCCTCCTCTCCCCAATATAAATACCCAAGCACCCCCCCTCTAACACATCAAACCAACACCTCTCCTCTCCTCTCCGCCTCACACCACCGCCGCCGCCCCACACCGCCGCCGCCCCTCACCAGCGCCGCCGCCGCCGCCACCCAACGCCATCTCCGCCGGAGCCCCTCGCCTCTTCGAGGTACTAGCCCCGCGCCGCGTCACCTTTTCTTTTCCTCGGTTCGGTTTTTAGAATCGTCGTTCGGTTTCGCTCCGTTTTCTAGATCGGTTTTTCGTTTCGGTTTTCTTTCCGAAACCCTAGATCGGTTTTCTTGCTGGTTTTTCTTTCCGGTTTTGTTTAGCAAGCGTTCGCTCGATAGATTTTTCTTTTTATTTTTAATTTCCGTCAGGGACCTATCGATAGTGTTATTTTTTAGTCCCTAATCTTCAAACGCTCATAACTTTTTACCCGTAAGTCGGAATCCAACGAAACCAATGCCCACTTCTTCGTTACGATCCCCTCTATCCAGTAAAACAACTCAAACATATTTTTTGAAAGTTTTAAAATTTGAATTCAAACAGATTTGTATTTGAACTTCGTTTGATCATAACTTGAGTTCGTAACTCCGATTTAGTTGATTCTTTTTGCAAATCAAAGCTCTTGACCTAATCTTTCTGATAAGGCCAAATTCACATAATTTTGGTACTGTTAGAAATTGTTTTATGTTGCAAGAGTTATTTGCTTTGTTTTGATGTTTTTCGAATCGTTTCCTTCGTTCGTCTCGATGTTTTGATTGATTGCTTATGTGTGGTTACTATTGCTTGATTACGATAGATTGACCGGAGTGTGACGAGTAGACCTATCAAGAGTTTTGAGTGCGAATCATCTTCATCAACTTTGCGTGCAAGTAACACTTGATCATATCTTTTCTACTACCCAGTTTTTATGCATTAGATCTACTCCTCAAACACTTGCATGGTTAGGATCTAATTAAATTGTGGGATGGGAAGTAGATGAGGTAGTACCTATTACCTGTTTTACTTATGAAACCTTGGGAGTTACTTCTACGTTTGCTTATTATGCTATGCTATGCTAGTAGACGTGGATTGGGTGAGTGAATATCCATGACAGATGTGAGATTGTTATTAATGGTTTATTTAAGGTGGCAACTTAAACACACATCCGGGTGGATTGAGGCACCTGGTTTCTATCAGACTTGCTCAGATTTCTTCGGACCGCCACCCAGGCTCAAAGGGATCATAAGATTATTCAAACTAGTAACTTCCGTGTGCAGCCACAAGCCATTATGGGCTCGCATAGTTGACTAAGTTGTGCGAACTCTTACGGGTAGACTAGCAGATGTAGGGGAAAGTAGGTGTACCGGTCTACCCACAAGTAAGGTGCTAGTGCTTCCGAAAGACTATGTCTCGGTCATCCGTCTCTCAAACACCATGTAGTGCGAGAAACCAAACGGAGGCGATCGAGTCTTGTGGGGAAAAGTGCGCAAACCTCTGCAGAGTGTATAAACTAATCATGGTTAGCCGTGTCCCCGGTTATGGACATTTTGAGTAACTAGTTCTTGGATTATCCTGTTGATCTCATCAACGTTACTTAATATAATTTGTTTGGGTTTAATGAGTACTTTTAATTGGGATTGAGAATGTGTCAACCATTCTCAATGTTTAACAACCACCACGATAGTTAAATAAATTTATTCCTTTGCGGTAGGAAAAATTGGCTTTTCGCAAAACCTTATAACCATAGAGCTTTTCCACCAGCCATATATGCATGTAGTATAGGCTTATTCTTTCATTACTCTCTATGTGTTACATTGCCAAGATATTCCATGTCTTGACCAATTTCGGGCTGCAACTTTTTCATGTTGCGCACTTTTCATTTTACGAGTAAGTGATACGTTAGGGTTACGATTTCCTATACTCAACTTTGCCGTTGGTGTTGATGGGAATCCACAACCTTGTTAAGCTTCCGCTATCTTTTGGATTGAGGTAATAGTATTTACGCTACTTTATACATGTGATTTACCTCTGTTATAAATCCTTCGAGTAATCGTGTGTGTCAAAGATACCGATCCAGGGATGACACGAAAGCACGAAGACTTGATCCATTAGGGTCGGAGTCGCTACACTTCTTTCGATCCGAATCCTAGAGACTCGTAGTAACACGCTTAGCACTCGGGAATTCTATCGCAAGCAAACAATAACATACATAAGCAACAAGCAAAGATGCACAAGCAAAACTCAAATAAACGAGGCTGACCAGAAAGTTCAACTTAAGAACTCCGGTTCGCAAAGAGAATCAAACCAAAGCGAGCAACGAAACTCAAATGGCGAAAAGAAACAAGATCCATTTACTAATCTGAACCTGGGTCAAATTTTACAGAGGCAAAACTTGTTTGAGTTGATTATTCGAAAGAGGGTTTCGATACGAAACTCTAGGCGCTTGAATCGCCTGATTTCGATAAACGAGCAAAAAGTTATACTAGATCTAACATCGGATCAAAAATCGCGATCAGAAAAATCGCGGAATAAATCCGATAAAAAGAAAAGCGACGAACAGCTTAACGAACGAACGTTTGTTATCTGAACCTAAACGAAGAACGCGTTCGTTAAAACGAATGAACGAGCGAAATCTCACTAAATAAATAAACCGATATAAAAAAACGAAAACCTAGGGTTTTCTAAAAAAAACCGAAATGCTTTTCTTTGGAAAACCGGGGCGGCAGGGCGGCTACCTCGCTCGACTCCGGGGGGGTTCCGGCGGGGCTCGGGCTCGGCGGGGGGGGGGCGGACGGTGGCGGCGGTGGCGGGGCTCGGGCTCGGCTCGGGCTCCGGGGCAGCGGTGGTGGTGGCGGGTGGTGGTGGTGAGGCGGAGGCGGGGTGGTGGGTATTTAAGGAGGTGTGTGGCGGCTTGGGGAGGGGGGCAAGCGGCAAGGGAGGCGGTGTCTGCCTCGGACACGGCGGGCGACAAGAAGGAAGGCAGCGGCGGTTGGGTCACTGGCTGAGCCTCGCCCCACGGGTCTTGAAGACGCGAGTTTTTTTTAAAAGATTCTGCCGAGAATTAGAAAAATCCTAGAAAAATAAATAAAAACTAAAAAATGCCAAAACAAATTTTCACCGTCTAAATGCAATATTTAGAACGAGATGAACATTTTCTTGGCCCTAAATGCAATTTTTGAAAACGTGCAATTTTTTCTAACGCACATAAAATCCAAATAAAAATCAAATAAAATCCAACAAATGATTTTAACATTTTTCCTCCAATATTTCAATCATTTTGAAGAATTCATATATCGCCCCTCATTTATTTTATTATGAAATATTTTTCCGGAGAGAAAATAATTAAAATAAAAAATCCTCGTTTTTCACTATTTGATAAAAATCAAATATGAAAACCGGAAATCCCCAACTCTCTCTGAGGGTCCTTGAGTTGCTTAGGATTTCGAGGATTGCGGAACGAAGATGCAATAAAATATGATATGCATGGATGACCTAGGTATAACATTCCAAATTGAAAATTTGGGATGTTACAAACCTACCCCCCTTAAGATGAATCTCGTCCTCGAGATTCGAGTTGGCTAGAAAATAGGTGCGGGTGGTCCTTGCGAATATCATCCTCTCGTTCCCAGGTGGCTTCCTCCTCGGTATGGTGGCTCACCGAACTTTGCTAAACTTGATAACCTTGTCATGAAAGTGACTCGGCCGGCAAAGTCAAGAATCTTCACCGCTTCTCCTCATAAGTCAAATTATCGTCCAACCGAATCGCCTCCGTGGGTAATCAGATCTCTTAATGGTATATCGGCCATCTCAGCATGACACTTCTCAACTGTGAAACGTGAAGCACATCATGAACTCCTGACAATCCTTCAGGTAACTCTAGTTTGTAGGCAACTTCTCCCATCCGTTCCAAAACACGATACGGTCCTACAAATCTCGGAGCTAATTTTCCCTTAACTCCAAAACGTTTCACTCCTCGCAAGGGTGATACTCGCAGATATGCTCTGTCTCCAATCTCATAAATTACCTCCATCCGACTCTTTGATCAAATCTGGTCCAAACAACTGACGGTCTCCTACCTCATCCCACATCAGGGGTGTTCTACATCTGCGTCCATACAGAGCTTCGAACGGTGCCATCTTCAAACTAGCCTGGTAGCTATTGTTGTATGAGAAATCCGCGTAAGGTAAATTGTCATCCCAACTAGATCCATAATCTAGCGAACAGGCTCTCAACATGTCCTCCAGAATCTGGTTGACTCTCTCTGTCTGTCCATCTGTCTGTGGATGAAATGTTGTACTGAACTCCAATCTCGTACCCAAGGTTTGGTGTAACTGATGGCAAAACTTTGAAGTAAATTGTGTTCCTCTATCTGATACGATGGTCCTCGGAACTCCATGCAAACATACGATCCTAGACATATATATCTTGGCCAACTTTGCACTTGTATAAGTTGTTTTCACTGGGATGAAGTGAGCCACTTTGGTCAAACGATCCACTACTACCCATATTGAGTCATATCCTGCTTTGGTCCTGGGCAATCCGGTGATAAAGTCCATGCCAAGTTTATCCCACTTCCATTCGGGAATCGACATAGGCTGTAACAGTCCTGCTGGCTTATGATGCTCTGCCTTCACTCTCTGACATACATCACATATGGCTACATACTCGGCAATATCCTTCTTCATACCAGTCCACCAGAAACGTTCTTTCTAATCCAAATACATCTTGGTGTTTCCGGGGTGTATCGAGTATGGTGAGTCATGGGCCTCCTGAAGTATTAACTTCCTGATCTCTGGGTTATTGGGCACATAAACTCGGTCCTCAAACCATAAGGTATCGTGCTCATCCTCGCGAAAACGTTTGGCCTTTCCTTTGCTCATCTTCTCCTTTATCTCAGCAATCTCTTTGTCCTCCTTCTGAGCTTCTCGAATCTTGTCCAACAATGTAGACTGAACTTCCATTGTTGAAATGAAACCTCTTGGAACAATCTCCAACCGAAGTTCCATGATATCCTCAGCTAACTCCTTTGGCAATCCCTTACTTTCAAAGATATTAGCGTAACTCTTCCGGCTCAAAGCGTGCGCTACGACATTGGCCTTTCCTGGATGATAGTGTAGCTTCATATCGTAATCCTTTATAAGTTCCAACCATCTCCTCTGTCTAAGGTTCAACTCCTTTTGTGTGAAAATGTACTTCAAACTTATGATCTGTGTACACATCACAACGGTTTCCAATAAGATAATCTCTCCAAGTCTTCAATGCATGCACTACTGCTGCTAGCTCCAAATCATGCGTGTCATAGTTCAACTCATGGGGCTTCAGTTGTCGTGAGGCATACGAAACAACCTTTCCGTCCTGCATAAGCACACATCCAAGTCCCAAGCGTGAGGCGTCACAATACACTTGAAACTCCTTATGTATATCCGCAATGTTAGCACTTTGGGGCTGTAGTCAAACGTTTCTTCAACTCTTGAAAACTTGCCTCGCAATCCTCCGTCCATTTAAACTTAGTATCCTTCTTCAAAGCAATTCAGTCATTGGCTTAGCAATCTTGGAAAAATTCTCAATGGACCTCCGATAATATCCTGCGAGTCCAAGGAAGCTGCGGATCTCGCCAACTCAAGTGGGCGCCAACCATTCAAAGGAATGACTGAACCTTACTAGGATCTACTTCTTTACCCTCTCCTGATATAACATGCCCAAGAAATCCAACTTCCTTCAACCAAAACTCGTACTTGCTGAATTTGGTGTATAACTGGTGTTCCCCAGTTTCTCGAGAACTAAACGCAAGTGCTCCTTGTGCTCCTCTTCATTCTTCGAGTACACCATAATATCATCAATAAACACCACTACAAACTTGTCCAAATATTCCATGAACACCTTGTTCATCATACTCATGAAACAGGCAGGGGCGTTAGTCAGTCCAAACGACATGACCGTATACTCATATAATCCATACCGCGTGGTGAACGTTGTCTTTGGTATATCCTTCTCTCGGATCTTCAACTGGTGGTATCCCGATCGTAGATCAATCTTTGAAAACACCTTATCTCATTGTAACTGATCAAACAGATCATTGATCATTGGTAGTGGATACTTGTTCTTTATCGTTACTTCATTCAAGGCTCGGTAATCAACAACCATCCTCAGGGATTTATCCTTCTTCTCCACCAAAAGCACTATAGCTCCCCAAGGTGATGAACTCTTTCGAATGTAACCTTTCTCCAACAACTCCTTGATCTGTTTCTTAATTTCCTCCAGATCATTCGCGGGCATCCGATAGGGTCTCTTGGATATTGGCCCTGCACTGCAATAGCTCTATCAGAACTCGATGTCTCGATCCGGTGGCATGCCCGGTAACTCCTCCGGAAAACATCCGGAAAATCCTTTACTACGTGCACTTCCTCTGTACAACTCCCGTGAGGGCATTCACTTGGCTCCTCCTAGGCACATGCCTAGATACATACTTAATCCTTTTTCCCTCCGGAGTGGTAAGATAAATTGATTTGCTAGCATAGTCAATACTTCCTCCACACTTTGACATCCAGTCCATACCTAATATCACATCCAATCCTTGCGACTCCAAGATAATTAGGTCAGACGGAAAAACATGTGTGCCAATGGTTAGGTGTATCTGGTTGCACCATCGGCTAGCCATGTACTCGCCTCCAAAGCGAGCTCACTAAAAGAGGGGTCCTAAGGGTTTGGGTTGGTAGCATAAACTTATCCACCAATCCCTTGATATGTATGAATGCGATGCACCAAAGATTTAAAAGAACAAGAGCGGTAAATGACTTAACCAAAAACTTACCTATTACTGCGTCCGGCTGCTCTTCAACTTCCTCCACGTTAATGTGGTTCACTTGTCCTTTGTTGAATGGATTGGGCTTCTTCCCAGCGCTCCCATTTTCGTTTCCATTCCTTCCTTCAGGGCAATCATTGGCATAGTGCCATGTCTTCCCGCACTTAAAGCAAGTAACTTGACTTAGGTCCCTTTTGGCGGGTGTAGCTGGGTTGGAGCGGTTCTGATTGTTATTAACTCCATTCCCATTCCCATTCTTAGCACCATTATGGTTATGCGATCCTCCTCCAGTGTGGTTGTGACCTCCATGATTATGAACAAGTCCTCCCGAGTTTGGGGTTAAGCGAGGCTTCTGCTGAGCTCCTGAATTATACTTCCCTTGTCCATACTTCCTTTTGCGGCTCTCAATCTGCTGCTGCTTTCCTTCAATCATAAGGGCCTTGTCTACCAACTCCTGGTAGTTGTTGAAAGTTGCCACCATCAACTGCATGCTAATCTCATCATTCAGCCCTTCCATAAACTTCTCCTGCTTTGCGTCATCTGTGGCCACATCATCAGGGGCAGTGTGATAACTTGCTAAAATCATCCACGTCTTGAGCTACAAGATGGTTCCCCGGCGTAAGTTGTGAAACTTCAAGCGCTTCTTCATCCGCATGGCTCCAGTTGAGACATGGGCCGTCTTGAAAGCTTGCTGAAATCGGGTCCCAAGTGACATTGGCTATAGGAAAAGTAGCCATGTAATTCTCCCACCATGCGCCAAGGGTCCATCCAATTGATGTGCAAAGCGCACCTTCTCAAAGATCTGTGTCTCCTACGGTGGTTAATTCCCTTCCAATACGGCGTAGCCAATCATCAGCAACTATTGGCTCGGTGCTACTGGAAAACACCGGCGGTTGTAACCTCAGGAAGCGGGCTAAATTGTCCACTGGTGGAGGGTTATTGTTGTTGTTGCCCTGGTTCTGAACTAGCAATTGCATCAGGGCATTCTGCTGCTGGATCAACTGGGTGAGCTCCGGTGAGAAAACAAAACCGGTGTCACGTCTCGGAGACATCTGATGAGTTTAGATGGAAGAGATTAGAATAGAAAAAGGTCTAATGAGAAAACACTACCCATATGCATATGAGGCAAACACAATCATTTCACTCAATCAATCACGCAAGGGCATACAACGGTTCAGAACTATCACAAAAGTGCTCAACTACTACTAGATACATGGGGAAAATACTACTAATATATGGTGGTCATCTAGAAACTTTGATCGGTGGAAGACTCCATGATGTCTGCTCCAGCTTCGTCTTCCTAGTCATCATCACTTGGATCGGAATCGGTGTCATCGATGATGATGTAGTTGTCCGGGCAAGTGGGGTCATCGTCTTCTTCTTCCGGTCTGGTCCTCCCATGAATACTCCGATCTTCTTAACTAAGTCGTCGTTTTTCTCCAGTAGTGTCTTGATTTCCTCCTCATATCCATCGCGTGTAAACTTGAGTTCTTCCTCCAGTTCGATGATCCTGGTCTTCACCTTCTTCAACTCCATCATATATGCGCACATTTGGTTCTCCTGACGTCGAATGTGCTGGTTTAGCTCCTGGATGAAAGCTGCAATGGATCTATCCTTCTTGGTGCCGGATACTTCCCATTGCTTGTCTCGGCGCCCACATATTTGATAGATGGTGTCCTTAAGCTCCTGTTGTAGACTTCTCCAATGCATCCCATGGTAATGTGGGCTGCCATGCTCTTGCCTAGACTCCGTGTGGGTGCTTCAAAGAAAATTTTATGGGTTTAGAAGTTGGCGAAACGTCCTTCCTGGAACTTGTACTTGAATCATCCAGCGCTCCTCTTCTGGTAAGGTGGCATTGTACGTCCCGGTGAAGCTTGGTATTCCAATGTTCAAGTACCTAGTGACTTCCTTCAAGTGGCGTCCAAAAGGTGTGTCTTCATCCGGTTGTGCAAACTTGTTCTTCATCTCCGTCATCCTAAAGAGTGGAAAAATGGAGAGGAGTCAGAAATGAGTAGAGAAGAGTGACCTATGGTTTACCTTAGTGGTCGTGTCCAACACTCAACGTGTGCTCTGATACCATCTTGTAGCGACCCGACCTCAGATGGTCAAGTCTCTGTGTTTCAGTGTCATCCCTGGATCAGTAATGCTGACACACACAATACTCGAAAGATTTATAACAGAGTAGCAATCACACACTTATTACATCGAATGTCTCACAAGAGAACTTATTACAATAATCTGGCTTAAGGCCATCTAATGCGATAACAGTGGAAGGCTTGGAAGATAAAGTGAGTCCATCAACTCCAACGACATAGCTGAGCTGCACGACAATGACCTAACGAACCTTACTCCTCGTCTGAAAAGTCTGCAACATAATACGTTGCAGCCCGAGAATGGGTCAGCACATGGAATATGCTGGCAATATAACACAATAGAGCGAGAACAGAATAATGGTATCACTACATGCATATATGGCTGGTGTAAAGCTCTATGGTTATAGTTTTCATGAAAAGCCAATTTTTCCCTACAACAAAGGAATAAATTTTAATTTAACTATGATGGTGGTTGAAACATTGAGAAGGTATAACCCCAACTCAATCCCAATTAAAGTAGTTAACAACCCAACAATATTAGTTAAGAGTGATGAGATACATGTGAATACTCAAGTACTAGATACTCAAAATTGTCCATAACCGGGGACACATGCAACCATGATTAGATTGTACACTCTGCAGAGGTTTCATGACGTTTCCCCACAAGACTCAATCTCCTCCGTTGGATTTCTCGCACTACATGGTGTTTGAGAAAGCGGATGACCGAGACACGATCTTTCGTAAACATTAACTCTCTACTCCGTAGACCATACCAAACCTACAAAACCCACTACCGCCGATCTACCTCCTCGAGAGCTTCACGTAACTTACTCAACTATGCTAGAGCCCATAGTAGCTTGTGGCTGCACACGGAAGTTTCGGCATGAATAATCTCAGTTCCCTTTGAGCCCTGGTGGCGGTCCATAGGAAGATCACACGGGTACCCGGATTTCCAAAATAAAAGCAGAGACAACCTTTGGGTTCCCCGGTGCCTCAATCCACCCAGATGTGTATTAAAGTTGCCACCTTAAATTAAACCATTAATTAACCATCTCACATCTGTCATGGATTCACTCAAACCCAACCACGTCTCTGAGCATAGCATAGCAATATAAGCAACACGTAGAAGTAACTCCCAAGGGTTTGATAGTAACAGGGCAATAGGTTCTACCTCAACTACTACTTCCCAATCCACAAGTTAATGACATCCTAACCATGCAATGTTTGAGTATTGAGCTAATGCATAGAAACTGGGTATGAAAGAGTATGATCAAAGTGTTACTTGCCTTGCTGACGATCCGCGAATCCTAGAGACTCGTAGTAACACGATTCGCACTCCGGGAATTCTATCGCAAGCAAACAATAACATACATAAGAAACAAGCAAAGATGCACAAGCAAAACTCAAATAAACGAGGCTGACCAGAAAGTTCAACTTAAGAACTCCGGTTCGCAAAGAGAATCAAACCAAACGGAGCAACGAAACTCAAATGGCGAAAGAAACAAGATCCATTTACTAATCTGAACCTGGGTCAAATTTTATAGAGGCATAAACTTGTTTGAGTTGATTATTCGGAAAGAGGGTTTCGATACGAAACTCTAGGCGCTTGAATCGCCTGATTCCGATAAACGAGCGAAAAGTTATACTAGATCTAACATCGGATCAGAAATCGCGATCAGAAAAATCGCAGAATAAATCCGATAAAAAGAAAAGCGACGAACAGCTTAACGAACGAACGTTTGTTATCTTAACCTAATCGAAGAACGTGTTCGTTAAAACGAACGAACGAGCGAACGCTCGCTAAATAAATAAACCGATCTAAAAAAAACGAAAACCTAGGGTTTTCTAAAAAACCCGAAATGCTTTTCTTTGGAAAACCGGGGCGGCGGGGCGGCTACCTCGCTCGACTCCGGCGGGGTTCCGGCGGGGCTCGGGCTCGGCGGGGTGGCGGGAGGCGGCGGCGGCTCGGGCTCGGCTCGGGCTCGGGCGGTGGTGGTGGCGGTGGTGGTGGTGAGGCGGGGTGGGGGTGGGGTGGCGGCTTTGGGAGGGGGGCGGCGGCGGCGGGCTGGGCCGGCTGGCTGGGCCTCGGCTCACTCGGAGTGCATGAAGTTTTTTTAAAAGATTCCGCCGAGAATTAGTAAAATCCGAGAGAAATAAATAAAAATCTAAAAATGCCAAAACAAATTTTCACCGTCTAAATGCAATATTTAGAAGGAGATGAACATTTTCTTGGCCCTAAATGCAATTTTTGAAAACGTGCAATTTTTTTCTAACGCACATAAAATCCAAATAAAAATCAAATAAAATCCAACAAATGATTTTAACATTTTCCTCCAATATTTCAATCGTTTTGAAGAAGTCATATTATCTCCCCTCATTTATTTTATTATGAAATATTTTTCCGGAGTGAAAAATAATTAAAATAAAAAATCCTCGTTTTTCACTATTTGATAAAAATCAAATATGAAAACCGGAAAATCCCCAACTCTCTCCGAGGGTCCTTGAGTTACTTAGGATTTCGAGGATTGCGGAACGAAGATGCAATAAAATGTGATATGCATGATGACCTATGTATAACATTCCAAATTGAAAATTTGGGATGTTTCAATAGCAAACGGTGGGTTAACAAATTATTGTTGGGAAATTGATAAAACTTCAAATAATTATGACGATATCCAGGCAATGGTCATTATATAGGCATCACGTCCAAGATTAGTAGACCGACTCCTGCCTGCATCTACTACTATTACTCCACACATCGACCGCTATCCAGCATGCATCTAGTGTATTAAGTTCATGGAGAAACGGAGTAATGCAATAAGAACGATGACATGATGTAAACAAGATCTATCTATGTAGAGATAGACCCCATCGTTTTATCCTTAGTAGCAGCGATACATACGTGTCGTTTCCCTTTCACATCCGTGATCAAGCATCGTAAGATCGAACCCACTACAAATCACCTCTTCCCATTGCGAGATAAATAGATCAAGTTGGCCAAACAAAACCCAAATATCGGAGAAGAAATACGAGGCTATAAGAGATCATGCATATAAGAGATCAAAGAAACTCAAATAACTTTCATGGATATAAAAAGATAGATCTGATCACAAACTCAAAGTTCATCAGATCCCAACAAACACAACGCAAAAAGAGCTACATCATATGGATCTCCAAGAGAACATTATATTGAGAGTTCAGCGAGAGAGAGTAATCCATCTAGCTACTAACAACGGACCCGAAGGTCTACAAAGAACTACTCACGCATCATCGGAGAGGCACCAATGGAGGTGGTGAACCCCATCCGAGATGGTGTCTAGATTGGATCCGTGGTTACGGACTCTGCGGCCGGATGAATATTTCATCGACTCCCCTAGGGTTCTGGTATTTTGGGGGTATTTATAGAGCAAAGAGGCGGCCCGGGGGGCACATGAGGTGGGCACAACCCACTGTATGCGCGCCAGGGCCTCTGGCGCGCCTGGTGGGTTGTCCTCCTCGGGACTCCCCAGTACGCTGAGGCCCAACATGTTCCTTCTGGCCCATAAAAATTCTCCGTGAAGTTTCGTGGCATTTGGACTCCGTCTGATATTGATTTCGTGCGATGTAAAAAACATGCAGAAAACAACAACTGGCACTTAGCACTATGTCAATAGGTTAGTACCAAAAAATGTTATAAAATGACTATAAAATGATTATAAAACATCAAAGATTGATAATAAAACAACATGGAACAATAAAAAATTATAGATACGTTGGAGCGTATCACACCCCAGACGATTACTAGTACTACCCCGAGGGTGCCTACTCCTACGTGGAGCCCGCCGACGACCAGGAGTAGTTAGGAGGTCCCAGGCAGGAGGCCTTGGCTCTTCGATCATTGTTGCTTTTGTGCTAGCCTTCTTAAGGCAGTCTTGTTTAACTTATGTCTATACTCAGATATTGTTGCTTCCACTGACTCTTGTGTATCGAGCTATGTATTTGAGCCCTCGAGGCCCCTGGCTTGTAATATTAATCTTGTATTATTTTTGTTTGTGTGTAGAGTTGTGTTGTGATATCTTCCCGTGAGTCCCTGATCTTGATCGTGCCTATAGGAACCCCTTTTCCAACTCCTTGTCCGAAGTTGAGTCTAGTCTTTACAAAACTTTTACTAACATGGCTGGGTGGCTTACAGGTCCACGTCGTCATTGGGTGGTATTAGGATCTTTTACTCCTCGTCTATACTCTGGGATTCTGATCTCTCTTCTATTCGGGTTAAATAGTTTGCCTAACTCTAACTCTAGGTTCTCGTAAATACTTTCTCCCAGAGAGCCCCCTTCATTCCAGATGATGGCCTGCTTCACCAGAAGATTCCAATGATACCCTTGAGTATTTTCCCCGAGACTTTTGTGCTCATCGCTTTTGTCATTCCCTACCTCTTATATATCCTTACGGATAACTTTGATACACTTGTTGTTCATACAATTGTTCCAAGTTGCTCTTGTTATTGCAAGATACATTGAATTATTCTCTGACTTCTAAGAATCCCTTGTGTCACTGCCTGACAATTCTTTGCCACGTGAATACATCTACGGATAATTCCTCACCCTTATTAAAGATTTTTTCATTCCTAGTTGATCAAGTGATTCACAAGATACTTCGAAATACTACCCGATCTTCCGATAACCCTCTCCAACTATTGCTCTGCAAATACTTGTCTGCTTGCATTATGGATACTTTCCATCTGGCAATATTCGGTAGTATCCTTTGTCATCGTCATTTTGAACATTTGATTCGATATGTTTTTTGAATGCTTGCAATCATACATCTCAATTGCAATTCTTCCCTTTGTCTTAGACGTCACCCCGGACATGAGCTAGTGTTCGGTGAATGAAGCCTTGATTGATTGTCATTCTGAGCGTATTCAACTTATCCATTCTTAATCAGAGTGTTTGTTCTGATCCCTTGAATTGGAAATCATAATTCTGTTGCATTTGAGCTTTGAATTAGTCAGTTGTTTCTATAATTTGTTCTCCTTACACTCTTTCTTCTTCTAGTACTGCTAGTGCATTACAAGTTCCAAGTCTCTGCTCCCCTACTCCAACATCCCAGGTGCTTGCTCTAACTTGGTAGTGTGATATCTGGTTGCATGTTGCACATGGTGTCTAGCTTGTATTGCTTCTAATTAGTGTAACCTGCATCTGATTAGCTTACACATTATACGTGTGAATATGACACGCCTTCCTATTTTTGTTACATACTATATTTGCCTATCACACCATGTTCTTACATGAAACTACTCTTCTTGTGTGTCTTGCATCAGTCACTTATGACGAGACACCTTTAAGTTGGCAGTGTGATATTGGTTTGCGTCTTGAATATGATTTCTAGCATGTAGTGCTTCTAATTTGATGAAGGCCACCTATGACGAGACAATTTTAATTTGGCAGAGTGATATTGGTTGGACCTTCCCATACGGTGTCTAGCTTGCAGTGCTTCTAATTTTTTGAAGTGCCTTCTTCTTAGTTACCACATCATAGGTGTGAATATGTCATGTCGTCCAGTTTTTCGTACATATTCCATCCTCGTATCATGAGTTTGCCTTTCATCAGAGTAATGTTTGTCAGTATCATGCATGAATGACTTCTGAAGAGCGAATTTTATTCCTTTTTCTTGTTGGTTTGACCTCACAATGCAAAATCAATAAAGTGCAAGGAAATTGGTAAGGCATTGGATGATGGTGGTCCTTCCGAGCAACTGAAACGGAGGGTCTCTATAGATTCTACTCCGCCATTCTCCCAAAAAGATTCGCAAGACAACGCAAGGCTAGACAGTCAATGTAGTTGTGTAGATGATGAGCACATCTCCCCTAGTCCACCATCATAAGTGTTTGCTCTAACTTGGCACTGTTATATGTGGTTGCATGTTGCGTATGATGTCTAGCTTGTATTGCTTCTAACTTTGTTGTATTGCATCTGCTTACTTTACACATCATACCTGTGAATATGACACGTGTTCCTATTTCTAGAACATACTGTATCTTATCACACCATGTTCTTACATTAGACTACTGTTCTTGCGTATCCCGCATCAGTCACTTATGATGAGACACCTTTAAGTCACCACTGTGATATTGGTTGCGTCTTGCATATGATTTCTAGCATGTACTGCTTCTAATTTGTTGAAACGCCAGATAGTTTGAACTTGGCAGAGTGATATTGGTTGCATCTTTCATATGGTGTCTAGCTTGCAGTGCTTCTAATTTGTTGAAACGCCTTATGCTTAGTTACCACATCATAGTTGTGTTATGTCACGCCGTCCTGTTTTTCGTACATATTCCATCCTCGTATCATGTGTTTGCCTTTCATCCGAGTAGTGTTCGTCAGTATCATGCATGAATGAGTTCTGAAGAGCGAATTTTATTCCTTTTTCTTATCGGTTTGACTTCATAATGCAAAATAAATACAACTGAAGGAAATTAGTAAGGAAGTGAATGATGGTGGTCCTTCGGAGCAACTCAAATAGAGGGCCTCTACAGATTCTACTCCGCCATCCTCCCAACAAGATTCGCAAGATAACACAAGGCTGGACAGTCAACGTAGCTGTGTAAATGATGAGCACATCTCCCTTACTCCACCATCACAGGTGCTTGCTCTAACTTGGCACTGTTATATGTGGTTGCGTGTTCCGTATGATGTCTAGTTTGTATTGCTTCTAATTTTATTTAATTGCATCTACATAGCTTACAACTTATACCTGCAACAATCACTTACCCATAAGACACATTTAACTTGGGAGTGTGATGTAGGTTGCATCTTGCATTGTCTTGTAGCTTGTAGTGCTTCTAATTGTTGAAATGGCACTTATGACGAGACACTTTTTACCTGGTAGAGTGATATTGGTTGCATGTTCATATGGTGCATAGCTTTCATTTCTTCCAATTTTGTTGAAATGCCTTCTGCTTACTGTTTTTCATACATATTCCATCCTCCTATCGTATGTGTGAATATGCAATGTTGTCGTCTTTTTTTGTATATATTCCATCCTCCTATCATGCGCTTGCCTTACATCAAAGTAGTGTTCGTCTGTATCATGCATCAACCAGTTGTGCAGAGCTAATTTTATTCGTCTTCTTGTGGTTTTGACTTCAGAAGGCAATATCAAAAAAGAGGAAGGAAAATAGTAAGTTAGGGGATGTTGGTGGTCCTCCGACCGACGCAAATGGAGGCTCTCTAGATTTGCCACTGCTACTGCTACTGCTACTGCAGTTGAAGTCCCAAGTCTACATGATGAGTTCATCTCCCCTAATCCACCATCGCAGGTGCTTGCTCTAAGTTGACAGTGTGATAATTGGTTTCATGTTGCATATGTTGTCTAGCTCGTATTTCTTCTATTTTGATTAAATTGCGCCTGCTGAGTTTATATGTTATATATGTGCATATGACATGCCTTTCTGTGTCTAGAATACACTGCATTTATCTATCATACCATGTTCTTACATCAAAGTACTGCTATTGTGTATCCTGCATAAATCACTCATGATTGGACGCTTTTAACTTGGCAGTGTGATAGTGGTTGCATCTTGCATTGATTTCTAGGTTGTACTGCTTCTAATTTTTCGAAATGCCACTTATGACAGGACACTTTTAACTTGGCAGAGTGATATTGGTTGCATCTTTCATATGGTGTCTAGCTTGCATTACTTTCATTTTCTTGAAAATCCTTCTGCTTAGTTTACACATCATAGTTGTGAATATGTCACGTCGTCTTGTTTTTCTTACATATTCCATCCTCCTCATACCGTTGTCTTACATCAAAGTATTGCTTGTCTGTACCATGCATCAATGAGTTCTGAAGAGCGATTTTTATTCTTATGTGTTGTGGGTATGGCTTGACATGGCAAAGTAAAAAAAAGAGCAATGAAAAGAATATAGTAGGGAATGGTGTTGCTCATCGGGTGCAACGAAAAAGGATATTCCCTCGAGATGCTTCTGGTACTTATAGTGCAGTAGAAGGTATAAGTCCACCGACTAAATCTACAAACACATTATCACCTGCTCCACCAGCTGCAGCATCCCCTTCAACTGTACCGGCATCTGAACGAGTTACTCGTTCGTTTGCTCCACAACTGGCCTGTTCCCAAGCTGCCTTCACACCTAACACTACTTCCGAAGCACTGCTGATACAACAAGACTTGGCAATATCAGATGAACCTCATGAGCATCAACACCAAGACGGTACCTAACGGAGTCAAGTTGCAGTTGCATGCTCCTTTATATGTACTCTCACAGTTTGATGTGCACTAACACTTTCCATATCCGCTGTTGAACTAGCACCACGACGCGCGAAAATAGACATCAGGGATAATGCTTGACATATTAACAAAATCTAAAATAGGAAGAATGGAGACCCATTCCGAGGCAGGTTTAAAAAGGCCACATGATGCTACAGAGTGAGCCAAGTTAGTATCAGAGGCAGCCATTGCCATTAGGTGTCATGCACGTATCCTCCCAACATGGATCCAGTATAGGAATGAGAAAGATGATACCCAGTTTAACACCTTCCTTGACCATTTATCCATAAGTAATGTTATTCATCGCAATTTGTAATATTGTCTTGCTCTGTCCCATACTTTCTAGCTTCCTCCTCATAAGACTCACATTCTTTTTTCAACAGATGAGGTTCAAGTTGGATCCAAAATATGATGCAACTAAACAAGCATGCACTCATGTTTTCCATGCGCTTTCTGCTTGATGTCGAGATCACCTTAGAAAAACTCACTTTGAAGGCAAGGCTAACAATGAAATCGCCCAAACATCTCCAGTGGAATATATTACAGATGAAGAATGGACAACCCTTGTTAAGTACTGGTCTAATCCAAAGTATCAGGTAGGGTATATTGTATTTGATCAGATCACATATTGAACTCATATTTATGTATGTGCTTTACAAGTGTATCTTCTTCTAGGCTAACTGTTTGAAGAACAAGACCAACCGTTCTAAAGTGAAATTCCAACAGACAATGGGATCTCGTAGCTATATTGCACACTGCGAGGCTCTTGTAAATAGCTGCTAGTTCCTTCTTTTTTCTATGCTGTTGGGGATATTACTACTAGGCGTAAACCAGCCAGGAGATGCCGAGTTATCCCCATAATGGTTCACTATACCTGAAGCCCGTGAATACAGACGATGGTGCTTTATGAAAGCCCAGGGCCCAAAGACGGTTTAAGGTCTATAGACGTAAACCGACATTTTATGTAAACTTGTGTTGTAAGATAGAAAGAGCAGAGACCGAGCCGGACACGTTTATGAGCCAGCCTCGAGACCCTGTAAACCGACGGGCGTCAACCCATGTATATAAGGGGACGACCCGGCGGCGGTTTAGGGACAACACACAACAACTCGAGACCCAGGCAAAGCTTATTCGCTCCCTGGTCATCGAAACCCTAGCAATCCCACACCAACTGGATCATAGGCTTTTACCTTCACCACAAGGGGCTGAACCAGTATAAACTCTCTACGTCCCTTGTCTGCTTCGACACCTTTAAGTTAACCCGTTGCAATGGCTCCACGACTAAGTCCTTTCTCTAGGACATTTGCCGTGACAAAACCACGACAGTTGGCACCCACCGTGGGGCTATCGCACGATGGTTTCGAGTTCTTAGAGGGAAACTTTGAAGGACTCAAGGGATACGCTGTGGGCCGGATAACCAAGAGTCGTCACGGCAAGCTCTACATCGACGACGCAGGTTGGGGCCCCGAGGCCAGCTCAATCGAGTACGGGTACCGGGTCCCCTTCGGTGGCATCCACGTTTTCATTGGCAAGATCGGTGAACCGGGCCTTGAGCCGGACATCTGCACCGACATCGTCGAGATGGCTCAGCGTGCGAGATCTGCCCGGGTTAAGCCTGTCATGAAGCGTGTCTTCGTGGGAGTCATCCACGGAGTGGAATCTGAGGATAGATCGGAATCTGGTGGTGAAACCGTCATTTATTCCGGCGACGAGTCATCGACTGGAGAGACCGAGTCATTGTACCAGTTGCAAGATGGCCGGATTGGGGGCTGTTCCGATGGCGACAGTATTCCGGACCCCTTTGATCCGCCAAACCAGGTTGCGATCTTCATGGCCGGTACACAGCCATCACTCCACTCTTCGACCGCAGTGGTGATGATTTCCGGATCAGTAGCAGCGACGGCGGCCGGGGCAGGAGGCCCCGTGCAACCGCCGGCTCAGGTTTTATCTGATTTATTTGATGCTTTGGCAGCACTGATGGTGGAGGTTAATCCGGCAAATCAAGATGAGCATAATCCATAAATCACGAAGGTGAAAGATCAGATAACCCAGGCCAAGGCCGACCTGGCAGCTGAGGATACCAGGATGGTTGCGGAACGGGCCACATTTGATGCACAGGCTTACCGGCTTATGCTGGATCAGAGCACGTCAAACGATGTCATGAGGAGAAGGTACCGATCTCACCTGCCGCCGGTTTATGAGGCCAAGAACCTCTTTAGTACCCTAGGAGCGGGGACCAGTAATCCTCCAGTGGTAAACCGGGCGGAGGCACCTGGAACGGGGGCGCCGGTTCAGCCACGTCCGACTGATCCGCCTCATTAGAACAACCTTTTGTCACAGCACGTCCCAACACCACCGGGTCATTACTCTAACCCGATGGATAACATTGTCGCTGCCACTTCACGACTGGCGGCCCTCCTGATCGAAGGCGAGTCCCTAGTAGCGGTCGAGACACGATGGGCTAGGGAGCTCCTTCAGACAGCTTTGACTCAGCAGCAGGCTTATTCATATAGTCGCGAAAGGATCCATTCTACTCCCCGCCCAAGCCGGAGTTACAACAGGCATATCGATGAGCCGGCCGTATCAAGCAGCGCGCGAAACCGTAATCCGCCCCGTGGCCATAACCCGATGGGTGGCGGTGGTGATGCTCAGGATGTGGTGGATCGTGCTAGGGCACGTCGAGAGGCCGAGTTAGCGGTGCAGCATGAAGCTCGCCAACTTACTTCGGTTCGTCCAACCACATCGACGGAACCAGGGGTTACTTCCAGCTCTTTGGGAGTGCTGTGTCTCGTCCCAGCGCTGCGCAACATGCGCCTGCCCAAGTATTTCAAGGGCCCACGTAAAGTGCCGAATTACACCGCCGATTTATCCCCTGAGTCATGGGTTGAAAGCTATGAGATGGCAATGGACATGCTGGATGTGGACGATGCGGCGTGTGCTAAATACTTCACCATGATGTCGAGGGACAACCCGCACTTGGTCAAGAACTTGCCGGCTAACTCCATTGGGTCATGGGCGAATTAAGGGCCCGATTTATCCGAAATTTCAACGATACATGCAAGCAGCCCATGTCAATTGTGGACTTAGCTGCTCGTGTCCGGAGGAAGGAGAATCAACAACCCGTTGGGTGCGTCGGGTTTCAGAGATTTTGCATTCATCGGACCGCATCAACGCTGATACAACAGTTTTGACATTGGAAGGCAATTGCCGGTTTGCACCTCTAAAGTTGAAGTTGGGACGACTCAAACGTCATTGTAATGACATGGGAACACTTATGGCAGCTCTGGTAAAGTATGCCGACTCTGATAGTACCAAGGACCCCGAGTCTGACGATGACAAGACAGGGAAGGGAAAGAAGAGCGGCAACACCAAGGGGCAGCAGCATAACCCGGCGGGTCATGGAAACAGCGGTAAGCGTAAGGCGGAAAACAATTTAGATTTTGTGGCTAATACCAACATGTAGGACAAAGGCCAGAGGCGTAAGGGTAAACTGCCCTAGCGTGGTGGAGGACCAAGTCCTAATCTGGAGCGCTTGTCTTATCTGTTAAACCAGCCTTGCCCAAAGCACGGGACGCAGGACAAACCGTCCATGCACCTCTGGAAAGATTGTTATATCATGCAGGAGTTCAAAAATTCCGACTTTTTTTCGGTATGATCACGGACCGGGCGGCGGTTCAGGCCCTGGATCTCATCGGCCGGGTTACGGTGGAGGCAGTTCCGGTTCAGGTTTTCACGGTAATCAGAGCAGGCATGGTAATCAAGGCAATCAGGGCAGTTAAGGTGGTTATAATCATCAGGGCAATCAGCAGCAACAACAGCAGTCGGGCTACCAGAGCAACCTGAAGCAGTTGAATAGTGGGAAGTATCATGTCTTCACCACTAGTCTATGCAAGCGCGATCAGAAACTTCATAAAAGGGCAGTGAATTCCGTTGAACTGGTGGTGCCCCGTTACTTGTGCTGGTCTGAGCAGCCGATCATGTGGAGTAGAGAGGATCATCCACCCCGGGTTGATAATCCGGGTCATCTGGCATTGGTGGTGGCGCCTCAGGTTGGAGGTTATAAGTTCACTAAGGTACTCATGGATGGGGGGAGTAGTATCAATATCCTTTATTATGAAACCTTCAGTCACATGGGGTTAACAGATAAAAATCTTAAGCCGACCAATACAGTCTTCCATGGTGTAGTGCCTGGTAAATCGGCATATCCTGTTGGTAAGATAGCTCTGGAGGTGGCTTTTGGAGATGAGCATGACTCGAGATCAGAGACATTGACTTTTGAAGTAGTGAAAATCAAGAGCCCGTATCATGCCCTGTTTGGACGGCCGGCTTATGCTAAGTTCATGGCGAGGCCCTGTTATGTCTATCTGCAGCTCAAGATGCCGGGCCATAAGGGGACCAACACGGTCCATGGGAGCCGCAAGATCGCTTTAGAATGTGAAGAAGGTGATGCGGCTTATGCTGAGTCGGTTTGCGCGACAGAGGAGTTGAAGTTCTATAAGGACAATGTTGATCCAGCGGATATGACTTCTTTGAAAAAGCCAACTACAGAGCATGATCCGGCCTTGAAGTTTAAAACGGCTGATGAGACTAAGCTGGTTGATTTTGTTCCAGGCGATTCATCCAAGCAGTTTAGCATCAGCGCTAACTTGGATCCGAAATAGGAAAGCACGCTCGTCGAGTTCATCCGTGAGAATCGGGACATCTTTGCGTGGAAGCCTTCTGACATGCCAGGTGTACCGAGAGAGCTCGCTGAGCACACTCTCAATGTCGATCCCAAATATAAATCGGTCAAGCAATTTCTTCGCTGGTTCAATGAAGAAAGACGCAAGGCTATTGGTGAGGAAATAGCTAGGCTCTTGGCGGCTGGGTTCATTGTTGAAGTATTTCATCCTCAATGGTTGGCTAATCCGGTGATGGTGCTAAAGAAGAACGACACATGGCGTATGTGTGTGGACTACACAGATTTGAACAAGGCTTGTCCGGCAGATCCTTTTGCTCTCCCTCGTATTGATCAAATCATTGACGCTACGGCGGGTTGTGAGCATTTGAGATTTTTGGATGCGTATTCTGGTTACCATTAGATCAAAATGGCAGTTAAGGACCAGGAGAAGACAACATTTATAACTCCTTTTGGAGCCTTCTGCTATGTATCTATGCCTTTTGGGCTTAAGAGTGCCCAGGCGACTTATCGGTATTTGTGTGCGTAATTGTCTTCATGATCGGATCGGCCGCAATGTTCATGCTTATGTGGATGATATTGTGGTGAAATCCAGAAGAAGGAGACATTGATAGATGACCGTGTCGACCTTTGATAACCTCCGGGTTTATAAAATGATGCTTAATCCGGCCAAGTGTGTTTTTGGTGTACCGGCAGGCAAACTCTTGGGCTTTCTGGTGTCTAACAGGGGCATTGAAGCTAATCCGGAGAAAATCAAGGCTATAACTTCGTTGGCTAAACCGAAGTGTATCAATGATGTTCAATGCCTGGCTGGTTGGATTGCCGCCTTGAGCCGGTTTATCAGTCGCCTTGGTGAGAAGGCCATCCCTTTATATCGAATCTTTGAAGAAAAGCGGATGACTTAAATGCAGGTAGCGCCGCCAATGAAGCATTTGAGGACTTAAAGCGGCAGCTGGCTAATCCGCCGGTTCTTGCTGCTGCTATTGATAAAGAGCCATTGTTTCTATATGTGGCCGCTAACGCCCGGGCTGTTAGCATGGCTATGGTGGTGGAGCGCAAGGAGGCCGGAAAGGAGTATCCAGTTCAAAGGCCAGTTTATTATATCAGTGAGGTACTTATTGAGTCCAAGCAAAGGTACCCACATTGGCAGAAGCTGGTGTATGGAGTTTTTATGGCAAGCCGGAAGCTTAAGAAATATTTCCAAGGTCATCCCATCACTGTGGTCAGCTCTGCTCCTTTGGGGGATATAATTCAAAACAGGGAAGCAACTGGCCGGATTGCTAAGTGGGCTATTGAGATTGGGCCTCACGGGTTAAAATATATGCCCCGGACGATGATCAAATCTCAGGCACTTGGGGATTTCATCAATGACTGGACAAAATTACAGGCGCCAGAAGAGAAGCCGGATCATACTTATTGGACTATTCATTTTGATGGGTCCAGGCAATTGGAGGGCTCGGGGGCTGGAGTCGTATTAACTTCCCCACGAGGTTTTGTTATGTTCTCCGTTTAATGTTTCCTTGCACTAACAATGCAGCTGAATATGAGGCTTTACTCCATGGTCATCGGATGGCTAAAGAGATGAATCTAAGCCGCGTTAAGTGCTTCGGTGACTCGGACCTGGTGGCTCAACAAGTATCTGGTACTTGGGATTCCAAGGACCCACTCATGGCAGCATATCCTCGAGAGGTGGATATTGTTGCAGGTCACTTCAAAGGTTATCATGTCGATCATGTGGACCGGCGAAAGAATGAAGCGGCGGACGCTTTAAGCCGCTTGGGTTCCCAATGTAAACCGGTTCCACCCAATGTCTTCCTGGATGTGCTGCATAATCCGTCTGTCAAGCTCCCTGGCGAAGAGGATTTGGCTGTTCCTGATCCGGAGGCTCAGTTGGTGGCGGCTCTTCATGTTATCCCAGATTGGACGGTTCCATATTTGGCGTATATGAACCGGGGTGAGTTACCAGAGGATGAAACTTCGGCCAGGCAGATAATCCGGTGGTCCAAGTCCATGACTATTATCAATGGAGAGTTACATCATTGCAGTGTGACAGGGGCGTTTCAGCATTGTGTATCTCCTGAAGAAGGCCGTGAAATTTTGCGTGATATCCATGAAGGAGATTGTGGTCACCGCGCCGGTTCAAAATCTCTGGTAGCTAAGGCGTTTCGTCACGGTTTCTATTTGCTGACGGCTCATGCTGATGCTGAGGACTTGGTCAAAAGGTGTGACGGATGTCAAAAATTCTCACGACGCGCTTATGTACCGGCTCAAGAGTTGAGGATGATTCCAATCACTTGGTTGTTTGCGACTTGGGGCTAGATATGGTTGGGCCCTTTAAGAGATCCAAGGACAAGAAGACCCACCTTCTAGTGGCAGTTGATAATTTTACTAAGTGGGTGGAGGTAGAACCAGTAAGTAAGTGTGATGCAGCTACGGCGGTTCAATTCATCAAAAAGGTGATTTTCTGGTTTGGTTTTCCACACAACATTATAACTGATAATGGTACCAATCTTTCCAAAGGTGCTATGAAGGAGTCATGTCAATGTGAGCACATCCGGCTTGACGTATCATCAGTGGCTCACCCCCAGTCTAATGGTCAAGCAGAGAGAGCCAATCAAGAGATCTTGAGAGGCATCAAGCCCCGGCTTATGGTTCCTTTGCAACGGACGCCGGGTTGTTGGGTGGAGGAGTTACCTTATGTGTTACGGAGCATCAATACCACGCCCAACAGATCCACGGGTTATACACCTTTTTTCATGGTTTATGGAGCGGAGGAGGTCCTCCCTAGTGACATCCGTCATGACTCGCCTCATGTGGCGACATATGTTGAAGCTGACAATGAGAAGGCACGACAAGAAGCACTTGACCTGTTGGACGAGGAGCGTGACATTGCAGCAGCCCGTTCGGCGATTTATCAGCAAGATCTGCGTCATTATCACAGTCGTCGGGTTAGAACCAGAACTTTTCAAGAAGGCGATCTGGTGCTCCGACTCATTCAGGATCAGACTGATATGCACAAGTTATCCCCGCCTTGGGAATGACCTTTTGTGGTCAGCAATAATCTGCATAACGGGTCATACTATCTTATTGATGTTTGAGAGCGCAAAGACTCACGTAAATCAGAGGAGGAGACCCACCGGCCGTGGAATATCGCTCATCTTCGGCCTTACTATACCTGAGCCATAGGCTCTGCTTATGTACATAGTTATTACAATGTATATATTATGATCAATATAATAAACTGGAGCCTCAACTAAAGCGGGGTATCTGTTGTTTTTCTTATATCATGTGTGGTTACATGGGGGTTTCTGTTCATAAAGTGGCGTCCGGTTTACACCTTGACTCAGCTTATAAAGCTTTATATACAAATCACTTGGGGGCTTGGTTGTACTTGAACCATAGCTACACCTCTTGATCGGCGCAAAGCCACCATAAAAATCACTTGGGGGCTTGGTCGTATTCGAACCATAGTCACACCTCTTGATCGGCTCAAAGACAAATTACTTCGGGGCCAAAGAGAGTGTTGCAAAAGAACAACTCAAACATAGGCACCCACTGAGCATAGCTCAAAATATTGCTTAGAGGATTCTTTGCTATCGCAATGAACAAAGAATCTACACTTGTAATAGGCTATCAAGCCACGACTTGGAAGCCTGGTGTATACACCTAAAACCCCGGGTTAGCCTGCCTTTTTAAGTAAGTCACTCCGTCCAGGTAAACCTGGTATGACCCGCCGAACTTCGACAAGTCAATCTGATAAGACCCTGAACTTGTCAAAGTTAAAACGACGATTGGTTAAGGATTGAGGACCATCTTAAAAGGCTTTGTGAATGGTTTAACTCAGTGGCCTGGCAGCCCATGAAAAGCCTCGAATTTGGGGCCTGGCAGCCCGTGAAAAGCCTCGACTACAAGTTTTTTTCTTCGTATGCTTTTATTTGCCAAGTTTTTTTCTTTTGATGACATTTATAATGTTCTGATAAACCGGCGTTCATTCAACCCGGCTTGGATTTCAACTACAAGTTGTCAGTATCTGATCAGTCATAATCCGGAGATTATTAACCCGGTCTGGCTTTGACTATAAGTCGCCAGAATTGAATATGAATAAACCGGTGTTTATCATAACCCAGAACGGTTTTATCATAAACCGGCACAATATGACAGAAGATTAGGGTTATTACCTTCATTACAAAAGTTGGTCAGCCAACATTATGACTCAAGGTCACAGGTATCAATTATTTTCATATTTGATTATCTTTTTACAGCCTTGGTTATAAACCCTGGCCATATATCTGGGCATCATGACCCGTCCGGCTGTACACCGCCAGGACACTATTAACTTTTTGTGCAGGAATAGCTTGAATAAATCGCTACGGATTATGAACATCAAATGTCTTAAGCATGGCGGATTAACAAGCGTCAGGCATAAATAAATATGCACGATGGCATAGTAGACCAAGTATTTTAACTAGCCTATTACAAGGCGTTTCAGTGCCCAAAAGGATAATTGTTTCTCGACAAGCATTGCAACGCGTGGAAGGCTAAACCGGCCATCGAATCATGATTCCTCACCAGCTTGACTTGACGCTTGTGGGTCACCTTGCACCGGTTCATCATCTTCCTCTCTACCCAGTGGCTGGAAGTCAATGGTTGCCCAGTCGATCCCAGTTAGGGCTTGGAATACAGCTTCATCGCTTATAAGGGTGGATGGTTCAATGTCAGGGGCATATGTGTGCTTACGGATTGGCGGGATAAGATTTTTCACTTCAGGGGTTGGTGCAGCAACCCGTTTGTTTTTGTCGTCATAACTCGCCTGGTAATATGAGAGATCAGCCTCTTCAGCCAGTTGACAAGCCAGTGGACGTACTTCCCGGTTTATGGCTCGGAGGTCATCATTGCCAAATTCTGATCCGTCTTCTTTTAAGCTGGGATAGCCTTTAGCCACTTCCACCTGATCAAGGTCAGGCACCCATGCTTTTGCCCGGGTTAGTGCGGTCAGAGCACTCGCCCTTGCAGCAGACCTCTTTAGCTCTTCTACCCGGGCAGGCAACATAGACAACCTTTCTAAGGTTTCCTTGATTAAAGTGGGGGGAGGCTTGTTGTGTGAAGTGGTACAGATGATCTGCTGTGCGCCGGTATATAACTTCTCTATAAGAGTATAGGCAGCCTTCAGCTTTTCTGTACGTCAGAGCCCAGATGACTAATGCGAGTCCCTGCATATTTACAACCATCAGTAAATCGGCAAAGTATGGGAACATATGTTGAAAGTGTGAAGCAAGGATGTTTACCAAACACAGCAGCCGTCATGGCATGTATCTGCTGCTTTACGCCAGTCAGCTCATGTACTACCGGTTTAAGAGCTGCTTCTGCGTCCTCGGCTCTTTTTTGCAAAGCAGATTTTTCTGTGTCCCAATCCGCCCGCTCCTTACTGAAACTCTCTTTTAGTTTTTCCATAGCGGCTAAAGCGCTGGTCAGCTCATCCTTGGCCTTGGAGGTTTTGGCTTGCTGGGACTTGATGTTTTCTTGCAGATCAATGGTTTGAGTTTCCTTTTTGCTCAGTTCATCCTATAAGAGACAGATATATCATGAGTTGATGGTACATATTTGAAGTACCAAGCACACAACAAGTTATGCACCTGATACTTGGGGGCTAATGCATATTTGCTTGTTCTCGGAAATTTCTACAAGTCCCAAGCACAATACAAGTATTACTCTTGGCACTTGGGGGCTAATGTATGTGCCATATTATCATATCTACATTGAATTGTTCCAAATACAGAGGAAAGCATGTGCGGACCAAAAAGAACCTGAACCGAATGCAGTGCAAATCTTCAAGGATTGCCACACCAGTAAGATGAAGGGCATGAGCACACCAGTTCAAGCCGCTGTTGTAAGTCCTTACTCCTCCTGCCTTTGAACTGCTTGTTACTGTGACATGTTCATTTGATTGCTTGGTTTGGAGCCAATGTCGGTTACTCTGTTCACTTTTATACACGGTTGTCTTAATGTATCATTTCACCTTACATGGTTTAAAAGAGAGGAAGGATATTCTTTTGGTCTTGATCTGTAATCTAGTTGTGATGTTCACATGCCCACACAATGATACAATAGCCTGTTCGTTTGATATCTGTTTGCCCATGATATGAATGTTGTCATACTATGTTCATCCTAATTTAAACCATGCCTCTTTATCCTTAGATGTCAACGAATGTGAGGAAATAGACAATACAGTAGGCATGCTACATGGGCATATGTTCTGAAAGTGATTTTATTATGTAGTTGGCACTACAATACATGCTAATTTATTACAGTAGTTCACCAAAATAAGTTATGTATAAATGTGAAACCTATTTTGTTTGTTTTTGTCTCATTGGTAACTTATCTGGTATACTAATCTACAAGTTCAAACTTTCAGCAAGCTATGGAACAAATGATTGAACAGCCACAACCACCTGAAGGTGACGAGGCTACCACAGGCGCAATGTCACCTCTTGCTGTAGTGCATCAGTATCTCTCCACTAATAGTGCAAAAAGCACCTTCCCGCGTAATTCTGGGTTGGTTGTCAAGGTAACCTCATCCAAATCGCCTATTGAACAAAATCTTCTGGCTAGATAGAGTGATATATCTGTGCTCCAGACACAAGTCCAATCCCTGATGGAGGTCGTTTCGGAAAAAAAGAATAGTGGTTGACAAATGTTGTCAAGATATGAATGGTTTTGAAACCAGACTATCAGACATTTGCTTCATTGTTTACGAGCAATGGCAGAAAAAGGGGAAGATCATGCTGCTCCATCAGATTCTATAGCCTAAAACATTAGCACTCAAGTCAAAATGATTTGTGCTTTTATACATCTGATGGTGCTTTTATCTGCAAGGACTGTAAACTTTATGCCAACAAGCCTTTTGTTGTATGGCTGGAATTTATTTTGTTGTGATACAACATTTATCGTGCTGCCAAAGGCTGTAGAAATTATGACACTATTTTTGTATAGTGTAGGTTTATCTTAGTAATGTATTCGGCCGGAAGCTTCGTAGGAGCCCAACGTGCCAACATTCGTCGGGCTCACGATTTCAATTGGGCTAAAAATATTATAGGACGCAATTTGCATGTAGCCCACTAAAAATATCTGGGCCTAAATCAGCATAAGCTCTCTTATTTTTGGTAGGCATGTGCCCACAGTGGGCCTTTAACAGGCCTAAACATAATTTGGGCCTTCACTAACAACAGGCCGTTAACATGTGTAAATATCTCGAGCCCATAAATAGCATGGGATTTTAATAGGCCGAAAGTCAGAGTGGGCCCTGATTGTGCCAGATAACCCACCGGTCATTAGCGGGCTGAAATGTATCTCAACTCCTGGTGGCCCATTTACAATGCGGATCGTTCACAGGCTGAAATTCAGACGGTCCGTAAATGCGCCGACCTACTACACGGGCCCTTACCAGGCCGGAATTGCAGTTGGGCTTGATTAGTATTAGTTTTATATGGGCCGTTAATAGGCCCGATGTGGCGTTGGGCCACATATGGCCCATGGATTTTGTCCGACATTAACAGGCCGAAAAACACAACAGGCTGGAAGTGGCCCAAATCTATAGTGGGCCTCTAACAGGTCGAATGTCAGACATGGTCGAATATGACCCAATTCCTTCATGGTCGTTTATGGTCTGGAAGTTTCAATGGCCAATAAATAGGCCCAAATGAAGCAGGACCTTTAACAGGCCGGAAAACACTGTGCCGTAATTTGGCCCAAATACTTAGCGGACTGTTAACATGCTAGAAGTGACCATGGGCCGCAATGATGACAAGTCTAGAATGGGCCGTTGACGAGCCGATTTGACACTAGTCATATGGGCCTTAACTGCGAATGGGTCGTCTACAAGCAGGCCGTTAATGGGCCAGCCCGCTACTTTTTACTAGGCTAGCCTTTTTAACCTAAATGGGCCGTTGTTGGGCCTTGCCACGTGTCGACGTACCATAGGCGCCTCCTGTCCATTGGGCGGTTGACATCTGTCCTTTCGCGGTGCTGACACGTGGTTGCTACAGCCAATGAGAATTTTACACGTGGAAAACCCCCATTGATCACGGCTGTTAACGGGTTATCGGATCCAAAACAGAACCCGATAGCTTAACGGCGACCTATTATGATGGATGGCATGTGTTGGTTACCCTTAACGAAAGCACTTCCATGACGCGCCATTTATCGTCATGGAAGTGGACACCGTGATGATAATTTTGGTATTGTCATGGAACACTTCTACGACAACACAGGTATGACTATCTTGATTCTGTCATAAAATTATCATGGATGTACATGCATGACAGAAAACGTGACCTACTATGACAAACACGTATTATCATGGAAGTGTTTTTTTCTAGTGACTATTCCCAGATGGCATAACGTGGGCACGTGTTCTCGTCCGCGTACGTGGCGTTTGCACCATAGGGTGCACCGCAATACGCGATGTCAGCACACGTCTTGTTCCATCAACCGTGCGCGCTCGTTATTACCATTGCACATGCTTCTTTTAATTAGAATGTGTGTCCGTCTAGCGCACACACATTGATCTGTCTAACTATTTATGTTTGTTGTGGCTAATTGCAAACAGTTCATCCATGTGAAGTGTATGCCATCAATCGCAGAGACCTTGATCTAGCTGATCGTTTCTGTTGAGTTGCCTAATCGCAAATAGTTCATCCACATGAACTGTATACCATCAATCTCACACACACCTAGATCTACCAGACTGTTTCTGTTGAGTTGCCTAATCACAAACAGTTTATCTGGGTGAACTGTATGTCGTATATCGCACACACCTTCATCTAGCTGCTCGTTTTTGCTGTTAAGGTCATCAGAAACAGTTCATTCGAGTGAACTATATGCCATGCATCCCACAGACAACTATAATCTGAAACATGTTTCTTGTCCCCGCCATCGCAAACGTTTTGTATCTTTTTTTACGGTTTTATTACATCACTGTTTGTGATTAATGCATCGCACATAATTTCATCGATGGGTCTCTGATTGTAGTGTCGCATTAGCAGCATCCTGCAGTAGTGATTATTTCATATTTAAAACACATCACCCCTTCCAACGTACATCATTTTAGGATGCATGCAGGCGGCGTTAGTTTTTGATAATGGTCCAATCTATTGGCCCAAGCGGTGTATTTTATCCATTTTTATCAACAACAACAGGTCGCTTGACCAAGCGATAGATTCACTGGTCCGTCTTATGGTAGGTCATGTCAACATGCATGTATGACCAAAGTATGAGTACGTGCATGCGTTCGCTGACACGAAGTGGGGGAAGGGGCAACCACCCTAGCTAGCTAGCTACGACCTTAGACTGTCATTATAGATACATCCAAGGGGGGCTTTCCGGTTTGTGAGGCAGGTGCCACCAAAGTTGTGCATTGTGTATTTAAATACCACACCCTTTATTCCTACATATATTTGGCCACCTCCAGGTGGTTGTTGACTTCTGGCCCCTCTCAACGATGTTCGACGATGCGCCCACCCATGGGCCCGCGCGGTCAAAGTTGTGGATTGGGAATTTGAACATCACACACCACTCTTTTCTTTAATATATATTTGGGCCACATGCTGGCGTGGTTGTCTTTTGACCCTCTCTCATGTTTTCTTTCTACCAAATGGTGCTATATGTGAATACTCGAATGACGCGCAATGGACACGTGTGCACTGGCTTAACCATGTGTGATGCTGCTGCGCTATAAAATCACCATGACTGCGCAAGCACGAGCAAGGGTGGAGGCACTGGCTTAACCATTTGCGATGCTACTGCGCTGTAAAATCACCACGACTGCACAAGCACGAGCAAGGGTGGAGGCACTGGCTTAACCGTGTGCAATGCTAATGTGCTGTAAAATCACCACGGTTGCATGCTACGTCTTGAGCTTGCGTTGGTTTTCCCCGAAGAGGAGAGGATGATGCAACAGAGTAGCATAAGTATTTCCCTTAGTTTTTGAGAACCAAGGTATCAATCCAGTAGGAGGCCACGCGCAAGTCCCTCATACCTACACAAAGCAAATAACTCCTCGCAACCAACGCGAATAGGGGTTGTCAATCCCTTCACGGTCACTTACGAGAGTGAGATCTGATAGACATGATAGATAATATTTTTGGTATTTTTGGTATAAAGATGCAAAGTAAAATAAAGGGCAAAGTAAAAAAGCAAAGCAATAATAAAGCGTAGGAAGATTAATATGATGAAAATAGACCCGGGGGCCATAGATTTCACTAGTGGCTTATTTCAAGAGCATAAGTATTTTTACGGTGAATTGAGCAATTACTTGTTGAGCAATTGATGAATTGAACATAGTTATGAGAATATCTAGGTATGATCATGTATATAGGCATCACGTCCGAGACAAGTAGACCGACTCACCTGCATCTACTACTATTACTCCACTCATCAACCGCTATCCAAAGATGCATCTAGAGTATTAAGTTAATGAAAATAGAGTAACGCCTTAAGCAAGATGACATGATGTAGAGGAATAAATTCATGCAATATGATAAATACCCCATCTTGTTATCCTCGATGGCAACAATACAATACGTGCCTTGCAACCCTTTACATCCTTTGGGTAAGGACACCGCAAGATTGAACCCAAAGCTAAGAACTTCTCCCATTGCAAGAACTACCAATCTAGTTGGCCAAACCAAACGGATAATTCGAAGAGACTTGCAAAGATAAATCAATCATACATAAAAGAATTCAGAGAAGATTCAAATATTGCTCATAGATAACCTTGATCATAAACCCACAATTCATCGGTCTCAACAAACACACCGCAAAAAGAAGATTACATCAAATAGATCTCCACGAGAGAGGGGGAGAACATTATATTGATATCCAAAAAGAGAGAAGAAGCCATCTAGCTACTAACTATGAACCCGAAGGTCTGAGGTAAACTACTCACACTTCATCGGAGAGGCTATGATGATGATGTAGAAGCCCTCCATGGTGGAATCCCCTTCCGGTGGAGCTCCAGAACATGCCCCAAGATAAGATCTCGTGGATACAGAAAGTTGTGGTGGTGGAATTAGGTTTTTGGCTCCGTATCTGATCTGTTGGGGGTACGTAGGTATATATAGGAGGAAGGAGTACGTCGGTGGAGCTTCGGGGGGCCCACGAGGCAGGGGGGCGCGCCCTAGGGGGGCCGCCCTCCACCCTCGTGGCCGCCTCGTGGCTTTCTGGACGGAGGGTCCAAGTCTCCTGGGTCTTATCTGATGAGAAAATCATGTTCCCAAAGATTTCATTCCGTTTGGACTTCGTTGATATTCCGTTTCTTCGAAACACTGAAATAGGCAAAAACAACAATTCTGGGCAGGGCCTCCGGTTAATAGGTTAGCCCCAAAAGTAATATAAAAGTGGAAAATAAAGCCCAATATAGTCCAAAATAATAGATAATATAGCATGGAGCAATCAAAAATTATAGATACATTGGAGACGTATCAGGCATCCCCAAGCTTAATTCCTGCTCGTCCTCGAGTAGGTAAATGATAAAAAGAGAATTTTTTATGCGGAGTGCTACTTGGCATAATTTCAATGTAATTCTTCTTAATTGTGGTATGAATATTCAGAACAATAGATAATAAAGCATGGAGCAATCAAAAATAGATAATAAAATCCCAATATTGTCAAAAACAATAGATAATATAGCATGGAGCAATAAAAAATTATAGATACGTTGGAGACGTATCATTGCACAAGCGCAAGAGAGGGTGGAGGTACTGGCTTAATCGTGTGTGATGCTAGTGCACTCTTAAATCACCACGATTGCGCAAGCGCAAGCATGGAGGTATTGGCTTAACTGTGTGTGATGCTAGTGCGCTATTAAATCACCACGACTGCGCAAGCGCGAGCATGGAGGTATTGGCTTAACCATGTGCGATGCTAGTGCTCTGTAAAATCACCATGACTGCGCAAGCTCAAGGCGGGTAGTTTATTTAGGAAGAATTCCACATATGTGTCTGAAAATTAGGACGGACCATGTGCGATAGACCAGCTAGCTAGAAATATAAAAACAAACTAGCCGCCTTGAGTGATGCAAAAAGCGGCGGTTCCGCCGCTTTTCTTTATTATCATACACACATATTCTTTTTGGACCATGTGCGATCTTGGTTGATCCCACCCCACTTCAATTTCTTTACCCAAATTTAAGTTGCCGCGGTATTTCAACCGTGGCCCCCACTCGTCCACCACAGGCCTTATAGTAAAATTCATAGCCGAGGCATTTGAACTGTCGTCCTCCCTCGTTGATGTCTACTACACAATTTGTTCTTGTAGACTCGTGTTGGGCCTCCAAGCGCAGAGTTTTGTAGGACAGTTGAAAATTTTCCTGAAGTGGATGACCTAAGGTTTATCAATCCATGGGAGGCGTAGGATGAAGATGGTCTCTCTCAAACAACCCTGCAACCAAATAATAAAAAAAATTCTCTTGTTTTCCCAACACACCAAATACAATGGTGAATTGTATAGGTGCACTAGTTCGGCGAAGAGATGGTGATACAAGTGTAGTAATGATAGTAGATATTGATTTTTGTAATAGTAACAATAAAAAACAACAAGGTAACAAGTGACAAAAGTGAGCACAAACGGTATTGAAATGCTTGAAAACAAGGCCTAGGGTTCATACTTTCGCTACTGCAATCTCCCAACAATGCTAACATAATTGGATCATATAACCATCCCTCAACGTGCGATATAGAATCAGTCCCAAGTTCCTATTAGCAGAGAACATAAGATAGAAATTGTTTGTAGGATACGAAACCACCTCAAAGTTATCCTTTCTGGTTGATCTATCGAGCTATTCCTATAAGTGTCACAAACAGCCCAAGAGTTCGTACTAAAATAACACCATATGATACACATCAACCAACTCTAATGTCACTTAGATACTCCAATGTCAGCACGAGTATTCGTGAGTTGATTATACGATATGCATCAAACAATTTCAGATTCGTAATAATCAATCCAACACAAAGAACTTCAAAGAGTGCCCCAAGATTTCTATCGGAGAAACAAGAACGTAAACGTTCATCAACCCCTATGCATAGGTTACCCCAATGTCACCTCGAGAATCCGTGAGTTGGGTGCCAAAACATACATCAAGTGCTCCCATATCCAACAAAGTATTCAATCCGATAAAAGTGAAATCTCAAAGGTATAAATCAATTCATCACAACAAGATAGAGAGGGGAAAACATCATATGATCCAACTATATTAACAAAGCTCGCGATACATCAAGTTCGTGCCAAATCAAGAACATGAGAGAGAGAGAGAGAGATCAAGCACATAGCTACTAGTACAAACCCTCAGCCCCGAGGGTGGACTACTCCCTCCTCATCATGGTAGCCAACGGGATGATCAAGATGGTCTCCGGTGATGATTTCCCCCTCCGGTAGGGTGCCGGAACAGGGTCGAGATTGTTTTTTCATGGCTACAGAGGCTTGCAGAGGCGGAACTTCTGATCTAGGGTTATTCCTAGGGGTTTATGTATTTATAGGATTTTTTGGCGTCGGTCTCACGTCCAGATGGGCCACAAGGTGCCCACTACCCACCAGCCCACGGCCAAGGCCCCTGGCGTGCCTTGGTGGGTAGTGGCCACCTCCTTCACCTTTTGGTCCTCCCACGAAGCTTCTAATGCCTCTTTTGTTCCAAAAAAAACTGGGAAAAAGTTTCGATGCATTTGGAGAACTTTTATTTCTGCACAAAAAACAACACCATGGTAGTTCTGCTGAGAACAACGTCAGTCCGAGTTAGTTCCATTCAAATCACACCAAAACCATATAGAATTGTTGTAAACATGTCATGAATACTTCATAAATTATATATACGTTGGAGATGTCAACATCCCCAAGCTTAACTCCTACTCATCCTCGAGTAGGTAAAGGATAAAAGAAATAATATATGAAGTGTGAATGCTAGCATAGTGCATAAGTTTTATCAATGATGATTTCAATCGCTTTTCCTAGAATTATAACAACAATTCTTTCTCATAAAACTCATCATGATAAAGTAGCAATCAATTCACATGTTACAGTTCAAACAATGCCTTCTCTTGAAACTTAACAACCTATGTTCTCGGTCACCAAACAATTGCAATTCAACTTTGCTACTTCTTGAGCTTGCGTTGGTTTTTCCCTTGAAGAGGAAAGGGTGATGCAGCAAAGTAGAGATAAGTATTTCCCTCAGTTGAGAACCAAGGTATCAATCCAGTAGGAGAAACACGCAAGTCCCCAATATATGCACCTACACAAAAAATCAAACACTTGCACCCAACGCGAAAAAGGGGTTGTCAATCCCTTCACGGTCACTTGCAAAGGTGAGATCTGATAGAGATAGATATAAAAGATTACTAAAACGTAAAAGTAAATAAAAGTAAATAAATTGCAGCAAGGTATTTTTGGTATATAGATCTGAAAATACATGAAGCAAAATAGACCCGGGGGCCATAGGTTTCACTAGGGGCTTCTGTCTTGAAGGCAAATAATACGGTGGGTGAACAAATTATTTTCGAGCAAATGATAGAAAAGCGCAAAGTTATGACGATATCCAAGGTAATGATTATGAATATAGGCATCATATCCGTGTCAAGTAGACCGACTCCTGCCTACATCTACTACTATTACTCCACACATCAACCGCTATCCAGCATGCATCTAGAGTATTAAGTTCATAAAGAATGGAGTAACGCCTTAAGTAAGATGACATGATGTAGAGGGATAAACTCAAGCAATATGACGAAACCCCCATCTTCTTACCCTTGATGGCAACAATACAATATGTGTCTCGCTACCCCTACTTTGTCACTTGGTGAAATCAAGCAAGATTGAACCCAAAACTAAGCACCTCTCCCATTGCAAGAAAAACCAATCTAGTTGGCCAAACCAAACCGATAATTCAAAGAGAAATACAAAGATATTAAATCAGGCATATAAGAATTCAGAGAAGATTCAAATAATATTCATAGATGAGCTGACCATAAATCCACAATTCATCGATTTTGACAAACACACCGCAAAAGAAGATTACATCGGGTAGATCTCCAAGAACATCGAGGAGAACATGGTATTGAGAATGAAAGAGAGAGAAGAAGCCATCTAGCTACTAGCTATGGACCCGTAGGTCTGTGGTAAACTACTCATGCTTCATCAGAAGGGCAATAGGGTTGATGTAGATGCCCTCCGTGATCGAATCCCCCTCCAGCAGGATACCGAAAAAGGCCCCAAGATGGGATCTCATGGGAATAGAAGCTTACGACGGCGGAAAAGTATTTTGGTGGGTGTCGGTGTCAAAACCGGCAGATCTCGGGTAGGGGGTCTTGATCTGTGCGTCAAGGCTGATGGTAACAGGAAGCAAGGGACACAGATGTTTACCCAGGTTCGGGCCCTCTCGATGGAGGTAAAACCCTACTTCCTGCTTGATTAATATTGATGATATGGGTAGCACAAGAGTAGATCTACCACGAGATCGTAGAGGCTAAACCCTAAGAGCTAGCCTATGATGGTATGATTGTAATTGTGATCGGCCTACTAAGGACCAACCTCTCGGTTTATATAGGCACCGGAGAGGGCTAGGGTTTACATGGAGTCGGTTACAAGGAAGGAAATATAATATCCGGATCGCCAAGCTTGCCTTCCACGCCAAGGAAAGTCCCATCCGGACATGGGCCGGAGTCTTGAGTCTTGTATCTTCACGCTTCAATAGTCCGGACGTTGTACACAGTTTGGCTGTCCAGATACCCCGTAATCCAGGACTCCCTCAGTAGCCCCTGAACCAGGCTTCAATGACGACGAGTCCGGCGCGCAGTCTTGTCTTTGGCATTGCAGGGCGGGTTCCTCCTCCGAATACTCCAAGGTAATTATCGAGCACTCAAACCGTGTCCGGATCCACAAGATGATGCCACTGTAGAGAGAATGACGTTTCACAAATGAAGTCTGCTGACAACTTTTTAGGCAACGCGACGTGTCACTACGGTCAGGTCATTACTCGAACCGTCTTTCCACAACCAGCCACAACACATATTGCGAGGCGGTTTCCTTGACACGTCTTGTCAAAGCGAAGATCGTGCCCTGTCATTACGGGATTCTCATCAATACGGATACGGGTAATCCCACCATATCATTAATCATGGCGCTTGGGAAGCAAGCGATTCCCAACGGGCAAGTGGGGAGGCGCACCTCTTTCGTCGCCTCTATAAAGGGATAAGATTTCCTCATTGTTACCCACGCCTTCTTCCTTCTCTACCCATTCTTGCCCCCTTGAGCTCCAGCGCCCAAGCCCAAGTCTCCTCCGCACAGCTAGATATGTCCGAAGCAGGAGGCAAGTGGGTGGCTTCCACCGTCGAGGAGAAGCACATCACAGATCTTTGGGCGGCCGGATACTTGGCCGCAGACATAGCGCACCGGCTACTAGACGCTGGGCAGGTCATTCCGACCCCCGGACCCCACGAGAGAGTCGTGTTCGTCGCCCACTTCGTTCGTGGACTGGGATTTCCACTCCATCCCTTCGTCCGCGGGCTCATGTTCTACTATGGGCTAGATTTCCATGATCTAGCCCTGAATTTTGTCCTCAACATCGCGGCGTTCATCGTCGTTTGCGAGGCCTTCCTCCGCATCCGGCCTCATTTCGGCCTGTGGCTGCAAATCTTCTGCGTGAAGCCGAAGATCATACGTGGCCAACAAGCGGAGTGCGGAGGGGTCATGGTGGGCAAGATGCCTAACGTCACCTGGCTGGACGGCTCCTTTGCGGAGACCATAAAAGGATGGCAATCGGGATGGTTCTACATCACCGAGCCGCTGGCGCCAATCGGGCGGCGCCCCGAAGTTCCGATCCGAACCCCTATGCGGCTCACCTCACGGGAAAAGAAGGGCCTGTCCTGGGGCGATTCCACGGAGCTGGCCGGACTCCAGACATGCATCAAAAGCATGAAGGACAAGAACATCAAGCTTGTCAACGTGATCCAGGTCATGCTCGTTCTCCGGATCGTGCCCTGCCAAAGGCGGGTGGTTAATCTGTGGGAGTTCGTCCCGGCCGAACACTAGACGCTCCGGAAGCTCTACGGCATGACGCACAAAGGCGCATGGAAAGTATTGTTCAAGGTCTCTAGAGTACCTCCTCCCACATCCGAGGACCGCGGACTTCATGCAGCGCGGCCCCCGAGTTCGGTGAGTTTTGGGACCACCACCGGGTTTAGTTTTTTCCCAATACATTCATGGGGTAGTTTTAAGTATTTATATATATTTGCCTCAGGATTATGTGAAGACAATGAGCAGATTGACTGTCTGCCTGCTTGCGGAAGATCCAATGGATGCTCTCCGACGGAGATGCTTGTCCCGGCACCGTACAAGGTGCCGGAGAAGAAGGCCAAAAAGAAGGCCCCGGGGACCAGGAAGGGTCTCCGGCGTAAGGTCGCATCCGAAGCCTCGTCCAAAGACGACGAGGTGGACTCCTCCCACGAAGGGGAGGAGGAGGAAGAATAAGAAGACACCCCATCCGGGAAGGATGAGGGGCCCGGAGAGGCGGGCCAGGGGGCCGGAAAAGGCCCTCGGCGCAAGGTCAAGAGTACCTCGGCCGTCCGATGATGACGAGACAGATTCCTCCCGCAGAAGCGGGGGGAATCAGAAAGAAATCCCACCTCCCCTCATTGGGGGGGGGGGAGAAGAAGAGAAAAGCCGCCCCGGAGGGGAAGGCTGAGGCGTCCAAGAAGGGGAAAACATCCCTTCCGGACTACTCCACCACGGCCGCCTACAGCAATGAAGGGTGGCTGCCCAGGGGGAAGCCCCTGGCACGATCGTAAGTGTCCGCACTCTACCGTGGTTTCAAGTCATAGCTGTTTTAATAACGCCGAGTATATATGCAGTCTGGCCAGGGCTCATCCGGAGGAGTCGTCTTCGGACGGGTCTCTGAGCGCTTCATTGATGAACTCGCTCCCGACGGCCACCTCTCCTCACCGCTGGATGACACGGAGGTGTTGCCCAAGGTTCCCGAGAAGGGGAGGTGACTCGAGACGCCCCAAGGCGGAATTCCAAATGTCGGACACGCTGGGTTCAAGATCCTCGCGGATCGCCGTCGATGAGCCGCAACAAGGCGGACTCGATCGAACACTGCCGGAACCTCCGGACGGTTCGGACTTGGGCGAGCAGCCTCGCTAGGGAGGGCGAGCCGCCCGTGCCAAGGACTTCCGTCAAGGCCGACGTGGCGCCAGATAGTTCGTGGAAGCGCTTGAGGCGCTTCCATGGAATAAGAGCACCGTACTCTTATGAGTGCGGTGATTGAAAAGGTTCTGTCATGAGCGGATGGCCAAAAGCCTACACAAGCCTCTGGCGGGCTTTGAGGTAAGTAAAAATGTATGAAATTACCACCCGATAGGTAGTAGCCCCTGATACTCTGTTTGGTGTTCAGAAAGAAAAGCCAAACGGAGGGTCAATTATAATCCGCAGGAGTCTAACAATAAGTATTGTTGTGAATAAGCAGGCCGTGCTGCTTGCTGCTGCTACCCGTACTGCCGAGATTGCCGAACTAAAGCGGGACTTGGAGCAGGCGCAAGGAGAGCTCGTCCTCACGAAGAGGCAGCTCGAAGAGAACAAGGGTAAGTAATTCCCGTTGTCGGTGTCAAAACCGGCGGATCTCGGGTAGGGGGTCCCGAACTGTGCGTCTAGGCGGATGGTAACGGGAGACAAGGGACATGATGTTTTTACCCAGGTTCGGGCCCTCTCGATGGAGGTAATACCCTACTCACCGCTTGATTAATATTGATGATATGGGTAGTACAAGAGTAGATCTACCACGAGATCGTGAGAGGCTAAACCCTAGAAGCTAGCCTATAGTATGATTGTTCTTCGTCCCCACGGACTAAAACCCTCCGGTTTATATAGACACCGGATAGGGTTAGGGTCACAGAGTCGGTTACAATGGTAGGAGATCTACATATCCAGACGCCAAGCTTGCCTTCCACGCCAAGGAAAGTCCCATCCGGACAAGGGACGAAGTCTCCAATCTTGTATCTTCATAGTCTTGGAGTCCGGCCGAAGATGATAGTTGGGCTATCCGGACACCCCCTAGTCCAGGACTCCCTCAGTAGCCCCTGAACTAGGCTTCAATGACGACGAGTCCGGCACGCATATTGTCTTCGGCATTGCAAGGCGGGTTCCTCCTCCGAATACTTCATAGAAGGTTTTGAACACAAGGATAGTGTCCGCTCGCAAAACAAGTTCCACATACCACCGTAGAGAGAATAACTTTTGCACAGATCTGTTGACGTATTCCGCGCGTGACATCACACCACGGCCGTGCCTTTATACGAATCGCTTTTTATCGCTCCACCTTAACGCGTTTAGCGAGGCGGTTTCCTTGGCACGCCTTATCAAAGAGGAGATAGTGCCCCTTATTCGGGATTCCCATCAATACGGACGTGGGTAACCCATCCGCGCCATTGATTACGGCGCTTGGGAGATAAGCGAAGTTTTACCAGGCTGGTGGGGGACGATAGCTTCGTCATTCCATATAAGGGGATAAGGATCCACCTTTTCACCCACGCCTTCTTCCTCCTTTGCTCATCCATTTCCAAGACTCGAGCTCCAAATACTAAGTCCGCACATCCCACCTCAACCTTCTCCAACTATGTCCGGAGCGGGAGGCAGGTGGATGGCCTCCTCCGTCATGGAGGGGCACATCGAAAAGCTGCGGAGGCCGGATACTTGTCCAAAGAACATCGCGCACCGGCTACCCGATGAGGGGCAGCTCATTCCAACCCCCAGGCCCCATGAGAGGGTGGTGTTTCTCCCCCACTTCATCCGCGGACTAGGTTTCCCACTTCACCCATTTGTCCGGGGGCTCATGTTCTACTACGGCCTGGACTTCCACGATCTGGCCCCGAATTTCATCCTCAACATCTCGGCGTTCATCGTCGTGTGCGAGGCCTTCCTCTCAGATCCATCCCCACTTCGCTTATGGCTGAAGATCTTCAATGTCAAGCCAAGGTAGTGGGCGGCCGCCAAGCGGAGTGCGGAGGCGCCATGGTTGGCAAGATGGCCAAAGTCCTATGGCTCGAGGGCTCCTTTGTGGAGACCATAAAGGGGTGGCAATCGAGGTGGTTCTACATCACCGAGCGGCGCGACTCTCAATGGGCGGCGGCCCCCGAATTCCGATCTGGCTTCCCCACACGGCTCTCATCATGGAAAGAGATGGGCCTGACGTGGGGGAATTCGGACGAGCTATCCGGACTCCAAACCTCAAGGCTCAAACCTGGTGGACAAGAATCTCGTGCTTGTCAACGTAATCCAGTGATGCTCATCCGCCGGATTCTCCCATGCCAACAACGGGCCTTCAAATTGTGGGAGTTCGATCCGCACAGACTCCAACTCTGAAAAGGCTCTTCGACACTACGCACGAAGATGCCTAGAAGGTGCCGTTCAAGGGCGCCGAGGTTCTACATCCGCCATCAAGATCATGGATTCCTTTCGCAGCGTCAAGCCAGCGAGGTAAGTTATTTTACCCTTTATGGAACTCTTTTCTCATAGTTTGACTTTATGCGGGATCTAAAACTCCCTAACCTTTAACAGATCGGTCAAGACGTCCGGACAGATTAACCGTCTCCCCTTTGCCAGTAGGACCCAGCGGACGCCTGATTGACGGAAGGCTGCTGGCTCCTGCACCTCATGTGGTGCCGAGAAGAAGGCCAAGAAGGAGGCCACGAGAACTCAAGGAGCTCCCAACGCCAGGTGCTGTCGGACTCATCGCCCGACAACCCTGAGGCGGAATCCTCCTTTGAGGAAGAGGAGGAGGAAAAAGAAGCCTCTCTCCCAGCGGGGGGAGAGAAGAAAAGGAAGACCGCCCCAACTGGGGAGGCCGGAGGGTCCATGAAGGGAAGGACCCTTCATCCGGACTTCTCCACCAACGCCGACAACGACGAGGAGGAGTGGCCAACAAGGGCCAAGACCCTGGCGAGATCGTAAGTGTCTGGATACCCATGGCTTTTTTTCATTGCATAGTGTTCTCTAATGCCAAATAATCATGCAGCCCGCCCAAGGGCGAGCTCGCCGCTCGTCGGCCGGGTCCTCAATTTGCTCGGAAGTGGAGAGTACTTCACTTCCGGCCGCCTCCTCACCTCACGCTGCAGACGACGCTGAGGTGGGGCCCCGAGGGGGGCCTGGTCAAGAGGAGGTGGCGCAGGAGGCGCCGCAAGGCAGCCTCCCGGACTCCAGGCGTGAGGGGAGCGAGACCCCCAGGGGCTCTAAGGCCGACCCTCGTCCGGACTCCATACCGGAACCTTCAGCGGTTCCGAAGTCCGGCAAGCAGTCCCTTTGTAGGAAGGGTAAGACGCCGGTGTCCTCCGTCCAACCGGAGGCACCAGAGATAGCATCGAGGCGCTTAACAGCGCCTCCATCGAGGAGGAGCACCGCCGTTATGAGTGTGGTGATCCAGAAGTTCACCCGCCAAGAGCGGGCTGATCAAGCTCGTATCAGCCTTCTAATGTGCTTTGAGGTAAGTTTGGAATATGTAAAAATATTACCGCATAGACAGTAGCCCCTGATGCTTAGTTCGGTGTTCGGAAAGAAAATTCGGACTAAGGATCTAAAAAGATATACGCAGGAGTCTAACATAAGTATGTCAACATGCGAATGTAGGCTGCGCTGCTGATCTCTGCCGCACTGACTGCGAAGGTCAATGTATTGAAGAAGAGCCTTGAGCGGTCCGAGAACGAGCTCGGCCTTGCCAAGAAGCAGCTCGAGGACAGGGAAGGTAAGCAATACCTTATTAAAGAAATACCTTATAGAAAGGATTCAGTTGCAAAAAAGGACAGGAATAACGTGGGTATTGTAGGGGCCACGAATGAGGTGGCGACCCTGAAGGAAGCGGTGTCCGCGTCGAAAGCAAAGCGTCATGAGCGAACCGAGCGAGAGAAGCAGGAGGAGCGGGTGGTGGAGGTGCGGCAAGAGCTCCGTGCCTCGTGAAAAACACGAGAGTTTGGAGCATGACTCAAGACTCGAGTCCGAGCTCGCCTCGGCTCGTGAGAGTGCCAAAGCCGCTAAGGCGAAGCCCAAAAAGCCCTCCAATAAATTGAATCATTAAAGAAGATAGCGGCGGTAAGGCATTCTTTATGCAAAGCAAGCATGTGAAAGTGAATTACCTATTACTTACCCGGATTCGAGCTCTCCAGAGCATTCGCAGATCTGCCCGTGAGTGTGTCCGATGTCGCCGCGTTCTACCGCGACAAGGAGGGGAGCTCGACGGAGAAGGTGTTCGTGTCTCGATATCGAGGCTGAACGTCCGGTGCCCCTGAGCGACCAGCTGAAGTAGCTGGTCGAGCTCCACAAGGTCGCCGAACAGGCCATGAAGGGCATCATAGTTTGGCTGTGGCCATTGGAAGCCATGCCTGGGAGCTACTTCGGGTTAGTGCAGCGGCTGGTGGACGCCTGTCCATGGATTGAAGTCATCAAGCGCTCAGTCTGCATTGAAGCTGCCCGTCGGGCCCTTGCCCGTGCTAAAGTGCACTGGGGCAAGCTGGATGCGGAGAAGCTTGTGACGGACGGGCCACCGAAGGGCAAGGATCATCGCAAGCCCGAAATGTACTATGAGGGCGTCTCAAGGGTGCCCGCCAGATAGCGGATGAGTGCTCCAAAGATGTAATTTTTGAATAGACTCGCATTTGTTATCCTCAGACGCTGAAAACTTGTTCATATGCGCTAAGCAACGCTTGTTAATTTAAAATATTACCTTCAGGCGGCCGCTTATCAAATTTGAGAGATGGCAAGTCGTTGGCTTCAGCCCCATGCCATGAGTGCCGGGGTGTTCGGGATAAACTTGAGCACTCTTGTTCCCATTCTTGGGTCCGTCGAGGAGGCGCCAACGAACGAACAAGGCAACCGGACTTATAGTGCTTGAACACTCTCACTTAGCCATAGAATTCTATAATTTTAAATTTCGGCGAAGCCCCTAGTATTCGGAAGACCGAGTTCGGGGCGCTATCCACGCCTTGGCCGTACAATGCCGGTTCCTCGCTCTAAGCGGCATAAGTCTTTAGGGACTTGAAGAAACCTTTCGAACAGCCGATCGGCTCGCCTTATCATGATGGTCAGTTTTAGCTTTCTCCACCGAGGTGCTCAACCCAGCTCAACCGGGCACAATCGAGTGGTTCTCCCAAAGGCTACCTTAGCCGATATAACGGAACGTAAGGTACCAAAACATGGGAGCCGGGCAAACCCAAGACATGATTCGAGCCGATGCATATAATGCTATAAGTTCGGGTGCCGCACTTGTGAAAGTGTTCGCACTTATCACACCATACTTTTGGGGTAATCAAGCCCCTGGTGTATTGGCCGTACTAAAGTGTACAGCCAAGCAATGTCATAAATGAACATGGGAAAGAATGCAATAATAGGCAAGAGCTATATATTGGTTATTAAAAAGAAACTGCAAATAAAAGCAGAACGATACAAATTGTGCGATAAGCAAGGTACGGGACTTTTTAACATGTCCCCCTCCAGGGGTAAGCTATGGATGGTATGTAAAATAGGTATACCGCTCAGAATAGAGACCACCTGGACACTCGACGCAGCTTTCTGCTTCCCTGGCTGTTGCATCGTGAGTTCGGCAATCCTAGTGCCGGACAGGGCTTCTGGAAAACGGAGTCCTGAAAGTAAGAAAAAGGAAAAAAAAGAATGACACAATCGGGAGCCCCTGGTGCGGTTGAGCCGCATTCTGGGCGTGCCGTGGTCGTGCCCCTCCCCTTATGCCCATGGTATCTCCAGAGCGTAGTTATGTACGCGTAGTACTGGCTTCGCACTTTCGCGAGGGCCGGGTTAGCCGGATTGCTACGCTGCTTGGATCGTGCCAGCGTTTCTTGTTGTAGGTTACTCCGGCGCGCTTGATGTTGTCCGGACGCTTAGTGGCCGGGCTCGAGAATTGCCGTGAGAGGCTGCCTTGCACCTCCGCCCGCGAAAAGCCGCCGTATGCTCCTCCGCTTGGAGAGCGTTTGGTGTTTCCGCTGACCGTGATTACTCCTCGAGGGCCTGGCATCTTGAGCTTGAGGTACGCTAGAAAGCGGCACCGCATTGAATTTTGGCGAATGCGGTTTGTCCGAAAGCAAAGGCGTGATAGCCATCATGAACGGGACTATGTCGAAGATTAACTCTTCGCTCGAAGTTATCCGGGATCCAAGACCACTTCGAGTGTAACCGATCCTATACAATTGGCCTCTACACGGTATGACGCCTTTAAAGGTCGTCTTTGTGGGTTTAATCCTTGAGGGGTCTATGCCCATTTTATGCGACCGTATCCTGATAAAGCAGGTTCAGGCTGCTACCACCGTCCATCAGGACTCTAGTGAGGTGAAATCCATCGATAATTGGGTCAAGAACCAATGCGGCGAAACCGCCGTGACGGATGCTAGTGGGGTGGTCCCTTCGATTGAATGTGATCGGGCAGGAGGAACATGGGTTGAACTTCAGGCGACCGCTCCATCGCATATACATCCCTTAGTGCACGCTCGCTCCCTTTTGGGTATGTGGGTCGCAGATATCATGTTCACCGTCCGCACTTGTGTGGGAAAGCCCTTCCGCCCTCTATTGTTCGGGCGGCCGGGCTCTTCCTCGCCATCGCTATGCAGCCCCTTGTCATTGATTTCGCACTTAGCTTGCTCGCTTGCTTGAACACCCAACAATCCTCGTTGGTGTGATTGGCTGATTTTTCGGGTGCCATGTATCCGCACAAGCGATCGAGTATTCGGTCCAAGTTGGACGGGCCCTGGGTATTTCTTTTGAATGGCTTCTTCCACGACCGGTTTAGAGCCTCTGAATCCGGCATTGACTGCCGTATCTTCATCATTATCACCGTTAGTGCGGCGCATGTTCTTGTTGCGACGCGACCTGCCATTGTTGTCCTTGGTATCCGAACTACCAGGGTTTTTGGTCAAGTTGTTACTACGAGCTAGCCAGCTGTCCTCTCCCACGCAAAAGCGGGTCATGAGTGTGGTGAGGGCTGCCATGGATTTCGGCTTTTCCTGTCCTAGGTGTCGGGCTAGCCACTCGTCGCGGATGTTATGTTTGAAGGCTGCAAGGGCCTCTCGCATCCGCATACCAACGATTTGATTTTTTCTTGGTTAGGAACCGTGTCCGTAATTGTCTCGGCCGATTCTTCCGCTGCTGAATTATGTGGCTGAGGTCATCGGCGCCCGGTGGTCGCACATATGTGCCCCGGAAGTTATCAAGGAATGCGATTTCCGTGTCCTCCCAACAACCGATTCACTCTGCTGGCAAGCTGTTGAGCCAATGCCGAGCTGGTCCTTTAAGCTTGAGTGGGAGGTATTTGATGGCGTGTAGATCATCACCGCGGGCCATGTGGATATGGAGGAGGTAGTCCTCGATCCAAACCACAGGATCTGTTGTGCCGTCGTATGATTCGATGTTTTACGGGTTTGAAACCCTCGGGGATTTGATGATCCATTACTTCATCTGTGAAGCATAGTGGGTGTGCGGCGCCTCTGTATTGGGCTATATCACGATGCAGCTCAAATGAGCTTTGTCTCATCGTGGTTCGCCAGCCGGAGTTGTCGTATCCGGCGTGACGGTTATCATCACGTGTCGTGGGCACCCACGCGATCCGTAGATCGATCTTGTTTGCCTTGCCTTGTCCTCCAATATGTCTCGCAGTCCGCGCGTTTCCACATGCCTTGGTACTTTTCAAGCGACGCCGGAGTGCGGCTTGAATGGAGGGTCTAGAGGCCTCTTTGTCGCGACCACGGGGTGGCCGGTCGGCCGCTTCATGCGCTGGTGATGTAGGTTTGGGTTCTGCTTCCTCTAATTGGGGTAGCAGCCTGCGTTTGGGGTATCTCTTGGAGGGGCGTTCGAGTTCATACTCTTCAGCTGCAAGGACTTCAGTCCATCCGCCGCCTAGCAAGTCTTGGTCAGCTCTAAGTCGCCGCTGCTTTTTCTTGAGGCTGCTTGCCGTGGCAATAAGCCTGCGCTTGAAACGCCCTGCTCGGCGGATCCTGAGGCACGACAAATTTGTCGTCGCCGAGGCTTGCCACATCTTCGGAGGGGGCGATAATTATCGCCCTCTACCTCTCTTTTTCGCAGACCGTCGTGCGGACTTGCTTCTCCCTCCTCCAGCTGAATCTCGCTAGAGGGGTTGTCTTGACACCGTCCCGGTGTTATTATCTCCCGTGCGGAATCACCGTTTTTGCTATGGCGGGATTTAGAGCGGCGCCGCTGACGCCGACGCTTGGGCTGTTTCTTGGAGGGGTCATCCTCCGCTTTTCCATCGCCGTTCCCATCTTTTGGGATGTCCACCATGTATATGTCGTATGACGAGGTGCCCTTCTAGTACCCTGTAGGCGCTGGGTCTTGGTCGTCTCCTACATCGTCGTCCATACCGTCGATTTCTTCGGAGTCGAAGTCGAGCATGTCGGTTAAATCATCGACAGTGGCTACAAAGTGGGTGGTGGGTGGGCGTTGAATTTCTTCGCCGTCCGCATCCCAACCTTCCTGACCGTAGTCCGGCCACGGCTCTCCTGATAAAGAGAGAGACTTTAGTGAATTCAAGATGTCGCCAAAGGGCGAAAAGTGCCGAAAGATGTCCGCGGCAGTGAACTCCATGACCGGCGCCCAATCGGATTCGATTGGCCGGCGAAGGGTTCGGAGTCCGGAGAGGAGTCCGGCACCTTGGAGTCACAATCTTCGCAAAGGACAGGGATGGAGTTCGACTCAATCGCCGTTGAGATCGTAGCCCCCGAGGCGGTGTCCAACCAACCATCCTCGATCGGCGAAACCGGCTCCGGATTAAGGGTCGGAGCGGGCACTGGTGCGGCCTCCAGGGCACTGTTCGGCGGCAGAGCTAGATCGTACCCATCGAGACAGTGCGGCGCGCTTGGCTGTGGCTCGAATCCGTCGAAGATCAAGTCTCTGCGGACATCGGCCGTATAGTTTAAGCTTCCAAATCTGACCAGATGGCCAGGGGCGTAGCTTTCGATCTGCTCCAGATGGCCTAGTGAATTGGCCCGTGGTGCAAAGCCGCCCGAATCACGAAGATCTGTCCGGGAGAAAAGTCTCACCTGGACCACGTTGTTGTTGATGATCTAAGGAGCCATCGGGCCTATAGGTGACGGCTACGCAGGAACTCTCAATGAAAGCACCAATGTCGGTGTCAAACCGGCGGATCTCGGTAGGGGGTCCTGAATCGTAAGGCCTAGGCGGATGGTAACAGGAGACAAGGGACACGATGTTTTTACCTGTGTTCGGGCCCTCTCGATGGAGGTAATACCCTACTCGCTTGATTAATATTGATGATATGGGTAGTACAAGAGTAGATCTACCACGAGATTAGAGAGGCTAAACCCTAGAAGCTAGCCTATGGTATGATTGTTCTTCGCCCCACGGACTAAAACCCTCCGGTTTATATAGACACCGGATAGGGTTAGGTTTACACAGAGTCGGTTACAATGGTAGGAGATCTACACATCCAGACGCCAAGCTTGCCTTCCACGCCAAGGAAAGTCCCATCCGGACAAGGGACGAAGTCTTCAATCTTGTATCTTCATAGTCTTGGAGTCCGGCCGAAGATGATAGTTCGGCTATCCGGACACCCCCTAGTCTAGGACTCCCTCACCCGCTCTTATACGTTTAAGGATAGGAGAAATAAATGAGTCTATCACCTAAGTGTCGTGACCATGTAACAGGGGCCGCCGCCGAGGTGGCGTCCCTGAAGAAGGCGCTGTCCGAGGCCGAAGATAAGGCGGCCTCGGAGTGTAAGGAGCGCGAAAAGCAAAGTGCTAGGGTAGATGAGATACAGCAGGAGCTCCAGGACCTCGGCAAGAAATGCGAGTCCGTGGAGTATGATCTGAAGGCGAAGGAGGCCGAGCTATGGAAGGCCCTTGTGAATTTGAAAGATGCCAAGGCCGAAGCCGAGAAAGCACAGTGGGAGATCCAGGAGGCCAAAAAGATAGCAGCGGGTAAGAAATTCTTTATGCAAAGCAAACATGTGGAGGAGGTGTTTCTTTTAGTTAATCGAATACAGAGCTCTCCAGGGGCATTTGCAGATCTGCCATGCAGCGTCTCAGACGCTGCGGAGTTCTATCGTGCCCAGAGGGGAGCTCAACGGAGAAGCTGTTCTGGTCCCAGTATGATGGGGCCGATCATCCGATGCCTCTGAGTGACCAACTGAAGCAGTTGATCGAACTCCATAGAGCGGCCAAACTGGCTATGAAGGACTTCATAGTCCGGATGTGGCCTGGTGAGCTCCTGCCTAGTAGCTACTTTGGCATGATCAAGCGGATGGTGGAAGCCTGCCCGCGGCATGAAGTGATCAAGCGATCCGTTTGCATCGAAGGTGCCTGCCGAGCCTTTGCCCACGTCAAGGTGCATTGGGGCAGCTGGATGCGAAAATGCTAGTCAAGGACGGGCCGCCGACGGGCAAGGCGCATCGCCATCCCGAGATGTACTACGATGGCGTGATGAAGGGTGCTCGTCTCGTCGCTGATGAGTGTACCAAGGATGGCGTTTTTGAATGAGTTTGCTTCTGTCATGTTTGTAATTTAAAGACGAAGTTACTTGCGCTATATAGCGCTTTTGTTATTTAAAATATTACCTTCTGTGCGGCTGTTTATAAAATCCTGAAAGTAGGCCAGTCGTCGGCTTCCGCCCCCATGTGACTAGCACCGGGGTGTTCCTGGAAAACCGGACGCTCTTTATCCAAATGTTTGGTCCCTTAAGTAGGTGTCCGGCACAACGAACAAGGCAATCGGATTATGCGGCTTTATAACTTTCACTTAGCCATAGAAGTATACAATTTTAAATTTCGGCGAAGCCCCTAAATTCCGGAAGGCCGAATTGGGGCGCTATACACGCCTAGATCGGACGAAGTCAATTTATCACCTAAAGCGGAAAATCTTTAAGGATTTTAAAACCTCTCGAACAGCGACCAGCTCTCGCCACATCATGCCGGTCAGTTTCGGCTTTCTCTACTGAGGTGCTCGTCCGGACGAACCGACACAATCGCAGTAGTTCTCCTCAAGGCTACCTTAGCCGATATACCGGAACATACGGCACCAACACAAGGGAGCCGGGCTATCCCAACTGTAGAACCAAGACATGATTCGGAGCTGATGCATATAGTGCTATAAGTTCGGGTGCCGCCTTTATTGAAAGTGTTCGGACTTTATTTGCCATATTACGGGCGCCATGAGAAGCCCCCGCAAACCGGCCATACCAAAGTGTACGGATGCAATATCAAATAAACATTTATAAGAGAAAAATGCTCAAATAAGAATAATAAGCTGACGCTATATATAATCTCCCATTGACGAAAAATATGTTTAAGCGTACATTTACAATGGATGCGTTAAGCAGAGATAAATAGGACTATTTGACATGTCCAATCCAGGGGCAGCCTGTGTTCAGGTAGATAAAGCAGGTATAATGATCGTAAATAGATTCCACCTGGGTTTTCCTTCTATGCACAACGTCTGTTGCCTCCTTGGATGTATCTTCCCTATAAGTCCGGCAATTCGGCTCTTTTGAGGATGCTACGCCAACGCGGTATCCGGAAAGGTAAGAGGGAAAGAGTATGAAAGTATTTGGCGGTTACCTGCACTGTTGACTGAGTCGTTGATGCGCCTCCGCCTATGCCCATGGTATTTTAAGTGCGTAATTGTGTGCACGTGGCACGAATGCTGCTTTGATGGGGCTTGAGCGGAGGTCGGCCTGCTAGTCGCGCTCTTGGCGTGCCTGATGATCATGTTGCGGGGTGCTCCGGACTCGCTTGACTGTGCTCGAAGTTGTTGTCGCCGGATTGGTTTGTCGGAGAAGGCCGCATTGTACTTCTGCCGCAAGGGCTGCACTATGCTCTTCTGTTCGTAGGGAGCGGTCCATATTTCCGTTCACCGTTATGACCCCTCATGGTCCTAGCATCTTGAGCTTGAGATATGCGTAGTGTGGTACCACATTGAATCTGGCGAATGCAGTTTGTCCGAAAGCAAAGGTATGGTAACCATCGCGGAAGGGGACGATATCAAAGATTAACTCTTCGCCGGAAGTTATCCGGAGATCCAAGACCACTTCCAATGTTATAGAGCCCGTCTGAGGCCTCTACTCCGGGAATTACACCTTTAAAGGTGGTTTTAGTGGGCTTGATCCTTGAAGGGTCAATGCCCATTTTGCGCACTGTGTCCTGGTAAAGCAGGTTCAGGCTGCTGCCACCGTCCATAAGGACGCGTGTGAGGTGGAATCCGTCAATGATTGGGTTGAATTTGGGGCGACTGGCTCCACCGCATAGACGTCCCTTAGTGCCCGCTTCCGTTCCCGCTTGGGGATGTGCGTGGCGTAGATCATGTTGACCGTTTTCACCTGGGGGGGGGGAATTTCTTCTGTCCCCCTGTGTTCGGACGTCGGGGATCCTCGCCATCGTCGCTGTGCCGACCCTTGACCTTGTCTTCGGTGATTATCTTGCCGGCCAATTTGAATACCCAACACTCTCTATGCGTGTGGTTGGCTGGTTTGTCCGGGGTGCCATGAATTTGGCACGAGCGCTCCAAAGATGCGGTCTAGACCGGACGGTCCTCGATTATTTCTTTTGAACGGCTTCTTCACGACCGGCCTTGGATCCATCTGAATCCGGCGTTGATCGCCGTGTCTTCAATGCCGCCGCCGTTGTTACGTAAACGCTTGCATTACGCCGTGGCTTGCCGTTATTGTCGCGGCCATCCGAATTGCCAGACTATGGCGTAGTGCTGCTTTGAGCCAACCAACTGTCCTCGCCCGTGCAAAAGCGGGTCATTAGTGTTGTAAGAGCTGCCATGGACTTGGGTTTTTCCTGGCTGAGGTGTCGAGCGAGCCACTCGTCGCGGATATTGTGCTTGAAAGCCGCTTGGGCTTCAGCGTCTGGACAATCAACTATTTGGTTCCTTTTAGTTAGGAACCGAGTCCAGAATTTCCTGGCTGACTCTCCGGGCTGTTGAGTGATGTGGCTCAAGTTTTCGGCGTCAGGTGGTCGCACATATGTGCCCTGGAAGTTGTCGAGGAATGCGTCTTCCAGGTTTTCCCAACTGCCAATGGAATTTGCTGGCAGGCTGTTTAGCCAGTGCCGGGCTGGCCCTTTGAGCTTAAGGGGGAGATACTTGATGGCGTGTAGATCGTCTCCGCGTGCCGTGTGAATGTGGAGAAGGAAATCTTCGATCCATACTGCGGGGTCTGTTGTGCCATCTTATGATTCGATGTTTACGGGTTTAAACCCTTCTGGGAATTCATGATCCATTACTTCATCGCGAAGCGGGGGGTGCGCGGCGCCTCTGTGCCGGGCTATGTGGCTACGCAGGTCGAATTGCTCTGGGTGGCTATATTCGGCCCGACCGGACTTGTTGAAGATGTGTCCGGCGTGACGGTCCTTGTCGCGTACCGAGGCGCGCCCCCGCGATCCGTAGCTTGATCTTGGTTGTCCCGTTTTGTTGCCCCAGGCTGTAGTATGTTGGCGTGGGGGTGTTGGCTGGTATGCGGACTGGTATGCCGTTTTATCCCGGCCACGAGGTGGCCTGTCAGCCGTATGGTGCTCGAGTCCGTATTCCTCGGCTGTCAGGACTTCCGTCCATCTATCTGTGAGCAGATCTTGATCAGCTTGGAGTTGCTGCTGTTTCTTTTTCAGGCTCCTTGCAGTGGCTATAAGCCGACGCTTGAAGCGCTCCTGCCCTACGGGATCCTCAGGCACGCCGAACTCGTCGTCGCCGAGGCTAATCTAAATCTTCGGAGGGCATGTAGACGTCCTCCTCCGGGTATTCGTCCGTCACTTTGTTCTTCTGGGCTGACCTGCTCATCCTCCTGTTCGGCCTGCTCGAAGGCGGGCTGATCAGGGTTGTATTCTTCTTCGGCACCATTTGGATTGTTTTCTTCTCCTGGGCCGGTATTGGTGTGGCGGGGCTTGGAGTGGCACCGACGACGCCCATTCTTTGCTTTTTCCCCTGAGGTTTTATCCTCCGTTCCCTCATCGCCATTTGTTTCCTTCGGAGTGTCCAACATATATATATCATAAGAAGAGGTGGCTGTCCACCGCCCAAAGGAGCGATGGTTCATGTTCTTCTCTGCATAAATGCGTCCATACTGCCGATGTCTTGAGTCAAAGTTCAAGATTCTCGGTTAAGTCATCGACCGTGGCAATGAAGTGGGTGGTGGGTGGGCAACGAATTCCTTCGTCGTCTGCCTCCCACTCAAGCCGGACATAGTTCGGCGAAGAGCCTCCTGACAAAGAGAGAGACTTTAATGAGTCCAGAATGTCACCGAAAGGCGAGTGCTGGAAGATATCCGCAGCGGTGAACTCCAGTACTAGAGCCCATCCTGACCCGATGAGCTCGGGAGTGTGCGGAGTGGAACCAACGTCCGGATACGAATCCGGGGGTTCGGAGTCACAGGCCACCGCAGAGGTAAAACCCGTGTTCGGCTCCACCGCCGACGAGTGCGCGACCTGGGGGCGGGGTCCATCCCACCGTCCTTAGGGCAACAGCTCGCTCCGATCTAGGTCCGGAGATACTACGGGCGATACCCGAGCCGTCCGACGGCAGGTCTAAGCCGTGCTTGTCGCGATCGTCCGATGCTCTGGCATAGGCCCAAATCCATCGAAGATCAAGTCTCCGCGACGTCCGCCCGTGTAGTTCAGTTTCGAACCTGACCACGGTGGCGGCGAATCGCCGATCTGCTCCAGATGGCTAAGCGAAGTTGGCCGCAGCGAGGCCGCCGAACACGAAGATCTGTCCAGGGGGAAAGTCTAGCACTGGACAGCGTCGTTGATGATTATACAAGGAGCCAACGAGCCTGATGATGACGACACAGAGGAACACTCAATGAAAGCACCAATGTCGGTGTCAAAACCGTCGGATCTCGGGTAGGGGTCCCGATCATGCGTCGAGCTGATGGTAACAGGAAGCAAGGGACACATATGTTTACCTGTGTTCGGGCCCTCTCGATGGAGGTAAAACCCTACTTCCTGCTTGATTAATATTGATGATATGGGTAGTACAAGAGTAGATCTGCCACGAGATCGTAGAGGCTAAACCCTAAGAGCTAGCCTATGATGGTATGATTGTAATTGTGATTGGCCTACTAAGGACCAACCGCTCCGGTTTATATAGGCACCGGAGAGGGCTAGGGTTTACACGGAGTCGGTTACAAGGAAGGAAATATAATATCTGGATCGCCAAGCTTGCCTTCCACACCAAGGAAAGTCCCATCCGGACACGGGCCGAAGTCTTGAGTCTTGTATCTTCACGCTTCAATAGTCCGAACGTTGTACACAGTCCGGCTGTCTGGATACCCCCTAATCCAGGACTCCCTCAGTGGACGCTTCTGGTGGTTTGGGAATATTTGGGAATTTATAGGCCGAAGAATAGGGTTAGAGGAGCTCCGAGGGACCCATAAGGCAGGGGCGCCCTGCACCCTTGCCATCACCTCAAGACTGTTCTGACTTGGTTTCCAAGTCCTCCGTGGGTCTTCTAGTCCAAGAAAAATCATCGTAAAGTTTTATTCCGTTTGCAGTCCATTTGATATTCCTTTTCTGCGAAACTCAAAAACAAGGGAAAACAGAAACTGGCATTGGGCTCTAGCTTAATAAGTTAGTCCCGAAAATAATACAAAATAGCATATTAATGCATATAAAACATCCAAACTAGATAATATAATAACATGGAACAATAAAAAATTATAGATACGTTGGAGACGTATCAAGCATCCCCAAGCTTAATTCCTACTCCTCTTCAAGTAGGTAAATGATAAAAACAGAATTTTTGGTGTGGAATGCTACCTAACATATTTATCCATGTAATTTTCTTCATTGTGGCATGAATGTTCAGATCCATAAGATTCAAAACAAAAGTTTAATATTGACATAAAAACAATAATACTACAAGCATACTAATAAAGCAATCATATCTTCTCAAAATAACATGGCCAAAGAAAGTTATCCTACAAAATCATATAGTTTGGCTATGCTTTATCTTCATCACACAAAGTATTAAATCATGCACAACCCCGATGATAAGCCAAGCAATTGTTTCATACTTTTTATGTTCTCAAACTTTTTCAACTTTCATGCAATACATGAGCGTCAGCCATGGATATAGCACTATAGGTGGAATAGAATATGGTGGTTGTGAAGAAGAAAAGAAGAAGAAGATAGTCTCACATCAACTAGGCATATCAACGGGCTATGGAAATTCCCATCAATAGATATCAATGTGAGTGAGTAGGGATTGCCATGCAACAGATGCACTAGAGCTATAAGTTTATGAAAGCTCAAAAAGAAACTAAGTGGGTGTGCATCCAACTCGCTTGCTCATGAAGACCTAGGGAAATTTGAGGAAGCCCATCATTAGAATATACAAGCCAATTTATATAATGAAAATTTCACACTAGAATACGAAAGTGACAACATATGAGACTCTCTATCATGAAGATCATGGTGCTACTTTGAAGCACAAGTGTGGAAAAAGGATAGTAACATTGTCCCTTCTCTCTTTTCTCTCATTTTTTTGTGGGATTCTTTGGCCTCTTTTATTTTTTTGTGGGCTTCTTTGGACTCTTTTATTTTTATAAAGTCCGGAGACTCATCCCAACTTGTGAGGGAATCATAGTTTCCATCATCCTTTCCTCACATGGGAGAATGCTCTAATAATGATGATAACCACACTTTTATTTACTTAAAACTCAAGAATTACAACTCGATAAACAGAACGGTGGAAGTTGCATGGCAATATATCTCATAATGGCTATGGAAATGCCATAATAGGTAGGTATGGTGGCTATTATGAGGAAGGTATATGGTGGGTGTAAGGCACCGGCGAAAGTTGTGTGGTACTAGAGAGACTAGCAATGGTGGAAGGGTGAGAGTGCATATAATCCATGGACTCAACATTAGTCATAAAGAACTCACATACTTATTGCAAAAATCTATTAGTCATTGAAACAAAGTACTACACGCATGCTCCTAGAGGATAGATTGGTAGGAAAAGACCATCGCTCGTCCCCGACCACCACTCATAAGGAAGACAATAAATAAATAAATCATGCTCCGACTTCACACTACAAAAAAAAGTACACTTCCGTGATGATACGTGTTTGTCACAGTGGGTCACGTTTTCTGTCTTGGATGTACATCCATGACGATTTTATGACAGAACCAAGATAGTCATACCTGTGCCGTCGTAGAAGTGTTCCATGACATTACCAAAATTATCATCAAGGAAGTGTCCACTTCCAGGACGATAAATCGCGCGTCATAGAATTGCTTCCGTCAAGGGGAACCGACACGTGGCATCCACCATAACGGGTCACCGTTAAGCTATCGGGTTCCAGTTTGGATCCGATAACCTGTTAACAACCTGGACCAATGGGGATTTTCCACGTGTAAAATTCTCAATGGCCAGAGGAACCACGTGTCGGCTCACCGTTGGGACAGATGTCATCCACTCAATGGACCGAAGGCGCCTATGATACGTCGACACGTGGCACGGCCCAACAGAGGCCCATTCCTGTGAAAAGGCTGGCCCGTTTGACTTGGTCAAAAGGTAGCGGGCCGGTCCACAGAAAGCCTATTAACGGCATGTTCGCGTATAGCCCATTTACGGCCCGCTAACTCACGGCCCGTTACGGCCTATCCGAATTAGGCCCAGTAGCGTCATCTGGGCCGTCTAATATGATTCCGGCCCGTTGTAACTTCCGGCCCATGTACGGCCCATGACGTCTTTCGGGCCATATGAGGCCTTTTGTAACTCTTGGCCCATTAACGTCCCGTTGTGAAACTGGCCTATAATGAATAGTGTATCACTTTATACCCGTTAACAGCCCATTATTCCATTGGGCCATTTCCAGCCCGTGTTATCTTTCGGCCTTCTTAGGGCCCATTTATTCTTGGGCTAATTTCCAGCATTCGGTTACTTATGGCCCGTTAAAGGCCTTTTCTACTTGTGGGCCAAATTTAGCCCGTCGTTACAGTCGGCCCGATTGTGGCCCGTTAATCCATTGAGCCGTTTTTATAGCATCATCAAATAAGGCCAATTAATGACGGCCCGTTATGGTATGAACAGACGATTCCAACTCTAGCCCATTTACGGCCCACAATGCGGTCCGTTATTGGCCCATGTTTGGCGAATCGATCATACGGCCCGTGGAAGGCCCATTGATGCTACGCCCCTAGAAGGCCCATTGTTTCTACGGACCATAGAAGGCCCTCTGTTTGCATGGCCCGTAGGAGGCCCATGGTCACTATAGTAAATATGTAGCCCATGGTTGTTGTGGCCTAGTTTAAAAAAATAGGTTATTGCGGCCACTAGCAAACCGCGGAAAAAGAACTGCACTGACTACAAGCAAACAAATAAACATGACAACAAGGAAATAAATAAGCAAGCAACTTACGCTAGGCTATCACGGCTATTACACATATTACATCCACTAGGCATCAAAGTTCACCACCAGTGCAAATATAGGGAACAAAGCAGCATATCACATACACTAGTTGTCAAAGTTGGCGACCAAAGGCAAATAAACGCCGCAAAGAAAACAAGTCCAAACTGAAACCACTTCGTAAGAGCTCAAGAAACAATATCCTGGTACCCATAATGTCGGGCAAGATGCTTAGCAAGATTATTGACTTTCTCTTGTTTGGCGCTTAAATCCTCCAAAGACTTGTTGTTGCACCGTAATGTATGTATCTCGAATTCTGCGAGGGCATCCTCAGATCCTTGACTTCTTGCCGCAAAGATCTGGTCGATGCCTTTTAGCTTGTAGCTGAGACTGAAGAAACCGAAGTGATTTAGGAAGCGAGTTCGAAGAGCTTGTGCCAGCGGTACTGGCCAGTAACTCGAACACTACATCAACGCAGGACCGTGGGGTTGTCTCACTATCTACAAGATCATTTTATCACCTTTCTTGGAGACCAACAGGGTTGTCTGACTATCTTGAACCTTATCTGCTTTACTTTCTCTACCATTGCATAATGGGGTGCTCTTCTCCAATATTCTATTCGCATTCTACAAGAGAAACAAGGAGACACACCACAGGTTTAGCATGTAGTATACGAAACTCATTTTGGTAAACCGGTTCAGTAGTAAGGTGGACAGTATAACAACATGAAACAAACATATATCTATGTACTATGTTCACTGTATTGTCCATATCATTCTAGTTTATGTTGCCAAATCAATATAGAGACACAGTTCAAACCATATATTTTTAAGACACAACAGCATAGACAGAATATAAGTGTGAGAAACTACACAACATTGGCAACACTTGTAATGTGCATCACATGAGAACATAATTGTTTATACAACTGAAACTGAAATCAACATAGGGCAAGAAGTTAGAACAACAATCCAATTAAAGAAATACGTTTAAAACATACCTGTTGCACCATTAGAGTTTCAATTGGATCCTTCAAATTCGTAAGTAGTTGGTATGAGTAAATACAGTGATGCAACAACAAAGGAGTATGGACCGTAGCTACGGAATCTGACTTGAGAACAGTTGCTCTTCTGCTTTAAACGTAGAGTTTGGGTTCGTTGTGGTGGTCTTCGTGCTTTGGGCACTGTAGTTGCTTTACAAACTGCTCGTGTGGGGGTATTCTGTGGTGCACATGGTGCTGTGTCAACTAGAAGTGGGTTACTATCTACTGGGGTTGGGGCTAGATGGGTTGTAGCTGGTTCTTTATCCAACGGTGTAAGTGTGCAATCTGGAAGAGTTGCGATTATGTGTGGTGGGGCTAGTTCGTGGGCCAGTACAACCATGGTTCTATCTGCATCGACGGGTAGCACCGTCTTTTGTGAAGAACGGGGTTTTTGCTACCTTAGATACTGCCATCACCCCCTCCAACTCAAATGGCTGATAAACAAGAAAAGAAATTGAACGTACAAACATTGTATGATAGACAGATGTGGTAATTCACATATATGTTGTCTAACCAAACAGGACAACATGACACAATTTCACATATATGATGGCTAACTAAACATGATAGCATGACATAGTTTCAGATATATGATGGATAACTTAACAGAATATAATGGCATAATTCAACATATGATGAGTATCTAAACGGGACGACATGACAAAACTATATGATGTCTTTCTAAAATAGGTTGGGATGAAATAATTCACATACATGTTGTCTAAGTATACAAGATGGCATGATATAATTGACATAATTGATTCATATACTAAGCAGCTGGCACTCGCATGTATGATCTCTAAACTAAGCAGATGGAGTTCAATATTGTGCATATGATGTCTAAACTAAGCAATGCAAGACACCATATGCATGATATGAGAAATATAAACATTGCAACTTAGAGAATATACCTTAGGTGGGATATAGGACTGGTCATCTGTCTCTGAATCCTCCTCTGAGGAGCTACCTGTAATCATCGAGATATATGCTTCAACAGGTACCATTGCCTGCTCTGAAGACCTTGCTTTCACTCCTGATTTTTCCATAACCAGCTCAAATGGCTGATACACATGAAGAGTAGTTCAATATACACAGATTTTTGACAAATGGAATACGTAATGAAAAATAAGATGTTATGAGATAATTCACATATATGATGCCTAGGAAAATGGCGGCGCATAATTCACATATATGATAACAAGCTGAAAAACATGGCATTGCATAATTCACTTATTTGATATAGAAAGCAAACAGGAGGCATTCACACAAAGCAGATGGCATGGCAATGCAAGACACCATATACATGATATGAGCAATATAACCCTGCCAAGTTAGAGCATGCACCTTCGGGGGGGGGGGGGGATGCGACTGGTCATGTGGCTCCGAATCCTCCTCTAAGGAGCTATCTGTAACCAGCAAGAAATCTGCATCGACAGGTAGCACTGACTGCTCAGAAGACCTTGTTTTCACTCCAGATTTTCCCATGACCGACTCAAATGGCTGATGCATAGGAAGAGTAGATGAATGTATAAACATTATTGACAAATGGAATACATTATGAAAAAAAATATGGCACGATACAATTCACATATATGATGACTGGCTAAACAGGATGGCATTGCATGATTCACGTATATGATGTCTCGCTAAAGAAGATGGCATTGCATAATTCCCGTATACTCCCTCCATTCCCAAATATTTGTCTTTTTAGAGATTTCAAATGGACTACCACATACGGATGTATATAGACATATTTTAGAGTGTAGATTCACTCATTTTGCTCCGTATGTAGTCACTTGTTGAAATCTCTAAAAAGACAAATATTTAGGAACGGCGGGAGTATGATATAGAAACCAAGCATGTGGCATTCACACAAAGCAAATCTAAACTAAGTTGATGACATATAATATGTATAATGTAAGCAATGCGAGGCGCCATATGCATGATATGACCAACATCAGCATGCCAGGTTAGAGCAAACACGTCAGGGGGTAAATAGGAGTGGTCGGCTCCCTCTGAATCCCCCTCTGAATAGTTATCTTCCTTTGGAATACAATCTGGAATGGCGGGAGGGAGGGGGGGCACTTCGCCCACCATGGAGCGGCATCTGCATGACATTATATTCCCACGCAACGGTCTTCTCTTTTTCTCTATATGTTCAGTATGCACTAGTACATCGAGCTCCTAAATAAACGGTTTTAACCCCTTTCCACGACGGCCTTTGGAACCGTTGCCAAGTGAGTGCGGGCGATAGGGGGGTCCTTCCCACACGACCCAGAAACCATTGGGGATATGCCCTCTTGGCACACACGCTCGGCAAAATGAGGTCATGTGCGACTGGCGAGCGCTCAAATACGGAAATACATACAGTAGAGTTAAAAAATACAATTATACGGCAAAATTGTTTCTAGTCGCGAGTACATCCCACACAGTCAGTCCCCGCTAAACGTTTCTGTTCGTATGTACATCCCACACAGTCGCTCCAAGGAAAACGTTTCCGTTCACAGGTACATCACACACAATTTTTCCCGTTAAATCGTTTGCGTTATTGAATGTATCACACGCGGTCCGCAGAAGAAACTGTGTGGCAAAGGCTGTCCATCACACATAATTTTTATGTGGTAAACATTTGCGCAAGGTGGCCTAACACAAACAGTTTTCAAGAGAAAGTCATGTGTGATTGTTCATTGATCCAACACGGTTTATTCCTAGAAACAGTGTGCGTTGCGTGAGGTCATTGCCAACGGTATTTTCTCAACAACCGTTTGCAATAGCAAAACCCAATTAGCAGGCTAATTCACCATTAGCAGGATAATTATCCGATTATTCATAATCCATTTATTAATATAATTGACATTTCATATTAAGCACACAATATATTTCATTTTCATAATTGAAATACATCAGAGTACAACATCATATAGCTTCAGCACTCAGCTACCCCATTACAGAACTACACCAGGACCAAGTTTCACATGCAACATCTATAACCTTTCGAAATTAGCATCATAGACGGTACATCGACAGATATATCTCATCTGGGAAACTACTGAAGCATAAGGCGAATATTGAGCCTTCATTGATGTTGAAGGTCTTTCTAACTTTAGGCCAGTGCCTGTGGATGATTGACCGTCCATCCTTCGTCCTCTTGAGGAACACTTCAATATTGAACCGTGGGTGTTGTATAAATAACTTCATCGCCTCCTGACCATATAGGTGGTTTGAGAGGTAATCATCAGTGAGCTGCTTTGGAAAGGCCTGAAAACAAGGATGTGCATAAATATCTTCTCTATATTGGAAATGGGGGAAAGGAATAAAAAAGGCAAGGTATAATAGTTAGTACCATCCTGTAGTGAACTGATGTCTTCTTCATTGTGCAGACAAAGTTCTTGTTGTTTTTTGTCGCTAATTTATTTATCCTAACAATCTTTCTGAGTTTCTTAACTTGACTGATATTCATGGACAACTCATTTCCCCATATGCAAAAAGGGTCGAACATTGGGTCAAAACCTCGGCAATGGGACCTACATGTGCAAGACCAAATTGTTAAAAACCTAAATATTAGAATGGTTCCTGCAATTGCACAATAATGTGCCATTAGACAATGGACCATGCACGTATAACCTCGATTGTAAACCTCGGTGCTTCCCATTGTTTCCTGCAACACATATAAGGTAGTTAGTCATCGTGTTAAGTAAGGGTTCACATGCTATCAAGAAATATGTTGATGAAAAATAAGCACATTGCAGATTCATCAGATTAATTCAGGCCACATGGAAAACCCATTTGTCGAAACCAAGCATGATTAAGAACTAGGAAATATAGCACCTGTATATTTTCTCATGTATTAAGTGTAGCCAAATTCGATTTATTCCTCACATGCACAACAATACAAAATTCTACCCACGACATTTGGACATCGTAGTGTAGAATTGAACCAAGCAGTTAGCTAAACACCACAACAAATGAACCAAACATTAATCGAGCACCACATTGCACAATATAACATGCTCCTAATAGAAGATCGCATAGTTAACCAAACCAAGCATGCTTAACAACTTGGAAATATAGCAATTGTATTTGTTTCTCATGTATTTAGTATAGCCAAATTTGATTTATTTCTCACATGGTATACAATAACAGAATGCAGCCACAACAATTGAACATCGCATTGCAAAATTGAAACCAAGCAGTTAACTAAACACCACAACAAATGAACCAAACGTTAACTGAGCACCACATTGCACAATATAACATACTCGTAATAGAAGATCAGACAGTTAACCAAACCAAGCATGCTTAACAACTTGGAAATATTGCACCCTGAAGAATTGAACATGACATTTGCAGAATTAAACATCACATTTGCAGAATTGAACCAAGCAGTTAACGGAACACCACATTGCACGACATATAGAACATATACACTATAGCAGAAGATTGCATGGTAGAAGTAGATAGCACAATTCACTAGAATTTGTTATGGAAAGGCAGTAGCTAGCAAACGATGGCCTCGAGAAAACGCCATGAACTGTCGTTTAAAGCAGCCAACCGCATCGCAGCGTTGGCATGCGAGGCGTCAATGGTGGCCTCGACGGCAAGGTGCTGCTCCAAGATCTGGGGTCGGCACGAATGACAGCCATCGCGACCTCATCCGCGCGTGCGGCCGCGATTTGCTTCTCCGCTGCCGAATGCTCCTTAAGATCCTGGCTATACTGCATGCACCATGGCTTAGGCCGGCGCTTATTTGGTGGAGGGGTCGGTGATTTGGGTGAAAGGTACCGCGCTCGCACCAGCGGTCGGGGCATGTGGGATGTGGAAGGAGGAGGAGGATGGGGGTCGGGTGTGGATTACCTGCCTGGATAGACGAGGCCGAGTAGCGTGAAGGAGGGTCGTCAACGAGGAGGCGGCGCTGCAAGCAAGGAGTGAAGGTTTCAACTTTAAAAGGAAGGTGGAAAGAGGGGGAAATGTGGCTTTTGGTAAGGGGAGGGGGGGAGGTAGATATTTCGCAAGCTGAAAATTTGGAATCGCTTGACCAAAAATCATGCCAAGAAGTGTCATTAGACACGGTCCCTTATTTAGAACTGTGTACGATATGTGGACATCACAAATGATTCAGATAGCTTCACCCGTGTGTGATGAGTTTGAACGTCAAAAGTTTTTGTTCGAATTTCCATGGTTACAGTAGTCATCCATGTCATTGCATAATTTGGGTACACAAAGGAGACTACAGTACACCCACACTTCTTATGAGCAAGTTCAGCAATTAAACAGAGCTAGCTGACCTAAACATTACTCTAACAAATTAAAGAACAATGCTCTTAATTAAACAAAACAAAGAGTACTACTACGGCTGGTACTCGTCGATCTCCGCCGCCGCCTCCATGTCCAGCTCGCGCCCGACGGTCTCCTGGGGAAGGGGCTCCATGGCATCCATCGCACCATACTCGGCAAGCATCTCGCCATCTGCGTCCGCCATATCTTTGGAATAGGCTGCCACGAGCAGGGCGTGGGCGACCGCGATCTGGGCTTTGGCGGGCTCCGTCGTGGCAAGGTATGCTGCCAGGAACGGTTGGCTGCTTGAACTCTCTCAGCGATTGCCATCTCTTCGTCGTGGGTTGCCGACCATTGTCGGAGAAGCTTCCTTCGATTTGTGTGGTGAGCGCCACGAGCTGGGCATGGACGGCCTCGACATGGTGGCGGGCGGCCTCCATTAAGGCTAAGGCCCCCGCTGCGGAACGGACAACTGCTGTGCCGCTCTCGCCAGTTGCCATCCCCAAGGCAGATGCTGCCGCCGCCGCCTGAGAAGTAACAGCAGCCGTTTGGGATGCCTTGGCTACCCGAACGCAGATTCCAGTCGCCCTCACGAAGCTTGTTAGCACGCGCCTGGCGGCGGCGGTCGCGCTCTCGCCGGAGTGGGCCGCCAAAGTTGCCCACACGACGCGGGTCCACATCCCCATCTTTCACCGGAGACGATTGAACAATGAAATGATATTTGGGGAGTGAGCTAGTGTGCTTGAGACGCCGGTTGTGGACTGTAGTAGACGCACCTTCTTGTGTAAGCCATAGGCATACTATACACCGACAGTGCTCCAGGATATTTTGTGTTGCATCTCACACGGTTGCTGATAATAAACCGTGTGCGATCTACTTGATTTTTCATCTTGATTTGAATTACATAATGGGGTCACAGCGGCAATGGATGGTGTTTGAATTACAAGACCTTCTATCTGGAGTGAGCATGCAACTATATGCCTGGAATTATTCAGGGTTCGTTTGGACGTTTTTATACATTAACTTGGTTTTGTAGGCATTTCAGGTGCATAATTCAAATTTGAACTACATGCACATGCTCCAGTGCATATAAACTGGTTGAAAAATCAAATCTATGTCCATGGTTGCATGCTTAGGTCCCATGCAAGAAATGGGAATGAATGTCAAACACCCAGCCACCGTCACTTGGCCGCAAACATTGAGATACTTGGTTTTTAAATTCTAGTAAATCCAAAACTCGTCTGAAATTCATGAAACTTGGCATGCTATCATGGAGCGGCATCAACATGCCGTCGTAAAAAAATTGTCCCATTTGGGGCAGGTTTGGGTATAACCTTCTCACAAACCAGAGCTTCTCACGACAAGCATGATGGTTTCGGTAGGGAACGCCCCACCTTTGGGGCCGAAATGATATCTGTTGCCTCTTATTGGTTCCAAAAAAACTCTCGTGTCAACATAGAACAACAAGAGTGTTGTGTTAATTTTTGTGATTTTTGGGGTTCGTTTGGACATTTTTATGCATTAAGTGAATTTTCAATGCATTTATGTGCATAATTCAAATTTGAACTACATGCACATTCTCAAGTGCATATAAATTGGTTGAAAAATCAAATCTATGTCCTTCGGTGCATGCTTAGGTCCCATGCAAGAAATGGGAATGAATTTCAAACACCCTGCCACCGTCACTAGGCTGCAAACATTGAGATACATGTCTTTTAAATTCTAGTAAATCCAAAACTCGTCTGAAATTCATGAAACTTGCATGCTATCATGGAGCGGCATCAACATGCCGTGGTAAATTTTTTATCCCATTTGGGGCAGGTTTGGGTATAAGCTTCTCACAAACCAGGTTTCTCACAACAAGCGTGATGGTTTCGGTAGGGAACGTGCCACCTTTGGGGACGTTGCCTTGGATTGCTTTCAAAAATTTTGAGTGTCAACATAGAACAACAGGAGTGTTGTGTTAAATTTTGGAATATTTCACGGTTCGTTTGGATATTTTCATACATTAACTGGGCTTCCCAGGCATTTTATGCACATAATTCAAAATTTGAACAACATGCACATTCTCCAGTGCATATAAACTGGTTGAAAAAACAAATATGTGTCCTTGGTTGCATGCTTAGGTCCCATGCAAGAAATGGGAATGAATTTCAAACACCTTGCCACCGTCACTCGTGCAAACATTGCGATACCTGTTTTTAAATTCTAGTAAATCCAAAACTCGTCTAAAATTCATGAAACTTGGCATGCTATCATGGAGCGGCATCAACATGCCACGGTAAAAAATTTGTCTCATTTATGGCAGGTTTGGGTATAAGCTTCTCACAAACCAGAGCTTCTCACAACAAGCGTGATGGTTTCGGTAGGGAATGTGCCACCTTTGGGGACGAAATGATATCCGTTGCCTCTGATTGCTTTCAAAAAAATTCGAGTGTCAACATAGAACAACAGGAGCGTTGTGTTCAATTTTGGAATTTTTCACGGTTCGTTTGGACATTTTTATACATTAACTGGGTTTCCCAGGCATTTTATGCGCATAATTCAAATTTGAACTACATGCACATTCTCTAGTGCATATAAACTGGTTGAAAAATCAAATATGTGTCCTTGGTTGCATGCTTAGGTCCCGTGCAAGAAATGGGAATGAATTTCAAACACCTTGCCATCGTCACTCGTCCGCAAACATTGTGATACCTAGTTTTTAAATTCTAGTAAATTCAAAACTCGTCTGAAATTCATGAAACTTGGCATACTATCATGGAGCAGCATCAACATGCCGTGGTAAATTTTTTGTACCATTTGGGGCAGGTTTGGGTATAAGCTTCTCACAAACCAGAGCTTCTCACAACAAGCGTGATGGTTTCGGTAGGGAACATTTCACCTTTCGGGATGGAACGATATCCGTTGCCTCTTCTCGATTTCACCTTTGGGGACGAAACGATATTCGTTGCCTCTGGTTGCTTTCAAAAAATTTCGAGTGTCAACATAGAACAACAGGAGTGTTGTGGTCAATTTTGGAATTTTTCGCGGTTCGTTTGGACATTATTATACATTAACTGGGTTTCCCAGGCATTTGATGCACATAATTCAAATTTGAACTACATGCACATTCTCCAGTGCCTATAAACTGGTTGAAAAATCAAATATGTGTCCTTGGTTGCATGCTTAGGTCCCATGCAAGAAACGGGAATGAATTTCAAACACCCTGCCGCCGTCACTCAGCCGCAAACATTGAGATACATGGATTTTAAATTCTAGTAAATCCAAAACCCGTCTGAAATTCATGAAACTTGGCATGCTATCATGGAGCAACATCAACATGCCGTCGTAAATTTTTTGTCCCATTTGGGGCAGGTTTGGGTATAAGCTTCTCACAAACCTTAGCTTCTCACAATAAGTGTGATGGTTTCGGTAGGGAACCTACCACCTTTGGGGACGAAACGATATCCGTTGACTCTTATTGCTTTCAAAAAATTTCTAGTGTCAACATAGAACAACAAGAGTGTTGTGTTTACTTTTGGAATTTTTCGGGGTTCCTTTGGACATTTTTATATATTAACTGGGTTTTCTTGGCATTTCATGTGCATAATTGAAATTTGAACTACATGCACAAGCTCCAATTCATATAAATTGGTTAAAAAATCAAATCTATGTCCTTCGGGATGCTTAGGTCCATGCAAGAAATGGGAATGAATTTCAAACACCAGGGCACTGTTGATTACCGGAAAAACGTTGAGATACTTTGTTTTTAAATTCTAGTAAATCCAAAACTCGTCTAGAATTCATGAAACTTGGCATGCTATAATGGAATGGCACCTGACATGCTGTGGTATTTTTCGTGTCCATTTTGAGAGAAGGCGCACTCGAATAACAGCCAACAAAGGCATTTTGAAAAAAATAGCTTCCACTGTAACATCTCAAACGTTTTATATAATTTAAAGTGTGTGCGTTCTGTTAAACATTCATGTGACGGCACGCCTCACTCTTTTAATGACTAGGAGGTGCCATGCAGACATGTGCTTGAGTGCTTGACTAAACGGAAGGCGTGCGAGCTGTACTCGAATGCAGAGGCTCAATGGGAAGCGTGGGAGCTGTACGCCGCGCAAGCTCACCGGGAAGAGAGCCCTTTGACTTCCATGGCTGCCCGCCTTGCTTGCATCCTCTCCATTAATGGCGCCCAAGCCGCAGTTTAATTCGGTTTTTAAATATAAAACACTCATCGCAAACGTTTTAGTTAGAACACCCGTAGGCAAACCGTCAGCTTCCCCAGGAAGCCAAGGGAAAATGTGTTGAGAAGGATTTGTGCAGCTCTTGATCGCAAACGTTTTAGATAGAACACCCGTATGGAAAGTGAGAGTAGCGTAGGATTTGTGCATCCCATCAACACAAACGGTTGTTTTGGATGACCCGTGTGCAACCACGTATAAACAATTTGGTAAGATTTGCATCTGTCATATTGGTTATGTTGCCATTTATCAAACTGGAAAGATTTACATTTGCTGATCTAGTAACGTTGCCATTTGTCAATCCTTGTAACACTGCGATTTGTCAAAATATGCAGCTAGAAATCACTAGCACTATCTAATTTTTGCAACTAAAATTCAGTAATTAAGCATAGATTTCAGTCATAGATTAAGCAGTCGTTCTTAATTTATACAAACAGTTCAACTCGACAGCTGAACCGATCAAACTTTTCCCCAATTGTTGCCAACCACTTACTAAAATAGCTAGTTCAACTATATATACTAGCTAATTTTAAGTACGTTGTATAGTTCGACCACACATCTATAGTCAGATGAACTGAACAAAATAGCCCCTAAATACTACTACTACCACGGAGGGGCTTTGTGCTACTTCCGGCAGCCTCTCCTCTGCCGAGCATGCTCAATGAGAGGCAGAGGACGAGGAGGAGCCTACCGACGAGCCAAAGAAATGCAATACGGTGCCTGCCGCTTTTGCACGTTCAGCGACGCTCGCCAGCTCGAACGCTCAGTGCCGCTCCAGATGATCCCTCTCGAAGTGGCCGGGCTGCTCGTAGATCTCCTGATTCCCCGCCTCTGCGTCGGTGTGTGCTGCGGCCACGGCTACGGTAAGGCTCTTTGCGTGCTCGAAGAGGCGCTCCTCCTCCTCCCGCAGGAACTCGACATAGCGCGCAAGGTCGCTGACGCACGTGCGGGCCTCCACCTCCGCCTCACTCCTTTGGGCGGCGGTGGCGGAGCGGTTGATGATCCTGGTGGTCGACGGTGGGCCAGCGGCCACGGCGGCCGATGATGGGGTGGCGGCCACGACCACCACCTCCCGCCTTCAGGCCGCGGTGGCGGAGCGGGTGATGGCCACGGTGGCCGCCAGTGGGGTGGAGGCCACGACGACCACCTCCCGCCTTCGGGCCGCGGCGGCGGAGCGGGAGAGGGCCCTGGCTTTCGATGGTGGTGTGGCGGCAATGGCGGCCGGCAATAGCTGTCGACGGGCAACGGCGATGGAGCGTGTGGTGGGTGTTCTGCGCACACCCAACAGGGACGCCACGCGCACTACACTACGCCGGGGACTGTGCCACCGCTGCGGTGTAGCCTCCCAGCTGGAGCTGTCCTCTGATGACGGGGAGTGGCTGAGCGACGACGACGGACCGGTGCCATTGGCGATTGTGGGAGAAGCAGACGAGATAAGCTACAGGGAGGGAGGGGAAAATGCGACGCAGGACTCGCCGGCCGTGAGAATTTTTATAGCAGGCCAGTAAGCATTAGGATTTTGGGGGATTTCACCGAGTAGGGCGGGAAGCTTGCGCAGGAACCTGCGAGGTTCTTGTGAAACGGGCTCACCTGTGATTAATTGGCACCATCGTTTGGCCAAAAGAAGCGCCCAGCTGCAAGCTTCTTGTAAGCCGTCTGCGGCAGCGGGGTGACAAGACGTGCGAGAGGAGGACGAAAGGACACACACACATACGGTTAATACAAAAAAATGTTTGCGATTTAATTACCTCCTATATACCCCCGTCCTGGTTTATAGTAGGATTTAACTAATAAAATATGAATGCATGTCCTTATAAGTGTGTGCGTATATATATGTATATGTTGTTGTTCTGTATGCAATTCCATCGCACAACACACACATCTTATTAGCAGCAACCGTCTGTGTTTTTATTGGTCTTCACACACATTTCTGATTACATACCTATTTGCCGCGTATCACACACATCTTGTTATATTGAACCGTTTCTATTCTCTTGTTCAACACAAACAGTTCATCCGTGTGAACTGCATGTCGTATATCGCACACACCTTGAATCTGGCTGACCATTTCTTTTGTGTTGCCTAATCACAAACAGTTCATCCGAGTGAACAGTATGTTGTATATCGCACACACCTTCATTTGGCTGCCCGTTTCTTTTGATCCTCCTCATTGCAAACAGTTAAGTGGACTGAACCGTATGCCCTGCATCGCACACGCAACTAAAACCTGAACCATGTTTGATGCACCCGTCATCGCAAACGTTTTATACGTTTCTGACGGTTTTCATACACCACTGTTTGTGATTATTGCATTGCACACAATTTCTCGAAGGGTCTCTGATCGTAGTGTCGCGTTAGCAGCATCCTGCAGTAGTGATTACTGTGTATAATAACTAACATGCATAATAGAAAAACATAGTTAGATTATGTAAGGTCTAAGGGGTGCATGCAGAAATCAAGACTGATGGTAGCAAACAAGTGGATAGATCCAAAACTAATGATAGCAGGTAGATTATAGCTTCAGTTTAAAAACATAGACAATGGATCATCTACTGTTTGTTGCCCAGCCAACATGAACCAGATAGAAGACCCCAGATGAATCAGATAGTAGATAGATGATATTCATTGTTGCCTCGATATGTGCCCCACGGGCATTTTAAAACTCAAGTTTGAACGATAAAGTAGCAGGTAATAATAACCGATGTATAACGTAAGAAGACACAAAAGAGTGTGACCTCTCTTCTGGAACTTTGTAGTCCTCAGGTTCATCTGCTCAGTCGATGATGGTAATGCAGTTGGCGTGGCTGCCGGCAACGGGGAAGATGATCTGAGTCGGCGAAAGAAAGACTGCAAGGGGAATCTCTGCTGCAGTGAACGCTTTCGTCGATGGTGCACCTCAAGTGGGGTGGATGACGGCATGGCAGGAGCAGGACATAACACACAGAGTTTTCTTTGACGCCTATCTGAAAATGAAGTAAATCTATAAGGGCTCCTTAGAATTGGAGGATTATATAAACGCAGGGACATGAAAAACACAGGAATAGGAAAGGAATGCACGTGCAAAACAGAGCATTTGCAAACATAGGATTTCTATCAACCTGGGTCTTTGGTTCACATGAATTGGAAGAACACAGGAATGGAGAAACATGGTCAAATTAAAGTCAAACCACGTGAAAATGAAAAATAACAATCTTATTATGCCAGTAATGCAATTAGTCATGTTCTTCATGCATATTAATTTGAAAAGGACGTCCAAGTGGATATTAAAATTTCTACTTTTTTTCTTTGAAAGAGACACCAAAGGAAAAAAATCCTCCAGTTTTTCTTTGCTCCACTCCTTCTAACCAAATGCACGAATAGTAGTACCATAGTAGTTCCATAGCAAAGGATCCCTGAAGGATCGACATGAATGCAGAGTAACAAAGTGAGGCGACGAGTGTACAACATCTTTGGCATAGCCTTCTCGACCTCAGCATCATTTGGTTGGATGCGGAGGATGGTGATGCTAGTGTGACTGTCAGAGGTGGGGAAGAAGATCTGAGGCCTCTGGAAACAGCGCCGAGGGTACTACTCCGCAGTGATAGACGGTTCGTTGTTGGAGCTACTCAGGTGAGGTGTACGGCGCCGAGGCTGAAGCAGGACACGGCTGACAATGTTAATCTGAAGTGGGACTCTAATATCATCTGCAATAGATGATGTAAAATACATCACCAAAAAGTGCTAGATGTAAAACGCATCAGCCGTGCCACGGCCACTCCAACAGATGCTGTAAATACTATTCACTCTGAACTTAACTGAAGAAACTGACTTTACAGTCGAAACTAAATTTTACTGTCAAAACTGATCGAACTAGTAGCACAGATTGCAATAGAAGTTTAGGGCGTTCGAGCACTAGTAGCAGAGAAGCAGTGATTTAAATCAACAGCTGCTTGAGCAGGGAACACACTAGCAGAGAGCAACTGCAGGCAAAGATCATGAAGCGAAAGCTAAGCGACAACTCCTGTAGATGTCGGAGGTCGTGCAGCATCAGCAGAAGTAGCGCAAGCGAGAGCAAGAGTAGAGAGGCAGCATGAACAAGAGCAAGATCGGAACAACAACAATAGCAGAGTAGAGCAGCAGCACGAACAAAAGCAACAGCAGTGTAGCAGCGCGACCGACACCAAGAACAGAGCCGTATTATGAAGCCCCTGGCGTAATCGGGCGTAACACGGGGTGTCGATGAAAAGCGACGGCCGATAAGTGTTATTTAAGTCCACGTATTGTAGCAAAATGATATGTCTATGCATATGAGTACGATGTATGATTATGAAAAGAGGTGTTTTTTTGGCGGAACCTGTGATGGCCGGACTGAAGGGAGTTTGTCAGTGGATCAGAAGTGAATCCGGACTGCCTTCTTTTAGGGGGGGGGCTCCTTGTGTGTCCTGGCCGATTCCACGTCACCTATCCTGTTCTGCATCAAAGTTAGTTTGTAAGGCAAATACTCGGAGGTAGCCGAGCGTCCGCTTGTGGTTGGTCCGAGGGCTCTTGATCGGGCCCTGGCAAACCCAGCCATCATACCGGTGGGTAGCGCGAGCTCCTCAATTGGTGTCCGGATAGTCGTATGTCATATCAAAATCTTGATAGGCATGCGTGACTCGCTACTCCGGCGGCTGTATGATATCCGCCCCGAGGGCGGAGTTCGGCCTTGCCCATAGGTGTGATTACATCACATGGTGTTGGCCTGAGTTATTTACCACGCCAGATCCGGCCAACGTGGTTCGCCCCGTTAGCATACGGTAAATTACCGCATGGTGGGGAGGTGCCGAAGATTTATTCTTTTGGCGTAGTAATTGTTTGGTGATCCGAAGACAACCGTTTAGAGTGATGGGCCAGAAAAACTTGCCCTTTGCTTCCAGCATCTTTTAAGAGATGTTGTTGGTAATTTCCCACCTGCGGGGGTTTTATGTGTGGTGGAGCCCCTGGTTTGCTATGTCCTTAGGTACTGCAATTGAGTTATGGAGGGGGGATATCTTGACCAGAAGTCTTCCTTCATTGTTTCCGGCACCCGGCCAGCCATTTTGCTTTGATGATCCGGCATTCTCTATTGGTATGCTTTGCCGTCCTTCTAGGAGTACCATGAACTTCGCATGGTTGATCTAGTGTATGGCTCGGGCCGGATAGGTCTGAGCTCTTCTTTGTCCGTTGACCGGACTGGGAGTTGCTGGAGTTAGCACCAACTTTCCTGGCTGGACGATTAAGACCGTTGCTCCGGGGCTTGAGTATGCTTCTTCTTGTGTCCTTCGTGTTGTTTTGGACCGTAGTGATGTGTTGACGTCGGGGCATGTGCCTTGAGTTCTCCTTCTTAGGTTGGGGTGGCTGGTTCTGCCCTTTGTCGGGGCGGTTAGGTCCGTATCTTTCAGTGGCCAAGACCTTGGTCCATCTGTCTACCAGCGAATCTTGGTCAGCTTTAAGCTGCTGTTGCTTCTTTTGCAGGCTTTTTGCCGTGGCCATGAGCCGTCGCTCGAAGCGAGCTTGTTCCACTGGATCTTGAACACGCCCGAATTCGTCATTCTTGAGACTTGCCTCATCCTCGGAGGGGGCGTATAGTTGTCCCTCTCCAAGTATCCCACAGTGGCCAGTCCGGCCTTATGAAAGGCACGCCGACTAGGGTTATATTCGTCTTCGGAGCCATCCGGATTGTTTTCCACTTCTGGGCCGGTATTCCTGTGGCGGGGCTCGGAGCGGGGCCGAAGACGCCCACACTTTGCTTTTCCCCCTGGGGATTATCCTCCGATGCCTCATTGCCATTGGTTTCCTTCGGAGTGTCCACCATATATATCATAAGAAGAGGTGGTTGTCCACCGCCTAGTGTGCGGTGGTTCGTGTTCTTCTCCTGCATCGTCGTCCATATCGTCGATGTCTTCGGAGTCGAAGTTCAGTACCTCGGTTAAGTCATCGACCGTGGCAATGAAGTGGGTGGTGTGTGGGCAACGAATTCCTTCATCGTCTGCCTCCCACTCGAGCGAACATAGTTCGCGAAGAGCCTCTGACAAAGAGAGAATTTAATGAGTCCAGATGTCGCCGAAGGCGAAGTCTTTGGAAGATATCCGCAGCGGTGAACTCCATTACCGGAGCCCACTCCGGCCCGACGGGCTCGGGAGTGTACGGACTGGAACCGACATCCGGATATGAATCCAGGGGTTCGGAGTCACGGGCCACCGCAGAGGTAAGAGCCATGTTTGGCTCCACCGCCGATGAGGGCGCGACCTGGGAGGCGGGGTCCATCACTCCGTCCTTAGGCAGCGCAGCCTGCTCCGGATCTAGGTCCGGAGATACTACGGGGGCGATACCCCGAGCTTTGTCCGATGGCAGGTCTAAGCCGTGCTCGTCGAGACTGTCTGGTGCTTCTGGCATGGGCCCAAATCCGTCGAAGATCAAGCCTCCGCGGATGTCCGGCGTGTAGTTCAGGTTTCCAAACCTGACCTGGTGGCCAGGGGCGTAGTTGTCGATCTGCTCCAGATGGCCAAGCGAGTTGGCCCGCAGTGCGAAGCCACCGAACACGAAGATCTGTCCGGGGAGGAAACTCTCATCCTGGGCAGCGTCGTTGAAGATGATTGGAGGGGCCATCGAGCCTGACAGTGACGACACACAGGAACTCTCAATGAAAGCACCAATGTCGGTGTCAAAACCTGGCGGATCTCGGGTAGGGGGTCCCGATCTGTGCGTCAAGGCTGATGGTAACAAGAAGTAAAGGACACAGGTGTTTACCCAGGTTCGGGCCCTCTCGATGGAGGTAAAACCCTACTTCCTGCTTGATTAATATTGATGATATGGGTAGTACAAGAGTAGATCTACCACGAGATTGTAGAGGCTAAACCCTAAGAGCTAGCCTATGATGGTATGAATGTAATTGTGATCGGCCTTCTAAGGACCAACCTCTCCGGTTTATATAGGCACCGGAGAGGGCTAGGGTTTACATGGAGCCAGTTACAAGGAAGGAAATATAATATCCGGATCGCCAAGCTTGCCTTCCATGCCAAGGAAAGTCCCATCCGGACACGGGCCGAAGTCTTGAGTCTTGTATCTTCACGCTTCAATAGTCCGGACGTTGTATAAAGTCCGGCTGTCCGGATACCCCCTAATCCAGGACTCCCTCAGCCGTAACTATGGACAGTTCTTCCTCTATTGTTTGCACTCCTGAGAACAAGGTTCTCAACTTTAAACAAAGGGGAGGAGGAAAATTTAAAAGATGCTTGGTATAGGATTTGCAATGCTCATAATAGAACTATCCGTAAGCAATCTACCATTGTTCTTCTTCGTTGTTTATATGTGGGAATCACCACTTGGTATATATTCATCCTTGATGCGATTACTGATGGAAATTTCTTGATGTGCCCTTCTCTTGATGCTTTTAATGCTATGGGAAATTTAGTGGGCTCACCACCTCTTATGATTAATGAAACAACTTTGACTCTGGAGCATGTTATGGAAAGACTAGATGCTATAGAAAAGAAAATGCTCACCGAAGATCATATGGAAATTATAGATAAAAATATGCATAATTTTGCCACCAAGATAGGGTCAAAAGCGAGAGAAATTTTTAAGTTGTTAAAATAAAAGGGTATAGTAATCCATGAAAGAATAGAAGAAAGCCCGTCTCGGATTGATAAATTAGAAGAAATCTTTAGTAATCTAAGCACGGATTTTTCTTCCGCTAAAACTATCGAAAAAACTCCCGTAAAGATTGGCAAAGTTACTCAAGTTACCAAGAACAATGGTGCAACTTCTAGTAAGAGTAATAAAGAAGATCTTAAGATGATTAGTATTCACAGATTTCGTTGAAGTGATAAGAGATCCTTTTTGCAAGAATGAAATCTTTAAATTTTTTCCTAGGAGTATTGTTATTGAATATATTTATGATAAATCTTTGAAGGATTATAAGTGTTTGATTGAATAGTTGGACAAGGATGACAAAACTTAGATCCTTGCTTTATGCCTAGCTAAGGGCGTAAAACTATAGCGCTTGTTGGGAGGCAACCCAATGAATAAAATTTATTTTTTGTTTTTTACTTTCTGTTTTTGTGTGTTTGCACAATTATGCTACTGGTATGATTGTGTTTTTTGTGTTTTAATTAGTGTTGGTGCCAAGTAAAGCCTATAGGATCTTCTTGGGTGATAGTTGTTTGATCTAGCTGAAAAACAGAAACTTGTGCAGTCACGAAAACAATTGTTAAAAATCACCAGAACGTGATAAAATTCCAATTCTTTTTGAAGCATATTAATATACAAATCACCCTGGAAGTCTTAATTTCTGAATTTTTGGAGTTACAGAAGTATTTGAAATAGTCAGATTGCTACAGACTGTTCTGTTTTGACAGATTCTGTTTTCTTTGTGTTGTGTGCTTATTTTGATGGCTCTATGGTTTTCTTTGATGAGTTTTTGCCATAGAAAAGTTGGAATGCAGTAGATATAATACAAAAACAAAATATTAATTGGTTTGATGCAATACTTATAGTAGTGGTTTGTTTTCTTATACTAACAGATCTCACGAAGGTTTTGTTGAGTTTTGTGTGATCGAAGTTTTCAAGTTTTGGGTTATCTTACGATGGATGAAGGAAGGATAGAAGAGCCTAAGCTTGGGGATGCCCCGACATCCCAAGCCATTATCCAAAAAAAAGCAACCAACTAAGCTTGGGGATGCCCCCGAGTGGCATCCCCTCTTTCTTCTAACGGCCATCGGTATTTTACTCGAAGCTATATTTTTATTCATCACATAACATGTGTTTTGCTCGGAGCGTCTTGTATGATATGAGTCTCTGCTTGTTTTATTTTGTGTTTTAAGTCATCAATCCTTGCTGGACACACCTATTTGACAGAACCAAAATTATGTTATGACTTGTTAGAATTGCTCTCTATGCTTCACTTAAATTTTTTATGAGCTATGGACTTGCTGTAGTGCTTCACTTATATCTTTTTGAGCACGGTGTCTTAGTATTTTTGAAGAAATGCTCTCTTGCTTCACTTAGATTTATTTGAGAGTTAGTAAAATTTTCAATAAATTCTCTCTTGCTTCACTTAAATTATTATGAGAGAAAGAAAAAATTTTATGCTCGTGATCTTCACTTATATTTGTTTGAGCTTATGAAAAGCAACACATGAAAATTAGTCCCAAAGTGATAGATATCCAAGAAGGATCTAAAAAACTTTCATGAAGATCGTTGGACAAAATAAACTTGGTTCTTAGTAATAGTTTTGAGATATGATGATGTGATATGTGAGTTGTGTTGATGAGTAATTATGCTTTAGTAAAAATATTGGTGTTAAGGTTTGTGATTCCCTATGCAAGCACGAAAGTCAATAGTCATGCAATGAAATTATATCCTACTTGTGGTGCATTATTTGGTGTTAATTATTCTTAATGCTTGCTTATGATATTATTCGTTTCTTGGTTGGTTGCTTCTCAATCTTTTGCTAGCCTTCATTTTGCACCAAGTATGATCTCTACTTGTGCATCCAAAATCTTTTAAACCAGTTTTGCCACATGTGTCCACTATATCTACCTATATGCGGTATTCTTTTGCCGTTCTAAGCAAATTTGCATGTGCCATCTCTAATTTTCAAAATAAACTTCTCTTTTGTGTGTTTGTTTTGCTTTCATGGAATGATGAGGGTGGCTAATATTTTCCATGCTGGATGTGTTATTCTCACAATGAGTGTTTATTCAATTGTCATTGCACGAGAGTAAGGCAAAGGTTTTAGGGATGCCCAATCACGAAATGCAAAAATAATTTTACTTTATGCTGTCAAATAATAAATTTCTTGGAAAGTGTTGGTATGGAGGGCAACCGTGGATACGGCTAGCCATGGAAAGTGAAAGTATGGTGGAAAAATGAATAAACTTTATTTTCTGTTTGGGAACAGCCTATGATATATCTAGCATGGAAAGTATTTGGAACTCTAAGTCGTTTTCGTTGGTGGGATGGATACACCTCCCAGAATGTTTTTATCTCTAATTTTTTGATTTGAGCTCTGGCACCTCTACAAATCCCTACTTCGCTCTGCGAAGGCCTTTCTTTTACTTTATTCATTTTTTTGAATTTGAGTCTCCATCTTCTCTTATAAAAGCACCAACTAGGAGGCAATACGATCGTACTTAAGTATTGGGTGTAGCTAATATTCGAGTGTGTTTCATGAATGGGTCAATGGTTGAGCATGATGGGCTAGGGATAACTTATTTTAGCGTTGATATTTTGAAAGACATGGTTGCTTGTTGATATGCTTGAGTATCTAAATTATTATGTCAAAACTAGACTATTGCTTTGAATCACATAAAAGTCCAAATGTCCATGCTATAAACAAAAGAATATGATATTACATGTTAGGCAGCATTCCACATCAAAAATTCTGTTTTTATCACTTACCTACTCGAGGACGAGTAGGAGTTAAGCTTGGGGATGCTGATACGTCTCCAACATATCTAATTTTTTTGATTGTTCCATGCTGTTATATTATCAATCATGGATGTTTTATAATAATTTTATAGTTATTTTATCTCATTTTTTGGTACTAACCTATTGACATAGTGCCAAGTGCCAGTTGTTGTTTTCTGCATGTTTTTTACATCGCAGGAAATCAATATCAGACGGAGTCCAAATGCAACGAAACTTCACAGAGATTTTTTTGGACCAGAAGGAACATAATGGGCCCTGGCTGCGCCTGGGGGTGCCCCGAGGGAGGCACAACCCACCAGGGCATGCCAGGAGGCCCAGGCGCGCCCTGGTGGGTTGTGCCCACCTTGGGTGGCCCCGGACCGCCTCTTTGCTCTATAAATACCCCAATATTCCTAAAACCCTAGGGGAGTCGATGAAATATTCATCCAGCCGCTGTAGAGTCCAGAACCACCAGATCCAATCTAGACACCATCTCGGATGGGGTTCACCACCTCCATTGGTGCCTCTCTGATGATGCGTGAGTAGTTCTTTGTAGACCTCCGGGTCCGTAGTTAGTAGCTAGATGGCTTCCTCTCTCTTGATGAATTCTCAATACAACGGTCTCTTGGAGATCCATATGATGTAACTCCTTTTGCGGTGTGTTTGTTGGGATCTGATGAACTTTGAGTTTATGATCAGTTATATCTTTTTATATCCATGAAAGTTATTTGAGTTTCTTTGATCTCTTATATGCATGATTGCTTATAGCCTCATATTTCTTCTCTGATATTTGGGTTTTGTTTGGCCAACTTGATCTATTTATCTTGCAATGGGAAGAGGTGCTTTGTAGTGGGTTCGATCTTACGGTGCTTGATCCCAGTGACAGAAGGGGAACTGACACGTATGTGTCGTTGCTACTAAGTATAAAAAGATGGGGTCTATCTCTACATAGATAGATCTTGTCTACATCATGTCATCGTTCTTATTGTATTACTCCATTTTTCCATGAACTTAATACACCAGATGCATGCTGGATAGCGGTCGATGTGTGGAGTAATAGTAGTAGATGCAGGCAGGAGTCGATCTACTAATCTTGGACGTGATTCCTATATAATGATCATTGCCTGGATATCGTCATGATTATTCGAAGTTCTATCAAATGCCCAACTGTAATTTCTTTACCCACCGTTTGCTATTTTTCTCGAGAGAAGCCACTAGTGAAACCTACGGCCCCCGGGTCTTCTTTCTCATATATTTGCCTTCGCGATCTACTTTTCCTTTGCATTTATTTTCAGATCTATTAAACCAAAAATACAGAAATACCTTGCTGCGTTTTATTTCTATTTATTTTATTTTGCGTTCGATCTATCAATCTACTACAATTTACCTCACGTCCGTTTGCCTATCTTGAGGCGTTGTACCCCGGAAGGTATTGACAACCACTTTAACATGTCGGGTTGCGAGGATTTGTTATCTGTGTGCAGGGGCTGTTTACATTGTGTTGCTTGGTTCTCCTATTGGTTCGATAACCTTGGTTTCATATCTGAGGGAAATACCTACTGCCGCTGTGCTGCATCATCCCTTCCTCTTTGGGGAAATATCAACGTAGGTTCAAGCGACATCATGACTCGGCCGAGAACATTGAAAAACTTGGTTTTTAAATTCCTATAAATCCAAAACTCGCCTGGAAATCATGAAACTTGGCATGGTTTCATGTCATGGCACTAACATGTTGTGGTAAAAAACTTGGCCTAATTGGAACAAGTTTTGGTATAAGCTTCTTGCAAACTAGAGCTTCTCTCAAGAAGGCTCATGGTTTTGAGAGGGAACGTGTCACCTTTGTGTGTGAAACGATATATGCTGCACCCCTGATTTTCTTTACAAAGACAACATAGAACTATATGAGTGTCGTGTTAAATTTTGGGATTAGTCCGGGTTCATTTGGCCTTTTTTATACATTAATTGAGTTTCTGGTCATTTAATGTGCATAATTCAATTTTGAACTACAAGCACATGCTCCAGTGCACCAAAGTTGGTTGATAAATAACATGTGTGTCCTCGGGTGAATTTCTAGGTCCCATGCAAGAAATGGGAATGAAATTCAAACATCTGGGCGTCGTGGCTCGGTCGAGAACATTGAGAAACTTGGTTTTTAAATTCCTGTAAATCCAAAACTCGCCTGGAAATCATGAAACTTGGCATGGTGTCATGTCATGGCACTAACATGCTGTGGTAAAAAACTTGGCCGAATTGGAACAAGTTTTGGTATAAGCTTCTTACAAACCGGAGCTTCTCTCAAGAAAGCTCGTGGTTCCGAGAGGGAACGTGTCACCTTTGTGTGTGAAACGATATACGCTGCCCGCCCCCCTTGATTTTCTTTACAGAGGCAACTTGGAACTATATGAGTGTCGTGTTAAATTTTGGAATTATTCCAGGTTCGTTTGGCCTTTTTCATACATTAATTGAGTTTCTGGTCATTTAATGTGCATAATTCAAATTTTAACTACAAGCACATGCTCCAGTGCACCAAAGTTGGTTGAACAATCACATGTGTGTCCTCGGGTAAATTTCTAGGTCCAATGCAAGAAATAGGAATGAAATTCAAACATCTGGACGTCGTGGCTCGGCCGGAAACATTGAGAAACTTTGTTTATTAATTCATGTAAATCCAAAACACGCATGAAAATCATGAAACTTGGTTTGGTGTCATGACATGGCACCAACATGCTGTGGTAATTATGCTGTCCGATTTGCGAAGGTGCACACATTAACAATCAACAAAGTCATTTTGGAAAAAGTGATGTCACGTTATAATCGGAAACACAAGTAGTATTATTGAAACCGTGGGCGTTCTACTTACCATTTACGTGCCGCCACGCGTCTCCTTTTTTATTAGCTAGGAGGCGCCATGCATGGTAGCTATTTGAGTACGGGAGGCATGCGATCAGACCCCTGCGCGTGCTCATCGGGAGGAGAGCCATTTGACCTCCATCTGCCACCCACCTCTCTCCCAAGGTCTCCATTAATGGCGCCCGAGATCCAGTTTAATGGCGTGGCTATGTCTCACTCGACTGAGATTTAAGAGAGAAAAAAAGAAAATCTGAAAAGAAAATTTTGCACGGATCTTGATGTAAGATCCGATGGACCTATATAGCATCTACTGCGACCTATAGCAAGACTAATAAATATATAAGGACAACGACAGTGGATAATAATTGTCTTACATATTTACAAAGATAATTAAAAAAGCCACATGCGGCTACGCCCGAAACACAAGGGCAAAAGAAGGAAGACACATACAACGTTCTAGCTCGCTAATCTCTACTTTCTTGATGCGCTGCAGGTCGCGGAGACTAGTTCTCACGGAGAGCGGCGATGATCTCTTTCATTAGTTTCATGTCCTTAATACACTGCTTGGTAGCATCCACGGATTCCTCCACCAGCCTTTTGCGCTCGGTGCGGAGCATGGCATTCTCGTCCATAAGTTTCTCGACGATGACGCCCGTCCTCTTCAACAAGGCAACGGTCTCCTCCGTTCTGGTGATCTTCACCCTCAGCAGGTCTTGCTCGGCCCGGAGCTTCGCATTTCCCTCCCCTAGCTGCCGGATGACGCTGGTAGCTTGTTCAAATGAGGCTTTCATTTCGTCCTACGACCTCGCCCAGCCGGAGATCTGATCCATCTGGTTATGGACGATCGCATGCATGCGCCTGTAAGAGTCCTCGCCTGCCCGCGAGACATTTTCCCAGGCCGTCACGGCGCGGGAGGACATCTCCGCTGCATTCGCGACGCGGCGGGACATCTCTGCTGCTTTCGCGGCGCGGCCGACCCAGTCTACTGCATCGATGATGCGGCGGGACCTCTGTGCTGCTTCGGCGGCGCAATGGGACCTCTATGCTGCTACTGCCACGCGGCAGGACATGTCGGCTGCTTTCACGGTGAGGCGGGACATCTCTCGTGCTTCCGCTTCCATGCTCGCCTCTCCTTGGTGGTAATCTCTCGACCCAGAACTCACGCTGGCCAAGGCAGACGCAAGGGAAGGATGCTGAATGACTTGTTTGTTTTTATGGATGAGGAGTTGAGGAGGAATGCGCAGTCATCTTGGCATAGTAGTATTTATAACCGAGTGCTAATACACTCCTAAGTGGGAAACCGTTTAGGTTGTGATCGGTGTGAACATGTTTGCAATTCAATATAGCGTGGTAGTAATTTGGAATGTGATGAGACGCAAGATCAAAATTTATTGACGGTTCTAGTTTCGAAGTGCGGCACTATTCCCGGATGGCGTAACGTGGGCACGTGTTCTCGGCCGTGGTGTAGCAGTTTTGTAATATGCCATGGTACTTCTTTTTCTACTGTTGTGTACGTGCAATAACTGGCACTGTCGGATACATATCTTATGGTTATTGGGGCGTTCGACAGGAATAGCCTCGTGACGAGCCATAGACTAGTCTTTATTTCACACGCATTACATCGACACATATCATCTCTCTCCCTCTTTCCCACGCACACACCTAGTCTCTCAGGACTTCTCGCACGCACCATCTCTAGCTCGCTAGGTCTATGCCACCCACATACACTAGTACTCTCGAGGCGTGAGGTTTTGGTTAATGTGCGGACCACACACGACACGAACACGACACGAGCTTTGTCTGCTTGGTGCGCAGTCGGGTGAGTACTACTAGTAGTACTACTACTTTGATGTGTCGCGTCAACTCGCATATACTAAGCTGCTTATACTTCTTACCCAAAGGATCTTTATATCCAACCGACACAAAATATCCAGTCGACTGTTGGAAATTACTTTAACTGTTGATCTGATGTCGAAGTAATTGCTCCATCGCCACCAAAACCCACCATCTCTTAAGCTAAAGTAGACCGAGCTAACCCCTATATTAGCATATTACTAAGATAAATGTAAGGCAATCAGAGAATCATTTAGTAGGCGAGCTTGTCAATCTGAATGTGGAGGGACACCGTCCTCGACAACCCAGCCCCGGCCAGCAGCTTTGGCGGAACTGTGAAGAAGGTCAGCTCCTGCACGGACGTCGCCGGGATCCTTGCTGCTTGTCACCTTGATTTCCACCTTGACGGTGTCGGTCCTTCCTTTGGGCTCCCCCGGCATGCCGTTCGCCCACATCTTGGCCGCGTAGTGCGGCAGTGGGTACGCCCCTGCTCTGATGCAGACGACCGACACGGCGATAGGCGCGCAGATGTCGAGCATGCCACCGACCAAGAAAAATGCGCGGTCGTCCTCCGTGAACAGCAAGAGTCGTGGCTCCGACACTGGCACTTGCAGCTGGAGCACCTTGCCGTACTAGATCCTGTGCACGGGCATGGGATGCACGGTGCTGATGTGGTGGGAGAGCACCGGTGGTGGCCCTTCGTAGCCATAGACGGGCATGGGGCATTTGCAGCGCGCGAGCTGACACATGCTCTAGTCATTGGTGAGCCTGTGGTAAGTGACGTAGAGCCCATAGCCTTCGTGCGGGCACTCCACCCTGACCGAGGAGAGGATGTCGTCCATCACGGTGTTCCGCACGTCGAATCCGCCCGCCCAGCGCACTTCCGCACCGCTGCCGCTGGTTCCCGGGCGCTTCGCCATGTAGTCCGCGTGGGCAGTGCCCTCCTGCCTTTGCACAAATCAATCGAAAAAACATCAATCAAGAAACCTGCACCTTGCTCGATCAGCCGAACGGACGAGGTGTATTCGAACCTCATACACTGGAGGCTTCAAGGGGCAGTGGAGCAAGGTGAGGTCCATAGAGACCATAGAGAGCTCCATCGTCGGGTCCTGTTCCATCGGCATGATCTCGTCCTCTTCGTGCATAGCCATCTCTCGCTTTAGGGTCGGGGCATTACAAAGTTTTACCATAAGATATTCATACTACTTCAAGGTGCATTAAATCAACACATGCAAGTATCAAAAGGGAAGTCACGGCATGCATGCATGCGTTGTAATTAATGCATCGTTAAAAGCAAATTTTTGAAATATATCGAGTGCACTGCTTTGATGTGTCACGTCAACTCGTACAACAAGGAGAAGTTTGATTACAACGCCCTCTCCCTCGCCCATGAGCGTGGTGGATCGCAGGACTAGAAGAAGCTTTCGCTACACGCTCTCCATCCCGCACGCGGTGGACAGGCAGTGGCCAGAAGCATACTAGTAGTACCATCATTGTTCGACTTCCCGAAGAGGCGAAGAGCCAAGCGCAACCCGGACGCTCGTGTGACAGTTTCATGTGTAGGGGAGGTAGTATAGTGACATAGTCTAGGATAGCTTGTGCCATGCCTCTAAGCTTAAAATCGTTGGAGTCGGCTCCATGCTATGAGGTCTCAAAGCATTTTTTGATTAAAATAATCTTCTGGCCCTACCTGTCATCCTGGTGATTGTAGTTTGCACGCTCATCTGGTCAAGACAGGAATATATATTTTAATTTGTGGTGGGGTAAATGTTAGAGGTTGCAGCAAATATATTGTACAATGCGGGTCTTTTTGCCAAGTTTAGAGGAAAGCATGTGGGGCCAGTGCTATGATGTGTCGCATTAACTCGTACAACGAGGAGAAGCTTGATTTTACTACTACACGCCTTCTCCCTCGCTCATGCGGGCGGTGGCTCGCAGACAAGGACAAGCTTTTGCTTACTACAACAAGCTATCCCTCCCGCACGCGGTGGACGGGCATGCAGCAGTTGATTTGATACTATAGAAGTAGTAACATCATTGTTCGTCTTCTCGAAGAGGCGAAGAGCCGAGCGCAACCCAAATGTGGCAGTTGCGAACGCTCACGTGGCAGTCTTTGTGTAGGGGTGGGGCGTAGTGCAGAGCCTTGGAGCATGCATATAGCCAGGCTCTTGCATGAGACAAAATTGCCATGTAAGCAGGCTATAAGCCCACTACTGTACTTGCTAGTATAGCCCTGTAAACCGGAAAGGATTATTTGCCTTTCTAGAGACTTCAACAAGTGACTACACCCTAAATGAGTACATATGGAGCAAAATGAGTGAATCTACACCGTAAATAATACGTAGTTCTCTTGTTTTCGTCTCCACCTTGGTCGCGGTGCACAATATTGAGTATACTACTACTGACTAGTCTCTTTTTGACACACATTTACATTGATACGGCTTGAATGCCAACAACGCAGAAGGTAGTGGTTCCCGAAACGTTGAGCGGTCAATGATGCCTCCGCATTCAATTAGCATGTAGAGGTAGGAGTAAGTAATTGGAGAAGCAAAATGGAGCCAGCACGATGTGAATGCAACGCAGTTTGGCCTCTCATAAAGGCGCCCCACCACTCCAATCCATCTACTCCTAGTCTCTGCACAACACTGCCCACTCCAATCCAAGACCAAGACCAAGACCAAGTGGCCAGAAGCCACAAGCACCCATGGCGTCGATGGACGCGAGCGGCAGTCGGCTGTGCCAGATCGTCCAAGACGCCAGCCTGCGGAACCGCACCGCGCAACATTTCCAGACGGTGCTGGCAACCGCCGGTGTCATAGCCCTCGTCAACACCGACTTCGCTTCTCGCATGTCCCAGATGATGGTCGACTCCATCCGCAAGTTCACCTCCATCAAGAAGCGCGTGGACGACCTTGCCGTACTACTCCAGCCCACGCGCCCAGGCTCCTTGTTGCCTGCCACCCTCATCGGCCTCCATGGTGACGAACCCTTTCAAGCCCTGGCGGCCCTGCAGGTACCGGAGGTCATGACGAAGAATGTGCACCTCGAGGCCGCGCTCGCCGTGTAGTGCCTCGCAATGCAAGAAACCGTCGAACTGCACATCCACGTCTACGAGGAAATTGTCTACATAGGCCACTACAAGGCCAGCAAGGACAGAAAGATGTTGGCCTTCTTCCAGCGGCTGGAATCTTTGGATGCCATTGTTCATAAGCACGTCGACCTGGCCACGAAAGTCGCTGCTACTTAGCCGCCGTTCGGTGGGCCGGCGCCCTCAGTCGAGGAGGTGGATATCATCGATGGATGCATCTTTTTTCTTGCCTCCTGTAACCAGCACTGCATCGCCTCGTGGCCTTAATGTTTTATTAGTGTATGGCATTTTTATTCCAGCCGTAAATGACATGCGTGATCCCTTGCTCTTATTTGGCGTTAATTATATGTAGTATCACTGTCTTTGACCTGGCCACGAAAGTCGCTGCTACTTAGCCGCCGTATCAACGCCAGCTTCACCTCTCGTATGTCCCAGATGATGGTCGACTCCATCCGCAAGTTCACCGCCATCAAGAAGCATGTGGACGACCTTGCCGTACTGCTCCAGCCCGCGCGCCCAGGCTCCTCATTGCCTGCCACTCTCATCAGCCTCCATGGTGACGTACTCTTTCAAGCCCTGGTGGCCCTGGAGGTGTCGGAGGTCACAACGAAGAATGTGCACCTCGAAGCCGCGCTCGCCATGAAAGCCGCTGCTACTTAGCCGTCGTTCGGTGGGCCGGCGCCCTGATCGAGGAGGTGGACGTCTTCGATGGATGCATCTTTCTTCTTGCCTCCTATAACCAGCACTGCATCGCCTCGTGGCCTTAATGTTTCATTAGTATACGGAATTTTTATTCCAGTCATAACATTTTCAATGTGAGGTTGGGCCGCAGTTGAGCAAACCGACCATCAGCAAATCCCCACCCCGTCCACCGCGTGTTGGCTGAGTTTAGAATTAGAAGAGAGAAACGAGGGAGAAGAGCTAGCGGTAGCACGGGCACTGTTGTCAGATGGGACTCGTGTTGATAGAATAGGAGTACCGAGCACTGGTACCTCTTTTTTTGAGGGAAAAAGTAGTCGTACGTCTAGTACCACTAGTTGGGTGCGTGCAACCTATACCTGTCATCACTTTAGGTCTCCTTTTCGAACCGCAGCTACGCTTCATAGTACATATTTTTTCACGCATTTATCCTCCTATATGTACTCCTAGGCTATTTCCACTTGCTCCCTTTCACCGACATGTGGGACATAGAGCATCTGGGTCATAGTGCATGCACGACTCGGAGCACATGCAACCAAGCCGGGGTACTTTACATTTCAGACGTCATGAATTACATGCAAACCCCCCACGGAAGAATAAATAAATAAATGAATTACTACATGAAACCGGATTATTTTTTTAGAAACAGGAGCACGTTCATTTAATTTTGGACATAACACATTTATAAAAAACGACCGAACCTAAACCAGTCTAAGGGCCTCTTTGATTCGCCAGATATTGAAAACACATGAATGGGGAAAGTATGATGGCGATGAACCGAGACGAGGAGAACTCTAACTTAGTTAGAGGTTAGAGTTCGATTCTAACCTGAACTAACTCTAACCAAAGAGGTGTTTAGATGGCAGGTTAGATTGACAATAAATGCTCTTTCTCAATCATTTGACTACTTTGGACCCTATTTCCTCTTTGGATTTTGTGTGGCGGCTCTTGTGTGGCCTCCTCCCGCTCACAATTGACATAAACAAACCATCTTTACAAATCAAGCATGCAAAACATGATAAATTTTATTTTGTCCATACAAATGAGATATCCCACTTAAACATACAAGTCGTCAATCCAGCTTCACAAAAAAATTACACTCCATGAAATAAAGCATGAGCTAACTCATCAAGGAAGGCATTCACGATAGGGAGGGAGCCCGGAGCCCCTGACGCGCCCATGGAGGAGCTCATCATCGTCGCTCTGGAGGAAGGCTCTGTAGAGCCCAAGCCCGGGAACCCCTCCGACGCTGGCGCTTGCGAGTTGAGGTCGAGACCAGCATGGGTAGCAGGGCCGCTTGCCGACGACTGCAAACCGAATCTATGGGCCTCTAGAAATAATGCAAGCCTGAAACTGAAATACCTAGAAAGGTGAACTGAATCTTTGGGCCTCTAGAAAATAATGCAAGCCTGAAACTGAAATACCTAGAAAAGTGAACTGAATCTTTGGGCCTCTAGAAAGATTTATTAGCTCCTCAAGCAGCACCAAACAATTCCATGCGTGCACCACAAATCTATACCAAGTTTAATCAGGATCTACTTTTCCAAATCAGAATTAGCGCTAGAGAGAGCAAGATTAATGATATGGCTGTGAGACAAAGAAGGAACGAATAAACTCACCCCTCTCGCGACCTCCCAGGTAGATGTGTCGCTGCCGCATGACAGAGGGAGAAAACGACCGGTGAAGGGGGAGGGAGAGCTTCGAAGGTCGGAAGGCGAGGGCGGCCGGAGGAGGGAAAGAGCGAGCGACGGAGCGGTGCTTGGGCGGGTGGTGCGATGGGGAACAAAGAGGAGTCGTGCGAGGGGGGTCAGAGGGAGGGATCTGGTGCAGGCAGGGGAGATTTTTTTAGTTCTCTTATACTGGGTCCGAGGAGAACTAACCCAATTAGAGCCTCTCCACCGGGCTAGTTTTTTTAGCTGGCTTAGAGCAAACTAGCTCAAACTAACCCCTCCTGTTTGGATACTTTGAGGCTATTTCAGCCCTAACTAGCCCAAACTAGCTCTAACTCAGGGATCCAAACAAAGAGTAGTAGTACTGTACATTCTACAGACTGGACTGTAGCACATTGTTTTTTATGGCCATATCACCACATTGTTTTCATCACTGGTTCACTTTGGGCTGCCATGGTTCGCACTACTGGTTCACTCAGGGATCCAAACAAAGAGGAGTATGGCCTATCACCTGCTGGTTCACTGGGCTGCCGTGGTTCGCACTCCTCCGACGTGAGTAGTAGTACTAGTATATACACTATATATACCGCATGATTCTTTGCTCCTTCTTACGTGCATTTCACGACATGTGGGAGAGCCAGCATCCAGGTCGACGTGTCATGCTCCAGATTAGAGTGGGGAACGGAAGGGGGCATCACCCCAGTCGTAGCGCCAGTAATTCATGACTATAGTAAGTAGTCATACCACAAGACCCCGTCTTTCCAGCAGTAACACGCCGTCAAATTGCACAACCCTACCTCTCTAGTAGTAAGTAAGTTGAATCCGCTACTCCCTCACCTCCTCGCCTCTCTGTCAAACCGCCTACATGGAAATTGTCGCGCGTACTGCCTGGGAAAAGCCCTGCCCTCAACTTTTAACTACGCGAAAATAGTTTGAGATTGTTCATTCTATATAAATACTAGTACTATATGTTTATTCACCCGTGGGGTTGTTCAATGAATGGAGGGTCGGGGAGCACAAGTGAACAATACTACTACTAGTAAGTAGGAGTCGTACAGTTAGTCACGTTAAATAGAGAGTTTCTTTTCTTTAATGCCACGTACAAAAAATTGAAACGCTTGTTGTGGAGAGAAAAAGATAATCACTCCACTATATATGTAGGCAGGGGCCTGAGCGCTTGCTTTACTAGGGTTGCTCCCTTCATTCTCTCATCCTCTCCAGATCTAAACAAGACAGCGGTAGCGACATTTTCTCTCTGCTCATCGCATGTCACAGATCCGGCCGGTGTGTGTAGAGGACTAGGTGCATCGTTCACGCGGTCATCGCTGGCGAGGGAGGAAACCCATAGCTGTCGGCTGGTCCCGATCCTCCGCCCGTGCCGTTCTCTCTGACACAGCGCCGACTCGGGAGGTCCTTCGATCCTTCTTCCTCCCAGCCGTATTGTGCGCAGGTCTGACCTGCCGTCACTGACATCCCGATGACCCTCAGGTATAAGTTCTTTGAAAGCGGTATTGCTCTACTACCCCAGCTCCGCACGTATCTGCATGTGCATCTTTTTCTACTTCCATCAGCTCTTCCAAAGCCACCTAAATTTTTAGTATTATTAGAGGTAAAGCTACTTCACACAGTCGAATCTAGGATTTGGTTCAAACAACGAAGAAAGGGGGAAGTCGTAGCATGAATCTAGGACTTGATTCAAAGAGGAAATAACAGGGGGAAAGTAGTAGAGACCGGATACCCAACCGGTCTCTTGGTTGAAAAGGGAAATAAAGGGAAAACGCGGTACAAACTGGATAAGGAACATATCTATTATTGGTTGAAATGGATAGAAAGTGGCGGCTGGTGGAAAAGTCAACAGAGTATGTCCAGGATTAGATTTGCTGCCCTCACATAGTAAAAGGTCTCCAGGATTAGATTTCCTGCCCTCACAGAGTATGAACAAACTCGGCATCACCACTTTATGCCTCTTTGTAGGTACATTGTGTTGATGCGTCCACTGTCGCATGTCCTTATACCAACATTTTGTTGTTGTTAATGTAAGGGTGCATGTAAAATGAAGCGATCACACTGTTATCTTAAGGACATGTCTAACCAGTGTTATTGTTAGTCTAATGCCTCCAGTGATATGATGCAATTAAACTGTGTTACAAATGGTACTCCTGCTGTTTTCCCCAGTACGATAAGTAAGTTGCTTCTTTACGCCTTTGGTGTCCTGGTGTCCCCACGGTCCCATGCCCTTAAACCAACACTTTAGTCTGCTGTTGATTTATCAGATCTGGTAAACAAGCAATGCCACCATTAAAGTAATCCCATATTTGACGAATGTAATTGTTGATCGTAATGCTTCCGGTAACATGAAGCATTGCTAACTTTTAAAATTTCTACTGTCCTTGCGTGATTGCCATGAACATAATTAAGATGCTCTTTTCATTTCGTGTATGTTTCGTATCTTCTTATTGACCAGCAGCTGTTTTCTTTCTATATTTTTATGCAGATAGGGATATCCATTTCACCTTGTTACTATTGTGACCTTTTGGTGAACTGCACAAAATACTTTTTTTGGAATGAGTGTCTTGTGCAGTTCAACTAAAATGTCACGTGGGCAACATCTCTCAATTTTGGTGAAACTGCACAAAATGGTGATTGGAGTTTCCAAAATCTCTATCAAATTCTGCTGGTAATCTCGTGCAACATTTTATTAGCCTTTGCAAGATGAGCCGTCACTTTCATCACAATGGCACTTTAGTTTAGTGGAATTGCACAAAAGGATACACAAATTATAGTTGCACCTTACATGAGTAGGACAGCCAACCTTAATGTTGCTCAATTTTTGTGCAACTACTAAAGAAGAACATGCCAGCTCATGAGAGCAAGTACTTCTTGCTAGTTGAATGATGCAATCTTTGCTTCATTTTAGGTGAACAGCAGAAAAAGTCACATGAATTGAATCATCGAGTGGAGCTGCAGGTTGACTTCAACTAGTGCCACTATTATAGTAATCATGCTCTTTATTATATGTGTTGTGCAAACAAGAATACTCAACTACAGATGTTGTGATGGTCAAGAGCATTCGCCAAGTTCTTGGGTTGTTTGACACAGCTACCAAGATGGATTTAATCCCGATATTCACTTTATCAAAAGGCTCTAATGGGTTGGTTCTGAATCTTGCAAGCTGGGAATCTATGAGATGTGTAGGCATCTTTGTTGTACTTACTATTTGAATCTTATTTGTTGGTTCTGAATATTGCAAGCTGGGAATCAATGAGATGTGAAGGCATCTTTGTTGTACTTATTATTTGAATCTTATGTGTTGGTTCTGAATCTTGCAAGCTGGGGAACACGACATGATGATGTAGAGGACAACAACCATAACAAACAGTTCAAACTTGGTAGTATTATCTGTGTGAAAGTGCGACAAATGTGATGGTCGTGTGCGTCCTGAGAATAATAATTCTAATTGTGGTGCATGTTAATCCTGTGGCACTGATAGAACGAGCCAATGCATTGCTTGTTTTAAGAATAAATTTCAATTAAAGCTAATTAAATTTAAGTAAAGTGACCACTAACACTTGTTATTACAGTACCAATACAGTCCTGCTCATGAACCGACGTGTGGCCGGAATAGGTTTCTTAATGGAGGCGTTTGAATGCGCCGAGGGTGCTTGTTCTGCCGGGCGTGCAGCAGGCGAGGGAGGGGTAGTAACTGTTGTCGCCTGTACACACTCAGTTTACTGTTGAATCCAGTTCCCCAAGAGCTGAAAAACGAATTGTTGTCGCCGCCTACCCACTCGTTCACTTGAAAAGACTCCAATGGCGATCCGAGGGGTGAGCCTGCTGGATATGGACTTCAGCAAGGAGTTCACCTTTGAGTTCGCCGTTCAGTCCCATGGCTGCACCAAGTTGATGTGATGTACACCAATGATCCGGACTCGGTGAAGCTCTGCCTCGCCGATTTCAAGCAGTACCTACAGGACGAGAAAGCACAAGGTCGCAGGACTAGACCTTGTGCCCATCCATTCGTCTCATGACAGGGACCAGTGAATCGCCGTCGCCCAGGTATGCATGCGGGACGAGGTTCTCGTCTACCACTGCTGTAGGGCCTCCCCGGCAAGGGTCTTGCCGGGGGTCCTGTGGGTTCCTTCTGTGAGGATGGTTGCCTTCTTATCCTCATTAGATCTTGAGTATTCTATGTCTTCACAAAGATCTGCATGCCACCACGGAGGTGCCTCCCGAGCCTTGTCCCAATGCATTTGTGTGAGCATTGGTGGGCTCAAGGGTGGCTCGCTCGGCTAGCGCGGGCGGCTGCCCCGGCAAGGGTCTTGCCGGGGCGGCTGAGGCTGTCCAAGCAAGGGGCCTTGCCGGGAAAACCTGATTCGCCCATCCGATCCTTGTGGCTTTGGTACTTGTCGTTGCTTCATTTGCCTTGGGGCCTCGGCTTCTCTCTGGCTCCCCCTTCCTGCCGTGTCTGTGCGTGGCCGTGGCGGCAGGCTCTGACTGCCCGTGCACAAGTAAAGGGGTCAAAAGCAGAGCCCCTACTTTTGTACACCGACAGGAGCCCACGGGCTGGGCCACATAAAGCGCAAAGACGTTGTTGGGCCAGGCCCAGAATGGTGTGCGGGCAGTTGGGGTGGATTTTTACTGCGGCCAATGTTCCATCCGCTGCGCTTCCCACGACCCGCGTTGAACGCGCGACGTGGGGATCGTGCACGCGCATGACGTGGGCATGCTGGCGTCATCTCGTGGTGGATAGTAAAGAGGCGGCTTGCGCGTCTCTTTGAGACCACGGGGCCGCCTCCCATTTACTGCCCTCGCTCGGGAACCGTCGTTCCACGCGTCCCATTGCGCTCGCCCCTTGCGCCACGTTCGCTGCATGCGGAGCGAATGACAGGCGCAGGGGTCGTGGGTAGTCGCGCGCGTGCGGGCCGATTCCCATGCGCCTTCAATGGAGCGGGGAGGGCGGTTGACGGCCCCGCTCGCTGTCACTTCAAGAGGCCGGATTGGCCGAGAGGGGGCGGCCGAGCCTCGCTCCTGTCCCTTTATAAGGAGGGGAGCGGGAGGGACGGCGCCTCTCAACCTTTCGCCATCTGCCTCTCCCCATCCCTCGCCTTCCTTTTTCTTCTGTCATGGCGAGGGGCGCGTGACGCTTCATCGGTGGCGGCGAGGGTCTCGGCCTGGCAGCGCATCACTCCTCCCCAAGAAGTCGTAGCGGCGGAGCCGGCCGTTAGAGGAAGGGGGAGGGGATGAGGTCAAGGCCGCCGTGGTGCCCGAGGGAGAGGAGGACGGGGCAGCAGATCTGCCTCGCCCCCTCCAGTAGTCCTTCCTCCGGTGGAGGGCCATGCTGGGAACAACCCCTGCGAATTCTTCGTCAGGTTGCGCCATCCGCCGCGCCGTCGCCTTCGCCTTCCGACCCCGTTTGCACGAGAGATGGAGCTGGATCCGCCGCAGGCGCTGCGGCTGCACATGAGGGGTTGTGGGAATAGTGGCACGTGGGTCGACGTCGAGTTCCACACCCCTCACGTAATGTACCTTCATCGAGGGTGGAAGACCTTCGCTCGCCTCCACATCTTGACGGATGGGCTCGCTCTCCATTTCAAACTAATGGAGTGTGGCCTCCTCTGCATCAAGATCTTCGGGCACTTCGGGACCTGCGTGAGGTGCTGCGTGGAGAGCTCTTCTGATGATGAAGATTCCTCCTCGAGCAAGAGTGACGAGGAGGACAACGGCAGTGACGGTGAGGCCAGCGGGCGGCAGGATGACGGGTCTGACTAGGCGTCGGGCGCCGCTCCGGGCGGCACCGGTGACCCCATCATCCGTGTCGCCGGCTCCTTGAACTTCTCAGGGTCGTCCCCTTGGGCGGCTGGCGTTGGGAGGCTGCGGAGGAGGAAGAGGGCAAGGAATGAATCCTCGTTATCCTTAAGATAAACGTTTTCTCGCCCGACAACAGGCCTTGCCGTTTCCCCACTTCGCTAGACCTTTCTCACGCTCTTGGCGGAGACAGGGATGAGGTGGGCTTAGGCCCCCCGTTCCTTCTCTTTGTTGCCGCGTCTACAACCAAATCCAGACCCAGGGGATAATCCTTGGATGCCGAAAAGGGGGAGCATGGTAGCTCAGAGATAGAACGGGGTTTCATGTATCCCAGTCCGAACGAAATGCATGATAGAGGATAAAGGACTTATCTGGATCTGCAGCCCCGGCGATCTTGGCTTGCCGCGGAGGGATCCTTGTTTTGTAGCCCCCGGCAACTCTGGCTTGCCGGGGCCCGGGCGCCAGTCTGTTCCCTTTCTTCCAAAATAGCTCGGCAAGAATACTTACGTGCCCTGTGAACCAAAGAAGACAGAGTAGAACAGAGAGACGCGCACTCAACCTCTAAGCTAGGGGTTAGCCGCCGCTAAGCACTATCAACCCTAACCAAGGAAGAGACTCAACCTAGCATGCATGCAATAACTTAGGGCGCCATCGCTTCATTTATTTATGCTCAGGGTCCGCGCCTGGCTTTGTACAAAGGGTTACATGCCTTGCCGGCAAGGCTTGTACAAAAGGGTGGCTTGCCGGGAGGCCCGACAGCCGCGCCTTGTGGGTAAAACTTGCGAAGATGCTCGATGTTCCAGGAGTTACTCACTGGAATGGCATATTCGGTCCCCAGCCGGACTGCGCCGGGCCTAGTGACTCATGTTACCCGATAAGGGCCTTCCCACTTTGGTGTCAACTTGTCGGAATTCTTGGCTGACTGAACGTGCCGAAGAACAAGGTCGCCTTCCTCAAAGCTCCGGGCATGAACCTTGCGGCTATGGCAGCGGCGCAAGGCTTGCTGGTAGGGTGCTGCTCTCACAGCCGCCCGGAGACGATCTTCCTCAAGGAGCGTCGCGTCATCTTTCCACAATTGCTCTTGCTCAAGCTCATCATAAGCAAGCACTCGAGGTGACCCGTATATGAGTTCCGTGGGGAGAACTACTTCTGCCCCGTAAACCAGGGCAAAGGGTGTCTGGCTGGTGGCTCGATTTGGCGTCGTTCTGATCGACCAAAGAACCGCCGGCAACTTATCAATCCAGCGCCTTCCACTCTTGCGCAGCCTGTCAAAGGTCTTCGTTATTAAGCCTCGCAGGACTTCAGCATTTGCTCTCTCCGCTTGGCCGTTGCTCTGTGGATGTGCCAAGGAAGCAAAACAGACCTTGCTGCCGAGATCCTCAATGTATTGCATGAAGGCATGGCTTGTGAACTGCATGCCGTTGTCGGTGATGATCCTGTTGGGAACCCCAAAACGGCACACTAGTCCCTTGAAGAACTTGATGGCTGACTGCGCTGTCACCTTCCTCACTGCTTCGACCTCTGGCCACTTTGTGAACTTGTCAATTGCGACGTATAAGTACTCAAAGCCCCCGACAACACGGGGGAAAGGGCCTAGTATGTCGAGCCCCCAGACCGAGAAGGGCCAGGAGAGAGGGATAGTTTGAAGGGCTTGAGCTGGTTGATGGAGCTTCTTCGAATGGAACTGGCGTGCTTCACACTCGGTTACTAGTGCCGTCGCATCCTGGAGGGCGGTGGTCCAGAAGAAACCTTGCCGGAAAGCCTTGCCGGCAAGGGCCCTCGACCCTATGTGGGAGCCACATATGCCTCCATGTATCTCCGCCAACAGCTTTAGTCCTTCCTCCCGGGAGATGCACATCAATTTCACCCCATTCGGCCTTCTTCTGTACAATACGATGTCAACGAATTGGTACAAAGCAGACCGTCGGGCTACTCTTTCTGCTTCTTCCTGCTCCTCAGGAAGCTCTCCTTTTTGAAGGAATTGGACGGTGTGTTGTGCCCATGCCGAAGCCTGCGGCTCGACGACTGTCGGATTTCGGGTTCCGGCAGACCCTCTAGGTTCAAACTCTGGGGTGCACGTGGAGATCTCACCTCCTACCTACCTACACCTCGTCGCCTCGCGAGGATCTAAAACTACACAAAGAGCAACATAAGGGACACAAGGTTTATACTGGTTCGGGCCACCATTGTGGTGTAATACCCTACTCCAGTGTGTGGTGTGGTGGATTGCCTCAGGGGCTGATAATGAACGGTACAAGGAAGAACAGCCTCGCGAGGGTATGTTCTTGGCCAATGCGACGAAATGCTAGGGGAGTTCGGTCGCTTCTCTCTCTCTCTCTATCTGGATTCCCGATACCAGATTGCTTGGTTACCGACCCGGTCCCTCTAGCCTATGGGTGGCTAGTCCTATTTATAGGCAGAGGCCATGGGCCTCTTCCCAAATATTGAGCGGGAAGGACGCCAACAATTGGCCATTTTGAAGGGGAACATCTAGTACACTTGTCCTGACTAAAGTTGGTCCTCGCCTGCCAAAGGCTCTGAAGATGACGCCGGCTTGGGCTCCACGACGACCTCCTTCCTACCGTTGTGTTAGTCTTGGTCTTGTTGCACCGAAATGGTTGTCTTTGCTTGATACTCTCGCCTGCGCTTGCCTCCTTTGCACCAAAAGGAAATGAGGACACTGTGCGGGCCGGCGCCCGCCTGGCGCCCTTGGTCGTCATGGCTTGCGTCACGGGCACCTCGTGAGGTACCCCGCCTTGATCTCTCCACCTCCTCGCGAGCCAGCCTGACGAGGCCGTGCCTGAGGAAGCTTCCTATTGTACGCCCCGCGAGGCTTGGCCCCTCGTGAGGGTCTTGAGCTTGTGCTGATGAAGATGGGCCGCCTGGCCACCTTGAGCCACGCCGCAGGCCGTAGGCGAGCAAATCTGGGTACCCCGTTCCTTAACGCCGACAAGAGCCCCCGGGCCCAAAGCGGCGCTGGACTTGGCTTAGCAGAGAAAGCGAAGGGGCAAGTGCGAGCGCCGCTGGCCCCTAATAGCCTCATGACCTTGGGCGCCCAGATGGCGGTTGATTGGACGTGGGCGTCTCCACTTCCCCACGACGCCTCGGCGACTACACGAATTGACAAGTCCCTGCATGCAAAGCGGGTCATGATTACATGTGATCATGGAGGTCGACAGTTGGCCTTCCCGGCTATAAAATGCAGCAGTGCGTGCCCTTCCACCCATCTCTTCTTGCGTCTCCTTCGTCTCCATGGCTCCGCCGAAGAGGTTCTCGGCCGCGGAGAAAGGAAAGGCCCGCCAGGTGGAGCCTGACTCTCCCCCGGCCAAGCGCGGTCGAGGCCGCCCTCGCAAGCACCCTGTGGCTCCCATAGCGGCTTCCCGCGGTTGTGGAGGCGACCCCCCGCGCGTTGACGGGCGTCAGGCCGTTGATGGGGGCACGCTACGGCCGCGCGACCTCCTAGGCCGCGCTTCCACTCGGCAGAGGTGCTGCCGGAGTTTGTCGTGTGGTCGGTGGAGCCGACCAGCACCAACTCCAGCCTTCCCCGCTTCCTCTTAGGTGAACTTCCTGCCGGCGCCCCGGGCGGCCTCTGGCTTCAGGCGGATGGTTGCTGCAGCCGGGCCTCCTGGGCTTCGCTGGAGGTCTCCGCCGCCGTGAGCGTGGCCCTGACCCGCGGCTGACAAACGTTTGCCCGCGCGCACGGTCTGAGCCGGCGGTGCACCCTGCACTTCAATTTCGACGGCGATGCCACCCTCTACGTGAGGGTGTTCGGGGAAGACGGTCGCCGCGTTGGGTGCTGCCCCGAGGACGATGACCACGGCTGTGGGCCTAGCCCCGGTGACGATCGGGATGAAGATGACAGCACGCGCGTGGTCGGCGGCGCTCGGGGCTCGTCGAGCTTCGGCGACTCTTCTTCGGACAGCGGCTCATCCAGCGGTGGCCGCGGCCAGCCTCCGCGCCGCCGCGCTCGCCTGGAGGGAGGTAGCGGGTCTGCCCGCCGTCGCGCCTCGGTGAAGCGCGAGAGGGAGTCCGCCTGAGCTCCGGAGGCAGTTCGAGCCTTCACCGCGAGTTGGTGTCAAGCGAGCCACGTCCGTTTTGTTCTTTTCCTTTTCCTGCGCAAAGAAACAGTAGTGTAGGGCCCCGCGAGGGCGTGCTTGGACTGCTGCTATTAATTATCGTACTGTTTCCACTATTTCTGTATTAGGCTCCTGTGCCACACGCCTGCGCATAGAAATCACTTAGCTTGGGGGCGTCCTATCGCGGTCTTCGCCTCCCAAGGCCGAGGCCTCGTTGAACGCTTCATGCCCTGCAAGGATTAGCCAGGAGAGGTAGCTTCCGGCCTCAGTTGTGGAGGCGACCGACCCAGGTCCTATGTTCGCGTCGCGGTACCCGTGGGGCACGGACTGGAGGGGTGCTCCCATAGTGAACCCGGTTTGGGAAGCCTCAAACAATAGGGGCAGAAACACTCGCGAGGGTGCCTGCGTTGCTCCCTCGCGAGAGTCGCGCGAGAGAAATCGAGGTAGGAGAGCGAAGAAGGCAAAGAGTCACAAGCCAAAGACGGCAACAACTTCAATAAAACTTCAAATGGGAACGAACATGCCAACTGCAAAAAGCAAATGGAAAAGTCGCGTCCGGCACCTAATATAGTCTTCGACATCTTCTCACCAGCGCGGAGCTAAGTGCTGCCACTGGGCGTGGGAGGGAGCCCCAGGGCCTGAGGCCGGCGCTCCTGAGACTCCCGGGCATGTACAGCCCCAACTCATTATTACGTGAGAGTGTCACAGGCGGCGAGCTTCACAGGCATTGGCCTTCTTCACAGGCTCCGGGCCTTTCTTGGGGGAAGTGAACTTCACAGGCATTGTCCGTCTTCACAGGCTCCGGGCCTTTCTCGGAAAGATAAGCTTCACAGGCGTTTGCCTTCTTCACAGGCTCTGGACCTTTTCCAAAACGCAACAACATCACAGGCATTCACCTTCTTCACAGGCACCGGGCCTTTCTCAGAAAGATAAGCTTCACAGGTGTTTGCCTTCTCCACAGGCTCTGGACCTTTTCCAAAACGCAACAACTTCACAGGCATTCGCCTTCTTCACAGGCACCGGGCCTTTCTCAGAAAGATAAGCTTCACAGGCGTTTGCCTTCTTCACGAGCACGGGCCTTTTAGGGGTAAAACCTCCGGAGGTGCTGGATGTTCCACAGCGTTACGGGCGGGCACCCCTCCACGAGTCTCCAAGCGCGAGCCGGGCACAGAAACATGAACAACCTTCAACGGGCCCTCCCACATGGGAGAGAGCTTATGCAGTCCCTCCCTGGAGAGAACCCGTCTGAGCATGAGGTCCCCTACCTCAAGAGTTCTGGGGCGAATGTTGCGGCAGTGATATCGCTGCAGTGCTTGTTGGTACCTCGCCGCTCGTAGCGCGGCTTCTCGACGATGCTCCTCCCCGGCCACGAGGTCCGTCCCCGCGCATGGCGCCCTGCTGCGCCTCGTCGAATGCGGGGACCGTGCGAACGACGTCGACCTCGTGAGGGAGGACCGCTTCAGCTCCATAGACCGGGAAGAACGGGGTCTCGCCAGTCGGCTTGGTCGCGGTTGTGCGGATGGACCACAACACGGACTGAAGCTCGTCGTACCAGCCTCTGCCACAGGCCTCCAGCTTCTTCTTGAATGTCCTGGTTTTGAGGCCCCTCAGGACCTCTGCGTTCACCCGCTCGGCCTGACCGTTGCTCCGCGGGTGCGCTACCGAAGCGCAGCATACCTGCGTCCCAAGGTTAGCACAGTATGTTTTGAAGAGGTTACTGGTGAACTGCGGACCGTTGTCGGTGATGATGCGGTTCGGCACCCCGAACCGGCTCACGATTCCCTTGATGAACTTGACCGCAGAACCTGCGGGAATGGTGCGGACGGCTTCCACTTCAGCCCACTTGGTGAACTTGTCCACGGCGACGTAGAGGTAGCAATAGCCTCCTGGCGCCCGAGGAAACGGGCCCAGGATATCCAGCCCCCAGACTGCGACTGGCCACGAGAGGGGTATAGTTTGCAGACCTCCGCCGCGAGATGGATCTGCTTGGCATGGAATTGGCAGGCCTCGCAAGCCTTCACCAGCCCACGGCATCATTGAGCCGCAGCAATAATAGAACCGGCTGCGGAACGCCTTGCCAACGAGGGTCCGTGATGACGAATGATGCCCACAGTCTCCACCGTGTATGTCTGCCAGCAGCTCCTTCCCTTGCTCCCTGGAAATGCAACGTAGGGACACATCATTTGGTCGCTTCCGGTAGAGCTCTCCATCCCTGATGCAGTACGCCGTGGCTTGCCGCGCCACACGCTCCGCTTCCTCCTCCTTTTCCGGCAAGGTCCCTTGCGTCGGGTAGCTCGGAGCTCTGTGATCCAGCACCCCTCCCGAGGCTCCAAGTCCCGAGCGTACGCGCTCTCGAGGCCGGGCCCTGAGACCGGGCTCCCGAGGCAGGTGGCTGGGGGAGCTCTTCCCGAGGCTGCACCGTGCTTGACAGCGATGGCGTTGCCGAGGGCTTGAAGAGCCGCTCCTCGAAGACGCCAGGTTCCTGAGGTAGCCGCCTGGATGCCCGTTTGGCGATGTCGTCAGCCTCTTGATTGGTTCCACGAGGCACATGCTGCAACTCCAGTCCCCAGAACTGCTTCTCCATCCTGCGGACCTCCGCGAGGTAGGCTTCCATGTGCTCATCCCTCGGCTCGTATACTTTGTTGGAGAACTTGACGAGGAGTTGTGAATCACCCTTGATGGTAAGGCGCTTCACTCCCGTGGCAATCAAGGCCTTCAGCCTGCTATCGAACCTTCATATTCTGCTATGTTGTTGGAGACCTTTTCTCTGTGCTGGATACAGAGCTACACGGCGTAGTAGAGCTTTACCTGAGTAGGAGATATAAGCACTGCGCCAGCCCCCGCGCCGTGTCTAGAGAACGCCCCGTCGAAGTACGTGACCCAACCGTCCGGTGCCTCGCTTCCCGGGGAGAGGGATCGATCCTCATCAGCCTTGAGGCCCGGTGCCTCTGTCCATTCCGCCACGAAGTCCGCTAGCGCGGCCCCCTTGATGACTCCGGTGGTGCTGAATTCTAGCTGAAACGCTTGCAACTCGATGTTCCACTCAGCGACTCTTCCAGCCGAGTTGGGGCTCCTGAGCACCCTTTCCAAGGGGTACGCTGAGACAACCTTGATGGGATGGCCCTGAAAATAGTGCCGCAGCTTGCGCGAGGCCACCAATAGCGCGAGGAGGAGTTTCTGGGGCATGGGGTACCGCGCCCTCGCGTCCCGCACCACTGTGCTGACGAAGTACACAGGGTGTTCGACGAGGTTGGAAGTGCTGGTGTTGCTGGTGTTGCTAGCGTCCTCCGGAGGCTGTGGCGCCTCCTGAGACAGTGGAGCCCCCAGCAGCTGGTCGCCAGGGGGAGGGGTCTCTTCTGTTCCGAGTGCGCTTCCCGGCGGGAGCTGATCCTTCTCGGCTGTGGTAGTGGTCTCTGTGAGGTCCCCTTGATCCTGCTTCGCCTTGACCTGGGCAACTACCGCGGCTTTGGTCCAACGCTCCTCCCTAACTGCCACCAGGGTTGCGCTGGCAGAGTAGGGAGTGGCTGCAAGGTAGAGCACCAGGGGCTCTTGAGGGCGCGGAGCCACCATTACCGAAGGGCTGGTTAAGTACCTTTTGAGATCTTGGAATGCCTTGTCGGCCTCTTCAGTCCATTCAAAGGGGCCCTTTTTCTTCGTCAGCTTGAAGAAGGGTAGCGCTCGTTCCCCCAACTTGGAGATGAAGCGTCCTAGTGCGGTCACGCGCCCGGTGAGCTTCTGCATCTCTCTGAGGGTCTTCGGCGGGCTCATGTCCTCGACTGCTTTGACCTTTTCTGGGTTAGCCTCGATGCCCCGGTGGGACACGAGGAAGCCCAAGAGCTTGCCCGAGGGGACCCCAAACACACACTTCTCCGGGTTGAGCCGCAGGTCCACTGCGTTGAGGCTCGTGAAGGTTTCCTCCAGGTCTTGTATTAGGGTTCTGGCCTCCCGAGACTTCACCACAATGTCATCGATGTAAGCCTCAACATTCCTCCCGAGTTGTGGACCCAAGGTGATGTGCATCAGCCGCTGAAAGGTCGCTCCTGCGTTGCGCAGCCCGAACGCCATGCATGTGTAGCAGTACACTCCACACGGGGTCAGGAAAGCCGTTTTTTCCACGTCTTCATCGCCATCTTGATCTGGTGATAGCCAGAGAAGGCATCCAGAAACACAACAAGTCGCTTTTCGGCGGTGGAATCGACGATCTGATCGATACGAGGGAGCGGGAATGGATCCTGCGGGCAGGCTTTGTTGAGGTTGGTGAAGTCGACACACATGCGTTCCTTCCCCCCTTTCTTTGGCACGACAACCGGGTTAGCCCACCAATCTGGGTATCGGACCTCGCGAATGACCCCTGCCGCTTCTAGCTTGCGAGTCTCTTGGACGATGAAAGCCTGCTTCTCAGTGGACTGTCGTCTCGCTTTCTGCTTCACGGGGCGTACGTTGGGGCACACGTTGAGGTGGTGCTCGATTATGCCTCTTAGGACCCCTGCCAGCTGATCAGGTTCCCATGCGAATACCTTCTTGTTCGCGCGTAGGAACTTGACCAGGGCCTCTTCCTGCTCGGGCTCGAGGTTGGCGCCTATGGTGAAGGTGGCATTAGTGGATCCGTCCTTGTCGACCAGTATCTGCTTGGTTTCTGCCTTGTCTTGGGTGAACAGCTGCTTCTTCTTGGCCAGCGCAGCCCCCTTGGGCTCAGGGGCGTTTGAGTCGGCGGGCTGTGCCGTCGCCGCAGTCTTGAGGACGAGATTGAGCACTTGCAACGCATCCCCGGTGTCTCCGAACATGGTGAGGACGCCGTTGCTCCCGGGCATCTTCATGAGGTTGTACGCTGGGTGAGTCACGGCCATGAATCGGGCTAGTGCTGGGTAGCCGAGGATGGCGTTGTATGGGAGGCCGATGGGGGCGATGTCAAAGTCGATTAGCTCCGTGCGGAAGTTGTCGTAGGTGCTGAAGGTCACTGGAAGACGGATTTGCCCCAGGGAGCCGGCTGACCCGCCTCCGACGCCCAAAAAGGGCCTGCTAGGCTGAAGCCGCTCCGGCGGTATGTGGAGGAGGCTGAAGGCTTCAACTGAGAGCACGCTGAGGCCTGTGCCGCCATCGATGAGAGTCCCGGTGACGGCCACCTGGCAGATGGTGGGGGTGCACAGCATTGGGAGCGCGCCCGAGCAGGCTGAGTTGAAGGGGTGATCCTCTGAGCTGAAGGCCAGATCGGCCTTGGGCACTGACCGACCCGGAGGAGCCCCATGCTGCGTGGAGGCAGCGCCGATCTGGCGGACGAACGGCTTGATGTGGCGGCCTGAAGGTGGCGCCTGCGAGCCGCCCAGGAGAGCTGCGACGACCGGGGGCGCCGACGCTGCATGCTGGGCGAGGAAGAGGTCGCGCAGCTCCTCCCAAGAGGTCACGGAAGCCGCCGGCAGGTGGAGCAGTCACATGCGCGGGGCACCGGTGAGGTCCATGGGAAGCCAGTTAGCCATGACCCTGTCGTCGCCCCCCGCTTCGAGGACGGCCGCCTCGTATGCCAGCAGGAAGGCCAGAGGATCAGTCGTGCCGTTGTAGCGCGGTGGCGTCTCCGGCTTGAACTTGTTCGGCCACTTCACCTGTCGCAGGGCTGGGGCCAAGGCTCGGAGCCCCCTGGCCTCTGCGCCAGTGCCGGCGACCGGAGCAGGCGGCGCGCTGCTCGTCATAGGGCGAATCGTGATGTTGGCGGAGAGTGGGTCGGAGGAGGGGAAAGCTCCGGCGCACCCCTACCTGGCGCGCCAAATGTCGGATTTCGGGTTCCGGCAGACCCTCTAGGTTCAAACTCTGGGGTGCACGCGGAGATCTCACCTCCTAGCTACCTACACCTCGTCGCCTCGCAAGGATCTAAAACTACACAAAGAGCAACACAAGGGACACAAGGTTTATACTGGTTCGGGCCACCATTGTGGTGTAATACCCTACTCCAGGTGTGTGGTGTGGTGGATTGCCTCGAGGCTGATAATGAGCAGTACAAGGAAGAACAGCCTCATGGTCATTCTTGGCGGTCTGACGAACTGCTAGGGGGAGTTCGGTCGCTTCTCTCTCTCTCTCTCTCTCTGGATTCCCGATACCAGATTGCTTGGTTGCCGACCCGGTCCCTCTACCCTGTGGGTGGCTAGTCCTATTTATAGGCAGAGGCCCTGGGCCTCTTCCCAAATATTGAGCGGGAAGGGCGCCAACAATTGGACATTTTGAAGGGGAACATCTAATACACTTATCCTGACTAAAGTTGGTCCTCGCCTGCCAAAGGCTCTGATGATGACGCCGGCTTGGGCTCCACGATGACCTCCTTCCTGCCATTGTGTTAGTCTTGGTCTTGTTGCACCGAAATGGTTGCCTTTGCTTGATACTCTCGCCTGCGCTTGCCTCCTTTGCACCAAAGAGGAAATGAGGACACTGCGCGGGCCGGTGCCCGCCTGGCGCCCTTGGTCGTCATGGCTTGCGTCACGGGCACCTCGTGAGGTACCCCGCCTTGATCTCTCCGCCTCCTCGCGAGCCAGCCTGATGAGGCCATGCCTGAGGAAGCTTCCTGTTGTCCGCCCTGCTAGGCTTGGCCCCTCGCGAGGGTCTTGAGCTTGTGCTGATGAAGATGGGCCGCACTGGGCCACCCCTTGAGCCACGCCGCAGGCCGCAGGCAGGCAAGTCTGGGTACCCCCGTTCCCAGAACGCTGACAACGACAAGGACCAATGGCATCTCTTCTGCCACGGGAGCGGCCGCCTCCACGGCCATGACCTGAGGTCCTGCCGGAGTCGGCTGCCCCGTGGCAAGATCGGCATCCGTATCAATATCTTCGCCGGTGGTTCCGGGGAGCTCGGTGGGGAAGTACTTGCTGGGGCCTAGCTTCCTCCGCTTGTTCTGCCCGGTCGATGGCTCAACGGATGGCTGAGTTAACTGAAGCACAAAAGTACCTGGTTCCACAGGTAGCTTGAGGGCAGCGCGCTTTGACAGGTAGTCGGCAATGTCGTTCTCCGCCCGAGGGACATGCTCCGCTTGTATAACGTCAAAGCGTTCCTCCATTTTCCTCACCTCATCTACGTAAGCTTCCATCAACGGGCTTTGATAATCTTTGTTGATCTGCCTGACGATGAGCTGTGAGTCGCCCCTGACGATGAGCTTTTTAACTCCGAGGTCCGCCGCGATCCTGAGACCGGCAAGCAAACCCTCGTACTCGGCGGTGTTGTTGGTTGACATCTCCCGGGGGAAGTGCATCTGGATGACGTACTTGAGGTGCTCTCCGGTGGGTGCGACAAGCAGCACACCAGCGCCGGCGCCTTGCAGCAAGAAGGCACCATCAAAGTACATGATCCAGTTGCGACTCGTTTCCTTGCCGGGGAGAGTGGTCTCTTGTACCTCTTCGTTGGGCGTCGAGGTCCATTCTGCAACAAACTCCGCCAAGACTCTGCTCTGAATCATTGAGGTACTTTTGAACTTTAAACCGAAGCTTGACAGCTCCAGGGCCCATTCCACGATCCTCCCCGTTGCATCTGGGTTATGCAATATCTGTTGCAATGGGAGGCGGGTGAACATCGTGATCTCATGCGCTTGGAAGTAATGGCGCAGCTTCCTCGAAGCCATAAGGAGGCCGAAGAGCAGCTTTTGCACACCTGAGTACCTCGACCTAGCCCCCCTGCGAAAGGGAGTTGACGAAGTAAACTGGGTGCTGCACCATTTTCTTCTTTTGCGCTTCTTCACCTGGTCGCGTGGGTCCTATCGCACGGGCGCCAGTCTTGCCGGGGCCGAGCCTTGCCGGGGACTCAGTCTTGCCGGGGCTGAGCCCTGCCAGGGAGGGTTCCGGCCCGCCAACCGTCGACTCTGCCGCTGCTGTCGTCTCCTCATCAACTTCTCTCTGCGCCACTAGTGCGGCGCTAACCACCTGATTCGTTGCCGCTAGGTAAAGCAGCAACGGTTCTTGTGGTTTGGGCGCAACCAACACCGGGTAGAGGAGAGGTATTTCTTCAAATCTTGCAGCGCTGCCTCAGCCTCAGGGTCCACTCCATAGGTCCTGCTATCTTCAAGATCTTGAAAAAGGAAGGGCACGCTCCATGATTTGAGATGAACCGGCTCATGGCAGCAATGCAGCCAGTGAGCCGACGCACGTCCTTGATCCGTTTGGGTGCCTTAATCTGCTCGATAGCCTTGATCGTATCTGGGTTTGCTTCAATGCCGTGCTGGGACACAAAGAACCCGAGAAGCTTGCCGGACGGGACGCCGAAGACACACTTCTCAAGGTTCAATTTGAGGTTGATCTTGCGCAGGTTCCCAAATGTTTCCTCCAGATCTTGCACGAGCGTTGCTTTGTCCTTAGTTTTGACCACTATGTCATCCATATAAGCTTCCATATTTCTATGTAGCTGGGGCTCAAAACCAACTTGGACTGCTCTTGCAAAGGTCGAGCCAGCACTCTTCAACCTGAAAGGCATCCGTAAAAAGCAATACGTACCACATGGGTTGATGAATGCTGTCTTTTCCTCGTCTTCCTTTGTCATGAAGATCTGGTGGTATCCTGAGTAGGCGTCCAGGAACGATAAGAGGTCGCACCTAGCCGTGGAGTCAACAATCTGGTCGATGCGCGACAACGGGAAAGGATCCTTTGGGCAGGCCTTATTGATGTCTGTGCAATCAATACACAGCCTCCATTTCCCATTTGCCTTGCTCACCACTACCGGATTGGCCAACCACGTTTGGTGGAGTACTCCTCTCACCAAGCCTGCCGCCTCTAGCTTTCTGATTTCCTCTGTGATGAACTCCTGCCTCTCCAGAGCTTGCTTCCTGACCTTCCGCTGACGGGCGCGCATGAGGACAGACAACAAGGTGGTGCTCAATCACCTCCACAGGGAACGCTGGGATGTCGGAGGCTTGCCATGCAAACACATCGACATTCGCCGCGCAGGAAGGCGATGAGCTCGCTTTCCTATTTGCCGTTGAGGGTGGAGCTTATGGTAAAAGCTCCCCCGTACCGTCCTCCTTGACGGGCACCTTCTTGGTATCTGGTGGCGTGGCTCTGGACTTCTTGCTCTTGCCGGCGGAGCTCTCTGGAACGTCCTCAACGAGAGCGCAACACCCCGAAGAGGTGCGCTTGCCGGAGTGGGTGCTAGGAGTCTCGCCGGTCTTCTTCCCCCCCGGGGCTCCGTCGGCAGGAGCAGGTAAGGTACCTTAGCGGCAGATGCTGCAACTGCTTCCCGGTAGAGTTGGTCAGCACAGATCAATGCATCCTTCTTGTCGGAGGGGACGGTGATGATGTTCATCGGCCCGGGCATCTTCAGCATGTTGTAGGCGTAGTGTGAAGCCGCCATGAACTTGGCGATCTTGCGGGCGGCCGAGGATCCCGTTGTAAGGCAAGGGGATCTCGGCTACATAAAAAACAATCCTCTCCGTTCTGTGGTTCAGCTCGCCTCCTAATGTCACAGGAAGCGTGATCTTTCCCTTTGGCTGGCTCCTCCCCGGGTTAACCCCTTGGAACGTACCCGTCTCCTCGAGGTCTCCATCAGGGATCTGCAGCCTTCTAACCACAACGGGCGAGATCAAGTTCAGGCCGGCCCCACCGTCAACCAACATCTTTGTCACCTTGAGGTTGCGTATTGTTGGTGAAACCAACAATGGCAAGCACCCGACCGCAGTGGTGCGGTCAGGGTGGTCCTCGGTGTCGAAGATGATGGGCATGCTGGACCATTTCAGCGGCTTCCGTGCGTCAAATGATGGCTCCACCGCTGTGATCTCTCGCGCCCACTGCTTGAGTTGGCGGTGGGATGTGTGCAGCGAGGCGTCGCCATCGATGCACATGGCCTCTGTGGTTTTCTGAAACTCGTGGTCGCCGGACTCGTCGTCCTCGTCATGATCATCATCTTCCTGCTTCTTGTCGCGGCCCCGGGCGGGCCTCTCTTGCTGTCTCTCATTGCCGCGGCGGCCTTCTTGGCCGCCACGTTTCTTGCCGGATCCTTCGGCACCATCTGGGCCTTTCTCCTTGTCCCGCCGCTCATACTCGGCTTTCTACTTCTCGGCGAGCAGCTCTACCTGCCGGTAGTTTTGGAGGTCGTGGCCCTTGGTGCGGTGGATCTTGCAGTACTGCTTGTCAGAGCCTCCTGGCTTGTCGGCAATCTTCAAGGCCCGGCAAGCGTTACACCCGGCAATCTCTTTGCCGGGGTCGCTTGCCTTGGTCTTCTTGGTGGTACCGGTGTCGTCGGATCCCTCAATGGCAAGCACGGCCTTGCCCTTGCGCTTCCTATTATGGCGTTGGCCTTTCTTTGCTAGGGTGGCGGTATCGCCAGTGGAGTCCGTTTCCGCACCGGCATCTTCGCTGGGGTACTTCCTTCCTTCCTCAGCACGAGCGCACCGATCGGCCAGAACATAGAGCTCGGCCACATCCTTAACCTTTTTCATCACCAGTTCTTCACGCATCTTGTGATTGCGCATGTTCTGATGGATCGCACTGATCACAACGGCGGGATGAACATCGGGGATGTTGTACTGCACCCGGCTGAACCTTTGGATGTACTTGCGCAGGTTTTCTCCTTCCTTCTGGGGGATGATGTGTAAATCACTCGCCTGGCCATGAGCTTGGTGACCTCCGGTAAAGGCGCCAATAAACTCATGGCACAGATCCGCCCAAGAAGAGATGGAATCCACCGGTAAGTGCATCAACCATGACATAACATTAGGCTTGAGTGCCAACAGGAAGTAGTTGGCAAGCACCTTATCGTCGCGGGCCCCAGCAGCTTGCATCGCGATGGTGTAGATGCTGAGGAACTCTCACGAGTGAGTCTTGCCGTTGTACTTCTCGCCAACGTCGGGTTTGAACATACGGTGGGAGGGCCACTGGAACTGCCGCAGCTCACGGGTGAAGGCCGGACAACCCACCTCGTAAGGTAGGCCACCGTAGCCTCCGGTGTTAGGCGGTCCGTGGCGGCCCTGCCCGCTGTCCGGCCCAGTGGCGTCGTCCGCGTCGGTGCTCAATCGTAGTTCAAGCATCCTCGTGAGCTCGCTCCCGAAGGACTTGGCGCTGACCGCGGTTGGTCCGCGGGTCGGACGACGCGATGGAGATATCATCACGAGCGTCGCCGCAACGAGCCGACGCCCGGGGCGGTCGGGATGGATGTGGGGAGTACACCGTGGCCGCGTCGCCTCCGGCGTGGCCTCCGCTAGCAGGTGGCAGCCCGGCGGAGCGACGGCCAACGGGTTCCGCCAGCCGCAGCCTGTCATCGTTGGCGATGCCGACGAGGCTTCGGACTGTGGCCCTCCATTCGTCGAGCTTCTTCGCGGCGGGAGAAAAGTCGAGGAGTAGCTGCGCGCGCTAGGGCTTCCGCTGGCGTGGGTGGCGGCGAAAGCCGGGTGGACCGCGATGCGCCTTGACTCCAAACCACGTTAGAAGGAGCCGTGTCGCGGCTCCGCAGCCGTTCGCCACCTCCAATAGCACCTCGGCGCGCATGCTGGCCCTCTCCTTCATGTGACGGATGCATGGGACTCTTCCCAGGGCACCGCTCAAGGTCACCAGCAGGGTGATGCTGCCCATCACGCACAACCTGAGAGGAGCGCGTCGTGGGCGCCGGTGTTGGCATTTTGGAGATCGTCGTGCCGCCGCCTGGCTGGACGGTGGCACCCCTGGAGGGCCCCGTGCCGCCTGCGGGGGGCCCGACTCCTTCTCCGGAGCCCGCGACTGGTGGCTCGCCGCTCGGCGTGCGAACGATGCTGCTCGCCAGGTTCGGACCATCAGGACGATGTGGATGTTCGCGGGCTGCGCCACGGGTCCTCTCCGCGACTGGCCCGCTGTCGGTCCGCACCGGTACCAACCCGGCTCTGGACGAACCGATCGCCGTGGTCGCCTTCTTCTTAGGAGCCATGGCGATGAAGAACAGTTAGGTCAACTGCTAGACCAGATTCTCACAATTCCGCGCCCCCTACCTGGCGCGCCAAAGATGTCAGTGGGAAACAACACCTATGGGATCACTGGAATCCCTTCTAAGGTTGCGGGGCACGGGGATCGTGAGAAGAGCGGGACCAGCAGACAACACAAAGGGATTTACCCAGGTTCGGGCCGTGAGGATGCGTGAGGGAGTCCTGGACTAGGGGGTATCCGGATAGCCGAACTATCATCTTTGGTCGGACTCCTAGACTATGAAGATACAAGATTGAAGACTTCGTCCCGTGTCCGGATGGGACTTTCCTTGGCGTGGAAGGAAAGCTTGGCGATACGGATATGTAGATCTCCTACCATTGTAACCGACTCTATGTAACCCTAACCCTATCCGATGTCTATATAAACCGGAGGGTTTTAGTCCGTAGGACGAACAACAATCATACCACCCCTTTATGGTCTCCACAAAGGGGCCCTCGAGCCATAGGACTTTGGCCATCTTGCCAACCATGGCGCCTCCGCACTCTGCTTGGCGGCCGCCCACTACCTTCGGCTTGACATTGAAGATCTTCAGCCATAAGCCGAAGTGGGGCTGGATGCAGAGGAAGGCCTCGCACACGACGATGAACGCCGAGATGTTGAGGATGAAATTCGAGCCAGATCGTGGAAGTCGAGGCCGTAGTAGAACATGAGCCCCGGACAAATGGGTGAAGTGGAAAACCTAGTCCATGGAGGAAGTGGGGAGAAACACCACCCTCTCATGGGGCACAGGGGTTGGAATGAGCTGCCACTCGTCGGGTAGCCGGTCTTGCGATGTTGCTTTGGACAAGTATCCGCCTCCCGCAGCTTTTCGGTGTGCCCCTCCGTGGCGGAGGAGGCCATCCACCTGCCTCCGCTCCGGACATAGTTGGAGAAGGTTGAGGTGGGATGTGCGGACTTAGGCGCCTGGAGCTCGAGTGCACGGAAATGGATGAGCAAAGGAGGAAGAAGGCGTGGGTGAAAAGGTGGATCCTTATCCCTTATATGGGCCAGGCGAAGCTATCGTCCCCACCAGCCTGGTAAAACTCGCTTATCTCCCAAGCGCCGTAATCAATGGCGCGGATGGGTTACCCACGTCCGTATTGATGGGAATCCCGTAATAAGGGGCACGATATCCGCTTTGATAAGGCGTGCCAAGAAACCGCCTCGCTAAGCGCTAAGGTGGAGCAGTAAAAAAGCGATTCGTATAAAAGCTTGGCGTGGTGTGATGTCACGCTGCGGAATACGTCGATAGATCTGTGCAAAAATTATTCTCTCTACGGTGGTATGTGGAACTTGTTTTGCAGAGCGGACACTATCCTTGTGTTCAAAACCTTCTATGAAGTATTCGGAGGAGGAACCCGCCTTGCAATGCGAAGACAATATGTGCGTCGTGCTAAGTCGTCATTGAAGCCTGGTTCGAGAGGCTACCGAGGAGTCTGGACTAGGGGGTGTCCGGATAGCCGAACTATCATCTTTGGCGGACTCCTAGACTATGAAGATACAAGATTGAAGACTTCGTCCGTGTCCGGATGGGACTTTCCTTGGCGTGGAAGGCAAGCTTGGCGATACGGATATGTAGATCTCCTACCATTGTAACCGACTGTGTAACCCTAACCCTATCCGGTGTCTATATAAACCGGAGGGTTTTAGTCCGTGGGGACGAACAACAATCATACCATAGGCTAGCTTCTAGGGTTTAGCCTCTCTGATCTCGTGGTAGATCTACTCTTGTACTACCCATATCATCAATATTAATCAAGCGGGAGTAGGGTATTACCTCCATCGAGAGGGCCCGAACCTGGGTAAAAACATCGTGTCCCTTGTCTCATGTTACCATCCGCCTAGACGCACAGTTCGGGACCCCCTACCCGAGATCCGCCGGTTTTGACACCGACAATGCGTAAAACCCTAGTCCTGCTTTGGTGGATGTATTTGGTGTTCTTGAGCTCTCGAACTAGCTCTAGGTGCTGCGAGGTTCCAAAGAGCTGAATCCTCTCTCTGTGCACCGTGGGCCTCCTTTTATAGGCGAAAGGGGCTGCCACAGTGGCACACAGGAGGTGGAAAGTGCTACAGTGTCGCGAGTCTATCGCTAGTATTACAGGACAAGATGCATTTAATGCGAGGCTTAGGTGTCCCTTCGCTTTATTGGGGACGAGGGCGAGGCCCGTCCTGTCCGTCGCCGCTCCTCCTCGCTTCGACACGCGCCCTGGCCAGCGACGCATGCGGTGCCATGTAGGCAGGCAGGCAGCTGAGGTGGTGCGGTGGTGGAGCCTCCACGAAGGATAGCATGCCACCACGCAGGTGCCTTCCCAGCTGGTTGGGTCGGCAGCCGCATGCGAACGGCGGCGAAGACTTATCTGGTGCGGGCCTGGCAATGGCCCAGCCGGTGCGCTTTGGTGAGGGCCTTGTCGGGTGGCCCGGCAAGGGTCTTGCCGGGTGGCCCGGCAAGGGTTTTGCTGTGGCACGCTGGCCTCCCCGGCAAGGGTCTTGCCGGGTGGCCCGGCAAGGGTCTTGCCGTGGCGCGCTGGCCTCCCCGGGAAGGGTCTTGCCGGGGGTCCTGTGGGTTCCTTTGGTGAGGATGGTTGCCTTCTTATCCTCATTTGATCTTGAGTATTCTATGTCTTCACAAAGATCTGCATGCCACCACGGAGGTGCCTCCCGAGCCTTGTCACAATGCATTTGTGTGAGCATTGGTGGGCTCAAGGGTGGCTCGCTCGGCTGGCGTGGGCGGCTGCCCCGGCAAGGGTCTTGCCGGGGTGGCTGAGGCTGTCCTGGCAAGGGGCCTTGCCGGGAAAACCTGCTTCGCCCATCCGATCCTTGTGGCTTTGGTCCTTGTCGTTGCTTCATTTGCCTTGGGGCCTCGGCTTCTCTCTGGCTCCCCCTTCCTGCCATGTCTGTGCGTGGCCGTGGCGGGAGGCTCTGACTGCCCGTGCACAAGTAAAGGGGTCAAAAGCAGAGCCCTTACTTTTGTACACCGACACCACGGCGCCGCCGTCTGTCGTTCCCAACATGGTTAGCAAAACAAGAGGAATCGGAGGCATTTGCCGAGAAATTTGACGATCCCGGGCCCACCATGTCCATGGCCTAGGTTTTGTTGTTTAACATGGGCAGCCCACGGCATGTTTCATCTTTTTTTGGATCTAGCAGGTATCAAGCAGCCTCTGGGCCTCCCAGCCTAGCTTGTCTATGACATCAGTAGCCCAAGTTACGTTTGTTTTTTCAATACGACGCACAACTCAGTTCTATTTTTCTATAAGAATGCAAAACTGAACCTATGTTTTCCCTTCTATAATAGTGTGTGTGTGTGTGTGTGTATATATATATATATATATATCTTATTTTATTACATATATATAATAGAAACAACATAAGGTTCCGTTAAACCTATCGTTCGTCCAACCATTTTATAGACCTTGCCACTTCCTTTATTTTTCGTTTTCATTAATCCTACATCTGAACTTTCTCCCACTTTATTTTTCGATGTAATCTGAGTTTTTTCCCAGTACTTTTCCCTAAAACCAACTCAACCATCCCACATCTAGCCTAAAATATAATAATACCCCACGTCCTATTAACTCATCAAATTAAAATGATATTTTATTTCGTAAATCGAAAGTTCTTACAAAATAATAATAATAATTTTTTATATATACTTGGCAAGTTAACTCCTAGTGATTGCGTACATATGCTTGCAAAGATTTTTACTGACCAATGCAGTAATAGACGTGCAATCATGTGTTTATGTTTTTATAACATTTCTCCGTCCACCCCAACATGATATTTTCACCCAGCCAAGCAAGTCCGCGTATTTCGAGAAAAAATCTACCATAATATATAAACAAGATGCATAGACGCTACATCATTGTTTCACCTAGCCCACCAAATGGACAAAATAAACAATGGACTGGCTGGCATGTGGGCCAGTAGGTCGAAGCCTAAGCACTTGCAAAAAATAAAAATATAAAGGTCGAAGCCTAAGCAAGGCGTTGGATTTACATCCAACGGCCGACATTCTTCTTCAATCTCTCGTCTTCTTCTCCCAGCGCTACCGGGACCGCCTGCTCCAGCCTTCGGCGTCCAGCGGCGCTGTTTTGCGCGCCTTGCAGTGAAACGCTACCCCACCAACGACCAGGCCATCCCTCCGCACCTCCTGTTATTCTCTGCCGAGTATAGGCCCACCCCGCACCTGAACCAGTCAAGTTTCCCACTCCTCTCCGTCTGCGACTCCACTGCCGCGTCTTCCCCATCTCTGGGGCGTTCCAGTCTGGGGCCTCGCCATTGTCCACCGGCTTGGTGCGGGTTGTGGTTAACGTGGTCAACAAATGAGAGTCATCGGAAGATGACTGTACGTGGAGAGGCTGACAGTGGGAACGCACCACGCCCATGGACGCATGCATGCAACTGCATCCTTTTTACCCTAAAAATAATGTTTTCTCCCCCTGACAGCTGGGACCCACCAGCTACATCTTCGCATGCAAGGAAGTATGTACTTATTACGGGAAAAAAATGATTCTTCCCCCTGACAGCTGGGACCCACCAGCTATATCTTCGCACGCAAAGAAGTGTGTCCTTCTCCTCCCTGACAGCTGGGACCCACCCGGTCGAAGCATACGTAGCGTTGTCTGTGTACATACGGTCGATCGATCATGCCCACGATGAACCGTGGCGAGTAAGGAAGGCGGTAGCGATTCGAGCGATCGGTCAAAACCATGTACACGTACGTACAGCCAGATGCCAAAAAATATGGCCACATACGCACGTACGGGCGGGGTCTCGAACGCGTACTCGCGCATACGTACGACCAGGGCTCGCGTACATGGAGAGGCCATGGACGGCAGCACCGTTGTCCTGTTCATTGGAAGCCAACTGATAGGGTCGGAACGGAGAAACTGTGTCATGTTCATGGGGAGGCAACGGAATGTGTCTTGTTCATCGGGAGGCAACGGAATATGTTGTGTTCATCGGGAGCCAACCGACTTGGATATAACAGCCAAAACGAGGTCTGGCGTACCGCAGAACGGAGGAAACGAGCCTTCTGTTCGACCGCGTATGGTCGAAACGGTGTCCTGTTCATCGGGAAGGGTCTGGCATACCGCAGAACGGAGGAAACAGACTTGTGTTCGACCGCGTACAGTCGAAATGGGGTCATGTTCATCGGGAAGGGTCTGGAGTACCGCAAAACGAAGGAAACGGACTTGTGTTCGACCGCGTATGGTCGAAACGGGGTCCTGTTCATCGGGAGGGATGTGGCGTACCGCAGAACGGAGGAAACGAACTTGTGTTGGAGCGCCTACGGTCAAAACAGGGTCCTGTTCATCCACCATCTACTGCCTCGCTCTAGCCTCCACTTGCTACTGTTCATCCACCATCGACTTCCTACAGCCTCCACCTGCTACTTTTCATCCACCGTCAACTTCCTCCAGCCTCCACCAGCTACTGTTCATCCATGGGGTCCTGTTCATCCAGCCTCCACCGGCTACTGTTCAACCAGCCCTCCATGTGGTACTGTTCATCAACCCTCCACAGGCTACTGTTCATGGAACCTCCACGGGGTCTTGTTCATCAACCCTCCACCGTCTACTGTTCATGGAGCCTCCACGGGGTCCTGTTCATCCACCCTCCACCGGCCTCCTCGATTGGGGCCCTGTTCATCCAGCGTCAACGGCCTCTACTACCACGGGATCTTGTTCATCCAACCCCCACCGGGAACTGTTCATCAAGAGTCAGCTTCGATCGGCTTCAGTTAGCAGCAGTAGCGAAGGAATCACTCGGGTTCAGTTAACGGCAAGGGATCGATCGGGGTTCAGTAACGTAGCTAGTGCAATCGCTCGGGTTCAGATAGAGCCCAACGCCTCGCTCGGGTTCAGTTAGAGTGCAATGCCTCATACATACGCACGTACGTGTACGAGAGAAACGCACAAACCTCCATGCATCGCTTGGCCCCGACCACCCACCGTAACGGGGAACTCCCCGAAATTTTCCTCGTCCTCGTTTCTACCTCGATTTTTTCTGTCATGGACGACCCAAAGAATTTCATGCAGGTGCGTCTCCGGCCCACCCAGGACGAAGAGTCCATTTTTTGTCATGATTTTTTTTCATAGAAGTAGGAGCCCACCACATCTATAATGATACCGGGTTTTGTCACAATTATCGTCATAGAAGTGTCATAAGCATACCAGAAAAAAATAGTTCGGCCCAAAATGTCACGGATGTGTCTTTTTTTGTAGTGTCATCAAACAATGGTTCACCATACGTGCATGCTACGGGAATCACAAACTTTAACACAAGTATTTCTACAATCCACAATTACTCACTAGCATGACGCTAATATCATCATCTCTATATCTCAAAACAATCATAAGGAATCAAACTTCACATAGTATTCAATGCACTTTATATGAAAGTTTTTATTATATCCCTCTTGGATGCTCATCGTATTTGGACTAAATTCATAACCTATGCAAATTACCATGCTGTTTAGAGAGACTCTCAAAATAATATAAGTGAAGCATGAGAGCTTAATAATTTCTATATAATAATGCCACCGCCGTGCTCTAAAAAGATATAAGTGAAGCACTAGAGCGAAATTGCCTAGCTCAAAAGATATAAGTGAAGCACATAAAATATTCTAATAAATTCACGATTCATGCTTGTCCCTCTCAAAAGGTGTGTACATCAAGGATGATTGTGACAAACTAAAAAGCAAAGACTCATATCACACAAGACGCTCCAAGCACACATATCATGTGGTGAATAAAAATATAGCCTCAAGTGAATTTACCGATAGACGAAGATGAAAGAGGGGATGCCATCCGGGGCATTGATGACCCACAAGTATAGGGGATCTATCGTAGTCCTTTCGATAAGTAAGAGTGTCGAACCCAACGAGGAGCAGAAGGAAATGACAAGCGGTTTTCAATAAGGTATTCTCTGCAAGCACTGGACTTATCGGTAACAGATAGTTTTATGATAAGGTAATTTGTAACGGGTAACAAGTAACAAAAGTAAACAAGGTGCAGCAAGGTGGCCCAATCCTTTTTGTAGCAAAGGACAAGCCTGGACAAACTCTTATATAAACAAGGTGCGGCAAGGTGGCCCAATCCTTTTTGTAGCAAAGGACAAGCCTGGACAAACTCTAATATAAAGGAAAATGCTCCCGAGGACACATGGGTATTATCGTCAAGCTAGTTTTCATCACGCTCATATGATTCGCATTCGTTACTTTGATAATTTGATATGTGGGTGGACCGGTGCTTGGGTACTGCCCTTCCTTGGACAAGCATCCCACTTATGATTAACCCCTCTTGCAAGCATCCGCAACTACAAAAGAAGTATTAAGGTAAACCTAACCATAGCATGAAACATATGGATCCAAATCAGCCCCTTACGAAGCAACGCTTAAACTAGGGTTTGAGCTTCTGCACTCTAGCAACCCATCATCTACTTATTACTTCCCAATGCCTTCCTCTAGGCCCAAACAATGGTGAAGTGTCATGTAGTCGACGTTCACATAACACCACTAGAGGAGAGACAACATACATCTCATCAAAATATCGAGCGAATACCAAATTCACATGACTACTTATAGCAAGACTTCTCCCATGTCCTCGGGAACAAATGTAACTACTCACAAATCATATTCATGTTCATAATCGAGAGGGTATTAATATGCATAAAGGATCTGAACATATGATATTCCACCAAATAAACCAACTAGCATCAACTACAAGGAGTAATCAACACTACTAGCAACCCACAGGTACCAATCTGAGGTTTTGAGACAAAGACGGATACAAGAGATGAACTATGGTTTGAGAGGAGATGGTGCTGGTGAAGATGTTGATGGAGATTGACCCCCTCCCGATCAGAGGATCGATGGTGATGACGATGGTGATGATTCCCCCTCCCGGAGGGATGTTTCCCCGGCAGAACAGCTCCGCAAGAGCCCTAGATTGGTTTCGCCAGGTTCCGCCTCGAGACGGCGGTGCTTCGTCCCGAAAGCATCCTTCTGATTTTTTCCAGGGCGAAAGACTTCATATACCGAAAGATGGGCACCGGAGGCCTGCCAGGGGGCCCACGAGGCAGGGGGCGTGCCGAGGGGTGTAGGGCGCGCCCCCCACCCTCGTGGATGGTGGGTGGCCCCTCTCTGGTTCTTTATTCGCCCAATATTTTTTATATATTCCAAAACATGCCCCAGTGACATTTCAGGACTTTTGGAGTTGTGCAGAATAGTTTCTAATATTTGCTCCTTTTCCAGCCCAGAATTCCAGTTGCCGGCATTCTCCCTCTTCGTGTAAACCTTGTAAAATAAGAGAGAATAGGCATAAGTATTGTGACATAATGCGTAATAACAGCCCATAATGCAATAAATATTGATATAAAAGCATGATGCAAAATGGACGTATCAACTCCCCCAAGCTTAGACCTCGCTTGTCCTCAAGAGGAAGCCGATAAGGAAAAATATATCCACATGTTTAGAGATAGTGGTGTCGATAAAATAAAATACAAACATGAGGGCATCATGATCATTCCTATAACAACAACATATGTATATTTTCATATGATTTCTTATGCTAAAGTAACAATTTATTCACAATGTCAAGTATGAATCAGAAACTTCATTGAAAACTAACATACTATGATCTCGGTCATTGAAGCAATTGCAATTTATCATAACATCGGAAAGAGTCAATATAAGAGCTTTTCAGCAAGTCCACATACTCAACAATCATTTAGTCTTTCACAATTGCTAACACTCACGCAATACTTATGGGTACAAAGTTTTACTCGGACACAGAGAAAGATAGGGGCTTATAGTGTTGCCTCCCAACCTTTTACCTCAAGGGTAATTTCAACAATAATAGTTCATGATAACTTACATCCAATTGGATATATATATATATATATATATATATATATATCAGGATCTTTCCAACACAATGTGCTTGCCAAAGGATAAAATGTAAAAAGGAAAGGCGAAGGTCACCGCGACTCTTGCATAAGACATAAGACGAAAATAAAAGATGGGCCCTTCGCAGAGGGAAGTAGAGGTTGTCATGTGCTTTTATGGTTGGATGCACAAAATCTTAATGCGAAAGAACGTCACTTTATATTGCCACTTGTGATAGGGACCTTTATTATGCAGTCCGTCACTTTTATTTCTTCCATATCACAAGATCGTATAAAGCTTATTTTCTCCACACTAATAGATCATACATATTTAGAGAGCAATTTTTATTGCATCCAACAATGACAACTTACTTTAATGATCATACTCAATCCATAGGTAGGTATGGTGGACACTCATGGCAAAACTGGGTTTAAGGATATTCGGAAGCACAAGTAGTATCTCTACTTGGTGCAAAGAATTTGGCTAGTATGAGAGGGAAAGGCAAGCTCAACATATTGGATGATCCATGACAATATACTTTATTTCAGATATAAGAAAACATAACCCATTACGTTGTCTTCCTTGTCCAACATCAACCTTTTAGCATGTCATATTTTAATGAGTGCTCACAATCATAAAAGATATCCAAGATAGTCTATTTATATGTGAAAACCTCTCTTTCTTTATTACTTCCTATTAATTGCAACGATGACCAAAACTATGTTTGTCAACTCTCAACAACTTTTATTCATCATACTCTTTATATGTGAAGTCATTACTCTCCATAAGATCAATATGATCTCTTTATTTCTTTTTATTCTTTCTTTTATTCCCTCAAGATCATAGCAAGATAATCAAGCCCTTGACTCAAAACTAATCTTTATTATATATAGCTCACGAACTCTATTACATAGATGAATCATAAAGCAAAACTCAAAACTAGATCATACTAAAACTTTATTCTACTAGATCAAGATATTACCAAAAGGATCGAACTAACAAAAAGGGTAAAGATAGGAGTGTGATGGTGATACGATACCGGAGCAACTCCCCCAAGCTTGGCAGTTGCCAAGGGGAGTGCACATACCCATGTGTTTATGTCTCTTTCTTCGGAGGTGGTGATGTGATATTCTTGGCGATGATGCCCCTCAGGATATGATTCTCCTCCTCGAGCTTATTGACTTGCTGCTTGAGGTCCATTATTTCCTTATGGAGCTTACCCGTGACGGCTAAAGCTCCTTTCACCCAAGGATGTTGCATAGCTGCGGGAGAACAAGTAACACTATTTTTCATATTTTCATAAGAAAGAAATCTAACATTGGAAGGGATGACCGAGTTTGGAATAGCTGAGCTCTGTAGTTCCCCCATCGTGAATCCGGCTCGGAAATGAGATGTAACTTCTTGATCCTCCTCCATGGCACCTATCCTTTTCAAGTCGGCCTCCATCTCTTCCTCCGTTGATGGGCCAAAGTGGTCAGCATCGCTGTTTGCTCCTGGTCCCGGTGTCGGATGAGACACCCGACTCTCCCTGACTGACTCTTGAGAAGACATCTTGCTCTAGTCTGCGGTAGAAACAACTCAAAACAAAAACATAGGATATTTGTGTGGTACGGTGGTCAAAACCTTCGGGAGATTATATAATGAATTTTTACTGACCAAAAGAAGTATCGTGCAAGAAAACGGAGTCCGGAGAGCACACGAGGTGCCCACGAGGCAGGGGGGGCGCACCCTTCACCCTCGTGGATGCCTCGTGTCCTTTTCGGACTACTTCTTATTTTCCTATTTTCTTAAATATTCCAAAATGGAGAAAACTGCTATTAGAACTGTTTTGGAGTCGGTTTACTTACTATCACATACCTATTCCTTTTCGGAGTCTGAAACGTTCTGGAAATTGTCCCTTATGTATTCCTCCGGGGTTACGGTTTCAATAACATTAGTTTCACCATTTACAGTTTCAACATTTATGGGATTACCTGAGATATAATGTTTGATTCTTTGACCGTTCACCACCTTCGGATTTGTGCCTTCGAAGTTGTTAATTTTTATGGCACCGGAATGATAGACCTCCTCGATAACGTAAGGGCCTTCCCATTTAGAGACGAGTTTTCCTGCAAAAATCATAAACGAGAGTTGTACAGCAAAACATAATCACCTACATTAAACTCACATTTTTTGTATCCTTTTGTCGCATCTTTTAACCTTTTCCTTAAACAGTTTGGCATTCTCATAGGCTTGGGTTCTCCACTCATCAAGTGAGCTAATGTCAAATAGTCTCTTTTCAGCAGCAAGTTTGAAATCATAATTGAGCTCTTTATTGGCCCAATATGCCTTATGTTCTAGTTCGAGAGGTAAGTGACATGCTTTTCCATAAACCATTTTATACGGAGACATACCCATAGGATTTTTATATGCTTTTCTATAGGCCCATAATGCATCATCAAGTTTCTTGGACCAATTCTTTCTAGATCTATTAGCAGTCTTTTGTAGAATTAATTTGATCTCTCTATTACCCAGTTCTACTTGACCACTGGACTGTGGATGATAAGGAGATGCAGTTCTATGATTAACATCGTACTTAGCAAGCATTTTACGAAAAGAACCATGAATAAAGTGTGAACCACCATCAGTCATTAAGTATCTAGGGACTCCAAACCTCGGAAAAATAACTTCATTAAGCATCTTAATATAGGTGTTATGATCCGCACTACTAGTTGGAATAGCTTCTACCCACTTAGTAACGTAATCAACAACAACTAAAATATGTGTATACCCATTAGAGGAAGGAAACAGTCCCATATAATCAAAGCCCTAAACATAAAATGGTTCAATAACAAGTGAATAGTTCATAGGCATTTCTTGACATCTACTAATATTACCAATTCTTTGACATTCATCACATGACAAGACAAACTTACGGGCGTCCTTGAAGAGAGTAGGCCAATAAAAACTGGATTGCAATATGTTATGTGCAGTTCTATCTCCAGCGTTGTGTCCTCCATAGGCCTCGGAGTGACACTTGCGTAGGATCTCCTGTTCATGCTTAGGTACACAACGTCTAATAACACCATCTACTCCTTCTTTATAAAGGTTTGGGTCATCCCAGAAGTAATGTCTTAAATCACAGAAAATCTTTTTCTTTTGCTGGTATGGGAAACTAGGTGGTATAAATTTAGCAACAATGTAATTAGCATAATCAGCATACCATGGAGCGATCTGAGAAGCATTTATGATAGCTAATTGTTCATCCGGACGCTATCATCAATAGGGAGTGGTCATCAAGAACATTTTCTAACCTAGACAAGTTATGCATAGCAGGGTTCTCGGCTCCCTTTCTATCAATAATATGCAAATCAAATTCTTGTAGTAGGAGAACCCATCTAATAAGCCTAGGTTTAGCATCTTTCTTTTCCATAAGATATTTAATAGCAGCATGATTAGTGTGAACAGTTACTTTAGAATAAAAAATATAAGGTCTCAACTTATCACAAGCAAATACAACTGCTAAAAATTCTTTTTTAGTAGTAGCATAATTTCTCTGGGCACTGTCTAGAGTTTTACTAGCATATTGAATAACATTTAATTTCTTATCAACTCTTTGTCCTAGAACAGCACCTACAACATAATCACTAGCATCACACATAATTTCAAAGGGTAAATTCCAATCAGGTGGCTGAATAGTAGGTGCAGAAATCAAAGCTTTCTTAAGTATTTCAAATGCTTCTACACAATCATCATCAAAGACAAAAGGAACATCTTTTTGTAAGAGATTAGTCAGAGGCCTAGATATTTTTGATAAGTCTTTAATGAACCTCCTATAAAAACCGGCATGACCAAGGAAACTTCTTATACCTTTAATGTCCTTAGGACACGGCATCTTTTCAATAGCATCAACTTTAGCTTTATCAACTTCAATACCTCTTTCAGAAATTTTATGCCCCAAGACAATACCTTCATTAACCATAAAGTGGCACTTCTCCCAATTCAACACAAGGTTAGTTTCTTCACATCTCTACAAAACTCGATCAAGGTTGCTTAAGCAATCATCAAAAGAAGTTCCATATACGGAAAAATCATCCATGAAAACCTCAACAATCTTTTCACAAAAATCAGAGAATATAGCCATCATGCATCTTTAAAAGGTAGCAGGTGCATTGCATAAACCCGGAAGGCATACGTCTATAAGAAAAGGTACCGAAAGGGCAAGTAAAAGTGGTCTTTTCTTGATCCTCTTTTGACACATGTATTTGAGAGAAACCAGAATAACCGTCTAGAAAGCAAAAATGTGTATGTTTGGATAATCTTTCTAGCATTTGATCAATAAAAGGTAAAGGGTAATGATCCTTTTTAGCAGCTTTATTTAATTTGCGGAAATCAATTAACATTCTATAACCTGTAACAATTCTTTGTGGGATCAATTCATCTTTATCATTAGGAACAACAGTAATACCTCCCTTCTTAGGGACACAATGGACATGACTTACCCACTGACTATCAACAACATGATAAATTATACCTGCCTCCAGAAGCTTTAGTATTTCTTTTCTTACCACTTCTTTCATCTTAGGATTTAACCCTCGTTCGTGATCAACAACCAGTTTAGCGTCTTTCTCGAATTTTATTTTGTGCTAGCATAGAGTGGGACTAATGCCCTTAAGATCATCTAGAGTATATCCAATAGCAGCACGGTACTTCTTCAGAGTTTTCAATAATTTATCTTCTTCCTGCTCTGAAAGATTAGCACTAATAATAACAGGATATATCTTCTTTTCATCAAGATAAGCATATTTAAGAGTATCAGGTAATGGTTTAAGCTCAAACACGGGATCACCCTTGGGTGGAGGAGGATCCCCTAGAATTTCAACATGCAAGTTGTGTTTCAAAATAGGTCCCTGTTTAAAGAATACTTCATCTATTTCCCTTCTTTCATTCATAAACATATCATTTTCATGGTCTAACAAATATTGATCTAAAGGATCATTAGGAGGCACGACAATAGAAGCAAGACCAATAATTTCATCTTTACTAGGCAATTCTTTATCATGGGGTTGTCTACAAAATTTAGCAAAATTAAAATCATGAGACATATCCCCTAAACCAATAGTAACAACATCCTTTTTGCAATCTATCTTAGCATTAACAGTATTCAAGAAGGGTCTACCAAATATAAAGGGGCAAAAGTTATCTTGTGGGGAACCAAGAACAAGAAAATCAGTAGGATATTTAACTTTCCCACACAAGACCTCAACATCTCTAACAATCCCAACTGGTGAAATTGCATCTCTATTGGCAAGCTTAATTGTAACATCAATTTCTTCTATCTTAGTAGGTGCAATATCATGCATAATTTCTTTGTATAAAGAATGAGGTATTGCACTTGCACTAGCACCCATATCACATAAGCCATGATAGCAATGATGTCCTATTTTAACAGAAATAACAGGCATGCCTACAACAGGTATATGTTTATTTTTAGTATCGGGTCTAGAAATTCTAGCAGCTTCATCACAGAAGTAAATAACATGCCCATCAATATTATCAACCAAGAGATCTTTAACCATAGAAATACTAGGTTCAACTTTAATTTGCTCAGGGGGTGTAGGTGTCCTAGTATTACTCTTACAAACCACAGTTGAAGCTTTAGCATGATCCTTTATTCTCGCAGGGAAAGGTGGTTTCTCAATATAAGCGGTAGGAACAATAGGATCAACATTATAAGTGATAGTCTTTTCTTCAACTTTAATAGGTTCAACTACTTTTACTTCAATGGGAGGATGATATTTAAACCACTTCTCCTTAGGGAGATCAACATGAGTAGCAAATGATTCGTAGAAAGAAGCTACTATCTCAGGGTCAAGTCCATATTTAGTGCTAAATTCACAGAAAACATCGGTATCCATAAAAGATTTAACACAATCAAACTTAGGTGTTATATCTGACTCCTTACCTTCATCGAGTTCCCAATCTTCAGAGTTGCGTTTAATTCTTTCCAATAAATCCCATCTGAATTCAATAGTATTCATCATAAAAGAACCGGTACAAGAAGTTTCAAGCATGGAGCGATTATTGAGAGAAAGCCGAGCATAAAATTTTTGAATAATAATTTCTCTTGAGAGCTCATGATTGGGGCATGAATATAACATTGACTTAAGCCTCCCCCAAGGTTGAGCAATGCTTTCTCCTTCACGAGGCCAAAATTTATATATATAATTACGATCACGATGAACAAGATGCATAGGATAAAACATCTGATGAAATTCCAATTTCAGTCGGTTGTAGTTCCATGATCCCATATCATCACATAGCCTAAACCATGTCAATACCTTTCCCTTCAAAGATAAATGGAATATCTTCTTCTTGATAACATCCTCGGGCATACCTGTTGTTGGGGAACGCAGTAATTTCAAAAAAAATCCTACGCACACGCAAGATCATGGTGATGCATAGCAACGAGAGGGGAGAGTATTGTCCATGTACCCTCGTAGACCGAAAGCGGAAGCGTTATAACAATGCGGTTGATGTAGTCGTACGTCTTCACGGCCCGACCGATCAAGCACCGAAACTACGACACCTCCGAGTTCTAGCACACGTTCAGCTCGATGACGATCCCGGACTCGATCCGGCAAAGTGTCGGGGATGAGTTACATCGACCTGACGGCGTGGTGACGATCTTGATGTTCAACCGTCGCAGGGCTTCGCCTAAGTACCGCTACAATATTATCGAGGACTATGGTGGAGGGGGGCACCGCACACGGCTAAGAGATCTCAAGGATCAATTGTTGTGTCTCTAGGGTGCCCCCCTGCCCCCGTATATAAAGGAGCAAGGGGGAGGTGCGGCCGGCCAGGAGGAGGCGCGCCAGGAGGAGTCCTACTCCCACCGGGAGTAGGACTCCCTCCCTTCCTTGTTGGAGTAGGAGAGGAGAGGGAAGGAGAGAGAGGGGGAAAGGAAAGGCACCGCCCCCCCTCCTTGTCCAATTCGGACTTGGGGGGGAGGGGCGCGCGGCTGCCCCTTGGCCGCCTCTCCTCTTCCTCCACTTGGGCCCATGAGGCCCATTAACCTCCGAGGGGGTTCCGGTAACCCTGGTACTCAAGATATATCCGATAACTCCCGGAACCATTCCAGTGTCCGAATATAGTCATCCAATATATCAATCTTCATGTCTTGACCATTTCGAGACTCCTCGTCATGTCCGTGATCACATCCGGGACTCCGAACAACCTTCGGTACATCAAAAACTATAAACTCATAATAAAACTGTCATCGTAACGTTAAGCGTGCGGACCCTACATTTGAGAACAATGTAGACATGACCTAGAACTGTTTCCGGTCAATAACCAATAGCGGAACCTGGATGCTCATATTGGCTCCTACATATTCTACGAAGATCTTTATCGGTCAAACCGCATAACAACATACGTTGTTCCCTTTGTCATCGGTATGTTACTTGGCCGAGATTCGATCGTCGGTATCCAATACCTAGTTCAATCTCGTTACCGGCAAGTCTCTTTACTCGTTACGTAATGCATCATTCCGTAACTAACTCATTAGCTACATTGCTTGCAAGGCTTATAGTGATGTGCATTACCGAGAGGGCCCAGAGATACCTCTCCGACAATCGTAGTGACAAAACCTAATCTCGACATACGCCAACCCAACATGTACCTTTGTAGACACCTGTAGAGCTCCTTTATAATCACCCAGTTACGTTGTGACGTTTGGTAGCACACAAAGTGTTCCTCCGGTAAACGGGAGTTGCATAATCTCATAGTTATAGGAAATTGTATAAGTCATGAAGAAAGCAATAGCAATATACTAAACGATCAAGTGCTAAGCTAATGGAATGGGTCAAGTCAATCACATCATTCTCCTAATGATGTGATCCCTTTAATCAAATGACAACACATGTCTATGGTTAGGAAACATAACCATCTTTGCTTAATGAGCTAGTCAAGTAGAGGCATACTAGTGACATTAAGTTTGTCTATGTATTCACACATGTATCATGTTTCCGGTTAATACAATTCTAGCATGAATAATAAACATTTATCATGATATGAGGAAATAAATAATAACTTTATTATTGCCTCTAGGGCATACTTCCTTCAGTCTCCCACTTGCACTAGAGTTAATAATCTAGATTACCACAAGAATGATTCTAACACCCATGAAGTCTTGGTGCTGATCATGTTTTGCTCGTGGAAGAGGCTTAGTCAACGGGTCTGCAACATTCAGATCCGTATGTATCTTGCAAATCTCTATGTCTCCCACCTGGACTTGGTCTCGGATGGAATTGAAGCGTCTCTTGATGTGCTTGGTCCTCTTGTGAAATCTGGATTCCTTTGCCAAGGCAATTCCTCATTTGCTGCTTCCGAAGCAGCTATGTACTCCGTTTCGCATGTAGATCCCGCCACGACGCTTTGTTTAGAACTACACCAACTGACAGCTCCACCGTTCAATATAAACACGTATCCGGTTTGCGATTTAGAATCGTCCGGATCGTGTCAAAGCTTACATCGGCGTAACCATTTACGACTAGCTCTTTGTCACCTCCATAAGCGAGAAACATATCCTTAGTCCTTTTCGGTATTTGGGATATTCTTGACCGCTGTCCGATGATCCACTCTGGATTACTTTGGTACCTACCTGCCAAGCTTATTGCTAAGCACACGCGTCGGTCCGTACACAGCATTGCATACATGATAGAGCCTATGGCTGAAGCATAGGGAACATCTTTCATTTTCTCTCTATCTTACATTGTGGTCGGGCATTGAGTCGACTCAACTTCACACCTTGTAACACGGGCAAGAACCCTTTCTTTGCACGATGCATTTTGAACTTTTTAGAACTTTATCAAGGTATGTGCTTTGTGAAAGTCCAATTAAGCGTCTTGATCTATCTCTATAGATCTTGATGCCCAATATATGTGACTTCACCGAGGTCTTTCATTGAAAAACTTTTATTCAAGTATCCCTTTATGCCATCCAGAAATTCTATATCATTTCCAATTAACAATATGTCATCTACATATAATATCAGAAATGCTACAGAGCTCCCACTCACTTTCTTGTAAATACATGCTTCTCCTAAAGTCTGTATGAAACCATATGCTTTGATCACACTATCAAAGCGTTTATTCCAACTCCCAGAGGCTTGCACCAGTCCATAAATGGATCATTTGGAGCTTGCACACTTTGTTAGCACCTTTTGGATCGACAAAACCTTCCGGTTGCATCATATACAACTCTTCTTCCGTAAATCCATTCAGAATGCAGTTTTGACATCCATTTGCCAAATTTCATAATCATAAAATGCGGCAATTGCTAACATGATTCGGACAGACTTAAGCATCGCTTCTGGTGAGAAAGTCTCATCGTAGTCAACCCCTTGAACTTGTCGAAAACCTTTCGCAACAAGTCGAGCTTTGTAGATAGTTACATTACCATCAGCGCCAGTCTTCTTCTTGAAGATCCATTTATTTTCTATGGCTTGCCGATCATCGGGCAAGTCAACCAAAGTCCATACTTTGTTCTCATACATGTATCCCATCTCAGATTTCATGGCCTCAAGCCATTTCACGGAATCTGGGCTCATCATCGCTTCCTCATAGTTCGTGGGTTCGCCATGGTCAAGTAACATGACTTCCAGAATAGGATTACCGTAAATTTCAACACACTATATAAATGTTTCCTTACCAAATTCCACTTACCAAAGGCGCTTCACTCCCCGGCAACGGTGCAGAAAAGAGTCTTGATGACCCACAAGTATAGGGGATCTATCGTAGTCCTTTCGATAAGTAAGAGTGTCGAACCCAACGAGGAGCAAAAGGAAATGACAAGCGGTTTTCAATAAGGTATTCTCTGCAAGCACGAAATTATCGATGTGAGATAGTTTTGTGATAAGGTAATTTGTAACGGGTAACAGGTAACAAAAGTAAACAAGGTGCAGCAAGGTGGCCCAATCCCTTTTGTAGCAAAGGACAAGCCTGGACAAACTCTTATATAATGGAAAATGCTCCTGAGGACACATGGGAATTATCGTCAAGCTAGTTTTCATCACGCTCATATGATTCACGTTCGTTACTTTGATAATTTGATATGTGGGTGGACCAGTGCTTGGGTACTGCCCTTACTTGGACAAGCATCCCACTTATGATTAACCCCTCTTGCAAACATCCGCAACTACAAAAGAAGTATTAAGGTAAACCTAACCATAGCATGAAACATATGGATCCAGATCAGCCCCTTACGAAGCAACGCATAAACTAGGGTTTAAGCTTCTGTCACTCTAGCAACCCATAATCTACTTATTACTTCCCAATGCCTTCCCCTAGGCCCAAATAATGGTGAAGTGTCATGTAGTCGACGTTCACATAACACCACTAGAGGAAAGACAACATACATCTCATCAAAATATCGAACGAATACCAAATTCACATGACTACTTATAGCAAGACTTCTCCCATGTCCTCAGGAACAAACGTAACTACTCACAAATCATATTCATATTGATAATCAGAGGGGTATTAATATGCATAAAGGATCTGAACATATGATCTTCCACCAAATAAACCAACTAGCATCAACTACAAGGAGTAATCAATAGTACTAGCAACCCGCAGGTACCAATCTGAGGTTTTGAGACAAAGATCGGATACAAGAGATGAACTAGGGTTTGAGAGGAGATGGTGCTGGTGAAGATGTTGATGGAGATTGACCCCCTCCCGATGAGAGGATCGATGGTGATGACGATGGTGATGATTTCCCCCTCCCGGAGGGATGTTTCCCCGGTAGAACAGCTCCGCCAGAGCCCTAGATTGGTTTCGCCAGGTTCCACCTCGAGACGGCGGCGCTTCGTCCCGAAAGCTTCCTTCTGATTTTTTCCAGGGCGAAAGACTTCATATAGCAAAAGATGGGCACCGGAGGCCTGCCAGGGGGCCCACGAGGCAGGGCGCGCGTCCCCACCCTCGTGGATGGTGGGTGGCCCCCCTCTGGTTCTTTCTTCGCCCAATATTTTTTATATATTCCAAAACGTGCCTCCGTGAAGTTTCAGGACTTTTGGAGTTGTGCAGAATAGGTTTCTAACATTTGCTCCTTTTCCAGCCCAGAATTCCAGCTGTCGGCATTCTCCCTCTTCGTGTAAACCTTGTAAAATAAGAGAGAATGGGCATAAGTATTGTGACATAATGTGTAATAACAGCCCATAATGCAATAAATATCGATTTAAAAGCATGATGCAGAATGGGCGTATCAGGCATCCCCAAGCTTAGATGCTTGGTTGTCCTTGAATATTACCTTGGGGTGCCTTGGGCATCCCCAAGCTTAGGCTCTTGCCACTCCTTATTCCGTAGTCCATCAAATCTTTACCCAAAACTTGAAAACTTCACAACACAAAACTCAATAAAAAACTCATGAGATCCGTTAGTATAAGAAAATAAATCATCACTTTTTGGTACTGTTGCGAACTCATTCTTTATTTATATTGGTGTAATATCTACTGTATTCCAACTTCTCCATGGTTCATACCCCCCGATACTACCCATAGATTCATCAAAATAAGCAAACAGCACATAGAAAACAAATCTGTCAAAAACAGAACAGTCTCTAGCAATCTGAAAACTTTGAATACTTCTGTAACTCCAAAAATTCTGAAAAATTAGGACAACCTGGGAAATTTGTATATCAATCTTGTGTAAAAAATTCAGATCAAAAGCACGCATATGTGATTTTTGAAAATTACTTTTCTGGGCACAAAAGTTTCTGTTTTTCAGTAAGATCAAATCAACTATCACCGTAAGCCATCCCAAAGGTCTTACTTGGCTCAAACACTAGTTTAAAACATAAAAACACATCTAACAAGAGGCTAGATGAAAAAATTGTTGAAAAAAAGAACCAAAAAAGCAAGAACAAAAAAATGGTTTGCCTCCCAACAAGCGCTATTGTTTAACGCCCCTAGCTAGGCATAGATCATAGATCTAGGTATTGTCATCTTTGGTATGCGACTCCTCAATTACACCTTTGGACCTTATAGGAGGTTCTTTAATCTTATCTATAATCACACTCCTTGGTAAGAAATCAAGAAATTCATTCGTAACAAAAGGTTTCTTCATGATATTGACAAAACGAGGGTGAACACTTATCATCTTAAGATCTTCACTTTCCCCACTAGACGATTCCCTCTATTTTTAGGAACATAAATAAACTTAGCAGCCTTGTTGGAAGGAAAATTTGGGGTAGTTTTAACGGAAGCAAAAGCGGAACCCAAGTTAGTAATAATATTCCCCAACTTATCAATCCTAGTGGAACCTTGATCTAACTTCTCATTAAGTATTTTTTTAGAAATGGAGGAGGACCCATGGGTTCTTTTTCCTTAAGATTCTTCAAAGTAACTCCAACCTTTGATCCATATTGAGTGATGTGATTATGAATCTTTTTATCCAAGTTTTCAATAAGATCTACGGTAGCAATTGTATTCTCAATAATATCAAGCCTTTGCATCACATGTTCCAAATTTAAAATAGCTTCATTAACCATAAGAGGTGGTGAGCCTACCAAATCTACCATAGCATTATAAGCATCCAAAGAGTGGCTTACCAAGAAATTCCCCCGGTAATGGTAACTAGAACATATCTATTCCAAGGAGTAACACCCACATAAAAAATTCAAAGGGAACAGTAGTAGATTGCTTACGAGTAGATCTATTTTGAGCATTGCAAATTGTATACCAAGCATCTTTTAAATTTTCTCCCTCCCTTTGCTTAAAATTAAGAACTTCACTCTTGGGGGTACTAGTAATGGTAGGGGGATTATCCATGAGAGCAAATCAAACGATCTAGCACATGAGCAAACAAAAGGCGAACGAAAAGACGAACGGAAGAAGGGCGAATAAAAAGGCAAATCTTTTTTATTTTTCTGGAAACGTTTTTAGAAGTGGGGGGAGGAAAACAAGAGGCAAATGGCAAATAATGTAATGCAAAAGATGACAGTTTATGATGGGTACTTGGTAGGCTTGATGTAGATCTCCCCGGCAACGGCGCTAGAAATTCTTCCTGTTACTTCTTGAGCTTGCGTTGGTTTTTCCCTTGAAGAGGAAAGGGTGATGCAGCAATGTAGAGATAAGCATTTTCCTCAGTTGAGAACCTAGGTATCAATGCAGTAGGAGAAACACGCAAGTTCTCAATATATGCACCTACACAAACAATCCAACACTTGCACCCAACGTGAAAAAGGGGTTGTCAATCCCTTCACAGTCACTTGCAAATTGGAGATCTGATAGAGATAGATATAAAAGATTACTAAAACGTAAAAGTAAATAAATTGCAGCAAGGTATTTTGGCATATAGATATGAAAATATATGAAGGAAAATAGACCCGGAGGCCATAAGTTTCACTAGAGGCTTCTCTCTTGAAGGTAAATAATACGGTGGGTGAACAAATTACTGTCGAGCAATTGATAGAAAAGCGCAAAGTTATGAAGATATCCAAGGCAATGATTATGAATATAGGCATCATGTCCGTGTCAAGTAGACCGACTCCTGCCTGCATCTACTACTATTACTTCACACATCGACCGCTATCCAGCATGCATCTAGAGTATTAAGTTCATAAAGAGCGGTGTGACGCCTTAAGTAAGATGACATGATGTAGAGGGATAAACTCAAGCAATATGATGAAAATCCCATCTTTTTACCCTTGATGGCAACAATACAATACGTGTCTCACTACCCCTACTTTGTCACTGGGTGAAATCACGCAAGATTGAACCCAAAACTAAGCACCTCTCCCATTGCAAGAAAAACCAATCTAGTTGGCCAAACCAAACCTATAATTCGAAGAGAAATACAAAGATATTAAATCATGCATATAAGAATTTATAGAAGATTCAAATAATATTCATAGATAAGCTGATCATAAATCCACAATTCATCGATCTCGACAAACACACCACAAAAGAAGATTACATCAGGTAGATCTCCAAGAACATCGAGGAGAACATGGTACTGAGAATCAAAGAGAGACAAGAAGTCATCTAGCTACTAGCTATGGACCCAGAGGTATGTGGTAAACTACTCACGCTTCATGGAAGGGCAATAGGGTTGATGTAGATGTTGGGGAACGTAGTAATTTCAAAATTTTCCTACGCACACGCAAGATCATGGTGATGCATAGCAACGAGAGGGGAGAGTGTTGTCTACGTACCCTCGTAGACCGAAGCGGAAGCGATCACAACGTAGAGGAAGTAGTCGTGCGTTCTCCTCGCGATCCAACCGATCCAGCGCCGTTACTCGGCGCCTCCGAGTTCTTGGCACACGTTCAGCTCGGTGGCGCTCCTCGAGCTCCGATCCAGCAAAGCTCGGGGAGAGAGAGTTCCGTCAACCTGACGGCATGGTGACGATCTTGATGTTCTACTGACGCGAGGCTTCGCCTAAGCACCGCTACGATATGAGCGAGGTGGAATATGGTGGAGGGGCACCGCTGCACGGCTAAGGAGCGATCTCAAGGATCAACTTGTGTGTTCTAGGGTGCCCCCTGCCCCGTATATAAAGGAGCAAGGGGAGGGCCGGCCGGCCCTAGGAGGCGGCGCCAAGGGAGGGAGTCCTCCTCCTGGTGGGAGTAGGACTCCCCTTTCCTAGTCCAACTAGGAAGGAGGAAGGGGAAGGAAAGAGAGGAGAGGAAGAGAGGGAAGGGGGCGCGCCCCCTCCTGTCCAATTCGGACTCCCCATGGAAGCGCGCCACCTCTGGTGCGGCACTCTCTCTCCCTCTTGGCCCAATAAGGCCCATTACTTCCCGGGGTTCCGGTAACCCTCCGGCACTCGATTTTCTCCGAAACTTCCGGAACCTTTCCGTGTCCGAATATAGCTGTCCAATATATCAATCTTTATGTCTCGATCATTTCGAGACTCCTCGTCATGTCCGTGATCACATCCGGACTCGAACTCCTTGGTACATCAAAATACACAAAACTCATAATATAACCGTCATCGAAACCTTAAGCGTGCGGACCCTACGGTTCGAGAACAATGTAGACATGACCGAGACACGTCTCCGGTCAATAACCAATAAGCGGGACCTGGATGCCCATATTGGCTCCTACATATTCTCTGAAGATCTTTATCGGTCGGGACCGCATAACAACATACGTTGTTCCCTTTGTCATCGGTATGTTACTTGCCCGAGATTCGATCGTCGGTATCCAATACCTAGTTCAATCTCAATTCTTGGCAAGTCTCTTTACTCGTTCCGTAATACATCATCTCACAGCTAACTCATTAGTTGTAATGCTTGCAAGGCTTAGTGATGTGTATTACCGAGAGGGCCCAGAGATACCTCTCCGACAATCGGAGTGACAAATCCTAATCTCGAAATACGCCAACCCAACATCGCCTTTGGAGACACAGTAGTACTCCTTTATAATCACCCAGATTACGTTGTGACGTTTGGTAGTACCCAAAGTGTTCCTCCGGTGGCAGGAGTTGCATATTCTCATAGTTATAGGAACATGCATAAGTCATGGATAAAAGCAATAGCAACATACTAAGCGATCGCGTGCTAAGCTAATGGAATGGGTCATGTCAATCAGATCATTCAACCAATGATGTGACCTTGTTAATCAAATGACAACTCCTTTGTCTATGGTTAGGAAACATAACCATCTTTGATTTAACAAGCTAGTCTAGTAGAGGCATACTAGTGACACTCTGTTTGTCTATGTATTCACACATGTATTATGTTTCCGGTTAATACAATTCTAGCATGAACAATAAACATTTATCATGAAATAAGGAAATAAATAATAACTTTATTATTGCCTCTAGGGCATATTTCCTTGATCTCCCACTTGCACTAGAGTCAATAATCTAGTTCACATCGCCATGTGATTTAACATCAATAGTTCACATCTATATGTGGTTAACACCCATAGTTCACATCGACATGTGACCAACACCCAAAGGGTTTACTAGAGTCGATAATCTAGCTCACATCGCTATGTGATTAACACCCAAAGAGTACTAAGGTGTGATCATGTTTTGTTTGTGAGAGAAGTTTAGTCAATGGGTCTGCCACATTCAGATCCGTATGTATTTTGCAAATTTCTATGTCTACAATGCTCTTGCGGAGCTACTCTAGCTAATTGCTCCCACTTTCAATATGTATCCAGATTGAGACTCAGAGTCATCTAGATTAGTGTTTAAAACTTGCATCGGCGTAACCCTTCTGACGAACCTTTTCACTTCCATAATCGAGAAACACATCCTTATTCTACTAAGGATAATTTTGACCGCTGTCCATTGATCTACTCCTAGATCACTATTGCACTCCTTGCCAAGCTTAGTGGTAGGGTATGCAATAGATCTGGTACATGATATGACATACTTTATAGAACCTATGGCTGATGCATAGGGAATGACTTTCATTCTCTTTCTATCTTCTGCCGTGGTCGGGTTTTGAGTCTTACTCAATCTCACACCTTGTAACACAGTAAGAACTCTTTCTTTAGTGTTCCATTTTGAACTACTTCAAAATCTTGTCAAGGTATGTATTCATTGAAAAACTTATCAAGCGTCTTGATCTATCTCTATAGATCTTGATGCTCAATATGTAAGCAGCTTCACCGAGGTCTTTCTTTGAAAAAACTCCTTTCAAACACTCCTTTATTCTTTGCAGAATAATTCTACATTATTTCCGATCAACAATATGTCATTCACATATACTTTATCAGAAAGGCTGTAGTGCTCCCACTCACTTTCTTGTAAATACAGGTCTTTCCAAAAGTCTATATAAAATCATATGCTTTGATCAACACATCAAAGCGTATATTCCAACTCCGAGATGCTTGCACCAGTCCATTGATGGATCATTTGGAGCTTGCACATTTTGTTAGCTCCTTTAGGATTGACAAAACCTTCTGGTTGCATCATATACAACTCTTCTTTAATAAATCCATTAAAGAATGTAGTTTTGACATCCATTTGCCAGATTTCATAAAATGTGGCAATTGCTAACATGATTCGGACAGACTTAAGCATCGCTACAGATTGAGAAAATCTCATTGTAGTCAACACCTTGAACTTGTCAAAAACCTTTTGTGACAAGTCGAGCTTTGTAGATAGTAACACTACTATCGGTGTCCGTCTTCCTCTTGAAGATCCATTTATTTAACATGGCTTTGCTGGTCATCGAGCAAGTCAATCAAAGTCCATACTTTTGTTCTCATACATGGATCATATCTCGATTTTATGGCCTCAAGCCATTTCGCGGAATCTGGGCTCATCATCGCTTCCTCATAGTTCGTGGGTTCATCATGGTCTAGTAACATGAATTCCAGAACATGATTACCGTACTACTCTGGTGCGGATCTTACTCTGGAAGACCTACGAGGTTTGGTAGCAACTTGATCTGAAGTTTCATGATCATCATCATTAACTTCCTCACTAATTGGTGTAGGAATCACAGGAACTGATTTCTATGATGAACTACTTTCCAATAAGGGAGAAGGTATAATTACCTCATCAAGTTCTACTTTCCTCCCACTCACTTCTTTCGAGAGAAACTTCTTCTCTAGAAAGGATCCATCTTAACAACGAAAAACTTGCCTTCGGATCTGTGATAGAAGGTGTACCCAATAGTTACCTTTGGGTATTCTATGAAGACGCACTTCTCCGATTTGGGTTTGAGCTTATCGGTGAAAACTTTTTCACATAAGCATCACAACTCCAAACTTTTAAGAAAGCAGACTTAGGTTTCTTTGTTAAACCATAGTTCATATGGTGTCGTCTCAATGGATTTAGATGGTGCCCTATTAAACGTGAATGCATTTGTCTCTAATGCATAACCCCAAAATGATAGTGGTAAACCGATAAGAGACATCATAGATCGCACCATATCAAATAAAGTGCATTCTGACGTTCGGACACACCATAATATTGTGGTGTTCGGTGGCGTGAGCTGTGAAACTATTCCACATTATTTTAATTGAAGACCAAACTCGTAACTCAATTATTCGTCTTTGCGATTAGATCGCATGTAAACTTTATTTGCGTGTTACGATGATTTTTCCACTTCACTCTGTAATTCTTTGAACCTTTCAACTATTTCAGACTGCTGTTTAATCAAGTAGAGTTACCCATATCTGCTCAAATCATCTTGTGAAAGTCGGAAAATAACGATACTTGCCACGAGCATCAACACTCATTGGATCGCATACATCGGTATGTATTATTTCCAATAAGTCAAGAGCTTGTTCCATTGTTAGGAGAAGCGGAGCTTTAGTCATCTTGCCCAAAGCGGCACGGTTACTTAAAGCATCAAATGATTCATAATCAAGTGATTCCAAAAGTCCATCGACATGGAGTTTTCTTCATGCGCTTTACACCAATATGACCTAAGCGGCGGTGCCACAAATAAGTTGCACTATCATTATTAACTTTGCATCTTTTTGGTTTCAATATTATGAATATGTGTATCACTATGATCGAGATCCAATGTTTCATTTTAATTGGGTGTGTTACCATATAAGGTTTTATTCATGTAAACAGATCAACAATTTATTCTCTTACTTAAATGAATAACCGTATTGCAATAAACATGATCAAATCATACTTATGCTCAACTCCAAATAACACTTATTTAGGTTCCATACTAATCCCAAAAGTATAGGGAGTGTGCGATGATGATCATATCAATCTTGGAACTACTTCCAACACTCATCTTCACTTCCCCTTCAACTAGTTTTACATTCATTACGCAACTCCCGTTTCAAGTTACTACTCTTAGCAACCGAACCAGTATCAAATACCGAGGGGTTGCTACGAACACTAGTAAAATACACATCAATAATCTGTATCTCAAATATACCTTTGTTCACTTTGTCATCCTTCTTATCCGCCAAATACTTGGGGTAGTTCCGCTTCTAGTGACCAGTTCCATTGCAGCAAAAGCACTTAGTCTCGTGCTTAGGTCCAGACTTGGGCTTCTTCACTCGAGCAACAACTTGCTTGCCGTTCTTCTTGAAGTTCCCCTTCTTCCCTTTGCCCTTTTCCTTGAGACTAGTGGTCTTGTCAATCATCAACACTTGATGCTCTTTCTTGATTTCTACCTTCGTCGATTTCAACATCACGAAGAGCTCGGGAATCGTTTTCGTCATCCCTTGCATACTATAGTTCATCACGAAGTTCTAGTAACTTAGTGTTGGTGACTAGAGAATTACATCAATCACTATCTTATCTGGAAGATTAACTCCCACTTGATTCAAGCGATTGAAGTACCGGACAATCGAGAACATGCTCACTAGTTGAGCAATTCTCTTCCATCTTTTAGCTATAGAACTTGTTGGAGATTTCATATCTCTCAACTCGGTATTTGCTTGAAATATTAACTTCAATTCCTGGAACATCTCATATGGTCCATGACGTTCAAAACGTCTTTGAAGTCCCGATTCTAAGCTGTTAAGTATGGTGCACTAAACTATCAAGTAGTCATCATATTGAGCTAGCCAAACGTTCATAACGTCCACATTTGCTCCTGCAATAGGTGCATCACCTAGCGGTGCATTAAGGACATAATTCTTACGTGCAGCAATGAGGATAAACCTCGGATCACGGATCCAATCCGCATCATTGCTACTAACATTTTCAATACAATTTTCTCTAGGAACACATATAAAAACATAGGGAAGCAACAACGCGAGCTATTGATCTACAACATAATTTGCAAAAAACTACCAGGACTAAGTTCATGATAAATTAAAGTTCAATTAATCATATTACTTAAGAACTCCCACTTAGATAGACATCTCTCTAGTCATCTAAGTGATCACGTGATCCAAATCAACTAAACCATAACCGATCATCACGTGAGATGGAGTAGTTTTCAATGGTGAACATCTTATGTTGATCATATCTACTATATGATTCACGCTCGACCTTTCGGTCTCCGTGTTCCGAGGCCATATCTGCATATGCTAGGCTCGTCAAGTATAACCTGAGTATTCTGCATGTGCAAAACTGGCTTGCACCCGTTGTAGATGGACGTAGAGCTTATCACACCCGATCATCACGTGGTGTCTCGACACGACGAACTTTGGCAACGGTGCATACTCAGTGAGAACACTACTTGATAATTTTTAGTGAGAGATCATCTTAAAATGCTACCGTCAATCAAAGCAAAATAAGATGCATAAAGGATAAACATCACATGCAATCAATATAAGTGATATGATATGGCCATCATCATCTTGTGCTTGTGATCTCCATCTCAAGCACCGTCGTGATCACCATCGTCACCGGTGCGACACCTTGATCTCCATCGTAGCATCGTTGTCGTTTCGCCATCTATTGCTTCTCGACTATCGCTACCGCTTAGTGATAAAGTAAAGCAATTACAGGCGTTTGCATTTCATACAATAAGCGACAACCATATGGCTCCAGCCGATTGCCGATAACTTCGGTTACAAAACATGACCATCTCATACAATAAAATATAGCATCACGTCTTGACCATATCACATCACAACATGCCCTGCAAAAACAAGTTAGACGTCCTCTACTTTGTTGTTGCAAATTTTACGTGGCCGCTATGGGCTTAAGTAAGAACCAATCTCACCTACGCATCAAGACCACAACGATACTTCGTCAATTAGACTCCGTTTTAACCTTCTCAAGGACGGGCGTATGCCACACTCAGTTCAACTAAAGTGAGAGAGGCAGACACCCGCCCGACCACCTTTAAGCACGAGTGCTCGTAGCAGTGAAACCAGTCTCGCGTAAGCGTCTGGCGTAATGTCGGTCCGGGCCGCTTCATCTCACAATACCGCTGAACCAAAGTATGACATGCTGGTAGGCAGTATGACTTGTATCGCCCACAACTCACTTGTGTTCTACTCGTGCAAAACATCAAACCATAAAAACCTGGCTCGGATGCCACTGTTGGGTAACGTAGTAATTTCAAAATTTTCCTACGCACACGCAAGATCATGGTGATGCATAGCAACGAGAGGGGAGAGTGTTGTCTCTCGTACCCTCGTGACCGAAGCGGAAGCGATCACAACGTAGAGGAAGTAGTCGTCGTTCTCCTCGCGATCCAACCGATCCGGTAGCGTTACTCCGGCGCCTCAGTTCTTGGCACACGTTCAGCTCGGTGGCGCTCCTCGAGCTCCGATCCGGCCAAAGCTCCGGGAGAGAGAGTTCCGTCGGCCTGACGGCGTGGTGACGATCTTGATGTTCTACCGGCGCGAGGGCTTCGCCTAAGCACCGCTTCTGATATGAGCGAGGTGGAATATGGTGGAGGGGGCACCGCACACGGCTAAGGAACGATCTCAAGGATCAACTTGTGTGTTCTAGGGTGCCCCCTGCCCCGTATATAAAGGAGCAAGGGGAGGGCGGCCGGCCCTAGGAGGCGCGCCAAGGGAGGGAGTCCTCCTCCTAGTGGGAGTAGGACTCCTTTCCTAGTCCAACTAGGAAGGAGGAAGGGGGAAGGAAAGAGAAGGAGAGGAAGAGGGAAAGGGGGCCGCCCCCCTCCTTGTCCAATTCGGACTCCCCATGGGGGGGGCGCGCCACCTCCTGGTGCGGCCTCTCTCTCCCTCTTGGCCCAATAAGGCCCATTACTTCCCGGGGGTTCGGTAACCCCTCCGCACTCCGTTTTCTCCGGAAACTTAGGAACCTTTCCGGTGTCCGAATATAGCTGTCCAATATATCAATCTTTATGTCTCGATCATTTCGAGACTCCTCGTCATGTCCGTGATCACATCCGGGACTCCGAACTCCTTCGGTACATCAAAATACACAAAACTCATAATATAACCGTCATCGAAACCTTAAGCGTCACGGACCCTACGGTTCGAGAACAATGTAGACATGACCGAGACACGTCTCCGGTCAATAACCAATAAGCGGGACCTGGATGCCCATATTGGCTCCTACATATTCTCTGAAGATCTTTATCGGTCGGACCGCATAACAACATCGTTGTTCCTTTGTCATCGGTATGTTACTTGCCCGAGATTCGATCGTCGGTATCCAATACCTAGTTCAATCTCGTTCTTGGCAAGTCTCTTTACTCGTTCCGTAATACATCATCTCACAGCTAACTCATTAGTTGTAATGCTTGCAAGGCTTAGTGATGTGTATTACCGAGAGGGCCCAGAGATACCTCTCCGAGCAATCGGAGTGACAAATCCTAATCTCGAAATCGCCAACCCAACATACGCCTTTGGAGACACCTGTAGTACTCCTTTATAATCACCCAGTTATGTTGTGGCGTTTGGTAGTACCCAAAGTGTTCCTCCGGTGGCAGGAGTTGCATATTCTCATAGTTATAGGAACATGCATAAGTCATGGATAAAAGCAATAGCAACATACTAAGCGATCGCGTGCTAAGCTAATGGAATGGGTCATGTCAATCGGATCATTCAACCAATGATGTGACCTTGTTAATCAAATGACAACTCCTTTGTCTATGGTTAGGAAACATAACCATCTTTGATTTAACAAGCTAGTCTAGTAGAGGCATACTAGTGACACTCTGTTTGTCTATGTATTCACACATGTATTATGTTTCCGGTTAATACAATTCTAGCATGAACAATAAACATTTATCATGAAATAAGGAAATAAATAATAACTTTATTATTGCCTCGAGGGCATATTTCCTTCAGTAGATGCCCTCCGTGATCGAACCCCCCCTCCGACTGGATGCCGGAAAAGGCCCCAAGATGGGATCTCACGGGAACAGAAGGTTATGACGGCGGAAAAGTATTTTGGTGGACGCTTCTGGTGGTTTGGGAATATTTGGGACTTTATAGGCCGAAGAATAGGGTTAGAGGAGCTCCGCGGGACCCACAAGGCAGCCCCTCCCCCCCCCCCCCCCGGGGCGCGCCCTACACCCTTGCCGACTTGGTTTCCAAGTCCTACGTGTGTCTTCTGGTCCAAGAAAAATCATTGTAAAGTTTTATTCCGTTTGGACTCCATTTGAAATTCTTTTTCTGCAAAACTCAAAAACAAGGAAAAAATAGAAACTGGCACTGTGCTCTAGGTTAATAAGTTAGTGCCTAAAATAATATAAAATAGCATATTAATGCATATAAAATATCCAAAACAAATAATATAATAACATGGAACAATAAAAAATTATAGATATGTTGGAGACGTATCAAACTTATTCTCAACAAATTCGAAGTAAGAGCTCCACATACTCAATCATCATATAGTCTTCTATGATTGCTAGTACTCACAGCATATTTTTAGAACAAATGACATCCATCGAACACAGAGAAAGATAGGGGCTTAATGTTTCACCTCCCAACTCATTTATCATAGAGATAATTCAACAATAATAAATCATGATCAAATATATTTGACTGATCATATGTGTCTAGATCTTTCCCCACCACATGATGCTTGCCAACTAGAGAATAATTGAGGTTGAAATGAGAATGCATACTATTGAATCATGCATAAAAGTAATATTGAAAATTAAAAGATAGGCCCTTCGCACAGGGAAGCAGAGGTTGTCATGCGCTTTTTATTTTTGGATGCATAATCCCTTAATGCAAAGGAACGCCATGTTATATTGCCCCTTATGATAGCAACTTTTATTATGCAGTCCATCTCTTTTATTACTTTGCCATCACAAGTTTGTACGATGCTTATTTTCCCTTACAATAAAAGTCAAACATATTTAGGAGCAATTTTTATTGCTTTATGCACCGATGACAACTTACTTAAAGAATCTTATTCAATCCATAGGTAGGTATGGTGGACACTCATAGCAAGAAACTAAGTTAAAAGGTTTTTGGATGCACAAGTAGTATCTCTACTTAGTATGAATTTTTGGCTAGCAAAAAATCCTAAGCAAATACCACATTTTGGAGGTCCATAGCAATATAGCTTCTATGCAAATATACACAACCATAACTCATTATGTTGTCTTTTTTGTCAAACTTCAACTAATTTGCTCAAGTTTAAAAATAATTAATGGGTATTCACAATCATAGGAGTTGTGCGGGATGCCGGTTGCAGGATCTGCTAGAGATCGCAAGCAAAGTTGTTTGTCTCGACGAGACCCACAACTTTCATGTTAAAGGAGGTCTTGTGTAAGCCAAAATCTGGTGTCAACGAATAGCAAGCAGTATATAACATTTACAACTTGCCACCGGAGCAAACTGGAGTTACTTCTGTTGGCTCCAATTTAATTGAGCATTACATATTCACATTAGGTGCCCATGAGCCTTTCTATCTTTCGGGTTGACCAAACTGATGGACTCAACGGAATGGTTGATTGATTCTAGGGCTTGAATACAACGAATCTCCTATGACTGATTTGTTATGGCGGGGGCAGGAGCAGGAGCGGGCCTGAAGAGCCTCCGGAACACCCACTGGAGAGGTCTCAGCAGCTGCGATCTCTTCTTGCGCCAGAACCAAATTGCGGCGCTGTACTGCTCGTTCCGAATTTTCCTCGTCGCCGCCTTCCAGCCGAATTTCTCCATCTCCTTCCTGGCGGCCTTCCCTATTGTCTCTCTCAACTCTTCACAGGAGAGCAGGAGTTCAACCTTCCCAACACAGTCATCCACATCACCCGGTGTGTACAGAAAGCTGGTCTTTCCTTCCTGATCCTCAGGTATAATGTCAGGTATGCCTCCAGCTCGAGCAGCGACCACCGGGACTCCGGATGACATTGCCTCCAACACAACAAAACCCAGCGTCTCTGACTCAGAAGGCATCACAAACACATCCCCACTGGCATAGGCCTGTGACAGTTCTTCCCCTTGCAATGTCCCTGTGAACACTGCAGGCATTCCTGAAAACATCTCTTCAAGTTCAGGCCTACAGTGGAAGGCACATGTTAAGAATAGCAACAGTGTGTACTCTTCTTACAAGAGGATTTCAGTCTCTCATTACATAAAAGAAGAAGCAAATTTCATGACAATATGTGAGAGTCTCTTTGGAGAATAAATCAGCAATTAGCAAATTTCAACAGTTAAATCAACTCCATTGTTGCTTTTTCTACTGAAGGAAGAAGTTAACTAGTTTCTATGATATAACGATGCACACCTGAATGGGCCGTCTCCAATGAATGCAATTCTTGATCCTGGAAGTCGGTCCATGACTCTGGAAAAAGTAGAACCCAATGTCAGCAGTGAGTGACACTTGGTGAACACAAGATATGACTTAGCTAGATAAAAAGATCAAAAGTAAATTATGCCAACAAAACTTTATATGGTAACAATAAGGGGACACGAGCAGTAGGTAAGGTTTCTATCACACACGCCATTCAGTTTGCACTGCAGCATTAAAAATCAGAAACGTCATGAGCTCACCGCTTATGAAAATCCAAGCTTTTCTCAACTCCTAAGCGTCCAACATAGATTATCAGTGGCTTGTCTGGTTCACCATTCCTGTCATAATAGAAGAAGCATACAAGCAACACAGTTAGTCACATGAAAGATATATCTGATCAAATCGATTCATTATGCAGTTTTCTCGACATACTGGGTGATGCAAGAACCCATTAGCATCATTGAAACTGCGTCATAAATGTACCAGCTGAGCAAAGTAGATTACTTACGTTAGCCTTGACCGCATTTCCTGATTACGGAAACGAGGATGGAAGCTTTCTGAGTCCACGCCCTTGTTCCAAAGGCGTATCTTATTGGCTGGAAACATGCACCATGAGAGGAAGATGTTGGAACCTGGAAAGAAGTAATAACATGGAAGCAGTATATATGTTTGTGCAAACCTGCTGTAACACGGGCAGCTTGAAGGTCCCTGCCAATAGCGACTGATGGTACCAGTGTGAGATCCGCAGCTCGGTGCAAGAATTCTATAGCATGCGAAGATTGTATCAGCTGGCTAGTCTGGCAAGAGAGGTTATGCATTTGTGCAGTACATGAGTGAAAACTTACTTATAACTAGCCACATGGGCTTGACAAGCCAGCTGAATGTATACCTTGGAATATAACTGCCATAGATAAACAAGGATCAGCTCGCCTCTCTAGCTGTATAAATAAACCCACAATTCCTAGGATTATACTCCCTAAACACTCTTATATTTCTTTACAGAGGGAGTAGATATCATTCACAATGCAGATAACACCGTGGATGGTGTTTTCCTGCTAGGAGTTGAAGATTAATTAAATGGTCTAGTTGTGTTGGCCAAGATAAGAGAAGATATTTTTTCAGTTTCGTTCAAGTTGTAGTTCTGTTGCTCGCATAAAATTTCTTTTTCTCCTTCAGTTTTCGAAACGGGCGTGCATGAGTTGTAAATTTGTGAAAGATGAAGGGAAGTCAACTCACATTGGAACATGGGTGTGGTAGGACATCACTAGAGGGACGCATAGCAACTTTGCGATGATTAGGGCGCCGAATACCTGTGAATTTAATTCACTTGGTCAAGGTAAAATATGAAATCTCAAATACTGAATACTCCCTCCGTTCCAAAATAGATGACCCAACTATGTACTAATTTTGTACTAAAGTTAGTATAAAGTTGAGTTATCTATTTTGGAGTGGAGGGAGTAATACATACTCTTATTGTCGAAATACAGAAAGGAGATTGGTTAGTAGCATACCATGATTCCAGGGGAAGAGGCGTGGATAATGTCGGGCTTGAACCTAGCGACTTCTCCAATGATTCTGGGGCTGAGGGCGAGCGAGAGCGGGACCTTCTGATACCAGGGGCAAGGGAAGCTCCAGGATCCGATGAGCTTGGCGCCGTGGAACTCGTCGGGCACGCCCTCGTGGGTGGTGATGACGATGACCTCGTCGCCCATCTCGCGGAGGTACTTGATGAAGTTCTGGAAGCGGTTCTTGTAGCCGGAGACGTAGGCGAAGGGGGAGGGCTCGACGAAGAGCGCGATGCGGCGGGGCCGTGAGTCGGCCTCCGAAGCGGGCGGGGGCTCCTCCTGGTGGTCCAGCTCGTCGTCCCGCAGCAACACCGGCGACGAGGAGGAGGAAGAGGCGCTGGTGCTGGTGCTGCATGACGACGACGGCGAGAGTGGGAGGAGGAGGCGGCGATGCAGGTGAAGGGACCACCCAGCCCGGGGGCGTGACGACGGGCCGATTAGAGGGAGAGGAGACGGCTTGGACACGGCGAGGATGGGCGCCGCCCTCGCCATCCTTGCCTCGTCCTTGCGGCAATTTAATCCCCTTCCGCTATTCCTTTGCTTTGGTTGAATCGAATCGATTGAGGCTACTCGCTCACTCGCGCGAGGCGAACAAAGAAGAGCTGGAGCTGGAGAAGGGAGTCAGTGGTTCCCACTTGGCGTTTGACGCACTGGCATATTCGAACGAACCACAGGAGACGAGCATATTCGACTGCAAAATCGAATTGACCAAGGCATCAAGCCATGACTGAGATGAGCGACCGCATCTCCACACACACGCGCGCTCCATCTCTCTTTTGGGTTTCGGTTTGAGAGATCGAAAAAGGCCAAATCTCGGGGAACATTTCGGTCCCATGTTCCACGAGATATCTCATTATCCTATTCCAGCCAATCAGCTCCCAAGTTCTAGCCACTCACCAAAGCAGCAACTGTTCTCCCCTGCGTCTTCTTTTTTTGTGCGAAAACGAGAAATTTATTTTTTGGTTTTTGTTTTCCGGTCCTATGACTCTGAGCTGCGACGGGCTATTCCGCTTCAAGCAAAAAAAAAAAAAAAAGGGGCCTTGCTTATCTCGCCAGAAGGACATCTTATCTCTTATAGCAACTGGGCAGGCCAGTTTATCTTCTTTTGGTCCGGTCGCTAGCAAGCAACCACTGGTTCGAATCCTTTTTTATTCCCTTTTGTTTTTTATTTCATCTCCGGATTTCTTTGATTTTCTTAGGTTTTTCATTTTTTGCTCTTTCATTGGTTTTCTTGGTTTCTTTCTCGGTTGTCACAGGTTTTTTGTTTTCCTTCGTTTCTTTCTAGTTTTTTGCTTTTCTTTCTTGGTTTGTTTGTTCCTTACTCAGTTTTATTCTTTTGCATTGGTTTTTTTTGTTTTCTTGGTTTCATTGAGCTTCTTCATTTTACTTTCTTTTGTGTCGAATTTCATTGGCTTCTTCGTTTTTACTGGTTTTTTCTTTTCTTTATTTTTTCTTCATTTTTCTTTTTGTTCCTTTCTCCATCTTATTGCCCTTTTCTTTTCTTTCCTATTTTCTTCAGTTTTTGTTTCTTTCTTGGTTTTCGTCAATTTTCTTTGATTCTCTTTTGTTTTTCTTGGTTTCCTCATGGGTTTTCATGGTTTTCTTCGTGTTTTCCATTTCTCTTCATTTCTGAGATGTTTCTTTTGTTTGTTTCTTTCGCTTCTTCAGTTTCCACCGCTTTTCTTTGTTTTTTCCTTTTTTTTTAACACGTCTCTACATTTTAAATGCACATTTACATATTTTACGTATGTATCAGAAAACATGTACTGAAAAGATGTTCTTGATATATACCAAAAATGTACAATTCTTATGATTAAAATAGTCATAAAACACAACTTTTTATAAAATGTTAATCATGTATTTAAAAATGTTAAACATATATATAACATCTTTTTAATATATGTTTAACATTTTCTAAATATATGATTACCATTTTTTATACATGATAACATTTTGTAAATTTATGTTTCCGTATTCACATGTTTTATATGCATTCTACATTTTCCGTATACATCAGTAACATTTTTATACATGTTTAACATTTTTTAAATAGATGGTTAATTTTTTTTCAAATACTTGTGTTCATTGACTACTTGTTTCTTACTCATTGTACATTTTTAGTATATATCAGGAACATTTTTATAGTTTTATACATGTTTAATATTTTTTGAATATGTAATTAACATATTTTGATACACAATCAACATTTTAATAAAATAATATTTTTATGTTCAATTTCATTAATACATGTTCCACATTTTTGGTATATATCAGGAACATTTTTTTGTACACATTTAAAAAAATATAGACATGTATTTTTGGATATCTACTTTTCGCATACATACTATACATTTTGTATATACATCCGGAATATTTTTATATACATGTTTAACATTTTCCAAATAAAATATTAACATTTTAAAACTTAATTTATTTATGTCTACATTTTTTCATAAACATTGTACTTTTTTGTATACATAAAAAACTATTCTCTATACACATTTAATAGTTTTCAAATGCATGACTAACATTTTTGAAGAAAAAAAGTAAACTACGTTTTTGTAATAAATACATTTAGAATATTGGGAAGTATAAACCAAATTAGGAAAAAAAGAAATCAAAAACCAAAAAAATAGGCTTATTGAGCCGAAACTTAATGTGCATGATAATGTTGGGGTGATTCCTTTGAGTTTAACTTGGACTAATCCTGGAGACATAGATGAGGATTCTTTTACTATTGTGCAACCTAAAAGAAAGATTTAGACTCCTAGGACAAAAAATGTGATTATCTGGCCATTCTGACTTCTAGTAACTTCACTAAACTCCCTAATTTTAAAGCCCTCTCGTTCAATTGAGATTTATTTTGAGTCGTTCAGTTTTGATAGGGTGAAATCCCTTAATCCTTAGAGCCACTATGCTCCACAGGATTGAAGGCTTGAGACACATATTTCGTTGTGGGCCACGTTGGGCAATGGGTGATCTTATCAATCCGTGCACCGCAACCGATCGTACATCGTATTTTTTAGACGGATCACGCACGTGAGAGTACGAATTGGCATCATTAACTTAGGAAAATAATTATATATGTATCACCTTTAAAAAAGCATGCCAAAAATTTGTGCAGCGAAGACAACATAAATTTTTTATGACCACTAATATAGCCTGGTTCAGTCAGAGTTTTCAAGCTATTTGCCAAATCTTCTTTTTTTTGAATAAAAGGGGTTTCCGCCCGCTCCATTTTTTATGGAATGAAGCAAAGCAAGTCTACAACATTCAACCTATATCAGGCCAGAGCAACCACGGGGTAGGCAACCAAATGAATGTCCACCAATAAACATTTTCATCTCCTTATATTACGAATGAAGCGAAAAAGATGAACAACAAGAGTAGAAATGATGGCCCTAACGAAGAGCTAGTTATGCGAGCAGACTCCAGATGCACATCTATCTCCGATGTCCCTCATCACCAAGCGATTTTAAGTAGCTCTCCACGTTGCATGTCCAGCAGTAGCACACAACATTGATGGAGCATAGACTGAGTGTTGTTGCAGAGAATGCCCCATTGATGCAGATACCTACAGAGCTTTGCATGTAGTAACTGAATGTTCTTCCATGTTTTTTTCCTGAAAACAAAAATTATTTCTCGCTGTCCACAAACTCCACAAGGAGGTAGCATAAACCATATTCAACACGGGCATGTTCTTGTACATAAACCAAATAGCAATAACATCACTAAACGACTTGGGAATATCTATCTGGAAAGCCTCGGAAACAACCCCCCACACATTGGATGCCATAATACATTGAAAGAAAAGGTGATTCACTGACTCAGTCTCGTTACAAAAATAAGCAAGTAATGTCCTCTACATGTCTCCTTTTAGCCAAGTTGTCTCTAGTCAGTACTTTGTTGTTCACAATCAGCCAGAGGAAACACATGGATATTCTGAGCGCATAAGATCTTCCAGAAACAACCCCCAATTTTTTAAACCGCACCACCAAAGTTAATAGGTTTGTAAAAGGATTTAACCGAATAACGACCACCAAGTTCTAACAACAAAATTGGTGTGTTCCGCAAACCAAGAAGTGAAAATTGTGCCAACTTCACACAAGAGCTGGTGCCACAATTCTAGCCTAGTTTTGTCAACACATCGCCTAAAGGTTAGATTCAAATCCAAGGCTTGGGCTAGTGAGCAGAGAGGTTGGTTACAAATCTCAGATAGAGGCCAATATCTAACTTTAAGGGAACAATCCCCCAACCAAGTGTCATGCCAGAAACTAACACTTTCTCCATTCCCCACATTCCACTTGTAAAAAGTGTTAAGAGGCACTTAAAGCCTATGTGATGACTTTCCAGAATGGAGATCCAACCCCATTTCTAGACCACAGTACATTACGGTTTTCTGTATTGTATTTATGATCAACCAGAATTCTCCAATCCTCCCCTCACTATCATAATATCTTTTCCCCCAAGAGGCCAGAAAATCCATATTAAAATCTCTAATATTTACATCTGTTGAGCAATACATAGTAGAACATGTACTCACATTCACACCCAAGCCATGCCCCCACCCCCATGACGTCCCTGAAAGTGCATTAAGTCGACTAGAGGGGGGTGAATAGGCGATTTTTATGAATTCTTCACTGAGGAATAAGTACTCAGATGCAAGCATAACAGAACAACAGCACAGTCATCATGATGAAATAAAAACAAGCACAGAGTACATAAAGCGTAAACACAGGATCAGCAGGCTGAAGACAAACTGACTGAAGAAATTGAACTGAGGAAATTGAGAAAGTCTTCAGACAAAATCTTCAAACAGTATGATCAAGTACACAACACAGTAATGAGGAAATGAAAGGGTTGAGGAAATAGAACCAGTTAGCTCGGTGAAGACAGTGATTTGGTAAACCAGTTCAAGCGATGTGACAATTTACGTTTGGTTGGAGCGGCTAGGTATTTAAACCTGAGGACACACAGTCCCGGACACATAGTCCTCACCGTATTCTCCTTGAGCTAAGGTCACATAGACTTCACCCAATCACTCGTGGTAAGTCTTCAGGTGACTTCCGAACCTTCACAAACTCGGTCACTCGGTGATCCACAATTTCCTCTTGGATGCTCTAGACCATGATGCCTAACCGTCTGGAAGATGCACAGTCTTCAAAGGTAACAAGCGTCGGATCCACGCAGGATCAATCTCTTTAGTGATGCTCAATCACTTTGGGTTTGTAGGTGTTGATTTGGGTTGGGTTTTCCTCAATTGATGATTTTCTCTCAATGTCCTCGGAGGATGGGATGCTCTCAATGACAAGTGTTAGTTTCTCTCGGAGCAGCCAACCAGCTAGTGGTTGTAGGGGGCGGCTATTTATAGCCTAGGGAGCAGCCCGACATGATAAGACATAAATGCCCTTCAATGATATGACCGTTAGGTGGATAAGATATTTTGGGACAGCTGGCGCATAGCACAGCAACGGTCGGGAATTTGAGGTTCAAATTCCTCAGGGCTATCATGATCCTCACTTGTAGACAATCCACACTAGCGAATGTCTAACTCCTCGGTCGAGAAAAATTCCTCGGAAGAATGTAAGAACTTCGTCTACATCCTTTGAAGAAATTGGTGAATCAGATGAGATTTCCAATGGCTTCACTTGAAGGGATTGGTAGGAGTAGGATTTTGAGTTAAGCATCACATGGGAACTTTTCCTTAGTTTTTCCTCGACCCTCTTTAACAGTACGGTGTTTCCGATGACTCAAGAAGGAAAAAGTGAAACTACGAAAACAAAAGTCTTCACGCTTCATGTTCCTCGCATGAATACCAAGTCTTCAGGGTAACACCAATTTCTTCACTTTCAAAGTCTTCAGAAAGCCAAAGTCTTCAGTTGAAGACATTCATTTTTAGGGGTCGATGTAACGCCCGGATAATTAAGCTACAGTGGATATCTGCTAATGATGCCACGTCACCTTCGTTACTTTTGCTAATCTCTCGTTAGTTCAAAAACCGGTCCAAAAATCAAATTCAAAATATGGCAAACAACAAAAGTTTTCAAACATTAAAACAAAAATATTCGGATGGTGCCAAATATTACATAGATAATTATAGTGAAGAAAACACCTGTTTAGGGAAATGCTAAGATGCTCTAAAATAAATAAAACAGAATAAGGGAAATGAATAAAAAACAGAAAACAAAACTTACAAATATAAAAAAAAGGAAAAGAAAAACAACCCCCCCTGGGCCATCCGCCCAGTGGCAACGAGCCACTGCCTAACCGGCCACCCCCACTCCTCTGCTTATCCCCCTGGACCCAGAAACCCTAACCCACCGACACCATTCCTCCCACTCGCTCCCCACGTTCCCCCTCCCCGGTCCAGATCTGGATCGGGGGAATGAAATGCAACAACCGCCCCCGACGCCGCTGGGTTGCACGTTGCCGCCGCCCAAGGACCTCGCCGGAGGCCACGTCGTCGGAGCCCCTCCTCGCCGGACTGCTTCCCCTACGTCACCCTCGTCCCCGACCTCCTCCCCACACCCCGCTGCCATTTTCCCTACAGAACCGCGGTGAGGCCCCCTGACCTCTTCCCCTCTTCCCCCGCGTACACCATGCCCCCATGCGTGCCCGAAGTCGCCAGCGCTCCACCTCGTCGCCGGCATCGAACCCGGCCATTACAGCTGCGACCGGACCGCCCCTACTGCTGCTCCCTCGCGCAAGCGCGCCTCCCCCTGCTCCTGGCCGCGCCTGCCTGCGCCCAAGCGCGCGTGTGTAGGATTGAAAAGTATGTCTAGAAGGGGGGTGATTAGACTACTTGACCAAATAAAAATCTAGCCTTTTCCCAACACTACAAAAAAAGACACATCCGTGACATTTTGGGCCGAACGAAAAAAATTTATGTCATACATATGACACTTCTATGACGATAATTGTGACAAAACCCGGTATCATCATAGATGTGGTGGGCTCCTACTTCTATGACAAAAAATCATGATGAAAATGGACTTTTCGTCTGGGCGGGCCGGAGACGCAGCTGCATGACATTCTTTGGGCCGTCCATGACGGAAAAACCGTGGTAGAAGCGAGGGGAGGAAAATTTGGCGAGTTCCTTACGGTGGGAGGTCGGGCCGAAGCGATGCGCGCTTTCTCGTGACACGTGACGTCTGTGGTGCGTAGGCGTTAGCTCTAATCAACCCGAAGCGAGGCGTTGGGCTCTAATCGAACCCGAGCGATCAGACCGCAGTTACGCTACATCAACCCGAGCGATCGATCGATGGCTGTTAATCAACCCGATCGAACGATTCGCTTCGCTATCGCTGCTAATCAAGCCGATCGATGCTGCCTCTGGGATGAGCGGTGGCGTTGCGGGGAGGGGGTTTGGATGAGCGATGGCGGTGGCGTTTGCCTGGATGAACATGACCCGTGGTGTGGAGGGGTGGATGAACAGAGACGGTGGAGGGGTGCCCGTGGAGGGATGGTTGAACAGGACCCCGTGGTGTGGAGGGCTGGATGAGCGATGAAGCGGTGGAGGGGTGCCCGTGGAGGGTGGTTGAACATGACCCGTGGTGTGGAGGGCTGGATGAGCAGATGGGCGATGGATGGGTGGTTGAACAAAGGCCGGTGGAGTAGCGCGGTGGAGACTGGATGAACAGGAGCCCGTGGAGGCCGGAGGAGGTCGAAGGTAGGCCGTGGAGGCCGGAGGAGGTCGACGGTGGAGATGAAACGATATCCGTGGAGTCCTGCTTTTGCGATGCGCCACACCCTCCCGATGAACAGACCCCGTTTACGACCGTGGCGCTCCAACACAAGTCCGTTTGGTCCGCTTTTGCGACGCCACACCCTCCCGATCAACAGACCCCCATTTCGACCGTGGGTGGTCCGCTTCCTCCGTTTCTTGATGCGCCACACCCTCCCGATCAACAGGACCCGTTCCGAACATAGGAGGTCCGCTTTCCTCCGTTGCGATGCGCCAGCCTCGTTTCCATCGCCTGTTCCGTCCAAGCCGGTTGGCTCCCACGCATTCCGTTGCCTCCCGATGAACACGACGCATTCCGTTGCCTCCCCATGAACACGACGCACTTTGTTGCCTCCCCATGAACACGACGACGACGTTGTTTCTCCGTTCCGACCCAGCCATGTACACGAGCCACAGGTGTATGCGTGTCGCGAGTAGGCGTTCGAGACCCGCCGTATGTACACATACGTGGCCGTATTTTCTTTCTTGCACCCTGTCCGGCAGACGTCGTATACATGCTACGTCGGCGCCTCTACTACGACACATGCGCGCCTCTACAACGACCAGTATGTACGTACACGTTCGCGACTAGAATAACAACACTACGTACGCTTCGACCAGGTGGGTCCCGACTATCAGACACTTCCTTGCGTGCGAAGATGTAGCTGGTGGGTCCCAGCAGTTAGGGGGGCGAATCGTTTTTTTTCCCGGACGCACTTCCTTGCGTGCGAAGATGTAGCTGGTGGGTCCCAGCAATCGGGGCTAATTGTTTTTGCCGGGCGCACTTCCTTGCGTCTGGGTCAGAGCTGGTGGGTCCCAGCAATGTCGGCGAATAGTTTTTTTGCCGGACGCACTTCCTTGCGTGCGAAGATGGTAGTGGGTCCCAGCGGTCGGGAAAGCGTTTTTTCCGTGAAAACTGTGGCCCGTCGGTGGGTCCCAAGCGTCGGTGGAGGAATCATTATTTTCCGCGTAATAAGGAGGCACTTCCTTGCTGCGGTACATGGACCAGTGTCGGCCTCTCCACGCGTCTGATCCACGTCCGATGGAAGCCATTCCTCGACCACGTTGACCACGCCACGCCGAGAGCACCAGGCGGTGGACGGCAGTGAGGCCTAGGAAGGGACGACGCGAGCCGGGGAAGACAGCGGCAAGGATGCCCATGCGTAGAGGAGTATGAGGGTTCACTTTCGTTAATTGCCGTCACCTTGAGAATAACGGGGGGTGTGGAGTGCGTGAGGGATGGCACGCCAGCGGTGATAGTAGTAAGGCGGTGAGGCCTCTGCGGCATCACTGGTAGCCCGCAGGCGAGGCAGGCGGCATCACCGGCGCTGCTTTGGGCGGCTGGAGCAAGAAGACCAGAGGTTGAAGAAGCACTAGGGCCGTTGGATGCACATCGTACGGTCACTGGAGCTAGAATCGTTCATATATTGACTAAAGTTGACAAAGGCATCCGTCCGATCAACTTAGTAGCCCCTAAGTCAGCCTCCCACCAAGGTGGGTCCCAGCTAGCAGGGGGTATTCATTTTTTGTGCGTAATAAGGAGGCACTTCCGGTGGGTCCGAGCTGACAGCGGGGGGAACGTTTTTTTCGTGAAATATGATGGCCCATCATGTGGGTCCCAGCAGTCAGGGCAAACGTTTTTTCGTGAAATACTGGTGGCCCGTCCGGTGGGTCCCTGCTTTCAGGTGGAGGAATAATTATTTTCTGCGTGATAAGGAGGCACTTCCTTGCGGCTGCCGTGGACCCGGTATCGGCCTCTCCACGTCTGATACTCTTCCGATGGAAGTCGGTCGTTGACCACATTGACCACGCCACGCCGAGAGCACCACGGCGGTGGGCGACGGTGAGGCCTAGGAAGAGGGCGACATGGAGCCGGGAAGACGCAGCGGTGGAAGCCCACGCGGAGAGGAGTACGAGGGTTCACCGGTTAATTTGCGGTGTGTGAGGCTGCCGTCGCCGCAGAATAACGAGGGTGTGGGTGAGTAGAGGGATGCCACAGCTAGCGGTGGGAGTAGTAGGGGCACCGAGGCTGCATGGCGGCAAAACCTGCCACGGGAGGCGGAGCAAAGCGGTCCCGTCGGCGCCGCTTGGCCGGAGCAAGAAGATCAGAGATTGAAGAAACACGGCGGTCGTTGGATTGACATCCAACGGTTACGTCTGCTAGAATCGTTTGTTGACGTATATAATAACTAAAAAAACCTTACATACGCGTCAACTAAATAGGCCCACAAGTCAGACCACTCCCTCTTTTTTTTAATAATTTATATATAGCTCATGGCAACTTCTTATGCAATTTATTGCAATCGTTTTTTTTGGTTGGCCAGGTCCAATTTCGCATATTTCTGTGGGTTCCAAACTATTTTTAATACAGAAATGTCGAGCTCGATTTAAAGTACTTTGAAGATATATTTAAATTAGGTTAATGCCCAGTAAAATAGGAATCTGAAAATGTGAAAAAAATCAGAAATTATAAAGTAATTGCCAATTTGTCATCTGTTTTTATATTTACAACCCATTTCATATTACTTTCAAGATTTGCGGCGTCTTGAAAGAGTTGCAGCCCATCGTATGAAAATAAGTAGGCCTGGATTGGGTATTCTTGAGAAAAAATAAATCGGGCTCATTTTCACAAAGAAAAAATAGCTGGGCTGGTCACATGGTGAACATAAAATATAAGCTCGGGCTAGAAGGGCCACAACCAGTTCAAACCCCGCCCGTCTCAACAATACCAAACAAAAAAAATCTTTCGAGTAGCTACATCCCTGTGTCGGCCGATCTTGTGTTGTTCTCTTGTCTATTGACTATATACGCTCACAATGTCGTGGGTCCCGGATGTCGAGAAAAACACTAGGAGGAAGCATTTTATTTTTCCATCTGTTGGCGTGGTGGGCCCCTCTTGTCATCCTCTCCACGCATTTCCGCCGATTCCTGTTGTTTGTTGACCATGTTGACAACGCAGAGGGCGGCGCTGCGGGCGAAGCGCACTAAAGCGCCATGGAGGACGCCGGGCGATAACGATTTAGGAGACGGTGGGCGGCGATGCATCTTGTTGGCGCAACCAACCGTGGGAGGCGGAAGCAGCGGCTATTGGCGCTGGTTTGGTTTTGGCCGGAGGAAGACAGGATCAAGAAACACAACAGACTATAAAAGCAGCAGGAGTACTTAACAAACTTAACTGAAACCATCAGGGGCACTTAACAACCAAAGCTGAAAGCAGTATGAGTACTTATACAGGTTCAACCGTACAAAGCACGCCTCAAACAATGCTACTTTGCCTATAGTTAACCAAGGCTGAGGCCGCCAAGCCCCAGTACAAGGCCCAGGCGCCACCCCGCGCATCCACAACCTTCTGAAAGCAGCTTCATCTCGCAACGTGGTCAATAAACAGGATATTCGCTTTAGAGCCATGGAAAAGCATGAACATAATCTTCTATCCTATTCTCCAAGATGGACGGGCCTTCATTATTTGAGACCACCCATGAATAAGTATCTTTTCACCTCCAAGGGGAATTGAGTAGGTCGACATAAACATCATGTTGTGACCAAGCGCCAAGTCCGACCCGACCATGGTCGAGCATCAGTATAGGAACAATAGAACTCGGCGAGTCCTGTTTCAAGAAGATCACGGTAAAAGCTGTGTATAAGCAATAGTTTATGAACAACATATATAACAGAAAACAGCTCGTACCATAAGTTTCTCGACACGCTTGGACCTGTTCAACGAGTGCAGCGATGGCACACATATCCACGTGGCCTTCCACCATTTAAACGCCTAACGAGGACCTCAAGACGATCAATAAAGTGTAGGAACTTGTGGATGTCGATCCGATTAACTTCATTGCCATTAGTAACAGCCGAGTTATTACAGAGTAACAAACGAAAGCAGATCGCTTAACTCTAAAAAAACCTACACGTGCCACCGATTATAAGAAAAAATTAGTTAGAAGTAGCATCTTCATGAGAGATTTGTTGCTACTTCTAAAGTTAAATTGTGATTAGTTAGACATAATAGGTGGATTAAGAAGTAATCGAGGCAACACGCAAGAACCAGATACAAAACTAACATGGATGAACAATTGGAACGACGTCGGGGTGGAAGATCACAGTGAAGATGAGACCAGGTTACGCTATTTCCATCAACATTCGTGCGCCAACTTTCAGCCCGTAACACTTGAGAAAGTTTATCCAAGTTCGCCATAAAAAGCAGCGATCTTCTTGGTTCATGAACCCAACTCGGAACTTATATCCATGGCTTGTCTTCACCGTGATCATTAAACTAGTGTATTCAGTTATGGCAAGGCCGAGCATCTTGAGTACATGTGTTCAAGCGAGCAAATAATACACTGCAGGAAAAATAATATGAGAACACAACATGTTCAAAAAATCCCCACCCTCCCGGATTGAAAAGAGGATTCTAGGAACATACTATGCGCGTTTCAAAATGCTGTGTTAGGATGGGAAGGAACAAGTGTGGCGTCTCGCCGAGGGCGCAGAAACCTGTAGGGTACTCGCACTTTGGGCACTGCAAATGAAACACACTAGATTGATGGGAAGAAAAAATGCATCAATGGCGGCGGCTCCCATCCTAGGATTATCTGCGACCAAGGGACTTGGATTTATCGGGGATGGATGAAGAATTCGTATCTGGTTCTCCATGAGAAAACCCTATGCATTCGCCGAGAGGGGTTTTTCTCTGAACAAGCAGACGAGGGAGAAGGGGATTCAGGCACAGTGAAATATTGCCGCTTCGTCCGTCCAGCTTACTGCTTAAGCTGGAAAGGGGGGGTGTGATTTGACGGGTCATTGGGCATTTCTGCGGCGCTATGACCGGGGTGTGTCTACCGTGAAGTTGTGCACTCCAATTTGTGCATATGGCACGTGGACCCCGTTGCCGGTTGCTGCACATATCAGCGAAAGGAAGTAGAAAGACAGGAGTAACTAGTTACACATAAATAAGTTTTTTGACAGAGAGATACTCCCTCTGTAAATAAATATACAAATCTTTTATATCACAGGCTCACCTTGCCGAGAAATATACTCCTCTACGCAACGCATACGAGCATTATGGGGTTCAGCTTTTTTATGGGGGTTCAAATGAGAATATAATACTCGAGATAGGCTCACGGTTCGAACTTTGGGCATGGGCCGACCCTGCATGTTTGGGGGCCATGTGTTCTACCTCGGCGCTTTGCATATTGCAAGCGATCGGTATGGCGCTGGTTTTAGAATCTTTGTCATAAGGCGAATACACAAAATTGAATAAAGCACGGCAGCTCTTGGAATGAAATCGAACGACAGTTCCTAACCAAAGAATCAGAGTTGCAATTCTATCAACGATATACCATGTGATAAATAATACCGTCGTACTACTTATACACACAGGACACTTGTTTCACCATGCCGATTATTACATCAAAATCTCGGAGGATAGATCAGTTCGGCGATTGCGTCGCTCATGAAGAATTTCAAAGTTGATTTGGACCAGCTCTCCTTGCCGAGAAAGTTCGATTTTGACATCATCCCCTACCGCAAGATATGATTTAGATTTGAACCTTGACCATCCTTTAGCGTCAATCATCATGCGACCATCCTTTGTACTTACGGTATATTGAGCGGTGTTCATTCACACCAAGGCTGCGCATGGTAAGAGAAACTTGGCATGATGCCCGGATTGTTGAACGACTCCTTGTTGCTCTAGGAATTTTACGTTTGCAAACAAGAAGACATACCCAAACAGTTAGATCAACACAGTGAATCATGTGAAACAACATGGAAAGAAAAAGAACGAAGCACTTGGGCGGCCAATGCTTACCAAGAAGGTGGACATGTCGGTTTTGTAAGGACTTTGGTATATGAAGTCTGAATCGCAGCCCATCATTCTTTGGTGCAACTGCACGGGCCGGAGTAGATGCAAGTGCAAGTGTTGGTGCAGGTGCCAAAGCCGCCGCTGCTGCCAGAGATGGTGCTCCTTGTAGAGCTGGTGCCGGTGTCGGAGCAGCTGCCGGTGTCGATGCTCGATCCTCCGATAGATCAGACTGATCCGCTGACGCGGTCGGTGCCCAATCCTCAGCTGGATCGGTGAGTTCTTTGCCGCTATTGTCGATTACTAAACAGCTGCCGGTGATCGATCTATGCGAGACAGCGGCGATCGTGTCTAGTATGCTATGATCAGCTTTCTAATTTGACTAGGATCTGTGACCATGATCCAGTTTTTTTCTTCATTTCTTTTAAACGCGAGAAGGACTAATTGTGGCGTTTTTGTTAAACCAAACTGCAGTTCATCATAGGGATTCAACTAGTACTCAGACAACAGACATATCCAATTTTTTCCAGTAATATAAGTGATGGACAGTGACTTCGTTACTGACACGACATAAGATGTGAAACCTGCAAAAATAGCCATCGTAGAGCAAACCAAATGGTTTATTCTGTGATGAATGTCACATGGAAAAACCTGCATCGTAAAATTGCAGGAAAAGAAAGAAAACATGACATTAAATCAATAAGATTTAGACAGGTAAATCAATAAGATTTACTTGATGTGACACGGCGAATCCTTACCAGAAACCACTATGTTGAAGTACTAAACAGAAGATTGATCGTCCAACTACGCGTGGCATGCAGGGGCCCGCCTACTCCCTGGCGTGACGGTCAAAGATCGTGACAAATCATATGGACGAACATCCATGGGGCTGGAAATCCTGGTGGGTGCGATAAACCCTGCAATGCATACAGACATTGGAGTGTAACCATAATTGGTAAACCGTCCTCACAAAAAATATGATCTGGATACTTCAAAATATATGGTGAATTGAGTGGACAGACATTAACATAGACCGTTCTCGGGGTGACCACACACCAAAAGCAGCAAGTACTAATAAACAATACAGGGTTCACAAACACAAATCAAGTATTGAACAATAGTACTTACTACAGACAAGCAAAGTTGCACTAACTAAACTCTGCAGACTATTTCTTGCCACCGACCTACGGGATGAAACCTGCATAACTGACTAGGCCATGAACTTCATGTGAGATGTCTACATGCACTATCACCATCTTGTCAACCTTGGAGAACCTAACAGAGTGGTCTTTCCACTCATAAACATGATGATGAAGACAGGTCGCATCAGATTTGTTGGGAAGCTTTACAAGAACCACACCCTTCGTAATCGAAGGCATAACCAGGAAATTGTTGTGGTCAAGTACAACCTCGAGAACACGCCTGACAACAATGCTACAGGAAAACACTAGTTCAGGACATGTGGAGACAAGGACACAACAATTTGGATAGTTCAGCGAGAGAACTCATCATCAAGTCTTCCAGTTCACGGCATGACTTTGAGAACTTCATCTCCACCGCGGACCTGGTTCCTAATTCAAAGCGAAACCATATTTTATTACTACCTCCGTTCAGAAATATAAGACGATTTTCGATATTATACTCCATATATGACTACATATACACACAGAAATGAGTGAACAAAGACACTAGAACATGTCTTCAAAAGGCATGAGAGCAGAGGGATTACATGCAATATCCATAACACAAGTTACCAAGGCAAATATACCCTCTTAAAAGGTAGCATTGATGTTCATAAAATACTCCCTCCGTCCCAAAATTCTTGTCTTAGATTTGTCTAGATACGGATGTATCAAGTCACATTTTAGTATTAGATACATCCAGATCTAGACAAATCTAAGACAAGAAATTTGGGACAGAGGGAGTAGTTGAAAGTAATCTATAAGAAATCAGTGTCAACCTCTCGCATGTTTTGGTCAAAAGAGGAATTTAGAACCATCATTTGGCACACTAAAATCACATGCAAGATCACCCGAAAAGTTGTACTACCGATTACTAATCATGCGTGTTAGATGAAAAAACATGATCAAGATCGAGAAAAGATCGTCAACAAGAGACATTACACGGACTTGCTTAATGAGGGATCCGGAGAGGGGGCTTGGACAGGCGATGGCTTTGAGCTTGTCTGCGGTAGTCTCGGCGGGGTGCTTGCGCTTCTTACGTACCATGAGCCTCGACGGTTTTGGCGAGCCATAGACATCACGTCGGCTGGTGCTCGGCGTCCATCCAAGAGAGGAAGGAAGCTGAGAGAGAAGAGTGAAAGGAGGAACGAGATGAGGGAGAAGCGAAGCGAGTGGGGGTTTTATTCAAGAGAGGAAGCCGAGAGAAGAGTGAAATGATGGTTGCTTCTGCATCCAACTTCTTCACTGGAAAGGAGGGGTTTTGTGATTTGACGGCTCACCGGGCATTACTGCGCGGTTCGATCGGGGTAGTCTACCGTCACTCTACTACGTAGTAATTTAGTGCATGGCTGGTGGACCCAGTCTTTGGCTGTCCCTACGTCGGCGAAAGTGAGTAATTTAGTGCATGGCTGGAGGAGGATCTGCACGGTAGAGCGTGTCCACTGTTTTTCATTCTGAAGAAGAAAATGATTACATCAAGCGTTTCCACTCTTACGACGGAGGAGTGCGAAACACGACAGCCACTTGAACATACACACTGCTCCTACTACTAGGCATGTGCAGTGGTTCATACGTCAGTACTACACAATCTTCTTGCTAGTGTAGTAAGATATGACGATAACAAATGATGTTGTGCGCATGTCAACTACTCCTATATGTTACATAGTACCGCTTTTTCGACTGTCTGATCGAGAATGAACGGTGAGATCAATGTTAACAGAACTAGGTCCACAGCGCACGGAGAGTACGGTGCTACAGTACTCCACGAAACATGAACCATATGAAGCATGAATAGTGTTAGGCAGGGTGTATGAAGGGTGCACGGGATGGGAGCAAAAGTTCCCTTCTCGACCCACTTTTGGGTGTTTGGTAGAGTGCATGAAGGGTGCAGGAGTCCACACTAGTAGGTTGACAAAAATACACGAAGAGGAAACAACTATATTGAGATGAGAATGCAACCAAACACACCCACATGCTTTATGCTACAGTGACTGATCTGCACCGTCTGAGTTTGATCCAACGGTCATGATGCTCCGAGACATGGACATGCCCATGCAGAGGACGCCTAAACACCACCGAAGTCCCTTTGCTTCTCGAGGCGCACGACGTTGGTGATGCAGGGTGCAACCGCCCGCAGAGTCCGCTCCCGGTCAACGGGAGCCAGCTCGTCAAAGACGGCGTCCAATGGCACGAATGGATTCCGGTGACGGAGCCCTGATAGGATTCGCCCGGCAACGGTGATGGCAACCCGCAACCCCTCCTTGTCCAGCTTAGCCCCCACCATCGCGCGGAGACGACTCAGCTCCTCGGTGATATAGGTGAAGAAGGAGACCAGGTAAGGAAGTCACAGCTCGTTGAAGTCGACCGGGTGGTCGAACGGGTTTAGCCCAACAGCCGGCATCGTCGCGCTGGCAGGACGGTAGGCATCGCGCAGCCGCAACACGTGCGTGGCAACTTGGTTCACCAAGTGGCTGAGGCGATCCTGGATCTCGTCACGATCGGCCCGCTCGCGCTCTAGCCGGCTCCCCTGACGGCCTATCCTATCTCCCGCTTTCTGCAGCAACGCCGCCGATGCCTCGAGCATCTTTGTGGTGGACGCCTGCCGCTTTTGAAGCTCCGTGAACTCCCGCACATAAAGGAGGAACATGTCACTCCTCTCCTCCTTGAGCTCACGGAGCTCCACGTCCTTGGCCCTGAGCTCCACATCCTTGGCATGGAGCTCCTGTGTCAGGTGCCTCACCTCGGACTCCGTGATCTGCTGCGCCGCCATGGCACCAGGTAGAAGCAATGGGTAGAGGAAGCAAAGGGGGCGAAACGGCTGAAAGGCAATGCAATCTACGGGAAGGCGGAGGGAGCGGGGAATCTTTTGGTTTTCACCACGGTAAAACACCAGTCGACGACTTCTCACATCAGGGAGCAGTGGGTTTTTTACAGACGGAGTCGTCGTGACTAATTGCTGCCGCGCCTGCTCCCGTCAATCAAAAAAATTAAAATCCCGCCATGCCTGCTCCCGTCAATCAAAAAATAAAAATCCTACCGCACCAAAACACCAGAGCAACGTCGCGGTGGATATTTAAATTTACATGCCGGCAAGTAGATAAAAAAAGGGGTGAAAAAACAAATGTGGCGGCGGCCTAGCTAATCGGTCGAACTAGCCCAACTAGCTAGCCACCATGCTTCACTGATGTACTCGGCGGGAAAGGTGGCCTTTCGTGATTTGACGACTCATTTACTAGCTTCGGCGCTATGACCGAGGAGGACCCAGAAAACGCGTGGTAGGGCGTCCCACGTCAGGAAGAATATATGCGTGCACCACCCGGGAGGACCCCGAAACCGCGCGGTAGGGTGTGCCACGTCTCGACGCGGAGGAAAAATGTGCGTGTAAAAATATCTTTGTATCGGGGCGTAGTACCTATGGTTCGACCTCGGGACCCAGCCAGTCGGTCGAAAACACCCCGCTAGCCACACAGCTGCATCATGCAAACATGGCACGGAGGATAGATGTGGTTAGCTCCGTCTCGACCAGCCACAATGTCTCTTGTTCTAGGAGATGCTTCTATTTTCCAAGCTTTTCTTAGTTGTAATAACACCACGGCAAGCTAGCGCCGCTCTTCGTGTGTGCCCGTGCAAAGGTTAGACGATGGAGAGAAGAGAGATTGAGATCGCGGACACAGGACCCACCAAGAAGTGAGACAGCGGTCATGCATGTGTTGACAAGGCACTCCTCTACTCTACTCAACGCATAAATCTTGTATAAAATCAAGTTATGGGACGAAGCCAACAATCGCTCGTTTTTCAGGCTATCGACTTACGCTTTGTAGTCCAGGTTGCCAGTTCGAATCTCGTCTTTCAGATTTGTTAGTTTTAGGTCCAAATTTGATTAATGACAAGTGGGACCCCCCGTGTGTTGTTCCGATATTTCAGTGTAGCATGGTTTTTTTGAACAAACACTTTGCGCGGTTAGACAAGTAACGGCACAAGTTACACGTATTTTGCAAGTTTACGAACAAAAATGACAGCGACATAGAATATCACATCCACCCAGCAGCTTAGATACTATGGTGATACGAGTTTTTACACCGTTGGAAGTGAGATCCAATGGCTTGGGAGTAGTCTTTGTAATTATGCGCAATTTCCAAACTCTCCAAAGGTTTTTTTTTGCAAATAAAACATTCAGGCCTCGTGTGTGCCGCTGCATCTTCGATCCAACGGCTCCCCGGTGCTCATATTAGGTGCTCCTCGTAGCTTAATTACCCGCTACGGTGATATGAGCATCTAGGTCGTATGATCAGTGATCAGATGGCACATGCGTAGTACATGTACTTTCTGCGCATTTCCCAAACTCTATCAGCCGTACATGTACTTTCTACTGTGGGCCGTTAGATCTCAGTGAACTTGTATCACCATAGAATCTACGGTGCGGGAGCACCTCATACTCTCCCGTGCGAGAAAACATAAGGTGCTATCGCAGCTTGGATGCTACGGTGATATGAGCTTGGAGGTCGTTTGATCTGAGATCCAATGGCATCTGAGCAGTCTTTGTGCTTGTAAGTAGTGGCCGAACTCTTTTGGGGCTTTTCTGCAAAAAACCATTTGAACCACCGAGGAGGTGTTGGGTCACAAATCCAACGCCTCCGAAGAGCTTGTATCACCAAAGCATCTAAGGTGTGGTAGCACATGATATTCTTACATACAGGAGAATGTGATGTCCTCCTTCATCTTAGATGCTACGGTGATACGAGCTTCGAGGTCGTTGGATATGGGATCAAAGGGCATCTAAGTAGTTTTTGTACAAATTGTGTGCAATTCTCAAACTCATCAAGGTTTCCTGCAAAAATATTAAGACACGTCATGTGAGCTGCTATATCTCAGATCTACAAGCTCCAAGCAACTCATATCGGCATATAGCATCTAAGGTATGGGGGCACATGATATTCTCCCGGGGAGGAGGGGTGGGGGTGCACAACCAGTCGGTGGTTGGGAGGGTGGGGACAAATATAATCTAAACAACCCTAAACAGAGCCCCACAATTTTATCTAAGGTCGAGGGGTTGACCCCCGACAATCATCGCTCCGCCTAAACACAACATTTGCATGTCTTTGTAGTACTAGACTTAATATTCATGTTTCAGTTTCATGTTCATTTTAAATATTGAACTGAGGACCATGGATGTCTTACATTTTACTCCCTTCGTTCCTAAATATTAGTCCTTTTAGAGGCTTCAAATGGACTGGCACATACAGATGTATATAGACATATTTTAGAGTCTAGATTCACTCATTTTGCTCCGTATGTAGTCACTTGTTGAACTCCCTAAAAGACTAGTATTTAGGAATAGAAGGAGTATTTTTGAATTCGTGTCATACATGCATGGTTTGGAAAAATAGATGCACTATACTTATTGGATTGTTGTTGTGTTCGTGCGTGTGTGTCTCGTGTGTGTGTGTGTGTGGTCATATGCTTGATACATACAAAGTTTTCTCACCTCCGTATTGTTCATCTTTTAAATTTGAATCTGCATTGGAAAACTTACTAGGGATACCATGAAATGTGAAATCCACGTTGAGATCACTATATCACAAACTCACTCTAATTCAACAACTCGTCATAAATCAATTACCATGTTGAGATTAGTATTTGCAAGGAAAATACGGGTATTGTAATACACATAGATTCGTTCGGCAATTTAAAAGGTTCCTTTCGTATTCTCGAACGGTAGGACCCAAGGGTGTACCAGCCAGACCTTGGCTCGTGTTGATCCTAAAAAAAGCCGGGCTCGTGTCCTTCGGTGGCGTGCGTGGTACGCACATTAGGCAACCCCAACCAGAGAACCTCGGTGTTTCAAGTCGAAATATCTGGCGGCCAGAATTCCATCCCTAAGAAATTCCCCTCATGTCCCCCGTCCATAATGACTATCGATGAACAACGGAGGGATGCTTTAGTAACAAGACAACGTTACCTACCGTGCCGAGCACGATTCAATTCCCTCGGTCGCCGCTCGTCAAGGTCACCCGTCAACTGCATTGCCTAGTACTACTACTACTACTACTACACCAGGATGAGCACAGAATTGAGCCCGTTTGTTCGTGCCTAGTACTTGAGTTAATATATCAGAAATGCACTGATGCGGAGGGATTATCCTTTTACTCTGCATATATAACTTGTCTGAAGTCTAACTAAGCAAAATGTTTGACCAAATCCTTTCTTAAGAAATACAACATGACAGATGTACGGCTTGAAAATTTATTGCATGATGCAGGTTATGATATTGTTTCGAATCCTGGATCTGAAATTTCAGAAAATCCAAAAGTGAGCATAAATTCTTGAAACTGAGCATGTTCACGTGATATGGCACAAATATTACTTCGTAAGTTTTTTCTTCAATTCGAGACAAGCTGCTTATGACAAGTTGCACAAATGAAGAGCCTAGGTATTTTGGAACAAAGACCTATCACATTAAGGCAAACGCTTTCACTATTGAAACTGTGGGTGTTTACGTCCCAGCAAGCGTGTGAGTCGACGGAGGCGTCTTGGCGAAGCGCATCACGGCCATTGTCGTGGAGGCGGCGAAGCGCATCATTGTGCAGATTCACCGGAGGCGAGCCCTTTGACCAGGCTCCGCCGCCCACCGTCGTCCCAACTGCTCCCACTTTTAATGTCGCCAAGCGCCGTAGCTTTAAAATCAATCCCGCACTACCCGTATCGCTACAATCCTCTCTCTTCCTCTCCGATTCTCCTGTCGTCTACCACCAACTAGCTCGACCTAAACGTCGCCATGCCGCATCACGATGGTCTGCCCTTAGTGTTCCAGCTTCTGAGGAAGACACCCGGTGAGTCTCAAGAACATATGGCGCTTTGGGACGAGCTTGAACTGCCTTGCGGGAAGACGCCGCTGTCTCCCTCGCCCTGCTCCGCCTCCCGCCTGATCGCGTTGCCGCCCATCCCCGTGGCATTGATGGGCTGGAGCTGCACATTGTCGCCCGAGCTTGATGCCACGGGGTTCCACGAGGTCCCCGCCGACTTTCACGCAGCGCCCGTGCACCTGCCGGCGCATGCGCCTGGCGTCTGGCAGCGCCGCCGTGCGGTGCCTCTGCACCTGCCAACGCATGCGCTGCTGGCGTCTGACGTCGCCCGTGCGGTGTCCGTGCACATGAATGTCTGCCAGCGCCGTTGATGCGCCTTTGTCCCTCAGCGGTGCAGTTCTCGGCGGCATGGATGGCCGCCGTCGGCCGCTTCCTTGCACCAACGCCAGTCACCTCCTCCCGCCAGTTGACTCGATCCGAAGTCCAGAACATTTTGGCCTTCCTTGAAGCTAGGCCAACGTCTAGCAGTACGCCAACAACGGCGTAAGACGCCGCCGTCGCCGTTGGTCTGTGGCCCGACGACACACAGAGCACGGCAGAGGAGCCGCTTCCCACTGCGAGACGCCCCCGCCGCCGCCGCGTAATCTAAATTTGCCATGAAAGACGTTTGGATTTCCATGCTTAAAATCCGAACGTTTATCATTTCCGTTTATTTTATCGATCGTCGTATAATTTAAAGTCGGAGTCAGACTGAACGAAATGTATGGTTTGATAGATTGAATGTTCTGCTAGAGCCGTATCAAATTAAATATAAAACGTCATCAAGCCACATGTATTCCTTGTCATCCAACGACCTAGACTGCTTCAATGTCGAGCGCTCAACACGTTTAGCGTGCAGTTAATTTCATGCCAAAAATAGTGCTAGTCACATGACAACACGCAAATAATATCCTATTAGTTAATATCCGCATGCACTTCATTTACTTCCAAATTAACGTGCATTGCGCGTACACACTGACTAGTGCTGCTAGTACGTGAAACTGGTGCCGTGACTTGTGAACATGTCCAGATATGGTCAACGGCAACATCGCCCGCGAGTTCTTCCTGTTTGCCCGTGCATCTAAACGCAGAAAAGGAGGAGAGAGAGAGAGAGAGAGAGCACACATGGAACCCACCAGTAAGTGAAGGCGAGTAGTACTAAAAATAATATTACATGTTATCCATTAATTAGGCTGTGGTAATATAAAAACATTATGTGAACAAAGGGGGTACAACAAACATTGCTATTCTACGTATGTTGCCTATTGACGTGCGGCTTGAATGCCCGGTCGCATGTTCGATCCTCGTCCTTTATTTTTTAATTTGTATATGGGTCCAAATTTGTTTCATGACATGTGGGCCCCTCGGTGTAGTTTGTAGCACTTTAATTTGTGGGTCGAAATTTCTTCCATTCCAAGTGGACTATCGGTGTGTAGTTTTGTAGGTTATTTATAATAATTAAAGAGAACAACATAGTTTTTTCAATAATACCATGGTGCGACGTTGAAGGTGAGAAAGGACGTGCGAGAGAGCGATGACCGAGCCAGAGGAAATCAACTAGGGGAGTTGCGTGGGTTGCAACGGTGTTTGGAGTAGTTGTGGGCGAATGCTACGAAAATATAATCTAAACCGACCGGAATAAATGCCTACACAAATTAATCCAAGGTTGGAGTGCCCTCGCAATGTAAATAGCTCTGCTTATGAGGGATGGAGAGGTAGTAGCTTCAACGCATGGAAGATACGGTGTGAGAAAGCGAGGTCAATCGAGAGACATATAGATAGAGAGACAAAGTGAGTGTGGTCCGACATTCACTGAAAAAATATATATGCTCTGGAGAGTATATTGTCCAATTGAGCTTTTGGCAAGGGTGAAGGCTGTAAGATAGAGCTTGAGAGATGATCCAGTCACAGACGTGTAGATATATTTTGTGCGTGGGAGGAAGCAAGGTCAACCAATCAAATAGGGTCGCCGTGCGATCGAAAGAGTGAGATGGTTGGAGAGAGAGACCTAGATAGACGATGTGCGCGAGAGAGTATACAATGTGAATAGGTCGAATTGGGCTCAAACATGGTGATATATCGTTTTTGTCCGAGAAAGAGCGAGGTCAATCAAGACATACATAGAGAGAGAGAGAGAGAGAGAGAGAGAGAGTGAGCGTGGCCCACCATGAGGTCGAAAGAGTGGCGGCGGCTTGGATGGACTGACCTAGATAGACAATCTGCGTGAGAGAGTATAGAGTGTGTCGATCGAGGCCGAAGAGGGAGATATGTCATTTGTGTGTGAAAGAAAAGCGAGGTTAAACGAGACTCGGATCTGAGCGAGATCGGCGAGTGTGCCTGCCGTCTTGGAAGAAAGAGTGAGACAGTCTCGAGGGAGTGACCTAGATATACAACGTGCTTGCGTCGCATTTAGAGGTTGGGGGGGCTAGATAGGCAATGCATGTATTTAGCGCGAGAGGGTGAGAGGGAGAGCGGGGAGAGAGAGAGAGAGCTCGGCATGGGGTGCAATGACGGGTGTGTGAGGTAAATACATTTGGTAACAGAGTGGAAAAAGGGGTTGTGTAGTTGAGAGAATTAGAGATCGAAACATGGAGAGAAAGAATGAACGTGTGTTGGAAACCGATAGCTTCCTAAGGTGGTTAGGAGAGGAAGATTGACCCGTCTGAGGAAGTATGTAGCGTTTGTGGGGGGGCTAAAACAACATTTGAATGTACATAGTATGAGACTTAATATCGATGTTTCAATTCGATTGTACATTGTAAGATTTGAACCGAGGACCAGGCATACATGTAATTATTTCGAATTCGTGCCATACTAAGTTTCGAAAAGTTGACATTGACTCAATTTGTTGTGCTATTTTGTAGGTCATATGTTTGAATCCATCCAAAAGTTTTCTCACTACCATGGTGTTCATCTTATACATATGAATTTGTATTAAAAAAGTAGCGTGGATACAGTGAAATGCGAAATCCACGTTAGAATTTGAGATCGCTACGTGACACACACTCTAATTCAAAAATCTAACTATGTGAGACACACTCTAATTCAAATAACTAATTATGTGACACACACTCTAATCCACGTTAGCGTGGGTACCGTTTCGATTTTTTTCAAATAACTCCTCATTAATTAATTTATAGTACTCCCTCTGTTCACTTTTATAAGACCTTGAAGACATTTCAGACAATGTGCAAAACAGTTCATTTTAAGTTGTCTGAAACGACTTACAAAAGTGAACGGATGGAGTATCTCGTTTCGAATGACTAATTATTGCAAGGAAAACACGGCCATGGTAATACATACAGATTCGTTTGCAAATGAAAGAAGATTCGTTTGCATTCTCAAATAATAGGGGCACCGAGCGAGACGAGAATAGATGTCGGGTGGGCCAGCTTGGTGCCTTAAGGGCAACTACCTTTGGGTGGCCCGACATGTGGGCGGCAACCTGTTGGGCCCACATGTCATGGACACAAAGGCAGGTGCCTTAAGGCACCGGCTATAGTCTGTCGAGGTGGTCGCGTGTGTCGGACGGACGCGTAGCACCCAGCCACCCATCCCCCTCCCCCCAAAAAAAGGATGACGACAATATAAGTTCGCCCTTCCACGTTTCGGATTGAAATATCTGGCGGCCCCAATTCCAGCCCTGCAAAATCTCTCTTCTCCACCGTCCCCTTCCGCGCCCAGATTGCTCAAATCCCTAATTCGCCGCCAACCCTCGAATCGCCTCGTCTCGTCTCTTTCCCCATCGTTGCCCACCTACTGTGCTTGACGGCACGGCGAAAGGCACGGTCGTGCTTCACCACCGCACCGGAGCTACCTCATCTACGCCTCGCCCACCGCAGACCGGTGGTCCATCGACAACGCCGGGCCGCCGCAACCGACGTGCCTCCACAGACACCGAAGTTCCACCGCATCAAAAGTGCGCTTCACCGACGCCGTCTCCCAGCTCACCGGGGCTACTTCACCGAGCACATCGTCAGCACCTCCGCCCCGAGGCCGTTGGGGCTTCACCAACGGTCTCGGCCCACCTATAGCGCTCCGCTCGCCACTCAAGATCTGCATCCTCGCGGCCAGCCAATGCCAAGATCACCCTCAATGGCTCTGAAGTGACCCGCACTCTAGCTAGGCGAGCATGCCCAAACGCCGGACCAAACTAGGTATCCACACATCACTCCCTTGTGCACTGTTCCGACGATGTTTGGGTATCCTTTCACTGATCTCTTAGCTTACACGCCTATGCAACTCTGACTTTAACTCTTATTTCTTCTGGAGATATCATCTGAAACAAGAAAATCCATTTTTCAGCGAAGCATGACGGCGCTACGGGATCTGGTACACATCCTGCACACCCGTATAACCTTGTAAGTATCTGTCCTCCGGTACAACATCAAGGTTGATTCCTCTTATTTGATCAACCATTCGCCGTGTCAAAAATGCGGAGGAGGATGCAAGGAGCACAAGGCCTGCACATCCAAGCAAGTGGTAACATGGACTTGTACATGGAACATCCCAAGCGCATAGCAGAGCTTGATGAGCATGTACAACGAGCTAGCGTAAGTCCCTGCATTTCATTTAATTAAATGACCGCATTCGTGTATGATTTGTGTGCGATGGCTGATCCACAATTCAAGTTACCAGGCGAATATTTAACTTAAAAAATATGAAGGCACTTGCACTCCGAAATCAACATAACTTGAGAAATGTGAAGCTACATGCACTTTGAAAACCAGCTAATGATCCAAAGTAGTTCAGATTATAAACACTAAATGATGCAAGCACCAAAAACACAAAATGCAACATGGTGTACAAGGACTACAAACATGGTCTGCAGACTGCTTGAATTATTCGTTCTCTGCCTGAAAATATTGAAGTGTAATTGCACGTATAACCAGTGCGCAAACTGCATATCAATATATCTATCTTGCACAAGTATGCCAATAGTTTCAAACAACAGATTATAAAAGTATTTATGCTATGTTGTCATGATACGGGGACTTTCTGGTAGATGGCCTCGACGTTTCCTCAAGCTATGAAAATGCACTATAATTTGCTTGTCATCAATGCCTGCAAATATCTATCTCTCTCAACATAGTAGATCATCATTAGACACTAAATCCTTCAATGAGCTTGCAAAATGCTTGCATTAGATCCCTCATTAGACACTATATGTTCATCACCAGGAGCATGTAAAATGTTTGCATCAAATCCTTCATTAGCGATTGCTCATTAGACACTTCTGTGCTCAAGAACAACATGAGCTTGTATGTTTGCACCGGAAACTTGATTAGATACATCAAATTCAGTCAGTTCAGTATTGATTGGGGGAGTTATAAAATAAGTAGAAACTGGTTTCATTTTCTCATAGATTCCCTACATACAAGCATTTTTACAACACCGTCAGGTTTAACTATTGGCCAGAAACTGAAGAGTTGAATTAGATATAATCAGGGATGTGATGTACCTGTTCGTTACGCATGCTACTCTTGCAAGCTGCGACATCGTCTGCTTGCAAGCCCGATGCCATGCCCGTGCTGCATCCACTGCCTCCCACGCATGCTACACCCAGGGTTGGATCTTCATCTTCTTGTCCTTCCGTTCGCTTGAAGCCCGGCGACCGCCCTCCAATGAGGGCGCGAGGAAGTGCTGTGTCGGTCTGTCCAGCGGCGGCTAGGTTAGGAGCGAACCAGACTGGAGGCTGGAGCGAATGAATTGGGATTTTTCCTGCTGTCGATCGATATGGGAGGCGCTCGTTTGGGCCGCGAGCCTGCTATAGGGCCTGCCTTGCACTTATGTTATTGGCCCGTCCAAATTGAAACATTTTTCTTCATTTTTTACATTGCCTGCTCGTGCGTTGGGACGAACAAAACTAGCGTGTATGATTGGATGGTGAAAAATATTCCAGTGGCGCTTTTGTTTTACCCGCAGAATGGTTGAATTGCTTGTTTCTGTGAACTGAGTTCGCCAATAATGTGAAGGATGCCAGTCTTTTCATCCTATTGTAGATTGCTTAGATCTCGATATGCCAAAAGCAATCACATGAAATATACAGTAAAAGCCAGTGTGATGTGTTTGGCTACAACTAGTCTGACTACACGTCCTCATATAACATATCAAGGACACACCATCTTACCAGATTAACCATTCGACTTACCCATGCAGTGTGGGAAGAAAGAAGTATTGGGACTGCGTATCCAAGCAATTGATGCCATGGACTCCTTCGTACAACCTTGTAAGAGAAAAAGAAGTTGCAGTGTGCTTGTACAAAGAACTAGCGTAAGTTCAGTTACCTGCTTCTCAGAATTTTAGTTAGCCACTTAATGCTAAATTGTTCAATTACGTTGCTTGGCTTAATTTAGTTTGCTACTGATTACATAATGGCACAGCCTGTTAATCATATTGTAGACTGCGCCTATCTATGTGTTTGATAATTACTGTTAAGAATTACCTGTTTGCCTTAACTTAAATATCTACTTGTTTGTTTTACTGCATTGCTGCTGCAACAGCGGGTTACAATGATGTTAATAACTACTTTTCAGCATCCAAGTGAAACTCTTTAATTCCTTGTTTGTTTAACTGGTTTGCTGTTATAACTCCCAGTTGAGATGTTTTGCTAACTTCAACTTTTCTGAATCCAATCAGAAATTTAGTGGCAAAACAGGTTAGCCCAAGATCAAAGAGCGAGGACCCCATGGACGTTGCATCATCCCACAAAGCAAAGGGCACCGCCCAATCGTGCATTATGAATTGCCAACTGCTGATGCTCTAGAGGCTAAACTAGTGGTAGAAAGAGATTCTCGCTCGCACTTAGAGATGAAGTTGACATGTTGAGGAAGCAAACATCACAATCACAAGCAGTACTCAAGACAACCATTAAATATTTGGTGGATTTCAAAACGAAGCAAACTGAGACTGACTAGATTGTTAAGGTCCTGAAGGAAAAAAGGAAATTAAATTCCTACTTGGTAAATCATAGGTGAAATGTTCTTTCCATAGTTCAATAACCTTTGTGTTGTCTGTTCATGTAATCAATCAAACCATTTGTTTTAGAGATCATGTAATAATTGTTTTTTTTGTTTGTTGGTTTGTAATTTTATTTGAGCACAAGTCTATATTAATTGATAAGACTCGGAGACATTTCATTTGGATTGCCGTGCTGCACCTACAAATATGCCAATCGGGCTGAATGTGCATTCAACAATAGTAGTAGTATAGATGGACCATAAGTGGCACGCATCGGAAAGGGCCAAGATGCTAGCTAAAAAAGGATGCCGTTGTAGCCAAAAAAAGTACAATGACTTTGGCTTATGTATGTTAGTTGATATTATTGATCCATATACTATGTAAGTGTTTATATGTTCATTAGTTGTGTACATTATTGGTTGATTGACTCGGTATTTGAATCTTGATACATGCTTGTGTACATATCTAAATGGGAGTACACATTATGTCATGTAGACATTTGAGTTGGACATAAAGTGTTCCAAATATTCAATTCACCTTAAACTGGATTCTAGCTTCAATTGAGTAACTTGGCATTTGTAAATCATATTCATTTATGACAAAGGAATACATCTTTGTCGTGCTTTTGAAGATATATAAAAACACATAGAATGATTTATAAAGATTAGTATAGGAATACAAAATGGATTCGAATTTAGTTGCTGTGGTAAACGTGGATGCTTATTGTCCCAAAATTCAAAGAAGCGGCAAAATGTCCACTCCCACGCCGTCTGCCTTGCCAAGTGTTTGGGAGATGGAAATTACTGTCTACCCTTACACAGACAATCCATCGGCCCGATTTCCACCTTTGCTCTCAATAGGGTAGGTTAGTAACTTCAAGTAGACGTGACACAACCGCCTCTGAGCCCATTCCGACACGGTGGGCGCCAAACATGGGCGGCAAAACACATTTGATTCAAGCTCGTCCGAAAGACCTCTGCTTTCTCCCTCCATTTCCCATTCATACACGGTGGGCGGAAAAACAAACTCGACTCGGCCAAATCGATGTAGGCAAATATTTTCAATAGGGCAGGTTTGTAACTTCACTCAGACGTGACACAACCGCCCTACCTGTCAGCCCTGCTCATACACCATGGGCGCCAACCATGGGCGCCAACCACCCTCTCCTCGCCTCAAATTGCTCTGGGCAAATATTGGCGAGATGCTAGATTACCGTCCTATCCCCAACCGACGAGACGTCCAAATTTTAAATGGGGGCTAAGTTCAGAACTTTCCCATATTTCGCATAAAGCGCATCCCAATAACATGGTTCCCCGTACCTCTCCCTCCATTTTCCCATTCATACACCGTCCGCGCTAGAACACCTCATCCCCACACCAGCCTCCGTCCGCTACCCCATCCATCGCCGCCATCCTCCACCACATCCATCGCCACCGTCCTCCACCATGCCGGAGCGCCTACCAAGACCGCGTCGTCCACTGCTAGAGATGGTCGTTTCTCATCCACGGCGACGAACCAATAGCCTTGCATCGCGTCCTCTCGCTTCATCGGCGTCGTCATCCTCTTTGCCGGGGCCGCTCACACGACCTTCTCTTCCACCGCAAACGGGACTTATCCCCCGATGCACCCGTCTACCGTCGCAGATCTGCTTCAACGCCACCGACAGCCATCGCACCCCCGATGCCTACACGGTGCCGCAAGAGAGGTGGTACTTCATATCTCCTCAACTTTTTGATCTCAACCAGAAAATAGATCTTAACTTGGTTTCTCTACTTTCTTTTTAGCTCTTAGAATTTAGTTCTTAGTTCGAAGCAAACAATGGGTGCTAAATATCGTTTCTCCAGTTTGCAGCTTCAAATCTGCAATGGCACAGCCATAATACGGTTTAATTGATCATGCTTAGGGTTTAATTGACCATGTTGGTTCCGTGGTGGTTTCTTTAATAGAAATCGGAGGGGAAACCCTCTTTTGCTAGAAAAATATGCTTAGAGTTTCCCCTTATGATCACTATATGATCGTAATACGTGCTTCGTGTGATAATAACATCGCTTCCAAATGCCATCAAGCTAAACAAGCTTAGTTGTTCAAATCTGAATATGATATTATTGAAACAGAGTTGTTTAATTGGTCAGCTAAATGTTCCTAAATTAGTTTCAAAATGCATGTTCGCCGCTCGGGTGTGTATCTCTCTGAGGTGCCCACGGTGGGCCGGCCCACCCTGGGATTTTGGGTCGTCCCAGGCCTCGATTCCCCTTTGTTCTGCTGCGCGCTTCCGATCTCTACTCGCCCCCAGCCGCCTGCCTCGCCGGCGACTTGCCGTCCTCGGACGACATGACTCTAGGAGGACACGTCGGACTAACAGGAGGCCAGGAGCCGCTCGTCCAACAGCGTCACCGCTGCCCGGGCGCGCCGCCGTGCCTACCTTCCCAGTCCGTTCAGGGCTCAGGCGTGCAGCACCCACCAAGCCAACCCGATTTATCCTGAGGTACGTCCTCAACACTCAGCAGCCACTCCTCATCACCCATTTCTAATTGATTCATTACTCATTAGGCAGGACTGTCATTAGGGTTTGTTGTGTGCTTAGTGCTACCTACACTTAATGGTTCAGATGTATTTCGGTAATCTTTAGTACCTCTAAAGTTCACAGGGTTTCAAAATTCCGGCCCTCGTAATGTAAACTAGTCATTTTGGATTGTTGGTCGTAGTGACATTGACCCAGATTACTACCGCAAGCCAGGTTTTTGACAATTTTACTTGTCTTTCTTACTCATTCGATATAATATCCAATTATTCACGCCAATTAGTTGCAAACAATAAGTGCTAGACAAACTTCTTCATTCAGATTTTGGACGGTCTCTTCTGCGATTTACAATTCTGCATACTTGTCCTAATAAGCTCACAAGTAAATGATTGATTCACAACATCTATGCTTGCCTTGTCATATTTGTTGTCAATATTCTTTTAGGGTGGACCACCCTGTTTCTAAATACTGGAACCATAGACATGAGTGAATAGTATTTCTCTATGTGATCTCTTCCATCATGTGTGGGTAACGAACACTGCATTGTATAGAAAGAAAGTGTCATTTCCAGCTTTTACATAGGTTTTGATCTTTTACATGGAATACAATCTGCCTACTTGCTTTGTGTCGCACTACCAACACTCCGCCCTTGAAGCTAAACATTACGCCACTCATAATTGCTTAGTTTATTTGTTAAAATACGAATTTCATATGATTCTAATGTTCCTACTTTAGTTTTGAAATGTGTGTCTGCCTGTTATAGAGACATAAGGGGTTTGTATTTCTGTGTGTGGTCTGGTTAGCATGGTTGGGGAGGTGAACTTTGCATATGCAGGGGTTTATAGGGAGACACTCTCCGAGTTGAATCCGCAATGCATTCCATAGACAATCTGACTACTTTTTATGTTTTCATGAATCTCAGATTCTGAACATCATCATAATGATTATGAGCTTGCACGCATGAAAAGAATAAAGCAGAACAATGCCATGGCTGTCAAACTTGGCATTAAGGGACTGAAATCAAGTCTGGACGCAATGCAATGCAAATGCTCTCCACCTACAAATTCATGCTCGTAATATGATCCTAACGGTGATTACGAGCTAGAGGGAGACCTAAGTCAATGTAGCTCCCTAGTGGAGGAGTCGAGGAAGATGCCCTATCTTATTCACCCATCAAGGTACTTGCTCTAACTTTCCAAGGTTACATTGCTCGCACATATCTTGCAACCGATGCTTTGCATTGCTTCTACTTTGTTGAACTGCCATTAGCTTAGTTTACACATCGTGTATGTGAATACGCCTGCCTATCCATTTTCAGACATATTCCATCTGTCATCATACCATATTTATCCATTCAAATGATGTTCTTGTGTATCGGATGTTCAAAAGGAAGAGGGCGATTGGATCGTGGAGGAGCACAAGCAAAGTATTTGGAAAAGGTAGTGGCACCGATAAATCAAATAGACCATTAGGTGTAGTTGCAATATCACCTAACCCACAAAATACCCCAACTCTAGCAGACTCTAGCCCTACTACATCGGGTCATTTCGATGCCCCAACTCAGCAGACCCCAAAGAAACAAGATGATTATGCCAGTTGACATAGCACCAAATTGCATTTACGACGCAAAACCCCCATTCCAAAGAAAGAATACACGAAATCCAGTTGCCAAATCCTTTTCGAACCGTAGAGAGCCCCAATTGCAGCAAATAGGACCCTGTTCCATTTCTTCCCAGTTTAGAAGACGAAGCTTATGTTGTTGTCGAACTTTGTGCGCATCTTTCCTTCATGGAAAGATTATACCGCATGAACACAGAACAATTTCGATCTTCCTCCGCAACTTACGCGTAAGTAATGTACTAATGTTATTCATGGTCATTATCGCATATGTTTCTCACGACGAAGACACAAGATTTAATTCTTTTAAATAGGCAAGGAGCAAACTGGATTGTGGTGACGAGCAAGGGTTGGTTGCGCTTTTTAAGCACTTGTTGATGAAGTATCGTTCCTACCCGAGGCAAGTTCGATTGCAAGCCTCTGAACGAAATTTCTGTAAAGTCTTCGGTGCTACATTTATCCGACGGTGACTGGAATAATCTTGTTACACATTGGTCTCGGCTGCAGCGTAAGGTACTGTCTATGATATCACATCACAATTTGAACTACATTTCTGCATTTGCCTTGATGTCTCACTTGTACGAAAAATCATAGCGTAAGAACATCCATTCTCAAGGGACCACGAATCTACGCAACTATACCGCATAATCGCATTGCTCTTGTGAGTACCTCTTGCCCTGTATGACCATACTTACTTTCATAGCTGTTTGATTATGTAGCATCACTGCACATGTTAGCCTCGTAATCGTCCATTTGGTGGACATTATAAGATCTGTATGGACTCTTACATAAATTTAGAATCAACCCAATGCTTTTGAAGAGGTTTAGCTCTGCAGTCCTCTTGTAAGGACTGAACGTGGTCTATCACTGTATTTACATTAACGACCACTTCCAGGGATTGGTAGTTGATTATGTAGCACCAATCTGCATCTTATCTTCATTATCCTCTATACCTTCCAGTATTATCATATCTATAATTACTCTCTACAAAATGTAGAGTATAGGCAATGCTTATGAAGAACATTTTGTGCTGAAATTCTTGAGTTATCCTTCCCTTGACATGGAGAAGGGCATTATAAAGCCAGTGTTAATTGTTAATGTAAGTCAGTCCTTCTAAAGCCTTTATCCTCATCTGCTGTTTAATTTGCTCATACTCCCTATTGTTTACTACTGTTTAGTTTGCTATTTATACCAAAATGCATGTTCGTAAGAACCGTAAGTTCTAAGTTTTACTTGTAAAACCAAATTCCTTATTCATACCGTGCACAATACTTAATACTCCCTATATGTATGCTTGTTTTTGTGGATCTATAATCCAGTGTGTGGTGAAGCAGCCCACGTTTGCACCTTGTCATCTCATGTTTTATCTTACTGATGTGGCTGATGATATGAACAACACGCCATGCACATTATCCAAAATAGATACAATGATTTTCTTTGCCCTTCATCTATGCTTGTTATGTTGACATGGTAATCCAAAGAGTGTGGTGAAGCTCCCGCATTATGAACAATGCCAAATTATGCTATTGATATTTTGAACTTACTCTTTATTTTCTAGTTTGAAATTGGATAGAATTGATGTAGCAGTTATCATCTTTGTTTATACACGTGCAAACCTGTCATCTCTCTGCTTTGTTTCAGGGTGATATGCCTGATGGCATGCACAAATCTGCTGAAGGCTGTGAGACAAACCCAACATATATTGCAGCAAAGAAGGCAAAACATCTTGAAGATAGCGAGGCAACCCCAAAGTCTTGTCTTGATGCAGTGTTCAAGTTACTTGAGACTAACAAATGACAAGCTCACAGATTTTGCTATCTGAATCAGTTCGACTTCTTCAGTCCCATGTTCTAGCAGAAAGGCATTCTGCAACTCAACTTCGACCTGAAGTGCTATCTCTAAGAAAGATTGCGGAGAACACCAATGAGAACCACATCGCTAAACAGCTACACTGGAAGCTATGACCGACATGCTAGGCGGTCTCACGCCTTCTTTCGGCTGACTTCTTGTGCAGCAGTTCCCCCGCAAGACTAACCTTTCTTGAACTGTCTTGGAAGTGGTCTCGGTTCAGTATTATTTTGTTACGCTGCAATGGTGCCCAGTTTTTGTAATCTGCTTGTTCGTTGCGCTTTATGATCACTGGTGGCGAACTTCGATGCCCAGTGGATGTAATATACCTTAAATCCTTTATTGTATAGTGTAGGATTATTCTTAGTTACTATGCCGTAATTTCTTTATTGTATAGAGTAGGTTTGTTCTTAATTCCTACTAGTTACTGCCATCATTCGCTATCTGAAAAAAAATCAGATGTAGTCGACCGGACCGAAACATTCGACTCTAACGGGCCAGGTTTTTAGCGGGCCACAATTGGGCCGGCCTGCGTCTTTCTTGGGCCCGAATGATTGGGGCCTTCACACATTGCGCCAGGCCCAAACTTACACCTGCCTATATTTTAGTTGGGCCTTTTGTCGACCTAGCGCTTAGTTTGTCCCAGGTAGCGTTGGGCCATTAAGAGGCCGAATATTGTACTGGCCTGTTACGGCCGAGATGAAACCACGGGCTTTAGCAGGCCAAAATGCATGTTGGGCCTCAATTTTCACTAGTCGTCGACGGGCCTTCAGCAGGCCGAAATGTAGACCAGGCCGTTTTGGGCCCGATTAGCTCACGGGCGTTACCGGTCGAAACATATCTCGGGCCTTAGTTGGCCCATCGATATCATGGGCCTTTAAGAGGCCGAAAGCTTAGTACGAACATCAACGGGCGAATTACGCGACAGCCTTTTAACAAGCCCAAAGTCACGTTGGGCTTAATCATGCCACCTTTAGCACGGGCCGTTAGTGGGCCCGATGTCCCGTCGCACCATATATGGCCCATGGGCAAGACGGGCCATTCCTGTGCCGAAAGTCACACCGGCCGAAATGGGCCCATGTCTACATCGTGCCTCTAACAGACCGAAAGTCAGGCTGTAGTTGGGCCCAAATATTCACGAACATTTAACGGGCCAGAATCGGCTTCGTCATAAATGGGCCCAAATATTGGGCGAACAATTAACGGGCCAGATCTGGCATCGGGCCATAAATGGGCCCAAATATTGGGCGAACAATTAACGGGCCAGATCTGGCTTCGGGCCGTAATGGGCCTTTATTAAGCAGGCCGTTATTGGGCTGGCCCACTAGTACCTGATTAAGTTCTACGGGCCTTTGACTGGGCCAGCCTTTTTAACCTATATGGGCCTCTGTTGGGCCCAGACACGTGTCGACGTATCATTGGCATGTCTCCTCCAATGGACGGGCGACATCGGCCCATCGACGGTGACAATGTTCCCTTCGGCCAATCAGAATTTTACACGTGGAAATTTCCCATTGGTCAGGGCTGTTAACGGGTTATCGGTCCAAAATCCGACCCGCTAGCTTAACGGCATTCCGTTACGGTGGATGCCACGTGTCGGTCACCCTTGACGAAAGCACTTCTGTGACGCGCGATTTATCGTCATGGAAGTGGACACTTCCGTGATGATAATTTTGGTAATGTCATGGAACACTTCTCTGACAAAGACAGGTATGACTATCTTGATTCTGTCATAAATTTGTCATGGATGTACATGCATGACAAAAAACGCGACCTACTGTGACAAACACGTATCATCACAGAAGTGTATTTTTTTTGTAGTGCAGTTTTAAGTCTTGGCAGATTTTAGCAACTTAGGACTAGTCAAGTAATCAACCTACACATGCAATTCTAAGAGTATAGCAGCAGAATGTAAAATAATTGCATATGAAGGTAAAGGGAGGAGTTTGGAGGGAGCAAACGCAATGTAGACATGGAGATTTTTTAACCGTGGTTCCGATAGGTGGTGCTATCGTACATCCACGTTGATGGAGACTTCAACCCACGAAGGGTAACGGTTGCGCGATTCCACGGAGGGCTCCACCCATGAAGGGTCCACGAAGAAGCAACCTTGTCTATCCCACCATGGCCGTCGCCCACGAAGGACTTGCCTCACTCGGGTAGATCTTCACGAAGTAGGCAATCTCCTTGCCCTTACAAACTCCTTGGTTCAACTCCACAATCTTGACGGAGGCTCCCAAGTGACATCTAACCAATCTAGGAGACACCACTCTCCAAGAGGTAACAAATGGTGTGTTGATGATGAACTCCTTGCTCTTGTGCTTCAAATGATAGTCTCCCCAACACTCAACTCTCTCTCATAGGATTGGATTTCGTGGAAAGCAACTTGGGGAAGGCTAGAGATCAAGATTTATGTGGTTGGAATGGAATATCTTGACCTCAACACAAGTGTAGGTGGTTCTCTCTCAGAAAATGTATGTTGGAAGTGTAGGCATGTTCTGATGGCTCTCTCCACAAATGAAGAGTGGGTGGAGGGGTATATATAGCCTCCACACAAAATCTAACCATTACACACAATTTACCAAACTCGGTGGGACCGATTCAGAGAACTCGGTCAGACCGATTTAGTTCAAAATGTGAACGTTAGGATTTTCAGTGGGACCGACATGTCAAATCGGTGGGACGATTTCGTTAGGGTTAGGGCATAAGATAATCTCGGTGAGACCGATTACACAAACTCGGTCAGACCGATTTTGGTAATAGACTAACCAGAGAGTTGGTCAGGCAAACTCGGTGGGACCGATTCGCTCATCTCGGTTGGACCGAAACATTACGAAAGGGAAACAGAGAGTTTGCATTGCAATCTCGATGGGACCGATCGCTCATCTCAGTTTGACCGAAACGTTACGAAGGGAAACAGAGAGAATACAATCCCATCTTGGTGAGACTGAGATCCCTATCGGTGAGACCGAAAAGACTAGGGTTTCTGGCAGTGGCTATGTCAAGTGAACTCGGTGGTGCCGGATAGATCACATTGGTGGGGCCGAGTTTGACTTTTGGTTTGGGACATATTTGGATGTGAGAAAGTAGTTGAGGGTTTTGGAGCATATCACTAAGCATTTTGAGCAAGAACCTCATTAAGCAAAACCTCACCCCCTCTTAATAGTATTGGCTTTTCCTATGGACTCGGTGTGATCTTGGATCACTAAAAATAAAATGTAGAGTCTTGTGCTTTGAGCTTGAGCCAATCCTTGTGTCCTTAGCATTTTGAGGGGTCCACTTTCTAATCCATGCCATGCCAATCATTGAGCTTTCCTGAAATATTTATCTTGAAATAGCATTAGCTCAATGAGCTATATGTTGTTAATAATTACCAAAACCACCTGTGATAGTTGCACTTTCAATCTCCCCTTTTTGGTAATTGATGACAACATATAGATCAAAGCTTCGACAAATGATCATAAGATTGAAAAACATCATCGCTTTGAGAAGTATGTGATAAGCAAGAGCTCCCCCTAAATTTGTGCATTATTTAAAACTTTGCTTTTGAATGCAAATGCACAATCGATTAGGATCATGGGTTACTCTTCCATGTCACATACATCTTGGTGGAGCGCTCAAAATGATATAACTTAAAACCATGCACTCATCACAAAGAAAGTGAATGATCATATAAGGATATGAGAGATAATATCATCCAACAAGCATTAAGGTAGCATATGATCAAACACATGATCAAACAAGTATCTCACAAGGACATAAAGTATCTCACACAAGCACACAATCAAGAAGTTCAACCAAAATAGAAAGAGAGATAAAAAGCAACACTCTCTCTCGAAGCTTATGATCTATACATATTTCTCCCCCTTTGGCAACAAGTTACCAAAAAGTTCAAAAATGCATAGTGCTAAACGTCTCTCAGGCTTGATCTTCGGGAGGTGGTGTAGAGAGAACTCCAAGGACGAAGGCATCCGTGGATGTAGTTGGAGCTGGTGGAGTGGCTGCTGGAGGTGGCACTGGAGCTGTAGCTGCTGGTGCTGATGCTGTAGCTCTAGAATCTCTCACTGGTACTGCAGCAGACCTCTGTCCTCTAGGCACTCGCTCAAATGCATCAGTAGTTGCCTTGCCTTTCTTCTCTTCTGCTTCCTCCTGAAGCTGCTCAACTGCTGTTTGAATCTCAGTTACCTTCAGATCAAGATCATAAAATTTGGTTTCTATGATCCTCTCCAAGCTCTCCTGGTTTCGAGTCAGGGTGGCCAAGCCCTTCTCAATCCTCAGTGTCATTTGGATCAGATATGCAAGTTGATCTTGCTTGCTCTTCAGGAAAACTTGAGATGCCTCTTCAACACTTGGCATCTTGGCAGCTTTCTCAGCCTTTGCTTTGGCTCTCTTCTCATGTGCTTGAACAGATGTGGGGTCTTCCTCATTCATAACGATAGTGTTGTCTTCAAAATCAGGATGCAAAGGAAGGTGCTCCTTGTCCAACAGGTATGTTCCTGTGCCCATCTTGGAGTTGATGAGCTCCTGAATGTGTGGAGCATACCCACAGCTTCTCTTCTGATCAGCAGTTGTCCTCTTGATTGTTTCTACCATCAAACTCATAACCTTGATAGCATGTCCTCTGATCATCTTGTGATCTCCAGACTTGGGTAGCAATGTGTACCTAAGGATCCAGTTGATGGTAGGCAGACCAGACAACAAGAAGTGTACAGATCCAAGCTTGTGAGTACCCAAAGCTTTATCTGGGATCTCTCTGTACATGTGTGCCATAGTTTTGTGGTCTTTCTTCTTGGTGGCATACACATCCAAGTCATCTTCATGTCCTTTAGGGGCATTGATCAGCTTGGCCCGTTCTTCAACTGTGGATTGGTACCTGGTACCTTCTGACATCCAAACTATCTTCTCATCTGGGTAAAAGTGAGCAGTGGAGTAAAACTGCATGATCAGCTCATCATTCCATTTTGTGAGCTTCTGAGCCACAAATTTATCAACTCCACATGATTTGAAGCTATCATAAACTCCTGGAAAGTGATCTTCATTCTCTTTGATGAATTCCCAATCCACCCATCTCATGTCACATATAATGGGCTTCTTGTCAAGCAAAATGGTTTCATAGAAATCTTGTTGTTCCTTTGTGTGAAACCTGTAATCAACTACTGTCCTCCTCCTCACAGCATAAGGATCAGACTGTCTCCACAATCTCAGTCCAGCATCTTTTCTGATGTGCATGTCTTCAGCCACTGGATGAGCATCATTGTGGTCTGGAATCTTGGGCTTCAACTTCCTCAAAACAAGTGAATCATCTTCTTCTTCTTCAGCTTCAGGCACTGGGGCCTTGTTCTTTTCCTCAGCAGGTATACTTCTAGTGTTTCTCTTGGGCTTTGGGGGCTTCTGAGCTGGAGCTTTGGGAGCAGACTTGGGCTTAGATGGAGCAGCCCATGACTTGATTGCATCTCCCATAAGCTTCTGAGCTTTGGGTGCTGGTGCAACATCCTCTTCCTCTTCCTCTTCCTCTTCTGATCTCACCATTGAGGACTTTCCAAGAACTTTAGCTGTTGTAGTTCTTGCCCTCTTCTTCTTCTTGTCCTCACCAGCTTCTTCTTCTTTAGATTCAATGGTGAACTTCATAGTTTCTCCTGTTGCAACCTTCCTTGGCTTTGACATTGGCACTCTTCTTACTAGAGCCTTTGTTTTCATTCCAGGCTTACTTGCAGCAGTTGTGCCATACTCCTTTTTTAACACCTTTTTCCTTGAAGTGGCCTCATCCTCAGCAGGCACATAATCCTTATCCTCAGAATCTGAGGTTCTCTTCTTCCTTGTCCTGGTGGCTGCCTTTGGCAAGTTACTGGGTGTGCTCCTGCTACCCTCATCATAGCTGCTGGAGGGACTAGTGCCCTCACTCAACTGAACCTGCTCTTCAGACTTGTTCTGGCTGTCACTTTGATCAGACATCTCTGCTAACTATCTGACAGCAGACCCTGTGAATGGATGTAGATGAGGTAGAGTGGATGAGCATCACAAAGTGCAGAGTTTTTGCAAAACAGATGACTTAAAAACTTAGTTTTAGTTCTTCACAGAAAGCATTTAGGATCTACCGATTTGTAAACTCGGTGATACCGAAGCAACTTTTGGAACCTAAACTAGTGAACTCGGTCAGACCAGGTCATAGTTTGGTGGCACCGAGGGTGCTAGGGTTTCACAGAGAATCGAACTCGGTCACACCGATTTGCAATTTTTTGTCAGACCAAAAATGCATGTGCAATGGCCTAAGCCAAATCGGTGAGACCGATTTCTACAACTCGGTCGGTCCGAGATGAGTTCGTGGAGACCTAACCCTAAATTTTCAAATCAAATCTAATCTATGGGATGTTTTCGCTGGACAGGATGATTTCATACGTGGCAAGAATCATGGCAAAGCAATGTGCTATGAATCGGAGTTAAGGAATAGCACAAAGATCAAGTTCATACCCTAATTCGGCGGTGAACTTGCTACGGCGGCAACGGCAGGGCAGATTGCCGTTGATGGCGGCGGAGACCAGCGGCGGGAGGTCGCTGGCGGCGAGAGGACGATCCGGAGACCCGAGGAGGCAGAGAAGGTCACGCGCGGGTGAAAGGTTTTGGAATTTTTTTCCAAAATTTGACCCGTCAGTATATATAACCTGACCCTGTCGGTGTGACCGAGTGGAACAACTCGGTGGCACCGAGATGCAAAACTATGAGCAGTTACTGCAACTCGGTGAGACCGAAAAGCTCTAATCGGCTGCACCGAGATTGAAAACCTAGATCAACTTAGCGATCTCGGTATGACCGAAAAGGGTGAATCGGTCAGACCAAAATGCACAAAGAGGTTTTGGAAGTTTAAGTCTATGACGAATCGGGGACTCCGAGTGCTCCTCACAAAGAGTGGTTCAAATCTGACTTGATCAAACTTTGTGATGTAGCATGAATAGAGTTTGAGACGAGGGAAACATAGATAGCTAGAGGGAGTTATTAGGCATTCTTGTCCATCCATTTGGCAAAAGAAAAAAAAACCAAACAACCAAAGCTACAAATGGATGTCCTCGAATGAGTAAAATATGCATCCAACATGCTCACACAATAAAATGGCAAAAGAAATATGTGACAAAGCATGCACAAACACTCTAGCATCTATCAAGCAATTTGGCGATGACTAGGTCATCTATATATGAGTATATTGACTTAGGAGTCAAATGAGAACATTTGATCATAGGTCATACTCATCGTTTAAGCACAAGTGGGGTTGCCACTTTTACATAAAGCATTGTTGTGCTCACATCATTAGAGTTGCTTTAGCTCAATTCTTAGAGTAAAGCTCCCCCTAGATGTGATATCCCCCCTAAGAGGGATGAACTAACCTTGGGTTTTGTCGATGATGACTTCATGTAGGTGTTGAAGATGTGGACGCTCAATGTTCACGTAGATCATTCGGAGCAATCCATTGGAGTGAGTTGCACTTTCAATACCTACACGGGTTAGTCCCACAAGGAACAAACAAGGATATCCATAGACATAGAGTGATGTTCACATAGGATGATGTCCATGAAAGCATTAGGTTACCTTGTCCCTTGTCTTACCAACAAGAGGGTTTGTGACTCCTTGAACTAGTGCAAGATATGGAAGTTGTTTGCACTTGTCCTTGCCAAAATGATAGGAGTGAAGTATGCTGGCGGAGTCACCCTCAAGAACTCTTTAGTTCTTCTTCTTCGGGATCCACACCATCTTGATGGGAATCCTTGGAGTTGTAGTCGTACTTGATGAAGTGGAACTTGATGTAGTCTTGGGAACCCACTTCACCAAGGCCTTAGGAGCTTCTTCAAATGCATAAATCTCCTCTTGAAGCTTGTCCTTGCCTTTTTGCTTGTGGTCTTGTGGTGGAAGATCATCTTGAGCTTGTGTTCCTTTGAAAGAAATAGGATCATACTTCTCTTGTTGAGGAACAAACTTCGTCTTGGGGTATTGATCTTCTTCCCACTCAACTCCATTGGCATTGAACTTTCGTTCAAAACCAACACCTTGATTCTTCCGGCGCCTTCCTTGCTTGCGTACAATTTCCTCAAATTGCTTACTTCCGGCAAGGCTTTTGTAAACACCTTTCTCTATAATTCCCTTCAATAAGCTATTTTCTTGCTCAAGTGTAACTTGGCTAAGAGAATCATTAGTGGAATCAAGAGAACTACTAGAAGCAACAATATTGGATTTTGCATGATTGTTGTTACTACTAGAGGAAGAATCTTTCTTGTTCTTGTCGCTAGATTTAACTTGTGGCATGTAAGTAGACAAGAGTAAATGCTTGGCAATGTAAGAAGAACTTCTCTTGTGAAGATCATCATTGATTGCCTTTAAATACTCATGCTCTTGCTCAAGGTTGAGCTTTTCAAAGCGTAGCTTCTCATGAGTCTTTAAAAGTTCTTGATGATCTTCCAAGGTAGTTTCATGAGCTAACTTAAGAGTGTTTAGTTCTTTAGTTAGACGCTCAATCTTCTTCCTATCATCATCATTCGTTTTATCTTGATTAGCATGATCATTAGCTAGTTCATCGTAGTTTTCATAACTAGAGTTGTCAACAAGTAATTCATCATCCCCTAGCAAATCATCTTCATCACTATTGAAATCAACATACTCGGGGTGTGTTACCTTTGGACCTTTGGCCATGAAGAATCTCCCAATTCATTCATTTGATGAGTCAAATATGTCGTAGGAGTTGGTTGACACAAGTGCTAGACCGGCAACACCTTGATCTTGAGTATATTCAGAGTCAGAGTGATAACTTCTTTCGGAGTGATGGTCGGAGTCGGAACCGGATTGAGAAAGTCTTCAGACAAAATCTTCAAACAGTAATGATCAAGTACACAACACAGTCATAAAATACAACTTTTTATAAAATGTTAATCATGTATTTAAAAATATTAAACATATATATAACATCTTTTTAATATATGTTTAACATTTTCTAAATATATGATTACCATTTTTTATACATGATAACACTTTGTAAATTTATGTTTCCATATTCACATTTTTAATACGCATTCTACATTTTCCGTATACATCAGTAACATTTTTTATACATGTTTAACATTTTTTAAATAGATGGTTAATTTTTTTTTCAAATACTTGTGTTCATTGACTACTTGTTTCTTACTCATTGTACATTTTAGTATACATCAGGAACATTTTATAGTTTTATACATGTTTAATATTTTTGAATATGTAATTAAAATATTTTGATACACAATCAACATTTAAATAAAATAATATTTTTATGTTCAATTTCATAAATACATGATCCACATATTTGGTATATAAAAGGAACAATTATTTTTACACATTAAAAAAAATATAGACATGTATTTTTGGATGTCTACTTTTCACATACATACTATACATTTTGTATATACATCAGGAATATTTTTATATACATGTTTAACATTTTCTAAATAAAATATTAACATTTTAAAAACTTAATTTATTTATGTCTACATTTTTTCATAAAAATTGTACTTTTTTGTATACATAAAAAACTATTCTCTATACACATTTAATAGTTTTCAAATGCATGACTAACATTTTGAAGAAAAAAAAGTAAACTACGTTTTGTAATAAATACATTTAGAATATTGGGAAGTATAAACCAAATTAGGAAAAAAAGAAATCAAAAACCAAAAAAATAGGCTTATTGAGCCGAAACTTAATGTGCATGATAATGTTGGGGGTGATTCCTTTGAGTTTAACTTGGACTAATCATGGAGACATAGATGAGGATTCTTTTACTATTGTGCAACCTAAAAGAAAGATTTAGACTCCTAGGACAAAAAATGTGATTATTTGGCCATTCTGACTTCTAGTAACTTCACTAAACTCCCTAATTTTAAAGCCCTCTCGTTCAATTGAGATTTACTTTGAGTCGTTCAGTTTTCATAGGGTGAAATCCCTTAATCCTTAGAGCCACTATGCTCCACAGGATTGAAGGCCTGAGACGCATATTTCGTTGTGGGCCACGTTGGGCAATGGGTGATCTTATCAATCCGTGCACCGCAACCGATCGTACATCGTATTTTTTGGGTGGATCACGCACGTGAGAATACGAATTGGCATCATTAACTTAGGAAAACAATTATATATGTATCACTTTAAAAAAGCATGCCAAAAATTTGTGCAGCGAAGCCAACATAACTTTTTTATGACCACTAATATAGCCTGGTTCAGTTAGAGTTTTCAAGCTATTTGCCAAATCTTCTTTTTTTGAATAAAAGGGGTTTCCGCCCGCTCCATTTTTTATGGAATGAAGCAAAGAAAGTCTACAACATTCAACCTATATCAGGCCAGAGCAACCACGGGGTAGGGAACCAAATGAATGTCCACCAGTAAACATTTTCATCTCCTTATATTACAGACCAACGAAAAAGATGAACAACAAGAGTAGAAATGATGGCCCTAACGAAGAGCTAGTTATGCGAGCAGATTCCAGATGCACATCTATCTCCGATGTCCTTCATCACCAAGCGATTTTAAGTAGCTCTCCACGTCGCATGTCCAGCAGTAGCACACAACGTTGATGGAGCATAGACTGAGTGTTGTTGCAGAGAATGCCCCATTGATGCAGATACCCACACAGCTTTGCATGTAGTAAGTGAATGTTCTTCCATGTTTTTTTCCTGAAAACAAAAATTATTTCTCGGTGTCCACAAACTCCACAAGGAGGTAGCATAAACCATATTCAACACGGGCATGTTCTTGTACATACACCAAATAGCAATAACATCACTAAACGACTTGGGAATATCTATCCGAAAGCCTTAAACAACCCCACACATTGGATGCCATAATACATTGAAAGAAAAGGTGATTCACCGACTCAGTCTCGTTACAAAAATAAGCAAGTAATGTCCTCTACATGTCTCCTTTTAGCCAAGTTGTCTCTAGTCAGTACTTTGTTGTTCACAATCAGCCAGAGGAAACACATGGATATTCTGAGCGCATAAGATCTTCCAGAAACAACCCCCAATTTTTTAAACCGCACCACCAAAGTTAATAGGTTTGTAAAAGGATTTAACCAAATAACGACCACCAAGTTCTAACATCAAAATTGGTGTGTTCCGCGAACCAAAAAGTGAAAATTGTGCCAACTTCACACAAGAGCTGGTGCCACAATTCTAGCCTAGTTTTGTCAACACATCGCCTAAAGGTTAGATTCAAATCCAAGGCTTGGGCTAGTGAGCAGAGAGGTTGGTTACAAATCTCAGACATAGGCCAATATCTAACTTTAAGGGAACAATCCCCCAACCAAGTGTCATGCCAGAAACTAACACTTTCTCCATTCCCCACATTCCACTTGTAAAAAGTGTTAAGAGGCACTTAAAGCCTATGTAATGCCTTTCCAGAATGGAGATCCAACCCCATTTCTAGACCACAGTACATTACGGTTTTCTGTATTGTATTTATGATCAACCAGAATTCTCCAATCCTCCCCTCACTATCATAATATCTTTTCCCCAAGAGGCCAGAAAAGCCATATTAAAATCTCTAATATTTACATCCGTTGAGCCATACATAGTAGAACATGTACTCACATTCACACCCAAGCCATGCCCCCACCCCCATGACGTCCCTGAAAGTGCGTTAAGTCGACTAGAGGGGGGTGAATAGGCGATTTTTATGAATTCTTCACTGAGGAATAAGTACTCAGATGCAAGCATAACAGAACAACAACACATTCATCATGATGAAATGAAAACAAGCATAGAGTACAGAAAGTGTAAACACAGGATCAGCAGGCTGAAGACAAACTGACTGAAGAAATTGAACTGAGGAAATTGAGAAAGTCTTCAGAAAAAATCTTCAAACAGTAATGATCAAGTACACAACACAATAATGAGGAAATGAAAGAGTTGAGGAAATAGAACCAGTTAGCCGGTGAAGACATGGGGCGACCGGTTTTCCGGGTAATAAATTCCAGAAAATGGCCGTTGTGCTCACCAGCCCCAGGATTACTGTTAGCTGATGAGGCACCAACTTGATACAGAAATTCCAAGCAAAATACAAAATGTGTAGTACAAGACCATTACAGTGCGTGAGTACATCAAATGGTTTCTAGTGGTTGATGGCAGAAGCGGTTTGTGGATCATCAGTGTCTATGGGACTTCATTTCCCACGGGAACAGCTGACCAGGTTAACTCCTATCTCCGCGAGGCTGCGATCGTCGTTGCTTGGTTTCCGGGGCTGTCGTCGCAACACTCCTCTCCAAGCAGGAAATCTGGCCAAGACAATAGCCAGGGACAATCCAGTGAGTACTTTGAATGTACTCGCAAACATTATGAACACGGGTATAATATAATGACGATGTTCTAAAATATTTTAAGCTCATGACGTCAGTCACCAAAGATAATAAAGACTCTGATGCATGCACGCAGGTTATTTTTGAATATGCAATATCATAGTAATGATAAAATGCACCGATCGGGTGTCGGCGCCTCGAAAGGTTAGTAAACAGAGAGAAATGCCACAGTCGGGCGTCTGAGCGACACCACATAAAGGGCTTATAAAATAAATAACAAGCATGCCACAGTTGGGCGTCTGAGCGACACCACATAAAGGGCTTATAAAATAAATAACAAGCATGCCACAGTCGGGCGTCTGAGCGACACCACATAAAGGGCTTATAAGGTAAAATAAAAGTCAAACATGCCACAGTCGGGCGTCTCAGCGACACCACATAAAGGGCTTATAAATAAAAAACAGTGAATATCATGGAGGTAGAACCATCCCAGGGATACTCGATAATTCAAATAATATCACGAGTTAGTCCATAGCAAAATAATAATCATAATTATTACAAGTCTCAAGTAGCGATCCCAATTCTGGTTTAACAGTTTCTCCTCCGAAGACGACACTAAGACCGACACCTGACCCATCCCAAACTGTAATCCTATAACCCAGGACACGGCTATACGAATAGGTTTAATCTCTGCAAAGGGTGTACTCTTTACCCACGAGTAACGGATTCCTTTAGTCCATCGGGACTAATTCTGTCTACGGTCTTTTAATTGAAAACACACCTGACTTGCACACACCAGCTTAACTTACCGGTGCCTGGAATCACCCATGACACTTGTTAAGCAAAACTCTAAGTGGGGAGGCTACAACCTCGCGTAGCATGGGATCAAATTTATACTGAAGTGCGCTCTAAGGGTGGCCTCCCTCTCGATCTCAACCAGAAACACCTATGCCCCCGGACCAGGTGGCATGCCTCACCGGCTTCAACCGATATCTTCCACCATGGCCTCTCATGCGGTGTGTGCTAGAAAGGGGTTGACGATCGACCGAACTGCATTCCACGTATGGCAAGGACAAGTGGTAGTACGAAACAAGTATGGGGTTACTGGAACAAGACTCGATCTATGGTCGACTCAGAAGGTTTAAGCATTCCCTATATGATTAGTATAACAAAAATATTTCAAACAACGGGATCACCGCTCATTATACCTTACTATGCCATACAGGACATAACCGTCCCAACGAAGACCGGCGACAAGCTCACGCCTACCCAAGGCGGAGGCCTTCCCGGATTCCTTTCCGGTATGCATGTAAGGCACATGAGGATGATTACCATCATAGGTATATTCATTTCCAACAGCAAGGAAAATCACAAATATGCATTCATACAAATGATCATATCACATGAAATAACGAGCTCTTCGAAAGGAGGTGGTGTTATAAACGTGTCGGCTAACACACCAAAAGTATTATGCCGGGGTTCAGAATGCTTGCCTTCAAGGTGTGGAAAGGCAGGGTGCGCTCCAAAACTTTTGAAAGTTTTCTTCTCTCTCTCCAAGGTCCTATTTTAAATAAATTTGAATTAACACACAAACTCAAAACATCACAAAAAGTTGTTTTGAATTTTTTTTAAAATAAAACTTAAAATAAACTAGATTAAATTTGAGAGAGGTAAGAAAAACAATCAATTCATTTGGAGTTATATTTAAGAAGTTATAGCCAGTCAAAGTTTAGTCAAATTCCTGGTTTTTAAATAAAACAGAAAAAGAAAAGAAAATGTTTCGAACCGGTACACGTCGAAGACGTACTTTGAGATTTACGTCTTCACTTAACCCACGTGGACTGGGGGTCACCGACAGTGGGTCCAGGGGCCCAATCGTCGTTTGACCGATCCATCTCTCCCTCCTCTTCCTCTGCCCGAACGGAGGCGAGGCGACGGCGATCAACGCTGGCGAATGGCTGCTCCCCGCGGGCTCTAGAGGGTCGGGATGGATCTGCAAGACCGGGGCGGTCCTCCCGGTGGTCGTTGGGTCGGCAGGGTAGAGGGAGTCACCGACGGTTAGTTTCATGGCGGAGGAGACTTCGGGAGCAAAGTGGTTTTGGGGCTGCGGTGGTCCCCGATCAAAATCGAGCAGGGGGAAGGGTTCACGGGAGGAATAGAGAGCTTCTGGTGGAGAGAGTGGAGAGGGGGAGGTCCTGGTGGCGCCGGAATGGCCGGGGCTATGGCGGCGGCAGGAGTTGCCGGAGACGGGGAAGAAAACCTCCCCGGTCGACCACTGCCACGGGAAAAACGAGGGGTGATTTTGAGGCTGCTTCCGTGCTCGGAGGGCTCGAGGGGTTCCTTTATAGCGCTCCCACGCCGGTTCATGGCGGCGAGTGGATGAGCTTCGTCGGCGACCGACGCTCAGAAGCTTGCGCATCGTGGCAAGGCTGGGGATGGCGGCAGGAGCTAGCGGACGAGTGGGTATCGCTCAAGGCGAAGCCGGGCGAAGCGGCGTGCTCGGCGGCGCTGGCCATTGCAGGGGCTGTCGGCGGCATTAGCGGCTTAGCTGGCTCACGGAGACGTGGCGAGGGCTGTGGTGCTCGCGGGAGCAGCGAGGGCGTGGCGTCGGGCTGCGGTCGGCCACGAACAGTGAGTCTTGAGGCGGCGAGACGCTGGCTCGGTTTTGCATCGCAAAACGCGTGCTCCGCTCGCGCTCTGGGCGTGCCCAGAGCATGCACGGAACGTGCTCGACAGAATGCTAAGGCATGTTAGGGGGCTCTAAACCACAAGAGGGTTAGCAGGGTGGGGTTATAGGCTAAGGAAAAACCATTAGACATGCTGGTCTGGTCAGGGGATTAAATTCACAGTGTAAACAAAAACTCATGTCAAAACAGATCATGTCCATAAGGTGTTTGACAAAATGCCAAGGGCACTTAGGCATTTCTTGGAGTGGCCAAAACTTCCAAAGTGGGGTCTCTTTAGATGAAAGAGAGGGTGGTAAGGTTAGTTTGTCCAAAGCACAAACTTGCTAGTGCAAGTTTTGCAAAACTTCAATTTCAGACAGAAAGCAAATGGCATTGTTGCAAGCACTTGGAATCATCCAATGGGTCCACTCTCCTGGACTTAAGGGTTTGGTAAGGAGGACTATCAGTAGGAAAAGGAATCAGGGATCAAGGAGAACCTAAAAAGGTGGTTGATGTACAAAACCTCAAGTTGGACCAGAATGGAAAAGAGGATGATTCATTCAATATTTCCAATGGACATCACTAGGCTATTGCATAAAGTTGAATACTATGCTCCTACTGACATCCCATAATTTTGGTAGAAGTTTTAAAGAAATATATGAATAGGTTGTAGTGTAAAAATGCTCTCTGGACCAGATTTGAAAATATGGTGTAGAGCTCAAAATATTCAATGGGCGTAAGATATTTTTGCACAAAAGTGGTTCAAATACTCCATATGACATCTCCAAATTTTGGAGGGATTTTTGAATGAATTTATAAAAGGGTTGTAGTACAAATGGGACCATAAAACTATGGGAAACTATTCTTCAAGAAAATAAAGATCAGGAAGAATATTATATAATTAATTCTTCTGATAAAAGAAAAGATTTTCTTGAGAGGGTAAACAAGTCCAATATCATAAGTGAAAGGTTTTCATCTTAGGGAACAACTCCAAGATAACCAAGAAAAGAATGGTTTTGAAATCAAGAAAAACCAAGAAAAAGGAAAGTTAAATTTCCTGGCAAGATTTTAATTAACAAAACAAGGTTAAATTTTTTGGGGTGTCACAAGACAGTGATTTGGTAAACAAGTTCCAACTGCTGTGACAGTTGTACGTTTGGTTGGAGCGGCTAGGTATTTAAACCTGAGGACACACAATCCCGGACACATAGTCCTCACCGTATTCTCCTTGAGCTAAGGTCACATAGACTTCGCCCAATCACTCGTGGTAAGTCTTCAGGTGACTTCCAAACCTTCACAAACTCGGTCACTCGGCGATCCACAATTTCCTCTTGGATGCTCTAGACCATGACGTCTAACCGTTTGGAATATGCACAGTCTTCAAAGGTAAAAAGCGTCGGATCCACACAGGATCAATCTCTTCAGTGATGCTCAATCACTTTGGGTTTGTAGGTGTTTGGGTTTGGGTTTTTCTCACTTGATGATTTTCGCTCAAAGTCCTCGGAGGATGGGATGCTCTCAATGACAAGTGTCAGTTTCTCTCGAAGCAGCCAACCATCTAGTGGTCGTAGGGGGTGACTATTTATAGCCTAGGGAGCAGCCCGACATGATAAGACATAAATGCCCTTCAGTGGTATGACCGTTAGGTGGACAAGATATTTTGGGACAGCTGGCGCATAGCACAGCAACGGTCGGAAATTTGAGGTTCAAATTCCTCAGGGCTATCATGATCCTCACTTGTAGACAATCTGCAGTGGAGAATGTCTAACTCCTCAGTTAGAACAAATTCCTCAGAGACCAGAAGAACTTCGTCTCTGTCACTAAGGATATTGACTAAACTATATGAGATTTCCAATGGCTTCACTCGAAGGGATTGGTAGGTGTAGGATTTTGAGTTGAGCATGACATGGAAACTTTTCCTTAGTTTTTCCTCCACCCCCTTTAACAGTACGGTGTTTCCTATGACTCAAGAAGGAAAAAGTGAAACTATGAAAACAAAAGTCTTTACGCTTCATGTTCCTCGCATGAATACCAAGTCTTCAAGGCCACACCAATTTCTTCACTTTCAAAGTCTTCAGTTGAAGACATTCATTTTTAGGGGTCGACTTTCTCTGTAAATATCAAACTCCTCATAGACTTATAGACCGGTGTATACCCACAAACACATTAGCCCTTAACCTATAAGTCTTCAATACACCAAAATCACTAAGGGGCACTAGATGTACTTACAATCTCCCCCTTTTTGGTGATTGATGACAATATAGGTTAAGTTTTCAACGGGGATAAACATATGAAGTGTAAATACTGATTATGAGGAATTTGATTGCAAGATATAGAAGAACTCCCCCTGAAGATGTGCATATGTGAGGAATTTGCTTTTGAGACGCAATGCACATTGAAGAGTAGAATCATGCAGATCTCCCCCTATATCTTGTAATCCATACACGCATTTAACATATAATATGAAGAATTTGAAATGCATGATGAAATATGGTGACTGATGTAATTTAGCATGCGTGCATTAACATATATGAGAAAATAGCATGCAGAAGAACATAGCGAAAGTATCAGACCACCATGGGAGTTAAGATTACAACTCGATCCAACAAAGTTTTCAAAAGAACGAAAATTGTAACTTAGCAAAAAAAATGCCCATATATAGACCCGCTTGAATACTAACTCAAATTTCTCCCCCTTTGTCATCGAATGACCAAAAGGGACGAAAAGTGAGGACTAAGGCCCCTGAAGAATATCACGAAGTCGATGGAGGAGTGCTAGCGTTGTTGGGGTCGGTTGATGAAGTAGGGCCTGCCGCAGTGTCGTCCAAGTCTTCCTGTTCATTAGTCTCACGCGATGAAGAATAAGAGCTGGCCACCAAGTGAGGAACTTTGACCTTCTTGAATTTCTTCGAAGGTGGCTGAGACCAGTCAAAGTCCTGCTTGAAGCCCATCTGTTTTAGATCTTCTTCACCGTAGAGATGTGATAGAATAGCCCAGGTGCGATCAAAGACTTCATGGAGGTAGTAATGGTTCTTCTTTACTGAATTTCGAGTGATGGTCATGTTCTGAAGAATTGAACCAAACTGTCTCTTGACCCATTTGTGGTTGTGATCGACCTTCTGGTGAAGACTGAGGAGAAGCTCACGATCAGTCATCACCCTTGGAGTTGTGCCTTGAGGATTTTGGTTTGAAGCATTGGCGGAAGAGTCATGAGTGGCAGAGTCATCATTGGTGAAGTAGGATGCAGCTTTGCGGAACTGACCATCCAATGGACGAATGCCTTCATCAATAATTGCAGTTGCCTTGCCCTTCTCATCAGCTGAGGAATATGTCCGCTTGAGGACTTCAATATGGGGCAAGTAGCTAAGATGATTTTGAAAGTCAACCTTGTAATTGATTGAAGACCTTGATCTGAGGAATCTCATAATCCAAGGAGCGTAAGGCTTCAACTCAAAAGGCGACAGTGCAACATTTGCCAGAGTCCTCATGAAGAAATTATGGTAGTTGATTGGAACACCATGAATGATGTTGAATAGCAAATTCTTCATGATGCCAACGACTTCTTCTTCATTAGAATCGTGGCCTTTGATTGGACTCAGTGTCTTGGTCAAAATGCGATAGACAGTCCGTGTCACATACACCAATTCCTTCATGAGGAATTTGGTCCTTGGGGCTTGACCAGGCTTCAGAGGCTTCATCAAAACTTGCATGTAGTGATCAGAGATCTCAGGTTCACGATAGATGAGACGTGCACCTTCAGTGGGAGGACTGACAAGCAGGGCATGAAGCAATTCAGAGGCTGGTGCTTTAAGTGTGTATTTTCTGTCATCCAGTCCAACACCCAAGAATTCACATCTTCAACATTACTGGTGATGTGCAGCGTCGCGTAGAACTGAAGAATTAGCTCTTCATTCCAATCACATATGTCAGTGTAGAAGTTGAGCAGCCGAGCGTCATAAAGAACACTGAGGACTGGGGTGAAGCAAGGTAGTGATTCCATGTCAACATGAGGAATATGCTCATGGTAGAAGATCTTGTCCTTGTCGAAAAGCAGAGAAGAATAGAAATTCATCTGACTTGCTATCCAGAAGCGCTTGCGACGAAGACGAGCAGAGTCATAGGGATTATGAAGAATACATGTTCATGGAAGAAGTCATCAGCCTTGAACTTCTGCTTCTTCGAGAAAGGATTCTTCGGCTTGGGCTGAGGATTATAAGTTAATGTCTTCGCAGCCTCAAGAATCACAGTCTCAGGAGCCGCAGGCTGAGGAATTTCAGTGCCAACCTCTTCAGTGGTAGCCTGGGTCTCCATCTCTTCAGCAGCATTAAAATCAGCTCTAGTGGTTGGAATTACTTCAGGGATGGTAAGAAGTGAAGCTTGAGCATCAGAGCATGTATGAATTTCTTCAGTCTGGACTGGGGACTGAGGAATCTGTTGCACTGGGGTGAACATTGGAGAGTTGGGATGATGACTTTCCCAATAATCATCATTCAGCACTGGTGTGGTGCTCCCAATGTCCATGTCTTCTTCATCAACAATTTTCTCAACGCCTGCCTCTTCAGCTGTGAACTGAGGCATAGGCGATGATACCAGAGGAGTGGATGTTATGTTGTCCACTTCAATTTCTTCGTCCAACTGCTTTGACGAAGCAACAGAAGGAATATCTTCATCAGATCCGCTTGGGATCTCATAATCTTCACCAAAGGGAACGATTTCCTTTGATGGCATGCTTGAAACAGGAACAACATCAATTGGGTTCGCAAATGAGCTTGTCAAAGTCTTCATCTTCTTTGGCGCTGAAGACTCTAAGGAAGCAAATGCTTTCCTTTTCTTCACTGCAGCTCGCTCCGCATCTTTAGTTTTCTTTGCTTCTGATGCAGAAGAAAGAACATGAGTTGGTGTTGGTGCAAGAGGAGCAGAGGAAATTGGTTCATTTACCTCAGGCGCAACTGATGCAGTTGCCCTGGCTTGTTCAGGTTCTTCAGGCGCAGCGACAGATGCTTCAGCTGGCCTGGCTTGTTCTTCAGGCGCAACACTAGTGGTTGCCCTGGCAATTTCATCAGCGGCTGGAATAGCTTCATCAGGCCTGGTACTAGCAGTTTCATCAGTAGCCTGATTTTCATCAGTGGTGCTGGCATGTTCTTCAGTGGGCTGAGCAGATGCTTCAGCCTAAGGAGATTCATGTTGCGATGAAGCAGAAACATTTGAAGTGAACTTTTCAGCCATCTTTACAAATCTGACTTTGGCTCCAAGGCAATTTGCACGGTAGGCTTGGAATTCATCATTGAGTCATTTGATCTCAGCTTGTGCATCCACAAGTTCACCAGTTGTCATTTTGACAACGTTCTTCTTGAGAAAGCGCTCCTTCTTGTATTGAGCTTTTTTCAGCTATCTGGCCTTCTCATATTTCCACTTTTCTTCGCTAATGAAGGCGGTCAGCATGTGACTCTGGCCAGGAGTAAGCTTGAAATCTGGCATAGGTGTGTTGGGGTCCTTGTGCTAGAGATCAATGTACTCAAGGATCAACTTGGGATCCAGAAGAAGAGGCACTTCACTTCCTTTGGCTCTAGTGGCCCTTTATTGTCGATCCCTGATGATTTCAGCGAGTTCTTCATCATCAGCTTCAGCATCACTGGACGGCACATGAAAGGGAACCTGCTTCTTGTGAGGACTTGGTCTTGAGCCTCATCCAGCAATGGCCTTAGTCTTCAGTAGAGTGGGGCCAGTTGAGGATTGCGGAGGAGCAGAAGGACTTGCAGAGGCTCCTGAGGCAATTGAGATGTCAGTTGTCCTTTGGCACGAGGAGAAATGCACAGGTGTTGAGGACTTTGCTGGAGGAGCTGAGAGCTTTGCAACTTGAGGAACAGGGGCAACACGAGGAATTCACCATGAGGGCATAGAAGAGCTTGGCCGTGAGGGCATTGGTGAAGAACTGGACTTGCGAGCTGGCTTCTTTTTCATAGACTTTTTGGGCTTGCTAGCAGAAGCCTCAGCAGCAGCAGCAGCAGAGTCTTCATTGAATTTCCTCACTGCTTCTTTACCCATTTTGGCTAGCTTCGCTTGCCGTTTAGCCCATTCATCAGGATAGTCCTCACCGCGCTTGAGGCTGGTGGGATCAGCTTCTTGGCCAGGTGCCAATGGAGGTCTTGGGCAAGGAGGGTGAAGAGCGAATTTCTTCATGTACTTTGGAGTGACGTACCTGTACTCCCTCCATTCCCGTGCTCATCTCCTTTCTATCCTTTGAATGTGCACCTTGCGCTGATTCTTGTTCTCCTTGCCATGTTTGGCCTCATCAGGATGAAAGAAATATGCCCTTAGAGGCAATAATAAAGTTGTTATTTATATTTCCTTATATCATGATAAATGTTTATTATTCATTCTAGAATTGTATTAACCGGAAACTTAGTACATGTGTGAATACATAGACAAACAGTGTGTCACTAGTATGCCTCTACTTGACTAGCTCGTTAATCAAAGATGGTTAAGTTTCCTAACCATAGACATGAGTTGTCATTTGATGAACGGGATCACATCATTAGAGAAGGATGTGATTGACTTGACCCATCCGTTAGCTTAGCACTATGATAGTTTAGTTTATTGCTATTTCTTTCTTCATAACTTATACATGTTCCTATGACTATGAGATTATGCAACTCCCGAATAACAGAGGAACACTTAGTGTGCTATCAAACATCACAACGTAACTGGGTGATTATAAAGATGCTCTACATGTGTCTCCGATGGTGTTTGTTGAGTTGGCATAGATCGAGATAAGGATTTGTCACTCTGATTGTCGGAGAGGTATCTCTGGGCCCTCTCGGTAATGCACATCACTATAAGCCTTGCAAGCAATGTGACTAATGTGTTAGTTACGGAATTATGCATTACAGAACGAGTAAAGAGACTTGCCGGTAACGAGATTGAACTAGGTATGATGATACCGATGATCGAATCTCGGGCAAGTAACATACCGATGACAAAGGGAACAACATATGTTGTTATGCGGTTTGACCGATAAAGATCTTCGTACAATATGTAGGAACCAATATGAGCATCCAGGTTCCGCTATTAGTTATTAATGGGAAGTGAGTCTCGGTCATGTCTACATAGTTCTCGAACCCGTAGGGTCCGCACGCTTAACGCTCGATGACGATCGATATTATGAGTTTATGTGTTTTGATGTACCGAAGGTAGTTCAGAGTCGCAGATGTGATCACGGACATGACGAGGAGTCTTGAAATGGTCGAGACATAAAGATCGATATATTGGAAGGCTATGTTTGGACACCGGAATGGTTCCGGATGAGTTCGGGCATTTTTCGGAGTACCAGGAGGTTACCGGAACCCCCCGGGGAGTCAATGGGCCTTAATGGGCCTTAATGGGAGAGAGGAGGAGGCGGCCAGGTGGAGGGAGCCCCCCCCCAAGCCCAATCTGAATTGGGGTGGCCCCCCCCCCCCCCTTTCCTTCTCTCCTTCTCCCTCTTCCTTCTTCTTCTACTCCACTAGGGAAGGGGGAAAACCTACTCCTACTGGGAGTAGGACTCCCGCCCTTGGGCGCGCCCTATGAGGGTCGGCCCTCCCCTCCTCCACTCCTTTATATACGGGGGAGGGAGGCACCCCATAGACACACAAGTTGACAGTTGTCTTAGCCGTGTGTGGTGCCCCCCTCCGTAGATTTCCACCTCAGTCATATCATTGTAGTGCTTAGGTGAAGCCCTGAGTCGGTAACTTCACCATCACCGTTATCACGTCATCGTGCTGACGAAACTCTCCCTCGTCCTCAGCTAGATCAAGAGTACGAGGGACGTCACTGAGTTGAACGTGTGCAAATCACGGAGGTGCCGTGCGTTTGGTACTTGGATCAGTTGGATCACGAAGACATTCGACTACATCAACCGCGTTACTAAACGCTTCCGCTTTCGGTCTACGAGGGTACGTGGACACACTCTCCCCGCTCGTTGCTATGCATCACCTAGATGGATCTTGCATGTGCGTAGGAATTTTTTGAAATTACTGCGTTCCCCAACAGTGTCATCCGAGCCAGGTCTATGCGTAGATGTTATATGCATGAGTAGAACACAAAGAGTTGTGGGCGATAATAGTCATACTGCTTACCAGCATGTCATACTTTGATTCGGCGGTATTGTTGGATGAAGCGGCTCAGACCGACATTGCGCGTACGCTAACACGAGACTGGTTCTACCGAAGTGCTTCGCACACATGTGGCTAGTGGGTGTCAGTTTCTCCAACTTTAGTTGAATCGAGTGTGACTACACCCGGTCCTTGTTGAAGGTTAAAACAGTAAACTTGACGAGAAATCGTTGTGGTTTTGATGCGTAGGTAAGAACGGTTCTTGCTAAGCCCGTAGCAACCACGTAAAACTTGCAACAACAAAGTAGAGGACGTCTAACTTGTTTTTGCAGGGCATGTTGTGATGTGATATGGTCAAGACGTGATTATATAAATTGTTGTATGAGATGATCATGTTTTGTAACACAGTTATCGGCAACTGGCAGGAGCCATATGGTTGTCGCTTTACTATATGAAATGCAATCGCCATGTAATTGCTTTACTTTATCACTAAGCAGTAGCAGTAGTGGTAGAAGCAATAGTTGGCGAGATGACAACGATGCTTCGATGGAGATCAAGGTGTCAAGCTGGTGACGATGGTGATCATGATGGTGCTTTGGAGACGGAGATAAAAGGCACAAGATGATGATGTCCATATCATATCACTTATATTGATTGCATGTGATGTTTATCCTTTATGCATCTTATTTTGCTTAGTAATGCGGTAGCATTATAAGATGATCTCTCACTAAATTTCAAGGTATAAGTGTTCTCCCTGAGTATGCACCGTTGCTACAGTTCGTCGTGCCGAGACACCACGTGATGATCAGGTGTGATAAGCTCTACATTCACATACAACGGGTGCAAGCCAGTTTTGCACACGCAGAATACTCGAGTTAAACTTGACGAGCCTAGCATATGCAGATATGGCCTCGGAACACTAAGGCCGAAAGGTCGAGCATGAATCATATAGTAGATATGATCAATATAGTGATGTTCACCATTGAAAACTACTCCATCTCACATGATGATCGGATATGGTTTAGTTGATATGGATCATGTGATCACTTAGATGATTAGAGGGATGTCTATCTAAGTGGGAGTTCTTAAATGTCTGATTAATTGAACTTTAATTTATCATGGACTTAGTCCTGATAGTATTTGCATAACTATGTTGTAGATCAATAGCTCGCGATGTAGCTCCCCGTTTATTTTTGATATGTTCCTAGAGAAAAACTATGTAGAAAGATGATAGTAGCAATAATGCGGACTAGGTCCATGATCTGAGGATTGTCCTCATTGCTGCACAGAAGAATTATGTCCTTGATGCACCACTAGGTGACGGACCTATTGCAGGAGCAGATAACAGATGTTATGAACGTTTGGAAAGCTCGGTATGATAACTACATGATAGTTTAGTGCGCCATGCTTTACGACTTAGAACCGGGACTTCATAAATGTTTTGAACGCCACGGAGCATATAAGATGTTCCAAGAGCTGAAATTGGTATTTCAGACTAATGCCAGCGTCGAGAGGTATGAGACCCCTGACAAGTACTTTTCCTACAAGATGGAGGAGAATAGCTCAACCAGTGAGCATGTGCTCAGAATGTCTGAGTACTACAATAACTTGAATCAAGTGGGAGTTAATCTTCCAGATAAGATAGTGATTGACAGAGTTCTCTAGTCACTATCACCAAGATACTAGAACTTCGTGGTGAACCATAATATGCAAGGGATGGATAAGACAATTCCCAAGCTCCTCGCGATACTAAAGGCTGCGGAGGTAGAAATCAAAAAGGAGCATCAAGTGTTGATGGTTAACAAGACCACTAGTTTCAAGAAAAAAGGGCAAAGGGAAGAAAGGGAACTTCAAGAAGAACGGCAAGCAAGTTGCTTCTCAAGTCAAGAAGCCCAAGTCTGGACCTAAGCCTAAGACTGAGTGCTTCTACTTCAAAGGGACTGGTCACTGGAAGCGGAACTACCCCAAGTATTTGGCGGATAAGAAGGATGGCAAAGTGAAAGGTATATTTGATATACATGTTATTGATGTGTACTTTACTAGTGTTCATAATAGCCCCTGGGTATTTGATGTTGGTTCAGTTGCTATGATTAGTAACTTGAAACAGGATTTATAAAATGAACAGAGACTAGTTATGGGCAAAGTGATGATGTGTGTTGGAAATGATTCCAAGGTTGATAAGATCACCATCGCACACTCCCTCTACCTTTGAGATTATGTTGGACCAAAATAAATGTTATTTGGTGTTTGCATTGAGCATGAATATGATTGGATCATGTTTATTGCAATAAGGTTATTCATTTAAGTCAAAGAATAATTGTTGTTCTGTTTACGTGAATAAAACCTTCTATGGTCATACACTTAATATAAATGGTCTATTGAATCTCGATCGTAATGATGCACACATTCATAATATTGATGCCAAAAGATGCAAAGTTAATAATGATAGTGCAACTTATTTGTGGCACTGCCGTTTAGGTCATATTGGTGTAAAGCGCATGAAGAAACTCCATGCTGATGGGCTTTTGGAATCACTTGATTATGAATCACTTGATGCTTGTGAACCATGCCTCATGGGCAAGATGACTAAGCCTCCGTTCTCCGGAACAATGGAGCGAGCTACTGACTTATTGGAAATAATACATACTGATGTATGCGGTCCGATGAGTGTTGATGCTCGTGATGGGTATCGTTATTTTCTGACCTTCACAGATGATTTAAGAAGATATGGGTATATCTACTTGATGAAACATAAGTCTGAAACATTTGAAAAGTTCAAAGCATTTCAGAGTGAAGTGGAAAATCATCGTAACAAGAAAATAAAGTTTCTACGATTTGATCGCGGAGACGAATATTTGAGTTACGAGTTTGGTCTTCATTTGAAACAATGTGGAATAGTTTCGCAACTCACACCACCTGGAACACCACAGCATAATGGTGTGTCCGAACGTCATAACCGTACTTTATTAGATATGGTGCAACCTATGATGTCTCTTACCGAAGTACAACTATCATTTTGGGGTTATGCATTAGAGGCAGCTGCATTCACGTTAAATAGGGCACCGTCTAAAAATCCGTTGAGACGACACTGTATGAACTGTGGTTTAGCAAGAAACCTAAGATGTCATTTTAAAAGTTTGGGGTTGCGATGCTTATGTGAAAAAGTTTCAGCCTGATCAGCTCAAACCCAAATCGGAGAAGTGTGTCTTCATAGGATACCCAAAAGAAACTGTTGGGTACACCTTCTATCACAGATCCGAAGGAAAGAGCTTTGTTGCTAAGAGTGGATCCTTTCTAGAGAAGGAGTTTCTCTCGAAAGAAGTGAGTGGGAGGAAAGTAGAACTTGATGAGGTAATTGTACCTTCTCTCGAATTGGATAGTAGCTCATCACAGAAAACTGTTCCCGTGATGACTACACCAAATAGAGAGGAAGCTAATGATAATGATCGTGAAACTTCATATCAAGTTACTACCGAACCTCGTAGGTCAACCAGAGCATGTTCCGCACCAGAGTGGTACGGTAATCCTGTTTTGGAAGTCATGTTACTAGACCATGACAAACCTACGAACTATGAGAAAGCGATGATGAGCCCAGATTCCGATAAATGGCTTGAGGCCATGAAGACTGAGATAGATTCCGATAAATGGCTTGATGATCGGCAAGCCATTGAGAACAAATGGATCTTCAAGAGGAAGACGGGCGCTGATAGTAGTGTTACTATCTATAAAGCTCGAATTGTCAAAAAGGGTTTTTGACAAGTTCAAGATGTTGACTACGATGAGATTTTCTCACTCGTATCGATGCTTAAAGTCTGTCTGAACCATGTTAGCAATTGCCACATTTTACGAAATCTAACAAATGGATATCAAAACTGCATTCCTTAATGGATTTATTAATAGAAGAGTTGTATATGATACAACTAGAAGGTTTTGTCAATGCTAAAGGCGCTAACAAAATGTGCAAGCTCCAGCGATCCATCTATGGACTGGTGCAAGCATCTTGGAGTTGTAATATACGCTTTGATAAGTTGATCAAAGCATATGGTTTTATACAGACTTTTGGAGAAGCCTGTATTTACAAGAAAGTGAGTGGGAGCACTACAGAATTTCTGATAAGTATATGTGAATGACATATTGTTGATCGGAAATAATGTAGAAATTTCTGGAAAGCATGAAGGAGTGTTTGAAAGGAGTTTTTCAAAGAAAGACCTCGGTGAAGCTGCTTACATATTGAGCATCAAAATCTATAGAGATAGATCAAGACGCTTGATAAATTTTTTCAATGAGTACATACCTTGACAAGTTTTTTGAAGTAGATCAAAATGCAACAGTCAAAGAAGGAGTTCTTGCCTGTGTTGCAAGGTGTGAAGTTGAGTAAAGACCCAAAACCCGACCACGACAGAAAATAGAAAGAATGAAAAGTCATTCCCTATGCATCAGTCATAGGTTCTATAAAGTATGCTACGCTATGTACCCGACCTATTGTGTACCTCACCATGAGTTTAGCAAGAGGGTACAATAGTGATCCAAGAGTGGATCATTGAACAACGGTCAAAATTATCCTTAGTGGAATAAGGAAATGTTTCTCGGTTATGGAGGTGACAATGAGTTCGTCGTAAAAGGTTACGTCGATGCAAGCTTTGACACCGATCTGGATGACTCTAAGTCACAATCTAGATACATATTGAAAGTGGGAGCGATTAGCTAGGGTAGCTCCGTGCAGAGCATTGTAGACATAGAAAATTTTCAAAATACAGACGGCTTTGAATGTGGCAGACCCGTTGACTAAACTTCTCTCACAAGCAAAACATGATCACTCTTTGGGTGTTAATCACATAGTGATGTGAACTAGATTATTGACTCTAGTAAACCCTTTGGGTATTAGTCACATGGAGATGTGAAATAATAACATAAAGATGTGAACTATTGGTGTGAAATCACATGACAATGTGAACTAGATTATTGACTCTAGTGCAAGTGGGAGACTGAAGGAAATATGCCCTAGAGGCAATAATCAAGTTGTTATTTATATTATGATAAATGTTTATTATTCATGCTTGAATTGTATTAAACGGAAACTTAGTACATGTGTGAATACATAGACAAACAGAGTGTCACTAGTACGCCTCTACTTGACTAGCTCGTTAATCAAAGATGGTTAAGTTTCCTAACCATAGACATGAGTTGTCATTTGATGAACAGGATCACATCATTAGAGAATGATGTGATTGACTTGACCCATCCGTTAGCTTAGCACTATGATCGTTTAGTTTATTATTATTGCTTTTTTCATAACTTATACATGTTCCTATGACTATAAGATTATGCAACTCCCGAATACCGGAGGAACACCTAGTGTGCTATCAAACGTCACAACGAATCGGCTGATTATAAATATGCTCTCTGTGTGTCTCCGATGGTGTTTGTTGAGTTGGCATAGATCGAGATTAGGATTTGTCACTCCGATTGTCGAGAGGTATCTCTGGCCCTCTCGGTAATGCACATCACTATAAGCCTTGCAAGCAATGTGACTAATGTGTTAGTTCTGAGAATGATGCATTACGTAGCGAGTAAAGAGACTTGCGAACGAGATTGAACTAGGTATGATGATACCGAAGATCGAATCTCGGGCAAGTAACATACCGATGACAAAGGGAACAACGTATGTTGTTATGCGGTTTGACCGATAAAGATCTTCGTAGAATATGTAGGAACCAATATGAGCATCCGTGTTCTGCTATTGGTTATTGACCAGAAGTGAGTCTCGGTCATGTCTACATAGTTCTCGAACCCGTAGGGTCCGCACGCTTAACGCTCGATGACGATCGGTATTATGAGTTTATGTGTTTTGATGTACTGAAGGTAGTTCGGAGTCACAGATGTGATCACGACCATGACGAGGAGTCTCGAAATGGTCGAGACATAAAGATCGATATATTGGAAGGCTATGTTTGGACACCGGAATGGTTCGGGATGAGTTCGGGCATTATCCGGAGTACCGGGAGGTTACCGGAACCCCCGGGGAATCAATGGGCCTTATTGGGCCTTAATGGGAGAGAGGAGGAGGCAACGGCGCCCCCAAGCCCAATCTGAATTTGGGTGGGGGCCGCCCCCTTTCCTTCTCTCCTTCTCCCTCTTCCTTCATCTCCTACTCCAAGTAGGGAAGCGGGAAAACCTACTCCTACTGGGCGTAGGACCCCCCCCCCCTTGGGCGCGCCCTATGAGGACCGGCCCTCCCCTCCTTTATATACGGGGTAGGGAGGCACCCCATAGACACACAAGTTGACAGTTGTCTTAGCCGTGTGCGGTGCCCCCCTCCACAGATTTCCACCTCGGTCATATCGTTGTAGTGCTTAGGCGAAGCCCTGCGTCGGCAACTTCATCATCACCGTCATCACGTCGTCGTGCTGACGAAACTCTCCCTCGGCCTCAGCTGGATCAAGAGTACGAGGGACATCACCGAGCTGAACGTGTGCAAATCACGGAGGTGCTGTGTGTTCGGTACTTGGATCGGTTGGATCGCGAAGACGTTCGACTACATCAACCGCGTTACTAAACGCTTCCACTTTCGGTCTACGAGGGTACGTGAACACACTCTCCCCGCTCTTTGCTATGAAACACCTAGACGGATCTTGCGCGTGCGTAGGATTTTTTTTGAAATTACTGCGTTCCCCAACACATGAGTACAATATTCTTCATAAATGTCCTCAGGGATCTCAAATGTTGTGTTGACTTCCAGTCTCTTGCCTCCCTTCTGAGGTTTCTTGCCATCTGCCATATTCTTCAGCTGAGGATTTTGAACAATTGATTTCTCTGAAGAAGTATGCAATTTTTCTTCGAGGATCACTGCAAATGAGTTAAGTTGATGAGAACCTGGTGATTCAGCAGCGGACATGAGTACGTGTGAACAGAGTATAGGTGCGAAGAATTTGGAGAGGTCATATGCGTTCTCAGAAGTTTTTGCAAAAAGAACAAGTTTGAGGAATTTAACCAGTGGTGTTTTGAGGAATTTCACTAAGCGTTTTTTACTTAGGTTCCAGAGTTGTATAGATTGAAAATCCACACAATTGAGGAATCTTGAAGAAAAATGTTGCTTAAGATAAATAGATCAAGAACAGATGCTCGTGTGAGGTGTTAGAGTGTGGAGATCGAAGAATAAACACCTTTTGAAGATTTTGAAGAAACCAACAGAATCAACAAGGGTAGTAAAAGTAACTTCTAATTACCCTTGACGAAGAACACGACGGACTAGGAATCGTAGATTGGAAGTTTGTCAGTCCAGATCTTCCACACCCTAACTTGGCAGAGGAAGATAGCTACGGCGATGACGGGGTGAATAAATCCGCGGCCGGCACGAGTACGACGGCGACGAGGTCGAGGCAGTGAAGCTCTCCCTCACCGGCGACGATGGAAGTAGCAGCGGTGCTAGGTCTTGAGAGCTCGAGCGAGGGAGTGAGGTCGAGCGGGGTAAATGAAGTCTGAGAAGGGAAGGGGTATATATAGCGGAGGTGAAAAACCGCTCGCCCGAGGAAATTGGACGAATGTGCCCCTGACTCTTCTCATCCTAGTGACATGTGTCACCCACGTACAGAGAGGTGGAGATCGTGTGAGATCATGGGTGAATAGGATAATCATATCATGGAATGTGGAACGATTTGAGCGGCAAAAGCCAAAAATTCAGATAGGAAAATTTTAATGTTTCATTCACAAATTCTTCAGGTGACAAGGACACAGTGAAGATTTTGAACGGGTTTGAAATAGAACGCACATGAATAATTTGTGAACAAATTGGGTTGAGTATAGCATAGAGGGGAAGGGTCAATCACATTCACTTAGCAAGAAAAACAACTTGAAGAAATAACAATAAGTGAATGTTGTAGAGGACTTAAACTCATATATATATATATATATATATATATATATATATATATATATATATATATATATATATATATATATAGTCAATGAAGAACAACGACGGAAAGAGTGAAGACTATGCAAAGTTGAAGAAATTGAACAACTGAGGAATTCTAAAACTGAAGAGAAACTCAAATTGAAGATTTTCAACTTTTGTTGGTGGCGTAACCCACCTTATAAGAATGATGATTTCATACACCGCGTACAATTGTCGTAGGGCTCTGAGAATCAAATTCTTCATTAATTTCTTCACACTTAGAGGGTTAGTCTTCATTGATTGATGAAAAATGTTACTTCGTGTGTTGCACATCTAAGTCATCAATTTTGCACAAGTGTTAGGATGTGTGTCCTTTTCAAAGGACATTCGAAGATTATAAGATATTTACCTCACACCGCAACTTGCTAAATCTCTTCTCATCCAAGGGCTTTGTGAAGATATCGGCTAGCTGCTCTTCAGTCTTCACGTGCTCGATAGAGATATCGCCATTCAACACATGATCACGAAGAAAATAATGACGAATCTGAATGTGCTTTGTCTTCGAGTGCTGAACTGGGTTATGAGCAATCTTGATGCAACTCTCATTGTCACAGTAGAGAGGCACATTCTTCACATTGATGCCGTAGTCCTTGAGGATTTGCTTCATCCATAGTAACTGAGCACAGCACGAACCCGCAGCAATGTACTCAGCTTCAGAAGTAGAAAGTGATACGCAGTTCTGTTTCTTCGAGGACCAACATACCAACGATCGTTCAGGAAATTACATGTGCCTGATGTTGACTTGCGGTCCACACGATCACCAGCATAGTCAGAGTCTAAATATCCAATGAGATAAAAAACCGAGCCCTTGGGATACCATAATCCAAGTGTTGGAGTGTGAGCTAGATATCGAAGAATATGCTTCACAGCCTTATGGTGTGATTCCTTCAGTGTAGCTTGAAATCAGGCACACATGCAAACACTAAGCATAATATCTGGCCTAGATGCACATAAATACAATAAAGAGCCAATCATGTAGCGGTATACCTTTTGATCGAAGTCAATACCATTTTCATCAGTACATAGATGACCATTTGTGGGCATAAGGATTTTGACTCATTTGCAATCTTGCATGCCGAATTTCCTCAATACATCCTTGAGGTATTTCTCCTGAGATATGAAGACGTCATTTCATTGTTGACGTATCTAAAGACCTAAGAACAATTTCAATTCTCCCATCATAGACATTTGATATTCTTCACTCATCATATAGGCAAATTCATCATTGTAACGTTGGTCAGTACAGCCAAAAATGATATCATCAACATAAATTTGGCACACGAATAATTCATCATCATAGGTTTTGGTGAAAAGAGTTGGGTCAAGTGAACCAGGTTTTAAGCCTTTCTTCATGAGGAATTCCTTCAAAGTATCATACAACGCCCGAGGGGCCTACTTGAGGCCATAGAGGGCCTTACTGAGTCTGAAGACTTTGTCAGGATGCTTTGGATCTTCAAAACCTGGGGGTTGAGCAACATATACTTCTTCCTCAAGCTTACCATTGAGGAATGCAATTTCCACATCCATTTGATATTATGATGGTTAGTAAGGGAGTCCTGGATTAGGGGGTATCCGGACAGTCGGACTATATCCTTTGGCCGGACTGTTGGACTATGAAGATACAAGATTGAAGACTTCGTCCCGTGTCCGGATGGGACTCTCCTAGGCGTGGAAGGCAAGCTTGGCAATATGGATATGTAGATCTCCTCCCTTGTAACCGACTCTGTGTAACCCTAGCCCCCTCTGGTGTCTGTATAAAGCCGGAGGGTTTAGTCAGAGAACAATCGCACCATAGGCTAGCCTCTAGGGTTTAGCCTCTACGATCTCGTGGTAGATCAACTCTTGTAATACTCATATCATCAAGATCAATCAAGCAGGAAGTAGGGTATTACCTCCATCGCGAGGGCCCGAACCTGGGTAAACATTGTGTCCCCCGCCTCCTGTTACCATCCGCCTTAGACGCACAGTTCAGGACCCCCTACCCGAGATCCACCGGTTTTGACACCGACATTGGTTCTTTCATTGAGAGTTCCGCTGTGCCGTCACCGTAAGGCTTGATGGCTCCTTCGATCATCAGTAGCGATGCGGTCTAGGGTGAAGTCTTCCTTCCCGGACAAATCTTCGTATTCGGTGGCTTCCCTCTGCGGGCTAACTCGCTTGGCCATCTGGAGCAGATCGAGAGCTATGCCCCTAGCCACCAGGTCAGGTTCAGAAACTTGAACTACACCCCCGACATCCCGGAGACTTGATCTTTGACGGATTCGAGCCCTTTCCAGGTGCACCACACAATCACGACGAGCATGATATAGCTCTGCCATCGGACGGTCACACCGGCAACTACTCCGGCCTTCAATCCGGAGCAAATTGCACCATCCAGGGACAGGGGGATAGAACCCGCCATGGAGGTCGTACTCTCAGCAGCGATAAAGCCTAACACTAACCTTACCCCTCGCGAGAGCTGTGCTGCCGAACCACTAGATTCGTCCCCGACCATAGGCTCCGAACCGCCTACGTCCGTGCCTATCGAATCCAATTGGGCACCGACCATGGAGTTTACCTCCGCAGATATCTTTCGGCACTCGCCTTTCGGCGACGTGCTAAATTCATTAAGGCCCCTCTCCTTGTCAGGGGAACCTTGGCCGAACTATGTACGACTAGAGTGGGATGCGGACGATGAAGAAATTCGCTGCCCACCCACCTAGTAGCCACTGTTGACGATTTAACCGACATGCTCGACTTCGACTCCGAAGACATCGACGGTATGGACGACGATGCAGGAGACGAACAGAACCATCGCCCATGTATGCTTAGACCGCCACTTAATCACATGACATATACATGGTGGATACACCCAAAGAAAACAATGACAAGGAACGGAAAGAAGCAGCGAAGAACAGTTCCATCGAGAAGCAAACGAAGCGTCGACGTAGGCGCCGCTCTAAACCTCGCCTTGGCAAAAACAGCGATAACAGCGAAAGAGAAAATAACACCCCGGTCGACTCGGAGGAAGCAGCGACCACACCGACCAATGACAAAGCAAAATGAAGCCGCGAACGACGAACATAGTTCGGATCCGATGTCCGAACATGGTGACGCCGAGGATAAAGCTGACAAAACTCCCTCCGAGGAGGAAAATAGTCCGGACGAAGATGTGCACATCATCCCAGAAAAGCACTTGGAACAAGAGAACCTCCGCAGAAGGCTTATTGCCATAGCGAGGAGTCTGAAGAAGCAAAAGCAAAGGCTCAAGGCCGTACAAAATACGCTCAACAGCAGATGGAACAAAGTGCTCGACAACGAAGAAATGCATGGTGGAAGTTACCACGCAAAGAGCTATCCAAAGCGCAAGCTATTACCCGAATTCGACGAAAAGGCCGCAGAGCCCACACAACCGAAAAACAAAACGGCCAACCGGTCGGATCAACCACCCCGTGGCCGCGATAGAGTGGCTAACAGGGCCGCACATAAGTCAAGACATGGCCTACGTGAGGACTTGCGCCAAAAATCTAGTATGACCAGATCCATCTATGGATCTAGGAGGCGCGCTATGGAACAGTACCAAAACCGAATACCACAACCGTCTGAACACCTCGATAAATCTAAATACAGGGGTGCCACACACCCCTATGTTTCACCGATGAGGTGCTGCACCACGAATTTCCAGAAGGATTCAAACCAGTAAACATAGAGGCATAGAATGGGACCACATGCCCTGGGGTCTGGATTGAGGACTTTATCCTCCATATCCATATGGCTCGCGGAGACGATCTCCACGCCATCAAGTACTTGCCCCTCAAGCTTAAAGGGCCAGCTCGCCACTGGCTAAAAAGCCTCCTGAAAGTGCATTATATCGACTAGAGGGGGGGTGAATAGGCGATTTTTTTGAATTCTTCACTGAGGAATTTGCCGGTGAGGAAATTCCTTAGCGAAGAACTACTTGCAGCGGAATAAGTACTGTAGTAAGCATAACAGAATCTGAGGCATGGTCATCATGATGAAATGAAGACAAGCACAGAGTACGTAAAGCGTGATCACAGGATAACACAAGATGAAGACAAACAGATCAAGAAATTGAACTGAGGAAATTGAGAAAGTCTTGATCAAAGTCTTCAAACACGTATATGATGAAGCACTTAACATAGTAATGAGGAAATGAAAGAGTTGAGGAAATAGAACCAATAAGCTTGGTGAAGATAATGATTTGGTAGACCAGTTCCAACTGTTGTCTCGGTTGTATGCGTCAGTTGGAGCGGTGAGTATTTAAACTCGAGGACACATAGTCCGGACACCCGATCTGAGCACGCAGCTCAGGACACCAAGTCCTCACCGTGTTATCCTTGAACTAAGGTCACACAAACCTCGTCCAATCACTCGTGGTAAGTCTTCAGGCGACTTCCAAACCTTCACAGACTCGGTCACTCGGCGATCCACAATTCCTCTTGGATGCTCTAGACCATGACGCCTAACCGTCTGGAAGAAGCACGATCTTCAAAGGTAACAAGCGTCGAATCCACGCAGGATCAATTTCTTCAAAGGATGCTCAATCACTTTGGGTTTGTAGGTGTTTGGGTTTGGGTTTTCCTCACCGATGATTTTCACTCAAAGTCCTCGGAGGATGGGATGCTCTCAATTGACAAGTGTCGGTTTCTCTCGGAGCAGCCAACCAGCTAGTGATTGTAGGCGGCTATTTATAGCCTAGGAGCAGCCCGACATGATAAGACATAAATGCCCTTCAATGATAAGACTGTTAGGTGGATAAGATATTTTGGGACAATCAAGCCAAGAAGACAAAGAATCTGATTTAAAATTTGAGGTTCAAATTCCTCATGGCTATCATGTTCCTCACTGTAGGCAATCCAAGACCGGCAAATTCCTAACTCCTCAGTCAGAACAAATTCCTCAGCGACTAGAAGAACTTCATCTCTTTCACTGAAGAAATTGACTGAACTGTATGAGATTTCCAATGGCTTCACTCGAAGGGATTGGTAGGTGTAGGATTTTAAGTTGAGCACCACATGGAAAATTTTCCTTAGTATTTCCTCGACCCCCTTTAACAGTACGGTGTTTCCTATGACTCAAGAAAGAGAAAACGAAACTACGAAAACAAAAGTCTTCACGCTTCATGTTCCTCAAATGAATATCAAGTCTTCAAGGTCACACCAATTTCTTCACTTTCAAAGTCATCAGAAAATCTACAGAATACCAAAGTCTTCAATTGAAGAACTTCATTTTTAGGGGTCGACTTTGTCTGTAAATATCAAACTCCTCATAGACTTATAGACCTATGTACACTCATAAACGCATTAGACCCTTAACATATAAGTCTTCAATACACCAAAATCACCAAGGGGCACTAGATGCACTTACAATCTCCCCCTTTTTGGTGATTGATGACAATATAGGTTAAGTTTTCAACGGGGATAAACATATGAAGTGTAAATACTGATATTGAGGAATTTGATTGCAAGATATAGAAGAACTCCCCCTGGAGATGTGCATAGTGAGGAATTTTCTTTTGAGGCAATGCACACTTGAAGAGTTGAATGATGGAGATCTCCCCCTATATCTTGTAATTCATACACGCATTTGGCATATAGTATGAAGAATTTGAAATGCATGATGGAATATGGTGACTGATGTAATTCAGCATGCGTGTATTAACATATAACGAGGAATAAGCATGCAGAGGAACACATCAAAAGTATTAGAGCACCATCGGGTTTAAGATTACAACTCGATCCAGCAAAGTCATCAGAAGAACAAGAGTTGTAACTTAGCAAAAAAACGCCCATATAATAGACCCGCTTGAAGACTAACTCAACTTTCTCCCCCTTTGTCATCGAATGACCAAAAGGATCGAAACTAAGGACTAACGCCCCTGAAGAATATCAAGTTGATGGAGGAGCGCCAGCGTTGTCGGGGTCGGTTGTCGTAGTAGGGCCTGCCGCAGTGTCGTCCAAGTCTTCATTTTCATCAGTGTCACGCGATGAATAATAAGAGCTGGCTACCAAGGAAGGAACCTTGACCTTCTTATATTTCTTAGGAGGAGGTGCAGACCAGTCAAATTCTTCCTTCAGACCCATTTTCGTTAGATCTTCTTCGCTGTAGACATGAGAGCCCAGGTACGGTTGAAGGTTTCATGGAGGTAGTATTGGTTTTTCTTCACTGCATTGTGTGTTGAGGTCATGTTGTGAAGAATTGAACCAAACTGACGCTTGAACCATTTATGATTGCGATCAACTTTCTGATGAAGACTGAGGAGTAACTCACGATCAGTCATCACCCTGGGTGCCGTGGCTTGAGGATTTTGCTTGGCAAAGTTGTTGGCGGCAGAGTCATGTGTGGCAGATTCATCATTGGTTGAATAGGATGCAGCCTTGCGAAATTGACCATCCAATGGACGAATGCCTTCATCTATCACAGCAGGTTCCTTGCCTTTATCACCAGCTGAGGAAAATGTATGTTTGAGGACTTCAATTGGAGGCAAGTAGCTGCAGTGGTTCAGAGTGTCAGCCTTGTAATTGAGTGAAGACCTTGTCCTGATGAATCTCATAATCCATGGTGCATAAGGCTTCAGCTCAAATGGTGACATAGCAATATTTGCCAGAGTCCACGTGAAGAAATCATGGAAGTTGACGGGAACGCCATGAATGATATTGAAAAGCATATTCTTCATGATGCCAACGACTTCTTCATCATTTGAGTCGTGGCCTTTGATAGGACTCATTGTCTTCGTCGAATGCGATAGGCGATCCGAGGCACATACAAGAATTCCTTGACGAGGAATTTGGTTTGAGGGCCTTCCACGGCTTCAAAGGCTTCATCAGCACTTGCATGTAATGATTTGTAAGCTCAGGTTCATCAGAGACGCAACGAGCACCGTCAAGGGAGGATCGAGTGGGAGGGCACGAAGCAATTCGATTCTTTGGTGCCTTGTAGTTAGTATTTTCTGACATCCAGTCCAGCACCCATGAGTTCACATCTTCGGGATCTCCTGTGATGTGCAGCATCGCATAGAACTGAAGAATGAGTTCTTCATTCCAATCACATATATCAGTGCAGAAATTTAACAATCCAGCGTCGTGAAGAACACTGAGGACTGGCTCGAAGCCCGGCAGAGACTCCATGTCTACGTGAGGAATGTGTGCATGATCGAAGACTTTGTCTTTGTTGAACAGCACTAAGGAATAGAAATTGGCTTGACTAGCAGTCCAGAAATTCCTCTTCCTTATGCGAGCAGACTCATATGGGTTGTAATCGGTGAAGAACACATGCTCGCTGAAGAAATCTTCAGCCTTGAACTTTTGCTTCCTTGATAATGGATCCTTTGGCTTTGGCAGTGGAGTGTCAGTGAGTTGCATCACGACCTCAGGAATCGCAATCTCAGGTTCTTCAGGCTAAGGAATTTCTGGTTCCTCTTCAGTGGCAGTCTGCATTGTCATGTGATCAGCAGCAACAGGTTCTTCAGCACTAGTGGTTGGAATTTCTTCATGCACAGACGAGGTGGGGTGAGTTTCTTCAGAGCCCTTTTGAACGGTTGGTGCAGGGGACTAAGGTATTTGTTGTAGTGGGGTGAAGAGTGGAGAATTGGGGTGTTGACTTTCTCAAAAGTCATCATTCATCACTGGCGTAGTGCACCCAATATCCACGTCTTCATCTTCAATTTCTTCAACGCCACCTCTTCAAACTATGAACCGAGGCATTGGCGAGAAACAACTGGTGTTGAAGGGATCTTATCCACTTCAATTTCTTCATCAATCTGCTCGGCGAAGCGGCAGAATGATTTTCTTCATCGATCCGCTAGGGATCACATATTCTTCACCAAAAGGAACAAGGTCCTTTGATGGCATGGTGGAGATCGGAACAAGCATCAATGGGATTTTCAAATGAGTTGGTCATAGGCTTCATTTTCTTCAAAGTCAAGAATGCAAGCGGTGATGCTTTCCTTTTCTTCACTGCAGCTTGCTCTGCAGCCTTGGTCTTCTTCACATCTGATGCAGATGGAAGGATAGGAGTTGGTGTAGGCGCAGGAGGAGCCGAGTAATCTGATTGCATTTCCACAGGCGCAACTGATGCAGTTGCCCTGACTTCTTCATTTTCTTCAGGCGCACCACTAGTGGATGCCCTGACAATTTCTTTAGCGGCTGGTATGGAGTCATCAGCCCTGGAACTAACATTGTCTTCAGCAGCCTGAAAGTCATCAGCGGTGCTGGCATGTTCTTCAAGAGGGTCGAGCAAAAGCTTGACTGAGGAACTTCTTGTTGCGATGGAGCTGCAACATTGGTGAACTTCCCAGTCAGTTTAACAAACCTGACTTTGGCTCCTTGCCAATCAGCATAATAAGCATGGAAATCATCGCTGAGGGCTTTGATATCAGAATGGATCTTTGTAAACTCATCAGTCATCAAAGAGACAACGTTTTTCCTCAGGAACTTCTCTTTCCTATACTGAGCCTTCTTGATCTTCCTGGCCTTCTCAAATTTCAATTTTTATTCAGAGATGAAATGGGTCAGCATGTGACTTTGGCTAGGAGTCAATTTGAAATCAGGCATAGGAGTGTTTGGGTCCTTGTGCCAGAGATCAATGTAATCGAGGATCAACTTGGGATCCAATAGCGATGTAGCAGTGTGCCTTTGGCTCTAGCGGCCCTTTCTTGTCTATTTACGATGATTTACGCAAGTTCATCATCATCGACTTCATCGTCAAATGGCACTTGGAAGGCAACCTGTTTCTTCTTAGGACTTGGCCGAGGACCTCGTCCATTGTTTCCTTAGTCTTGAAAAGTGCGGCCTGATGAAGAATTTGGTCCAGCTGAGGAACTCGCTGAGACACCAGAGGCAATAGAGATGCCTGCAGTCCTTTGGCACGTGGCCAGATGCACAGGTGCTGAGGACTTTGCCGGAGCAGCTGTGGACTTTGGAGGAGCAGGAGCAGCATGAGGAATTGGCCGTGAGGGCTTTGAAGATTCTGGCCGTGAGGGCATTGCTGAGGAACTTGGCCGTGAGGGCACTGTTGGTGAAGCACTTGGCTTGTGCGCGGGCTTCTTCGCCATTGATTTCCTAGGCTTGACAGAGGCCTCAGTGGCAGCAGCAGCAGCAGAGTCTTCATTGAATTTCCTCACTGCTTCTTTGGCTTGTCTAGCCAACTTGGCTTGGCGCTTGGCCCATTCTTCAGAAAATCCTCACCACGCTTGATGCTTTGGTGGGGTCACTTCTTGGCCAGTGCCAATGGAGCTCTTGGGCATGGAGGATTAAGTGCGAATTTATTCATATACTTTGGAGTTACATACCTGCATTCTCCATTCTCTTGCCCATCTCCTTTCAATCCTCAGATATCGCACCTTGCGCTGATTTTTGTTCTCCTTTCTGAACTTGGCCTCATCAGGTGTGCAATAGTCTTTGTAAATTTCCTCAGGGATTTCAAAAGCAGTCATGACCTCAGGCTTCTTTCCTCCTTTCTGCGGCTTTTTACCGTCTGCCATATTCTTCAGATGAGGAATTTTAACAATCGAATTCTCTGAAGAAGTATGCAACTTTTCTTCGAGGAAAGCTGCAAATGAGTTAAGTTGATGAGAACCTAGTGATTCAGCAGCGGACATGAGTACCTGTGAACAGAGTATAGTTGCGAGGAATTTGGAGAGGTCATATGCATTCTCAGAAGGTTTTTCAAAAAGAACAAGTTTGAGGAATTTGACCAGATGAGCCTTGAAGAATTTCACTAAGCATCTTTGTCTTAGGTTCCAGAGTTGTATAGACCGAAGATCCACACAGTTGAGTAATCTTGAAGAAAAATTATGCTTAGGGAAACGAATCAAGAACAGATGACTTGTGAGGTGTTTTGTGTGTGAGGATTTGAAGAATAAAACACCTTTGAAGATTTTGTAGAGAAAATTTGAATCAAAGAGGGCAGTAAAAGTAACTTTTAATTACCCTGGACGAAGAACACGACGAACTGTGAGATGGAGAGGTGAAGCTCGTCAGTTCAGATCTTCCACGCCCTAACTCGGCTGAGGAAAACGGCTATGGCGGCGGCGGAGTGAAGATTTCCGCGGCCGGCGCGAGTACGACGGCGACGAGGTCGAGGCAGTGAAGCTCTTCCTCACCGGCGACGATGGAGTAGCGGCGGCGCTAGGGTTTGAGAAGCTCGAGCGGGAGAGAGGTCGAGCGGAGTAAAGGAAGTGAGGAAGGGGTTAGGGGGTATTTATAGTCGCAGTGAATAGATAAATCTATCGTGGGATGCGGAACGGTTTGAGCGGCAAAACCGAAAAATTTGGATAAGATTAGTTTTAACATTCTGTTTGCAATTTCTTCAGCTGACAAGGACATAGTGAAGATTTTGAATGAGTTTCAAATATAACACACATGAAGAATTTGTGAATAGATTGGGTTGAGTGTAGCATAGAGGGGGAAGGGTCCGATCACATTCACTTAGCAGAAAACACAACTTGAAGAAATAGCCATAAGTGAATGCTGTAGAGGACATAAACCCATATATATATATAGCCAATGAAGAAAAACGACGTAACCAGTGAAGATTTTGCAAAGTTGAAGAATTTGAAAAACTGAAGAATTTCAAAACTGAGGAAAAACTCAAATTGAAGATTTTCAACTTTTGTGGTGGCGTGACCCACCGTATAAGAATGATGATTTCAGACGCTGCGTACAATTGTCGTAGGGTTCTGAGAATCAAATTCTTCATTAATTTCTTGTAACACCCCGGATGTAACTTTCCATATTTGTAACTCCAACTCTTGCCATTTTCGGCATTGTGATATGATATTCCCTCCGTGGTTGGGTTTTTCTTCATTTTTGCTTTTTGTCCATGTCATGCATCTTATATCATGTCATCATGTGCATCGCATTTGCATACGTGTTCGCCTCATGATTCCGAGCATTTTCCCGTTGTCCGCTTTTGCAATCCGGCACTCCTATGTCCCCAGCGTCCCCTTTTACGCTTTTTCCGTGAGCGGGTACTAAACTTTCCGGAATGGACCGAGGTTTGTCAAGTGGCCTTGGTATACCACCGTAGACCACCTGTCAAGTTTCGGGTCATTTGGAGCTCGTTTGGTACTCCAATGGTTAACCGCTTTCGCAAGAAAGGCCTCTTTTAAGTTGCAGCCCAACACCCCTTCAAAACAGCCCAATAACCCATCTAAGTCACTTCCATGCTCTCCGTCGTTCGATCACGATCGTGTGGGCGAAAACTACACTCCATTTGGAGTCTCCTAGCTCCCTCTACCTATAAATATGCATCTCCCCCTCCAAATCCCGGATCAATTCCCCCGAAACCCTAGTCGAAATCCGCTCCGCGCCGCCGGACACGTCCGGATCGGACCGGACGCGTCCGCGCCGCCGCCCACATAGCCGGGCCGCCACGTGGGCACCGCGCCCACTTCGCCGCCCATGGCGCCCGGCCGGGGGCCAGGCGAAACCTCCGGCCCCGGCCAGCGCGCCCGGCAGCCGTCGCCTCCGCCGCGCCGACCTCGATCCCGGCCGCCGCCGCCATCCCGGCGGCCGTCATTGCCTCCGCCATGCGCCCATGACCCGGCCAAATCACCGTCGCCCGGCCATCACTGGCGCCGCCCGGCCACCACCGGCCTCTCCCTCCTCCGACGTCCCTCCTCCGGCCTCTCCCCTGCTCCGGCGAGCCGCCCGCCGCCTCGCCCGATCGGATCTGGATCCAAACCCGGGCGGTTGACTTTCTCCTTCCCCCCCCCCCGAAATCGCCTAAGTCATATTCCTGTGATCATTTTATTGCATTTTTGTCATGCCATAACTCTCTGAATATTGCTCAGTTTCGTGCGTTTAATATGTCAAAATGTTCGCCCCGAAGTGTAGATCATTTCATCTCATTGCATCATTTTCATTTGAGCTCATCTTGATGCCCGAAATGCTGTTAGAAGAGGGCTATGTGATGTTAGTTTCTGTTTCGTAATGTAACATGCACTTTTGTCATTTTTGCCATGATTGATGTGTGCATCCTATGAATTTGAGTCCTACATGTGTTTTGTAATATGCCATGCCATCTTTCCAGGGGTGTATGCATGTAGTTTTGTGATCTCTGTGGTGACTAGCACAAGCATGCAAACTAGGCTTCATGATGTTGCTGATTTCAGCCCCTGTTTTGCTGATATTTTTATGCCATGTTAACTTGATGCTACCGAGAGATCCGTGCATATTTTGAGATACATCAGTAAGGTTGTTTTGGAAATATGATTATGCTCTATCCCATGGCCTTTTTTGCAATTATGCAGTGCCATAGCTTGAGTCAATCGAGCTCTACTTTTGCTATAAAATGTTTCCTGGCAGATTGTTTACATGTTATTCAATTTTGCCAAGGTTGTTGTGGTTGATCCGTGTAGGCTATGATGTTGTTCTTGCCATGTGTAGCTTCTATGCCATGTCTTCTTTATGGATGTATGCTTAGTTTATCATGAGATGCTCTGTAGTGAGTGCATCAAGCTCTTAAACATGCCTACTTGTTATCTGTTTTTGACATGCCCTGTTGCTGAATCTGTTAACGAAACTTGCTATATTGACCTGGGTGTTACTATATTTTCTGATCCCTTTTGGCTCATGGTCAGTAAGGGACTTTTGTTCTATGCTTTGAGTAGATTCATGCCATGCCTTGTTTTGCTATTATAAGTTCCTGTAGCATGCTGTTTCATTGCTCTGAACATTGCTTCCTGATGCTGATTTTGCCATGTTCAGTTATTTCCCTAAGTCTGTGAAGCTGATATATTTTGCACTTTTGCCATGCTTGTTTGGACCTGTTATGATGTGATTTAGCCGTAGATCAGTGTTCATATTTTGTCAAGCATCTTGAGTAGATCACTGCCATATGCTTTGTTGATACGTTTGGGTGCAGTAGCTTAATTCCTTGTTGCTTGCTATGTGGTATCATGCTGCTAATGGCAGATTTGTGCCATTCTTGTTTTGCTTGTCATTTGCAAATCGGGCATCCTATTCCGGTGATCTTTATATCGATTTCAACCGAAATCATCTCATCTTTCCAGCGGCATACTTGGTTTGCCAAGTTGATGCCTGGTTCATCATTTTCCTTCCGGAGCACACATACGCATTGCATATCACATCCTGCATATCATGCCATATATTGCATCATGTTGCTTGTGCATTGCACCGTGATTTATTGTGGTTCCTTTGTTTGTGTTCTTGCTTTGGGTAGAGCCGGAGACGAGTACGTGAACGAGGAACCTGTTGAGAATGCTTACGAGGATCAAGCTTTCGACAACTCTGAGAACTTTGCAGGCAAGATGACCATACCCTCGAAATCATTTCTATCTTTGCTATGCTAGTTGCTCGCTCTTTTGCTATGCCTATGCTACGATGCCTACCACTTGCTATATCATGCCACCCATATTTCCATGTCAAACCTCTAACCATCCTTTCCTAGCAAACTGTTGTTTGGCTATGTTACCGCTTTGCTCAAATTTCTCTTATAGCGTTGCTAGTTGCGGTGAAGATGAAGTTTGTTCCTTATTGGAACATGGAGATGTTGTTCCTTGTTGGAACATGTTTACTTGTTGGGGATATCACAATATATCTGCTATAATTAATGCATCTATATACTTGGTAAAGGGTGGAAGACTCGGCCTTATGCCTGGTGTTTTGTTCCGCTCTTGCCGCCCTAGTTTCCGCCATACCGTGTTATGTTCCTTGATTTCGCGTTCCTTACACGGTTGGGTGATTTATGGGACCCCTTGATAGTTCGCTTTGAATAAGACTCGTCCCAAAGAAGGCCCAACTTTGGTTTTACCATTTGCCACCTAAGCCTTTTTTCTCCGGGTTTTCGCGAGCCGAGGGTCATCTTTATTTTAACCCCCCCCGGACCAGTGCTCCTTCGAGTCTTTGGCCGAACCAACCGCCCCTTGGGGCCACCTCGGGGAAACTCGAGGCCTGGTTTTACTCGTAGTCTGTCTCATCCGGATGTGCCCTGAGAACGAGATATGTGCATCTCCTATCGGGATTTGTCGGCACAATCGGGTGGCTTTGTTGGTCTTGTTTTATTGCTGTCGAAATGTCATGTAGTCCGGGATTCCGAGACTGATCGGGTCTTCCCGGTAGAAGGAATACTTCGTTGACCGTGAGAGCTTATAATGGGCTAAGTTGAGACACCCCTGCAGGGTATTTATCTTTCGAAAGCCGTGCCCGCGGTTATGAGGCAGATGGGAATTTGTTAATGTCCGGTTGTAGAAAACCCGAAGTTGACCTGAATTAAAATACACAGCAACCGCGTGTGTAACCGTGATGGTCTCTTCTCGGAGTCCGGGAATTGAACACGGTGTTGGAGTTATGTTTGACGTAAGTAGTTCAGGATCACTTCTTGATCGCTACTAGCTTCACGACCGTGCCTTGCTTCTCTTCTCGCTCTCTTTGCGTAATGTAGCCACCATATATGCTAGTCGCTTCGCAGCTCCACCTCACAACTCTGTTCTTCCTATAAGCTTAAATAGTCTTGATCTCGCTGGTGTGAGATTGCTGAGTCCCCGTGACTCACAGATTCTACCAAAAAGTTGCAGTGCCGACGATGCGGTCTGCAGGTGACGCAACCGAGCTCAAGTGGGAGTTCGACGAGGAACGTGGTTGTTACTATGTGTCTTTTCCCGATGATCGATGAGTGGAGCCCAGTTGGGACGATCGGGGATCTGTGTAGCATTTGGGGTATCTTCTTCTATTTTGGTTCCGTAGTCGGACCTTGAGTGTAATCTGAATGATGGATGTTTATTTATGTATTGTGTGAAGTGGCATTTGTAAGCCAACTATGTACCTCTTTCCCTTATGTATTACATGGGTTGTGTGAAGATTACCTCACTTGCGACATTGCTTTCAATGCGGTTATGCCTCTAAGTCGTGCTTCGACACGTGGGAGATATAGCCGCATCGAGGGCGTTACATTTCTTCACACTTAGAGTGTTATTCTTCATTGATCGAAGAAAAACGTTTCTTCATGTGTTGCACATCTAAGTCATCAATTTTGCATAAGTGTTCGGATGAGTGTCCTTTTCAAAGAACATTCGAAGAGTCTAAGATATTTAGCTCACACCGCAACTTGCTAAATATCTTCTCATTCAAAGGCTTTGTGAAGATATCGGCTAGCTGTTCTTCAGTCTTCACATGCTCAATAGAAATGTCGCCCTTCAACACATGATCACGAAGAAAATGATGACGAATCTGAATCTGCTTTGTCTTCGAGTGCTGAACTGGGTTGTGAGCAATCTTGATGGCACTCTCATTGTCACAGTAGAGAGGCACATTCTTCACGTTGATGCCATAATCCTTGAGAGTTTGCTTCATCCATAGCAATTGAGCACAAGAAGAACCAGAAGAATGTACTCGACTTCCCGCGATGAAAGGTAATCTGCAGTTCTGCTTTCTTCGAGGACCAACAGACCAAAAGATCGTCCGAGGAAATGACAAGTACCAGATGTTGACTTGCGGTCCACACGATCACCAAAGATAGTCGAGTCGTAATATCCAATGAGATCAAAAACAGAGCCCTTGGGGTACCATAATCCTAGTGTTGGTGTGTGAGCTAGATATCAAAGAATATGCTTCATGACCTTATGGTGTGATTCCTTCCTGTAGCTTGAAATCGGGCACACATGCAAACACTAAGCATTATATCGGGCCTACATGCACATAAGTACAATAAAGAACCAATCATGGAGCGGTATACCTTGTGATCAAAGTCAATACCATTTTCATCAGTGCATAGATGGCCATTTGTGGGCATAGGAATTTTGACGCCTTTGCAATCTTGCATGCCGAATTTCCTCAGAACATCCTTGAGGTATTTCTCCTGAGATATGAATATGCCATTGCGCTGTTGAAGAATTTGAAGATCTTAGAAGAATTTCAACTCTCCCATCATAGACATTTGATATTCTTCACTCATCGTATAGGCAAATTCATCACTATAACGTTGGTCAGTACAGCCAAAGATAATATCATCAACTTATATTTGGCACACAAATAATTCACCATCATAAGATTTAGTAAAGAGAGTAGGGTCGAGTGAACCGGGTGTGAAGCCATTCTTCATGAGGAATTCCTTCAAAGTGTCATACCACGCCTTGAGGGCCTGCTTGAGGCCATAGAGGGCCTTGTTGAGTCTAAAAACTTTGTCCGGATTCTTTGGATCTTCAAAACACAGGGGTTGAGCAACATATACTTCTTCCTCAAGCTTACCATTGAGGAATGCACTTTTCACATCCATTTGATATAAAGTGATATCATGATGGTTAGCATAAGCAAGTAATATGCGAATAGCCTCAAGTCTAGCAACAGTGCAAAAGTTTCATCGAAATCAATTCCTTCAACCTGTGTGTAGCCTTGAGCTACAAGTCGTGCCTTATTCCTCACCACAAGGCCATTTTCATCTTGCTTGTTGCGATAGATCCACTTTGTGCCAATGATATTATGCTTGCGAGGATCTCGACGTTTGACCGGTTCCCATCGTTGTTGAGCTCGAACTGATGTAATTCTTATTGCATGGCCTGAATCCACTCAGGCTCCAGAAGTGCTTCATCTACCTTAGTGGGCTCTGTGATAGAGATAAAAGCATAGTGCCCACAAAAGTTAGATAAATGTGAAGCTTTTGAGCGTGTGAGAGGACCTGGTGCTTCAATGTCATCGATGATCTTGTCAACTTGCACTTCTTTTGCAACGCGAGGATGAGCTAGTTGTCGTCGAGGAATTTGATCAGCATTTTCTTGACACCATTTTCTTCAAAGATTATCTTCAGTGCATCATTTCGGCGTTCTTCACGCTCTGGAATGAATTCTTCACAGATTCTTCAGTAGGAATGACATCCTCAGTCGCCTTGAACTTGATAGAATCCTCAGGTGCTGGTTCATCTATCACAGAAGGTAGGTGCTCTCTTTGCGAGCCATTAGTTTCATCAAACCGCACATCTACAGTTTCAACAATCTTGTGAAGAACATTGTTGAAGACTCAGAGGTGTGCGAGTCCTTTCCGTAACCAAGCATAAAACCTTCATGTGCTTTCGGTGCAAATTTAGCATTGTGATGAGGATCTCTAATCCGACATTTAGCATCGAAGACTTTGCAATAACTCACATTCGGTTTCTTGTCAGTGAGGAGTTCATAGGGAGTCTTCATGAAGAATTTGTGAAGATATACCATGTTGATGATGTGGCACGCAGTGTAAATTGCCTCAATCCAGAAGTGACGAGGCGTCTTGTACTCATCAAGCATAGTGCAAGCCATCTCAACAAGAGTTCTGTTCTTGCGCTCCACAACGCCATTTTGCTGAGTATAAGGAGCAGATAACTCATGAGTAATACCAAGTTCATCAAGATAGTCATCAAGACCGGAATTCTTGAACTCAGTTCCATTGTCACTCCTGATGTGCTTGATCTTCACACCAAAGTTGGTTGAAGCCCTCGAGGAAAATCATTTGAAGACTTCCTGCACTTCATGTTTGTAAGTAACAATGTGTACCCATGTGTAACGAGAGTAATCATCAATAATAACAAAGCCATATAGAGATGCATCATTAGTGACAACTGAGTAATGATTAGGACCAAAGAGGTCCATGTGAAGCAATTCGAATGGTCGAGTAGTGGTCATGATAGTCTTCGCGGGATGCTTGGCCTTGGTCATTTTCCAGCTTCACGGGCTCCACACAAGTGATCCTTGAGGAATTTGACATTCTCAATGCCAATGACATGCTTCTTCTTCATGGCGTGTGCAAATTCCTCATGCCTGCGTGACCAAGTCGTCGATGCCATAGCCAGCCTTTCCGAAGCTTTTGCAAGTAGGCACACGGCTGGTTGCGGTCCTATAGAGAAATCAACAATATACAAATCTCCTCTCCTAAAGCCTTTGAAGACTTTGGAATTGTCAGCTTCCATAACCACAATACAACGATACTTGCCAAAGACAACAACCATATCAAGATCACAAAGCATTGAGATGGACATAAGGTTGTATCCTAAGGACTCAACAAGCATGACTTTGTCCATGTGTCGATCCTTTGTGATCGCAACCTTACCTAGACCCAATACCTGACTTTTGCCTTTGTCAGCGAAGATGATATGCTTCAGATGCGATGGTGATAAGGGAGCATCCATCAATAGATTCTTGTCACCAGTCATGTGATTTGTACATCCACTATCGAGGACCCACTCAGTGGCTTTGGGTTGATCATCCTGCAGATGAATTAGTGCACCTTACAAACTCATAAACTTCATCAGTGAAGAATATGATATCAAATTCATCAGATGAATTTCATCAAGCAGTAAAACAGATATAGCAGTATGAGGACGTGTGAAATGAAAGTTCATTTCTTCATGATTAGCCTGTGTCCTTTCAGGCATTTTTGTCGTGCCCTCAAGAAATTCTTCAGACGTTAAAGCACGTCTGGAGACCTGACCCTGCAGAAGAGATTAGTTATTTTTCTTCACCACCCACATCTGAAGGGGTGGCAAAGAGTTCATCACTCTGCGAGCTCCATATGAGAATGGTGGCAAACAAGCCAGACCATTTTGTTTCACATAAGAGGGGTTAGGGTAAGCATATGAATAAGCAGAGAAATTCTTCGAGGACTTATGAACATAATGGTTTGCGGAATAATGCACATATTCATAGCCCTTAGCTCTACCCTGCGAAACAAAGTTGTTAGCATGATGATAATAATATGAGGACTTTGATCCTTTTGAGGAATTTGATCCACGTGAGGAATTTGGTCCGTATGAGGACTTGGATCCATATGAAGAATTTGGTCCATATGAAGAGTTTGATCTGGGGTTCCTAATCTTCACAGGTGGTGTCATGAGGACATTCACCGAAGACTTTCAAGGCACCTTTTGGGAACCCAGATTTTCTTCATAGGGTAAACTGCTCTCAGCTTAGTGCCAACATATCTAGCAAATACTTCACCATTCTGATTTTGAACAGTTTATAGTTGGAGTCAAATGACTCATCGGAAGAATGAGGAGGTTCACATGTAAAGCTAGATAAGTTAGATGGATCAACTGGTGGTCCCTTTGCAAGAACCCATGAGGTTTTGGGGTCTTGCTCGGGCTTCCAATATGTACCATCGGCATTGATTTTCCTCTCAAAGGCAATACCCTCTTTCCTAGGGTTTCATTGAGGATGCGCTTTTAAGCACATCACAAAGAGTCTAATGCCCTTTGAGGCTTTTGTACATGCCTGTCATGTACAATTCCTTCAGCCCTGCATTGTTAGTGATACTAGCAATGTCCTCAGATGAGGAATTAGTAATAGTAGAGGTAGGTGAAGAATTTGTAACAATTGAAGCATTTGAACATTCAGGTGAAGAATTAGCAGATTCACGTTCAATGCATTTTAAGCATGCAGGAACAAATTCTTCCTAAGAAGCGCTGATTTGTTGAGCAAGTAATGAATCGCGCTCCTTCTGAAGATCTTCATAACTCACTCTTAGCTTCTCAAGATCTTGCTTTCTTTGAAGAAATTCATAAAAAAGCTTCTCATGATCAGATAAGAGAGTGTTATGATGACCTTGAAGGCTGTCAAACCTGGACTGAAGTCTCTGAAGATTTTCAGTCAAGGCTTTAGTGCGATCCATTTCTTCACCCAACGTATCATCACTTTTGTCTAGCATTTTTGAACCTTCTCAAAAGCCCTTTGTTGTTTCACAGCAATCTTAGCAAGTTTAGAGTAGCTGGGCTTGAGGTTTTCATCAGATTCATTCTCACTAGATTCAGAGGAGTTATATTTGAGTACCTTGGCACCCTTTGCCATGAAGCAATAGGTGGAAGCGTAGTCATCATTGTCTTCATCAGCCTTGTTGGTGAGGTAATTTTCTTCAGAGTTGAAAATAGACTTCTTGTGAATGCACGATGGCGAGAGCTGTGCTCGTTACACGGACTCGGACTCCTCGGATGCCTCCTCTTCCTCATGTTCCTCAGATTCAGCCTCGAGTCCATTTCCTTGCCAATGAATGCCCGAGCCTTCTTGGAGCTGCCCTTCTTGTGAGATGAAGACTTGAGGATTTTGACGATGAAGATTTTGATGATTTCTTCTTCTTCTTAGCGTCATCGTAATTTGTAATCCTTGTATTTCTTGTTCTTTAATTCCTTTTCCCACTGAGGACAATCTTTAATATAGTGACCAGGTTTCTTGCATTTGTGGCATAGCCTTCTCTTGTAGGCACTGGATGAGGAATCACTGCTCCTTGAGGATTTTCCAAAGCGACCACGTCTTGAGAACTTCTGGAACTTCTTCACGAGCAGTGCTAGCTCCTCGCTCAATTCTTCAGGATCACCAAGGCTGCTACCAGAATCTTCACATTCAGATTCAGACACTACCTTGGCTTTATGGGCACGTGATCTTCCATATCTCGAACCATAGAGATCTCTCTTTTCAGCAAGCTGGAACTCATGAGTATTTAGCCTCTCGAGGATATCAGTGGGATCAAGTGACTTGTAATCAGCACGTTCTTGTATCATCAATGCCAGAGTATCAAATGAGGAATCAAGCGATCTCAACAATTTCTTCACCACCTCATGGTCGGTGATGTCAGTGGCACCAAGCGCTTGAAGCTCATTTGAGATGTCGATGAAGGCGATCGAAAGTTTATTGAACATTTTCATTGTCGAGTCTTTTGAAGCGGTTGAAGAGATTACGAAGAACATCAACTCTAGAGTCACGCTGACTTGAAACTCCTTCATTCACTTTGGACAGTCTATCCCGGATAAGCTTAGCAGTTTCCAAAGCACTCACTCTTCCATACTGTCCTTTGCTCAGATGGCCACATATGATATTCTTCGCTTGAGAATCGAGTTGCTTGAATCTCTTCACATCAGTAGTGTTCAGTGTGGGTGAGACAGAGGGAACACCATTTTCCACAACATACCGGAGATCGTTGTCACTTGCCTCAAGATGCATTCGCATCTTATTCTTCCAGTAGGGGTAGTCTGTCCCCTGAAAGCTAGGACAGCCAGCAGAGACCTTGATCATACCTGCGGTCGACATAACTAAAACTCCAGGCAGTTAAACCAAAATCACACAGAACAAGGGAGTACCTTGCTCTGATACCAATTGAAAGTGCGTTATATCGACTAGAGGGGGGTGAATAGGCGATTCTTATGAATTCTTCACTGAGGAATTTGCCGGTGAGGAAATTCCTTAGCGAAGAACTACTTGCAGCGGAATAAGTACTCAGAAGTAAGCATAACGAGAATCACGTGCATGGTCATCATGATGAAATGAAGACAAGCACAGAGTACAGAAAGCGTAATCACAGGATAACACAAGATGAAGACAAACAGACTGAACAAATTGAACTGAGGAAATTGAGAAAGTCTTCAGTCAAAGTCTTCAAACACATATATGATGAAGCACTTAACGCAGTAATGAGGAAATGAAAGAGTTGAGGAAATAGAACCAGTAAGCTTGGTGAAGACAATGATTTGGTAGACCAGTTCCAACTGTTGTCTCAGTTGTACGTCTGGTTGGAGCGGCTGAGTATTTAAACTCGAGGACACACAGTCCCGGACACACAATCCTGAGCACGCAGCTTAGGACACCAAGTCCTCATTGTATTCTCCTTGAACTAAGGTCACACAGACCTCGTCCAATCACTCGTGGTAAGTCTTCAGGCGACTTCCAAACCTTCACAGACTCGGTCACTCGGCGATCCACAATTCCTCTTGGATGCTCTAGACCATGACGCCTAACCGTCTGGAAGAAGCACAGTCTTCAAACGTAACAAGCGTCGGATCCACGTGAGATCAATTTCTTGATGATGCTCAATCACTTTGGGTTTGTAGGTGTTTGGGTTTGGGTTTTCCTCACTTGATGATTGTCACTCAAAGTCCTCGGAGGATGGGATGCTCTCAATTGACAAGTGTCAGTTTCTCTCGGAGCAGCCAACCAGCTAGTGATTGTAGGGGGCGGCTATTTATAGCCTAGGGAGCAGCTCGACATGATAAGAAATAAACGCCCTTCAATGATATGGCCGTTAGGTGGATAAGATATTTTGGGACAACTGGCGCGCAGCACAGCAACGGTCGGAAATTTGAGGTTCAAATTCCTCAGGGCTATCATGTTCCTCACTATGTAGGCAATCCGCACTAGAGAATTCCTAACTCCTCAGTCAGAACAAATTACTCAACGACCAGAAGAACTTCGTCTCATCCATCAAGAAATTGACTGAATCAGAGGAGATTTCCAATGGCTTCACTCGAAGGCATTGGTAGGTGTAGGATTTTGAGTTGAGCATCACATGGAATTTTTTCCTTAGTATTTCCTCGACCCCCTTTAATAGTACGGTGTTTCCTATGACTCAAGAAAGTGAAAACGAAACTACGAAAACAAAAGTCTTCACGCTTCATGTTCCTCAAATGAATATCAAGTCTTCAAGGTCACACCAATTTCTTCACTTTCAAAGTCTTTATAAAGTCTTCAGAATACCAAAGTCTTCAGTTGAAGAACTTCGTTTTTAGGGGTCGACTTTCTCTGTAAATATGAAACTCCTCATAGACTTATAGACCTGTGTACACTCATAAACGCAATTAGACCCTTAATCTATAAGTCTTCAATACACTAAAATCACTAAGGGGCACTAGATGCACTTACACCTCCCCAAAAACTCCATTGGAAGTTGGGAGGAGCTCGAGGATGCTTTTCGGGCTAACTTTCAAGGGACCTATGTCCGACCTCCGGATGCAGACGATTTAAGTCATATAATTCAACAGCCCGGAGAGTCAGCCCGAAAGCTTTGGAACAGGTTTCTCACTAAGAAGAACCAAATCATCGACTGTCCGGACGCCGAAGCCTTAGCAGCTTTCAAGCACAGCGTCCGAGACGAATGGCTCGCCAGACACCTCGGAAAAGAAAAGCCGAGAACAATGGCAGCCCTAACAAGCCTCATGACCCGCTTTTGCATGGGCGAGGATAGCTGGTTAGCCCGCAGTAGCACCAGCGACCCAAGCACATCCGAAGTCAGGGATGGCAATGGAAAACCACGACGCAGTAAAAACAAGTGCCAGAATAAGGAAGACAGCCCAGATAACACGGCGGTAAACGCCGGATTCAGGGGCTCACGACCAGGCCAGCGGAAAAAGCCTTTCAAAGGCAACAGAGATGGACCGCCCAGCCTAAACAAGATTCTAGACAAACTATGTCAGATTCATGGAACCCCCAAGAAACCTGCAAATCATACCCACAGAGAATGCTGGGTCTTCAAGCAGGCCGGTAAGCTAAAAGCCGAGCACAAGGGGAGGGAGACGCAAAGTGAAGACGAGGACGAGCCTCGCCAACAAAGCACTGGGGGACAGAAAAAATTCCCACCACAGGTCAAAACAGTGAACATGATCTATGTGACGACGAGGAGAAGCAAACATGCACTCCAAAACACACGAGCCGTAGTGCCCGTCACCTGTAAGCCCAACCCCTGGTTGACCCATCCGATCACTTTTGATCGTAGGGATCACCTGACAAACATATGGCACGAAGGATTGGCTGCCTTGATGTTAGACCCAATAATAAACGGCCACCATCTCACACGAGTCCTTATGGACGGCGGCAGTAGTCTAAATTTGATATATCAGGACACAGTCCGCAAAATGGGGATAGACCCGACAAAAATCAGCCACAGTAATACTACCTTCAAGGGAGTAATACCAGGCCTAGAGGCCCGCTCCACGGGCTCTCTAATACTAGAGGTCGTATTCGGTTCACCCGACAACTAGCGAAGTGAAAAGTTAAACTTCAACATCGCTCCATTCCGAAGCGGCTATCAAGCACTACTCGGACGAACAACTTTCGCTCGTTTCAACGCTATACCGCATTACGCTTCTCTTAAGCTTAAGATGCCTGGTCCGTGCGGCACCATCACAGTAAATCGAAATATTGAGCGTTCCTTATGCGCAGAAGAACATGCGGTTGCTTTAACAGCCGAACACTAGACGGCCTCACCAACCAGAACAAATGACCGGTCGCTAATACCACGGACACGGTTAGACGAGTCCGGCGCATCATTATATATACTTGAGATTGGTTTGACGGTTATACCCTTATAGACGGTACTAGGGGCTTCCTGCCCGTAAACAGCGCTAGTTTGGCTCAACTTTACTTATCTTGAATTTTAAATGGTTTATTCAGAATAACCAATTTTTTGCCCGACAATTTTCAACTAAGTTCCTCTCTTTTACAAATGACAATCGCCCTACACCCATCGAGGATACGGCACAACGGAGGCACAGGCGCAGACGTGTAGTAGGGACCTGCTCAAAGGTTTCTCTTTAGATTAAGACCCTGCGTAAACCTTTTTTACTGTCTCTTGTTGTTCACATCCTCCGGATTCTCAGTACAACCGGGAAGGATACTGGCGTTATTGGCATTTGGCCACATCAGAATATTGCGTGCACGGACACTGGGGTTTATTATCAAGGGCATTGTTCAGCCCGACATACGTTATAAAGACCGAATACCTTAGGGAGTGTTCGGTGTCACGAGTTTGGCCTTATATGCATCAGCTCTGAATCATGTCTTTGGTCAAATGTTGGGTTTGCCCGGCTCCCGTGTTTTGCTACCTTACGTTCCGCTCTATCGGCTAAGGTGGCACCGGGAGAACTACTGCGATTGTGCCCTGGTTCACCCGGATGAGCACCTCAGTAGAGAAAGCCGAAAACTGACTGTCATGATAAAGTGCGGCACTGGTCAACCACTCGATGACTTAGCGGAATCTTCGGGATTCCTCCGCATTAACGAAGGGCCGTTTCCCGGCCAGGCATGTATGCTCCCCGTATTCGGACGAGCACGGAGCCACCAGGGGCTATATAGTAGCCCCACTGTCAAACTCCTATGGCTAAGTGAAAGTGTTAAAGCAATATAGTCTGATTGCCTAGCTCGCTGCGCTATCACCTCCTTAATGGACCAAGGCGTTGGATCAAGTGTGAACACGCGTCTTCTGCAAACACCCCTGCATTATATGCGTGGGGGCTGAAGCCGACGACTGCAAACTTTCAGGTTATATACATATATACACAAACGGCCGCACAGGAGGCATCATAGTACTTTCAGGCAAAAAGTATAAACGCAGCCTTTATAATTTAATAAACATTGTTTTTACAATCGGAATACATGTCATTAGAACATAATATTCTTCGAGCACTGAGCTTCTATTGAACGAGCGCCTTCAAGGACTTCTTCAAAGTAGTGCTCGGCAGCTACTCTGCCAAAGGCCGAACCCTGGGTCGCAATAGCAGTGGCCTCCATGTCTGCCCAGTATGTCTTGACAAGGGCAAGTGCCATCCGCGCGCCCTCTGTGCACACCGACCTTTTCATAGCGTCGATACGTGGCACAACACCAAGGAACTGCTGCACCAAACCAAAATAACTATTCGGCCTTGGCCCTTCCGGCCACAGGTGATCCACAATAGACCTCATGGCAAGCCTAGACAACCAATGGAGCTCGGCCCATTCGGCCATCCGCTCATTCAACGGAAGCGGACGCGCTGGAACATTAAATTGCGACCAAAACAGATTTTCCACTTCACGATCTTTTTGGTCTTTAAAGTATTCGGCTGCATCAGCGGCACTTGCTGCCAAATCCATATATGCGTCTGCAGAACTCCACAGCGATCAAGAGGAGCGTACTTAGGATCTCCGAACTTCATCTGCAGCATAAAGGGCTTCCCAGCCGAGATATCCCCGGCCTGACACAGCTCCTCCTTCATCGCTCTAATTGTAGAGCGGGCGTCCTTGCCGCCACCGTGGCCTTCTCCAGGTCCGTCATCTTCGCTCGATTTTCATTTTCGAGAAGCTCGTAACGGCCCGCGGCATCCTTCAATTCCACAGCCATCTTGGTTGTTTCATTCTTGCTTCGACAATGCGCAGCCTGTTCGGCTCTCAGCTCTTCGACCGCCTTTAGGGCGGCCGCATCACTTTTCCTGGCTTGTTCCTTGGCTCGTGCAAGTTCCGCCCAAAGGGCCTCCACGGCGGCAACCCCATCTGCAGTCACAACATATTAAAGATACTAGCATTATGCTCCTCTTACTATGTGTTGATCACAGGAGAAATCACGTACCCTGTGCCTCGTCGAGCCGTTCGTTCACAAGCATGATGTCGGCATCTGCCGCATCAAGTTGCCGCTTTAACTCGGCAAACTCAACAGTCCGACTAGACACCGGACCTTCTGCCACCTGCATATGAAAGCGGCCTGCTTATTACCTGGGACTATGATCCTCTGTTTGCCGCCGTTCTCGATAGCAACCAGACTCTCAGGGGCTACTATCTGCACAGGGCACACCTAACGTGTGCGGTACCATCAAAAACATACACTATTTCACGTACCTCAAAGCCTTTCAGCAGACTCATAAAAGCTTCACGCAACCCGCTCTCGGTGGATGAAATCCTCTCAATCACCGTATCCATTAGCTTACGATGCACTTCTGAGATAGCCGCTTGCTCTAGCAGATCCTTCAGTGCGTCCGGTTGCACACCGGACGGTATCGGACTCTTTCGGTTGCTCTCTTTAGGAGCCGAATACTGAGGACTTCAGGCGGCCGAAGGATTACCCTCTGGCCTTGCCGGATCAGGAGAAGCCCTCCGCGACGACACTTCGGGGTCGCCCGCCTCATGAGGCAGGATGGCATGGGGAGGCGTTTCGCTCTCCATCATCTCCAGCAGAAGATCCCCCGAAGACGAACTCTGCCGAGAAGGGCTACGATCCGAACTACAAGATAAATTCTTCAGTTATTTTCATCAGAAGTAAACCAGAATATTTTTACTATTAAGTCCCCTTTTATTTACAGCTCGTTGGAGGGCTGATCCCCTTGCAGGCACTGTGCGGCAAGGGTACCCCCCGGGGCAGGACCCTCTGGCAGAGATTCCTTCCCCCATTTGGAAACCGTTGTTTCCGGGTCTTCAGAGGCGGTCCTCTTCCTTCCTCGGGGAGAGGGAATTTCAGATTCTTCTCCCCGGTTATCCTCCTTCGTGGAGGCACTAACTCCCCCGGTTTGGATCAACAGTGAACGAGGTCCGCCTTCGGCCTCTTTATTCCCCCCTTTATCTTCCCCTGAGAGCGCTTGATAAGGCACAAGCTCCAGCATCCTGGCTAGTACAAGATCCGGTGAGACCTCAGGGAGGGGGGCCAGACACCTGATCATTTTCACCTTTGTTACCCAGTCCTGGTCAAAGAGCGACTTTTCAGAATAATTTTATGATAAATAAAAAGACAACGTGTTCGGCTACGCGACTGCTTACTTGGGTATCTGGACGATTGCAGCTCAGACCCGCATCCTCGATGGTGTCCGGACACCTTATTTGTGGTCCGAAGAACAACTTGTACATCTCTTCGAGCGTCATGCCGAGGAAGTGCTAAATAGCTCGCGGTCCTTCCGGGTTGAACTCCCACATACGGAGGGGTCGACGTTTGCAAGGCAGTGCTCAGCGAACTAACATGACTTGCATTACCGTGGCCAGACTGACATCTCTCTCGAGTGCGGCTCTGCAGTGTCGGCACATCCTTTACTGGCCCCCAGTCCATCCCCTTGCTGATCCATGATGTCAGTCGTGGTGGGGGGCCCGAGCGAAAGGCAGGGGCGGCCACCCACTTTGTACCCCGGGGAGCTGTGATGTAAAACCACTCCTATTGCCATAAGCTGGAAACCTCCTAGAAGGAGCCCTCTGGCCATGGGACGTCATCACTTTTACTTATTACGGCACCTCCGCACTCTGCATATCGCCCCTCGATCATCTTCGGCTCCACATTGAAAGTCTTGAGCCACAGGCCGAAGTGAGGGGTAATGCGGAGGAAGGCCTCACATACGACGATAAACGACGAAATATGAAGGACCGAGTCCGGGGCCAGGTCATGGAAATCCAGCCCATAATAGTACATGAGCCCCCTGACAAAAGGATCTAGAGCGAGGCCTAGCCCTCGGAGGAAGTGAGAGATGAATACAATGCTCTCGCCGGGTTCAGGAGTGGGAATTACCTGCCCTCGAGCATGCAGCCAGTGCGAGATCTCGCCGGTCAGAAACCCGGCCTCTCTTAGCTTCTTGACATCCTCCTCTGTGACAGAGGAAGGCATCCACCAACCTTGAAGGTTGGATCCGGACATGGTTGGAGGTCCGAAGCGCCTGACCTAAGCCTCGGGTGTTGGAACTCGAAGCATGGGGGAAGGATTCGATTGAGTTCGAGGAAAAAGGATAGGCCTTGGTCTCTTTATAAAGAGGGTGAATACCAAGCGTCCTCCTCGTGACCGTTTGGGACTTGCCTACAATCGAGGAGTCATACCAACGGGCACGATTGGGTTACCCATGTCCGTGTTGATGAGAATCCCGTAATAAGGGGGACACGATCTCTGCTCCGACAAGACGTGCCAGTAAAATCGCCTCGCAAAGCGTGTGGGCTGATTGAAAAAACGGTTCATGTAAAGAACAAGCCATGGCGTGATGTCACGTTATGAAGGGTCGTCAGCAGGTTAGATTTGTGGAATATTATTCTCTCTACGGTGGTAAGTGGAACTTGTTTTGCAGAGCCATACACTGTCATTGTGTTCAAAATCTTCTATGGAGTATTCGGAGGAGGAACCCGCCTTGCAATGTCGAAGACAAACTGCATGCGGGACTCATCGTCATTGAAGCCTGGTTCAGGGGCTACTGAGGGAGTCCTGGATTAGGGGGTATCCGGACAGCCGGACTATATCCTTTGGCCGGACTGTTGGACTATGAAGATACAAGATTGAAGACTTCGTCCCGTGTCCGGATGGGACTCTCCTTGGCGTGGAAGGCAAGCTTGGCAATACGGATCTGTAGATCTCCTCCCTTGTAACCGACTTTGTGTAACACTAGCCCCCTCCAGTGTCTATATTAACTGGAGGGTTTAGTCCGTAGAACAATCAGACCATAGGCTAGCCTCTAGGGTTTAGCCTCTATGATCTCGTGGTAGATCAACTCTTGTAATACTCATATCATCAAGATCAATCAAGCAGGTAGTAGGGTATTACCTCCATCGAGAGGGCCCAAACCTGGGTGAACATTGTGTCCCCCGCCTCCTGTTACCATCCGCTTTAGACACACAGTTCAGGACCCCCTACCCGAGATCCGCCGGTTTTGACACCGACAGTTAGCATAAGCAAGTAATATGCGAATAGCCTCAAGTCTAGCAACAGGTGCAAAAGTTTCATCGAAATCAATTCCTTCAACCTGTGTGTAGCCTTGAGCTACAGGTCGTGCCTTATTCCTCACCACAAGGTCATTTTCATCTTGCTTGTTGCGGTAGATCCATTTTGTGCCGATGATATTGTGCTTGCGAGGGTCTGGTCACTTGACAAGTTCCTCGACATTGTTGAGCTCGAACTGATGTAATTCCTCTTGCATAGCTTGAATCCACTCAGGCTCTAGAAATGCTTCATCTACCTTAGTGGGCTCTGTGATAGAGACAAAATAAAAGTGCCCACAAAAGTTAGACAAATGTGAAGCTTTTGAGCGTGTGAGAGGACCTGGTGCGTTGATGTCGCTGATGATTTTCTCAATCTGCACTTCATTTGCAACACGAGGATGAGCTGGTTGACGACGAGGAATTTTCTCAGCATTTTCTTCAGATTCATTTTCTTCTGGTGCACCAGCATGATGTTCTTCACGATCTGGAATGACTTCTTCAAAGAGATTCTTGATGGGAATGATATCCTCAGTAGCCTTGAACTTGATGGTTTCCTCAGGTGATTTTTCATCTAGCACAGGAGGTAGGTGCTCTCTTTGCAAGCCGTTAGTTTCATCGTACCGCGCATCTATAGTTTCAACGACCTTGTGGTGAAAGTTGTTGAAGACTCTGTAGGTGTGCCAGTACTTTCCATAACCAAGCATAAAACCTTCATGTGCTTTCGGTGCAAATTTAGAATTGTGATGAGGATCTCTAATCCAACATTTAGCACCGAAGACTTTCAAATAACTCACATTGGGTTTACAGTGGGTGAGGAGTTCATATGCGGTCTTTTGAAGAATTTGTGAAGATATACCCTGCTAATGATGTGGCACATAGTGTCAATTGCCTCAATCCAGAAGTGACGAGGCGTCTTGTATTCGTCAAGCATAGTGCAAGCCATCTCAGCAAGGGTACGATTCTTGCGCTCCATGACACCATTCTGCTGAGGAGTATAAGGAGCAGATAACTCATGAGTAATACAAAGTTCATCAAGATAGTCATCAAGACCAGTGTTCTTGAACTCAATTCCATTGTCACTTCTGATGTGCTTGATCTTCACACCAAAGTTGGTTGAAGCCTTCGAGGAAAATTGTTTGAAGACTTCCTGCACCTCACGTTTGTAAGTGACGATATGCACCCATTTGTATCGAGAGTAATCATCAACAATAACAAAGCCATATAGAGATGCTTCATTAGTGAATGCAAAATAGTGATTAGGACCAAAGAGATCCATGTGAAGCAATTCAAATGGACGAGTGGTAGTCATGGCAGTCTTCGTGGGATGCTTGGCCTTGGTCATCTTTCCAGCTTCACAGTTCGCATACAGTGATCCTTGAGGAATTTGACATTCTCAATGCCAATGACGTGCTTCTTCTTCGCGAGTGTGTGCAAATTCCTCATGCCAGCATGACCGAGTTGTCGATGCCATAGCCAGCCTTCTGAAGTTTTTGCAAGTAGACATATAGCAGGTTGTGGTCCTGTTGAGAAATCAACAATATACAGATCTCCTCTCCTAAAGCCTTCGAAGACTTTGGAATGGTCAACTTCCATGATCACAACGCAACGATACTTGCCAAAGATGACAACCATATCAAGATCACAAAGCATTGAGACTGACATGAGGTTGAATCCTAAGGACTCGACAAGCATGACTTTGTCCATGTGTCGATCCTTTGAGATCGCAACCTTACCTAGACCCAATACCTTGCTTTTGACTTTGTCCGCGTAGGTGATATGCTTCAGATGAGATGGGGACAAGGGAACGTCCATCAATAAGTTCTTGTCACCAGTCATGTGATTTGTACATCCACTATCGTGGACCCACTCAGTGGCTTTGGGTTGGTCATCCTGCAAATGAATTAGTGCAGCTTACGGACTCATATACTTCATCAGTGAAGAATATGGCATCAAATTCATCAGATCAATTTCATCAAACAATAGAACGGGTAAAGTAGTATGAGGACGTGTGAAATGAAAATTCATTTCTTCATGATTAGCTTGCATCCTTTCAAGCATATCCAGGTCTCCAGCAAATTCTTCAGACGTTTAAGTTCGTCTGGAGACCTGACCCTGCATAAGAGACTAGCATCTGGAGGGGTGGCAAAGAGTTCATCATTCTGCGAGCTCCATAAGAGAAAGGTGGCATAGATGCCAATCCACTTTGTTTCACATAAGAGGGGTTAGGGTAAGCATATGAATAAGCAGATAAATTCTTCGAGGATTTATGAACATAGTGATTTGAAGAATAATGCACATATTCATAACCCTTAGTCTTTCCCTGTGAAACAGAAGTGTTAGCACGATGATGTTCATATGAGGACTTTGATCCATATGAGGAATTTGATCCACGTGAGGAATGTGGTCCATATGAGTAATTGGATCCATATGAAGACTTTGGTCCGTATGAAGAATTTGATATGGGGTTCCTATTCTTCATAGGTGGTGTCATGATGACATTCACCTGAAGACTTTCGAGGCACCTTTTGGGAACCCAGATTTTCTTCATAGGGGGACCATTCCTGCATTTAGTGCCAACATATCTAGCAAATACTTCACCATTCTGAGTTTTGAACAACTTATAGTTGGAGTCAAATGACTCCTCAGTAGAATGAGGAGATTCACATGTAAAGCCAGATAAAGTAGATGGATCTACTGGAGGTCCCTTTGCAGCAATCCATGAGGTTTTGGGATACTGCTCAGGCCTCCAGTATGTTCCATCAGCATTGAGTTTCCTCTCAAAGGCAATGCCCTCTTTTCTAGGGTTCCTGTTGAGGATCTCGCTTTTTAAGCACATCACAAAGAGCCCGATGCCCTTTGAGGCTTTTGTACATGTCATCATATACAATTCCTTCAGCCCTGCATTGTTAGTGATACTAGCAATGTCCTCAGATGAGGAATCAGTAATAATAGAGACAGGTGAAGAAGTTGCAGCAATAGAAGCATTCGAACTTTCAGGTGAAGAATTAGCTGATTCACGTTCAATGCACTTCAAACATGGAGGAATGAATTCTTCCTGAGCAGCGCTGATTTGTTGAGCAAGTAATGAATCACGCTCCTTCTCAAGATCTTCATAACTCACTCTTAGCTTCTCAAGATCTTGCTTTCTTTGAAGAAATTCATAAGAAAGCTTCTCATGATCAAATAAGAGAGTGTTATGATGACTCTGAAGATTGTCAAACTTGGACTGAAGTTTCTAAAGATTTTCAGTGAAAGTTTTAGTGCGATCCATTTCTTCACCCAACATATCATCGCTCTCATCAAGCATATTTTTAACTTTTTCCAAAGCTCTTTGTTGTTTAGTGGCAAGGGAAGCAAGTTTGGTATAGCTGGGTCCAAATTCATCACCCGATTCGTCATCACTAGACTCAGATAGGTAGCATTTAGTTACCTTGGCACCTTTTGCCATAAGGCATGGTGCAGAGGATGATGATTCTGAATCGAAAGTCATAGCCTTGCACAATTCCATGAAATCCTCAAACTAGGGATCATGATGAGTTCGATGACCTTCATAGACCTTAGAGAGTCGGTCCCAGTTAAGCTTCGCATGGTTGAGATGCATATTGTTCCTGAACTGATTTTGAGACAGACAGGAGCAGATGATGTCCTTTGCCGTGAGGTTGAGAATAGTGTACTTGCGAATGTCATCAGCCTCCGCCATCTTGCACAGATCGGCAAGACCAATTTCAGTGATGGTCCACAGCTCGTTGTTCATCGCCATGAGTCGCTTTTTCATCATGGCCTTCCACTTGGGATAATCATGACCATCAAAGATGGGGCATGACACAGTCTTCATTCCTGTGGTCGACATAACTAAAACTCCTGGCAGTTAAACCAAAACCACACAGAACAAGGGAGTACCTTGCTCTGATACCAATTGGAAGTGCGTTAAGTCGACTAGAGGGGGGTGAATAGGCGATTTTTATGAATTCTTCACTGAGGAATTTCAGGGTGAGGAAATTCCTAAGCGGAGAAATACTAGCAGCGGAATAAGTACTCAGATGCAAGCATAACAGAACAATAGCACAGTCATCATGATGAAATGAAAACAAGCACAGAGTACAAAAAGCGTAAACACAGGATCAGCAGGCTGAAGACAAACTGACTGAAGAAATTGAACTGGGGAAATTGAGAAAGTCTTCAGACAAAATCTTCAAACAGTAATGATCAAGTACACAACACAGTAATGAGGAAATGAAAGGGTTGAGGAAATAGAACCAGTTAGCTCGGTGAAGACAGTGATTTGGTAAACCAGTTCCAACTGCTATGACAGTTGTACGTCTGGTTGGAGCGGCTAGGTAATTAAACCTGAGGACACACAGTCCTCACTGTATTATCCTTGAGCTAAGGTCACACAAACTTTGCCCAGTCACTTGTGGTAAGTCTTCAGGTGACTTCCAAACCTTCACAAACTCGGTCACTCGGTGATCCACAATTTCCTCTTGGATGCTCTAGACCATGACGCCTAACCGTCTGGAAGATGCACAGTCTTCAAAGGTAACAAGTGTCGGATCCACACAGGATAAATCTCTTTAGTGATGCTCAATCACTTTGGGTTTGTAGGTGTTTGGATTTGGGTTGGGTTTTCCTCAATTGATGATTTTCGCTCAATGTCCTCGGAGGATGGGATGCTCTCAATGACAAGTGTAAGTTTCTCTCGGAGCAGCCAACCAGCTAGTGGTTGTAGGCGGCTATTTATAGCCTAGGGAGCAGCCCGACATGATAAGACATAAATGCCCTTCAATGATATGACCGTTAGGTGGATAAGATATTTTGGGACAGCTGGCGCATAGCACAGCAACGGTCGGAAATTTGAGGTTCAAATTCCTCAGGGCTATCATGATCCTCACATGTAGACAATCCACACTAGCGAATGTCTAACTCCTCAGTCAGAACAAATTTCTCATAGAATAGAAGAACTTCGTCTCTGTCACTGAAGAAATTGACTGAACTGTATGAGATTTCCAATGGCTTCATTTGAAGGGATTGGTAGGAGTAGGATTTTGAGTTAAGCATCACATGGGAACTTTTCCTTAGTTTTTCCTCGACCCTCTTTAATAGTACGGTGTTTCCTATGACTCAAGAAGGAAAAAGTGAAACTACGAAAACAAAAGTCTTCACGCTTCATGTTCCTCGCATGAATACCAAGTCTTCAGGGTGACACCAATTTCGTCACTTTCAAAGTCTTCAGAAAGCCAAAGTCTTCAGTTGAAGACATTCATTTTTAGGGGTCGATGTAACGCCCGGATAATTAAGCTACAGTGGAACTCTGCTAATGATGCCACGTCACCTTCGTTACTGTTGCTAATCTCTCGTTAGTTCAAAAACCGGTCCAAAAATCAAATTCAAAATATGGCAAACAACAGAAGTTTTCAAACATTAAAACAAAAATATTCAGATGGTGCCAAATATTACATAGATAAGTATAATGAAGAAAACACCTGTTTAGGAAAATGCTAAGATGCTCTAAAATAAATAAAACAGAATAAGGGAAATGAATAAAAACGGAAAAACAAAACTAACAAAGATAAAAAAAGGAAAAGAAAAACAATCCCCCCCCACTGGGCCATCCGGCCCAGCTGGCAGTCAGGCCAGCCCGCTGGCCTAACCGGCCACTCCCACTCCTCTCCTTATCCCCCTGGACCCAGAAACCCTAACCCACCGACACCCGTTCCTCACACTCGCTCCCCATGTTCCCCCTCCCCGATCCAGATCTGGATCAGGGGAACGAAATGCAACAACCGCCCCCGACGCCGCTGGGCTGCACGTCGCCGCCGCCCGAGGACCTCGCCGGAGGCCACGTCGCCAGAGCCCCTCCTCGCCGGACTGCTTCCCCTACGTCGCCCTCGTCCCCGACCTCCTCCCCACGCCCCGCTGCCATTTTCCCTACAGAACCGCGGTGAGGCCCCCGGCCTCTTCCACTCTGCCCCCGCGCACATCATGCCCCCATGCATGCTCGAAGTCGCCAGCGCTCCACCTCGTCGCCGGCATGAAACCCGGCCATTACAGCTACGACCGGACCGCCCCTATTGTTGCTCCCTCGCGTGGGCGTGCCTCCCCCTGCTCCTGGCCGCACCTGCCCGCGCCCAAGCACGCGTGTGTAGGATTGAAACGTATGTCTAGAAGGGGGGTGATTAGACTACTTGACCAAATAAAAATCTAGCCTTTTCCCAATTTTAAGTCTTGGCAGATTTTAGCAACTTAGGACTAGTCAAGCAATCAACCTACACATGCGATTCTAAGAGTATAGCAGCGAATGTAAAATAATTGCATATGAAGGTAAAGGGAGGAGTTTGGAGGGAGCAAACGCAATGTAGACACGGAGATTTTTTATCCGTGGTTCCGATAGGTGGTGCTATCGTACATCCACGTTGATGGAGACTTCAACCCACGAAGGGTAGCAGTTCTTGTGAGTCCACGGAGGGCTCCACCCACGAAGGGTCCACGAAGAAGCAACCTTGTCTATCCCACCATGGTCGTCGCCCACGAAGGACTTGCCTCACTCGGGTAGATCTTCACGAAGTAGGTGATCTCCTTGCCCTTACAAACTCCTTGGTTCAACTCCACAATCTTGACGGAGGCTCCCAAGTGACATCTAACCAATCTAGGAGACACCACTCTCCAAGAGGTAACAAATGGTGTGTTGATGATGAACTCCTTGCTCTTGTGCTTCAAATGATAGTCTCCCCAACACTCAACTCTCTCTCATAGGATTGGATTTGGTGGAAAGATGATTTGAGTGGAAAGCAACTTGGGAAGGCTAGAGATCAAGATTTATGTGGTTGGATTGGAATATCTTGAGCTCATCACTAGTTGTTGTGGTTCTCTCTGTGAAAATGTATGTTGGAAGTGTAGGCATGTTCTGATGGCTCTCTCCACGAATGAAGAGTGGGTGGAGGGGTATATATTGCCTCCACACAAAATCTAACCGTTACACACAATTTACCAAACTCGGTGGGACCGATTCAGAGAACTCGGTCAGACCGATTTAGTTCAAAATGTGAACGTTAGGATTTTCGGTGGGACTGACATGTCAACTTGGTGGGACGATTTCGTTAGGGTTAGGGCATAACATAATCTCGGTGAGACCGATTACACAAACTCGGTGAGACCGATTTTGGTAATAGACTAACCAAAGAGTTGGTCAGGCAAACTCGGTGGGACCGATTCTCTCATCTCAGTTGGACCGAAACGTTACGAAAGGGAAACAGAGAGTTTGCATTGCAATCTCGGTGGGACCGATCGCTCATCTCGGTTTGACCGAAACGTTACAAAGGGAAACAGAGAGATTACAATCCCATCTCGGTGAGACCGAGATCCCTATCGGTGAGACCGAAAAGACTAGGGTTTCTGGCAGTGGCTATGTCAAGTGAACTCGGTGGTGCCGGATAGATCCCATTGGTGGGGCTGAGTTTGACTTTTGGTTTGGGACATATTTGGATGTGAGAAAGTAGTTGATGGTCTTGGAGCATATCACTAAGCATTTTGAGCAAGAACCTCATTAAGCAACACCTCATCCTCTCTTAATAGTATTGGCTTTTCCTATGGACTCAGTGTGATCTTGGATCACTAAAAATAAAATGTAGAGTCTTGTGCTTTGAGCTTGAGCCAATCCTTTTGTCCTTAGCATTTTGAGGGGTCCACTTTCTAATCCATGACATGCCAATCATTGAGCTTTCCTGAAATATTTATCTTGAAATAGCATTAGCTCAATGAGCTATATGTTGTTAATAATTACCAAAACCACCCAGGGATAGTTGCACTTTCAATCTCCCCCTTTTTGGTAATTGATGATAACATATAGATCAAAGCTTCGAAAAATGATCATAAGATTGAAAAACATCGTCGCTTTGAGAAGTATGTGATAAGCAAGAGCTCCCCCTAAATTTGTGCATTATTTAAAACTTTGCTTTTGAATGCAAATGAACAATCGATTAGGATCATGGGTTACTCTTCCATGTCGCATACATCTTGGTGGAGCGCTCAAAATGATATAACTTAAAACCATGCACTCATCACCAAGAAAGTGAATGATCATATAAGGATATGAGAGATATATCATCCAACAAGCATTAAGGTAGCATATGATCAAACACATGATCAAGCAAGTATCTCACAAGGACATAAAGTATCTCACATAAGCACACAATCAAGAAGTTCAACCAAAATAGCAAGAGAGATAAAAACCAACACTCTCTCTCGAAGCCTATGATCTATACATTTTTCTCCCCCTTTGGCAACAAGTTACCAAAAAGTTCAAAAATGCATAGTGATAAACGCGTCTCGTGATTGATCTTCGGAGGTGGTGTAGAGAGAACTCCAGGGCGAAGGCATCCGTGGATGTAGTTGGAGCTGGTGGAGTGGGCTGCTGGAGGTGGCACTGGAGCTATAGCTGCTGGTGCGATCTTTGTAGCTCTAGAATCTCTCACTGGTACTGCAGCAGACCTCTGTCCTCTAGGCACTCGCTCAAATGCATCAGTAGTTGCCTTGCCTTTCTTCTCTTTTGCTTCCTCCTGAAGCTGCTTAACTGTTGTTTGAATCTCAGTTACCTTCAGATCAAGATCATAAATTTTGGTTTCTATGATCCTCTCCAAGCTCTCCTGGTTTTGAGTCGGGCTGGCCAAGCCCTTCTCAATCCTCAGTGTCGACTGGATCAGATATGCAAGTTGATCTTGCTTGCTCTTCAAGAAAACTTGAGATGCCTCTTCAACACTTGGCATCTTGGCAGCTTTCTCAGCCTTTGCATTGGCTCTCTTCTCATGTGCTTGAACAGATGTGGGGTCTTCCTCATTCATCACGACAGTGTTTTCTTCAAAATCAGGATGCAAAGGAAGGTGCTCCTTGTCCAACAGATATGTTCCTGTGCCCATCTTGGAGTTGATGAGCTCCTGAATGTGTGGAGCATACCCACAGCTTCTCTTCTGATCAGCAGTTGTCCTCTTGATTGTTTCTACCATCAAACTCATAAGCTTGAACTTCTGAGGCACATCAAACAAGTGTAGCAAATTGATAGCATGTCCTATGATCATCTTGTGATCTCCAGACTTGGGTAGCAATGTGTACCTAAGGATCCAGTTGATGGTAGGCAGACCAGACAACAAGAAGTGTACATATCCAAGCTTGTGAGTCTCCAAAGCTTTATCTGGGATCTCTCTGTACATGTGTGCCATAGTGTTGTGGTCTTTCTTCTTGGTGGCATACACATCCAAGTCATCTTCATGTTCTTCAGGGGCATTGATCAGCTAGGCCCCTTCTTCAACTGTGGATTGGTACCTAGTACCTTCTGACATCCAAACTATCTTCCCATCTGGGTAAAAGTGAGCAGTGGAGTAAAACTGCATGATCAGCTCATCATTCCATTTTGTGAGCTTCTGAGCCACAAATTTATCAACCCCACATGATTTCAAGCTATCATAAACTCCTGGAAAGTGATCTTCATTCTCTTTGATGAATTCCCAATCCACCCATCTCATGTCACATACAATGGGCTTCTTGTCAAGCAAAATGGTTTCATAGAAATCTTGTTGTTCCTTTGTTTGAAACCTGTAATCAACTGCTGTCCTCCTCCTCATAGCATAAGGATCAGACTGTCTCCACAATCTCAGTCCAGCATATTTTCTGATGTGCATGTCTTCAGCCACTGGATGAGCATCATTGTGGTCTGGAATCTTGGGCTTCAACTTCCTTAAAACAAGTGAATCATCTTCTTCTTCTTCAGTTTTAGGCATTGGGGCCTTGTTCTTTTCCTCAGCAGGTATACTTCTAGTGTTTCTCTTGGGCTTTGGGGGCTTCCGAGCTGGAGCTTTGGGAGCAGACTTGGGCTTAGATGGAGCAGCCCTGACTTGATTGCATCTCCCATAAGCTTCTGAGCTTTGGGTGCTGGTGCAGCATCCTCTTCCTCTTCCTCTTCTGATCTCTCCATTGAGGACTTTCCAAGAACTTTAGTTGTTGTAGTTCTTGCCCTCTTCTTCTTCTTGTCCTCACCAGCTGCTTCTTCTTTAGATTCAATGGTGAACTTCATAGTTTCTCCTGTTGCAACCTTCCTCGGCTTTGACATTGGCACTCTTCTTGCTAGAGCCTTTGTTTTCATTCTAGGCTTACTTGCAGTAGCTGTGCCATACTCCTTTTTCAGCACCTTTTTCCTTGAAGTGGCCTCATCCTCAACAGGCACATAATCCTCATCCTCAGAATCTGAGGTTCTCTTCTTCCTTGTCCTGGTGGCTGCCTTTGGCAAGTTACTGGGTGTGCTCCTGCTACCCTCATCATAGATGCTGGAGGGACTAGTGCCCTCACTCAACTGAACCTGCTCTTCAGACTTGTTCTGGCTGTCACTTTGATCAGGCATCTCTGCAAACTATCTGACAGCAGACCCAGTGAATGGATGTAGATGAGGTAGAGTGGATGAGCATCACAAAGTGCAGAGTTTTTTCAAAACAGATGACTTAAAAACTTAGTTTTAGTTCTTCACAGAAAGCATTTCGGATCTACCGATTTGTAAACTCGGTGATACCGAAGCAACTTTTGGAACCTAAACTAGTGAACTCGGTCAGACCGAGTCACAGTTTGGTGGCACCGAGACTGCTAGGGTTTCACAGAGAATCGAACTCGGTCACACCGATTTGTAATTTTTGGTCAGACCGAAAACGCATGTGCAATGGCCTAAGCCAAATCTGCAATGGCCTAAGCCAGTTCGGCGGAGACCTAACCCTAAATTTTCAAATCAAATCTAATCTACGGGATGTTTTCGCTGGACAGGATGATTTCATACGTGGCAAAATCATGGCAAAGCAATGTGCTACGAATCGGAGTTAAGGAATAGCACAAAGATCAAGTTCATACCCTAATTCGGTGGTGAACTTGCTACGGCGGCAACGACGGGGCAGATTGCCATTGATTGCGGCGGAGACCAGCGGCGGGAGGTCTCTGGCAGCGAGAGGACGATCTGGAGACCCGAGGAGGCAGAGAAGGTCACGCGCGGGTGAAAGGTTTTGGAATTTTTTTCCAAAATTTGACCCGTCAGTATATATAACCTGACCCTGTCGGTGCGACCGAGTGGAACAACTCGGTGGCACCGAGATGCAAAACTGTGAGCAGTTACTGCAACTCGGTCAGACCGAAAAGTTCTAATCGGTTGCACCGAGATTGAAAACGTAGATCAACTTAGTGATCTCGGTATGACCGAAAAGGGTGAATCGGTCAGACCGAAATGCACAAAGAGGTTTTGGAAGTTTAAGTCTATGACGAATCGGGGACTCCGAGTGCTCCTCACAGAGAGTGGTTTGAATCTGACTTGATCAAACTTTGTGATGTAGCATGAATATAGTTTGAGACGAGGAAAGCATAGATATCTAGAGGGAGTTCATAGGCATTCTTGTCCATCCATTTCACAAAAGAAAAAATCCAAACAATCAAAGCTACAAATGGATGTCCTCGAATGAGTAAAATATGTGTCGTAGATTTGTCACGACAGATGTCCTTAGTGTTAGGACTTAGTCGCGAGGCCAACGCATCTATGTGGTAGCTTGAGAGGGGTTGAGTGGGACGAGAGACGCAGGGCGGATCAACACGCAAGACAAGGGTTTAGACAGCTTCGGGCCCCGGGAAACATCATCCGGTAATAGCCCTACATGCTGTTTGAGGCCAGGTCTCATTATGCTCATGAGGGAGTCGCCGTAAGCCGGCTCTCCTCTTTGTGTCTAGCCCTAGATATTGTTTCTTGTTGCTTGTCCCTCTTTGGGGAGCCCTGCCCCTCCTTATATAAGTTAGAGGGGCGGGTTACATCTGGAGTCCTAGTAGGACTAGGACTAGTCTATCTTCTCTTACAAGTTAAATACAAGTCCGGGTCTTGCTTCCTCATAAAGGAAATATTTGTCATCCCTTTCCTCTTAGGCCGGCCCATCATAACGTGTGCCAGCCTTCTGGGCTTTGGGCCTTGTTGTCCATCTGACTCGCCCGCCGGGTTACTAATGAGTCGCCAATATCGGGCGGGTTATCTGTGAATCGCCAAGCTCCAGGCGGGTCACCAGTGAGTCGCGATGTTCAGGCGGGTTGCCCGTAAATCGCTAGGTCCGGCCGGGTTGCCAGTGAGTAGCCAAGCTTCTGCCCGGTAATACATCCGGCCGGATCATACCGCGGGGTATATCCTCGACATTAGCCCCCAGTTTATTTTAGATGTATCCATGTTAAACTGATCCTGCAAAATAACACCAAAACAACTTTGACAGGTTGTGCTCCGGGTTAAAAATTCTTGTCCGCCGGCACCTGATCATCCTTTATTCCTTGTGCTCCGGGTTAAATATTCTCCTGAGACAGGACCTGATTACCCTTAAGTCCAATTGTCATTTCGTTCATCTAGAAAATCCGGGTCAAATAAGCTAGCTTCATACTCAATTTGCTGATATTGGTTTCTCACAGAAAAATATTGTGAAGAATAATCCACTTGAGTCGGCTTCCAAGGCGCCGGGTTAAATAATTTTGGTCTTCAAATACTCATCTGATATTCAGCCGGCTTGAAAATGTAAAACTTGCCGGTTTATCATTACCAAAAATTGCCTGATTATAAAACAGATGATACCGGGTCATAATTGTTGTTGACGTCGGTTTATTGATCCTCCTGATTTGCTCAAAACTTATAATTTGAAGATTTTTCTCCCTTATATCCATATTACCTGCAGCCCCCAAGTCTTGAGCAGAACAAAGTGATGGTTTAAGACTTGCTCCAATAAATGTTGCAACCTTGAAGAAATCTGGTTTATTCATCTCAATCATATAAACTGAATATTCCACACACGTAGCCCCCAAGTGCAAGGTTGTCATGCTTGCAGCAACCTGGGACTTGTAATTGCTTTATGCTCATGAAAATTTCAACCAGTGTAGCCCCCAAGGGCCGGGTTATTATGCAATAATGAGCAGGGACTTTGTAGATATAACCATGTAAATTTGAGCTTGACAATGTGTAGCCCCCAAGGGCCGTCTTAGTAAGATAATCTTGGTGGGACTTTGTATATAATTGATAATAACATCATATAATATAGTCTCCACCATGGGGCTTGAACCCACGTCCACAAGGTTAAGAGCTTTGTACTCCACCAACTAAATAGTGGACCGTTCAATATAATGGATTAATGCTTGTGTACCTTGAATTTTTGACAGGAGCAATTGGTAGCCCCCAAGGGCCAACTCATTTAGAATGTGATGAGTCGGGTCTTCAATAAGTTGAGCAAAAAATGACTTTGCATTAGCCCCCAAGTGCCATGGTGCATGTCGGCAGTGACATGGGACTTGCATATTTGATATAATCCCAACTAGAATAATATAGCCCCCAAGTGCCGGGACGTAAGCCTGCAGCGACACGGGACTATTCCTTCCATTGTAGAATAAATCATATCCATTGATAAAAATAATAGCCGTTGCGCTAAAGCGACTTTGAAAACCTCAATCATAACACTGGTTATTGATAATCACAATAGAAATCCAGCCATGTTGGCTATTCGAGATTTGAATAATATAATCCGGTATGAAAACCTCAATCATTCAATATCATCATGAAAATCCAGCCAGTTTTGGCTATTAAATATTTGAATACCTCATCGGTTGACAAGTAAATTTGGAGTTTAAATACTCGGCGGCTCTTGGCCGATGGCGATTTAATACGCCTCCATTGTAAGCCGGAATTTTTATAACCCGGCGGCTTATAGCCTTTGAGAAAAATCCAGAATGGACCATCATTTTGAAGCATCAACTTTGGTAATGAGCTTGAACTTAATCATTTATATGTCATATTTCTGCAAATCCTGCAAAGAGTTTAAACAACATATGCCCTGGCAACTTAACGTCAAAAGCCAGGGCGGGTAACCACCCAAATGTAGTCTTATCCTGCACACAAGTAGATCACAAGGTCCCTACGATCCTTTGAATGATACCGCCAGCTTATGTGACCCGGACAGTGAAGTTGATAACTCAACTCTGTAAGAGCCGGCACATATGATATTTGTGACAACTCAAATACTTGCGATTGTATAAAAACAGATAAAAATTTTGAGGCTTCTGATTCGAATACGATCAGTAAACCGTTCCAAAGAGGTTAAGCTAAGATTCGAATACGATCATATAGCCCCTAGTGGCGTTGGCGTTGCCGATCAAAGTGGGTACCGACAGCTATGTTCTCTTTGGTTCGAATACGACCTATGTTTGAACAGGAAGCCCCCAAATGACCTTAAAAGTTGTTTAACGACGCTGATTCGAAAACGATCCACGTCGATTCCCAAAGAGGTTGAGCTATGGTTAGGATACGATCAAGAAGCCCCCAAGTAGGTTCAGCAGTTTGCTAATCAAAAGGGTATCGACAACTATGTTCTCTTTGGTTCGAATACGACCTATGTTTGAACAGGAAGCCCCCAAGTGACCATATAAGTTTTGGCATTGCGCCGATCAAGAGGGTCTTGATAGCTATGCTCGATGAGCGTGAAGCCCCCAAGTGACCATAATAAGATAAGCCGTAAGGCAGGATACCTATGTTTGAACCGCGCATCATGGCAGCAAGTTCTTTTTGGCAATCTTTAATTTTTCTTAGAACTCGAACTTGCGAGAGATTAATTCTTTTTGAACCAGAACTTTAAACCGGATTTGAAAGCTTCAAAAATTTGTGAGAGATAAATTTACCTTGAGCCGGATTTGAACCGGATTTGAGAGTTTCAAAGCTTTATGGTAAATAAATTTCCCTTGAACCGGTTTTTAAACCGGATATTAAGAGCTTCAGTGCTTTGTGGGAGAGAGATGTCTCTTGAACCGGATTTTAAACCGGAATCCTTCTTTTTAAGCCAGAAATTTTCTGACGGCCTTTAAATTTTTCACCAATATAACGGTAGTATCCTCCGGGACCGGGTTATCTTCCCCTCCAACGTCCTGAGGTTGTTGACTTCACTGAAAACCGGCAACATTTTTGCTGAGTCATATCATTGTAGCCCCGAGTCTCATGGCGACTCGAGGAGTTGGCTTGAGATTCTCCATATTTGACCGTGATATAAACCGGCATAAGTTGTATATCATTGGTGTTGATAATATGATGTGAATCCACAGAAGGTTGAGGCGACCGCGGCGGATTATAAATGATCCCGTATGAACCGTGTCAGCAACTTGGCCAATGGTTCCTTCCAACTGGCGATTTGAAGTTAACCAAACTGCAGTGGCGGCGACTTGTGCGCCTGCCCATTGAGCCACCCAGTGCAGACGGCGTTTGATAGTATGTGATAATTTGCCTCCATTTTGTTGAAAGAGAACCGGTCTTCCCAAGCAGTGACTTGCTCATACTCAATAAACAGCTCATGCAGACAGGTGCGGCCCGGTGTGTTGATGTAGACCAGGCCGCAAGAGACGGACGATGAAGACGACCGCAACATCTAAGGCGGCACACACAGATGAATCGGCCGTGACATTGTAAGCCGGTGCGGACGGGCGTTGTCCTCCTTGTTGTAAGCCGGCGTGGTCGCGAGGCAGCCACGCGTCGTTGTAAGTGGTCGCGAGAGACGGCAGCCCGCGGCGTTATAAAGTCGGGAGTCCGTTGAGTAACGACGACCACCCGTGCCAAAAGATGTTGGCGTGCCTCCATCTCCTCGGTATAATATCACTTTTTGTCATAAATAATTGCCCTGCATAAACAATATTGCAGACCAAGGCAAAGATAAACTGTTTTTTGACAAAAACAATATGTGCTAATAAAACAAACTTAGATGGATATCACCTGATATGTTAGGCCGGAAATAATCCGCCATGGAGTTGATGATGTCTATGGTGAAACTGAAATCACTCACGAGTGAGTCGACGCGGTTTTTATAAGCCGGTGCGGGTAGGCGAGTCAATCGCGGGCGTGGTTCCAGCGAGTTGATGTAGATCAAATTATACGGGCGATGTCTTGTGCACACCCGTTCAACAGCAAGTGGGTGCGGATGTTGGTGCATGATGACGTTAACCCATACTTCATAGGCACATTATGGCACCACCTTTGTAATGAATCCTTGTCTGCACAAAATATATTGCGGACCAGAGTAATTGTTCTCCAACCATTTAATATGTACTGATAAAATACATAGAAAGGATAGCACCTGGTATTATTTGTCGGATGAACGCGGATAGTAGGGATAAAAACATGTTTTGATGTAGCCCTAGCACCGTAGCCCATGTTCAAGCAGTATATTTTTTCTTCTTGGAATTGCCTTTGTGCAGGAGTTGGCTGTTGCTTCCCCTCTTCCATCCTGACAAATACTTGGATGTACGTAACACTGATGATCCCTTGATATTGTCTCCTCATTAGGTAAGAGATCATTTGGACCTGAGCTAATTTTACTAGATGAATTATACACCTGAACCTCCTGTGAGATGTCCATGTATTGTACTCTTTTGTAATCAACTCCACTGTTGGGACTGCGACGCGTGTGCTGTCGTCTTTTGTAAATCGGCAAGAGCAGCTCTCCTTTCCTTTGTAACCGAACTCAGCCTTGTCAACTACAAGGTGCTCCAGTTCCAGCCATTGATACTGGTGGCCGCGGTCGTTTACACCAAGCGATGCACGCTCGACGGGTGCGTGTCTTTCAATGAGTAATGCCTAGGCGGACAACGATGCAAAGTCGAACCAACGAGCGGGCGGCTCATGGCACAGGAGCGACGTGGAAACGCGACTCGAGGCCGGCCACAGTTTGGGAGCAGCACGAGGCTGAGGCGATTTGGCAGTGGTTTGAAAAAGGCCCTCGGCGAGGTGGAGCCCGGCGGGTCACAGCAGCGGCGACTCGCGTGTAGGCGGCGGCAGCTTACAGCGAGGCGGATGACGGCTCACTCCGCAACAGCGGGTTGAGGTGAGGCGACGGGGGTGCGGATGCGGAGGCACGCAGGGCGGCCTTCCGCAGCGGCGTTAGAAACCTGCTCGGTGTGCAGAACGCGACCCGCAGCAGAAAGCGAGACGGCCGTCTTGGCACGGGTGCAGCTGCGGTGGCTTGAGGCGCGTTGAGGTGGCAGAAGCGGCAAAGTGCGGCTGAGCCGGCAGCGGGTCGGAAAGTGCTGGAGTAGCGGGGGCCGCGACCGAATAGCAGTTGGAGGCGCGCCCGGCGATGGCGGCTCAGAGACGAAAACTGTGGCCGAGTCCAAGTCCGTGACCTCATCCACTTCCGTTGATGGCCGCTCAGAGACAAAAAAATTGAATCCGTATGATCAATGCCTGTACGTGCGGTGATAGCTTGCCCATGATGGATCTTCCTTGTCCTTACGTGTGACACCTGTGAACTTACGTAGCGGCTAGTAGCTTTTCCTTCCATAATTCTTGATTTAACCTTCCCGTAGCTTCCTTGTAACAATCAGAGTTGACAAAGGAAAAGTTAATTTGGCCTCTAGTGATGTACTAGCACTTGAAAACGTCAGGGTTGATTCTTGATGCAATGGAAATAATGTGCGTGTCTACACTTTGTGATATGATGCATGGCCTCTGCCGCTGCTGCTTCTGATTTTTACGCCGACGAGTAACAACAACAATACCGGTTGATGACAATGGGACTGTACGCAGGTTTCGACGCATCGCCGGTCCAAGCGTGATGACGTACATGACGCAATCCTTAATTTTTGATGATCTTTAATCCCAAATTTTCGCGCCGGCTCTTTATTCATCCGGCAATCGCGATCTTCTCATTCCTTGAAGTTCTCCCTCCAAGAACTCAACACCACCGTGCGCCAGCCCCACGGTGGGCGTCAACTGTCGTAGATTTGTCACGGCAGATGTCCTTAGTGTCAGGACTTAGTCGTGAGGCCAACGCATCTATGTGGTAGCTTGAGAGGGGTTGAGTGGGATGAGAGACGCAGGGCGGATCAACACACAAGACAAGGGTTTAGACAGCTTCGGGCCCCGGGAAACATCATCCGGTAATAGCCCTACATGCTGTTTGAGGCTAGGTCTCATTATGCTCATGAGGGAGTAGCCGTAAGCCGGCTCTCCTCTTTGTGTCTAGCCCTAGATATTGTTTCTTGTTGCTTGTCCCTCTTTGGGGAGCCCTGCCCCTCCTTATATAAGTTAGAGGGGCGGGTTACATGTGGAGTCCTAGTAGGACTAGGACTAGTCTATATTCCCTTACAAGTTAAATACAAGTCCGGGTCTTGCTTCCTCATAAAGGAAATATTTGTCATCCCTTTCCTCTTAGGACGGCCCATCATAACGTGTGCCAGCCTTCTGGGCTTTGGGCCTTGTTTTCCATCTGACTCGCCCGCCGGGTTACTAATGAGTCACCAATATCGGGCAGGTTATCTGTGAATCGCCAAGCTCCAGGCGGGTCACCAGTGAGTCGCGATGTTCAGGCGGGTTGCCCGTAAATCGGCAGGTCCGGCCGGGTCGCCAGTGAGTAGCCAAGCTTCCGCCGGGTCATACATCCGGCCGGATCATACCGCGGGGTATATCTCCGACAATATGCATCCAACATGCTCACACAATAAAATGGCAAAATAAATATGTGTCAAAGCATGCACAAACACTCTAGCATCTATCAATAAATTTGGCGATGACTAGGTCATCTATATATGAGTATATTGACTTAGGAGTCAAATGAGAACATTTGATCATAGGTCATACTCATCGTTTAAGCACAAGTGGGGTTGCCACTTTTACATAAAGCATTGTTGTGCTCACATCATTAGAGTTGCTTTAGCTCAATTCTTAGAGTAAAGCTCCCCCAAGATGTGATATCCCCCGTAAGGGGGATGAACTAACCTTGGGTTTTGTCGATGATGACTTCATGTAGGTGTTGAAGATGTGGACGCTCAATGTTGACGTAGATCATTCGGAGCAATCCATTGGAGTGAGTTGCACTTTCAATACCTACACGGGTTAGTCCCACAAGGAACAAACAAGGATATGCATAGACATAGAGTGATGTTCACATAGGATGATGTCCATGAAAGCATTAGGTTACCTTGTCCCTTGTCTTACCAACAAGAGGGTTTGTGACTCCTTGAACTAGTGCAAGATGAGGAAGTTGTTTGCACTTGTCCTTGCCAAAATGATAAGAGTGAAGTATGTTGGCGGAGTCACCCTAAGAACTCTCTAGTTCTTCTTCTTAGGGATACACACCATCTTGATGGGAATCCTTGGAGTTGTAGTCGTACTTGATGAAGTGAAAGTTGATGTAGTCTTGGGAACCCACTTGACCAAGGCCTTAGGAGCTTCTTCAAATGCATCAATCTCCTCTTGAAGCTTGTCCTTGCCTTTTTGCTTGTGGTCTTGTGGTGGAAGATCATCTTGAGCTTGTGTTCCTTTGAAAGAAGTAGGATCATACTTCTCTTATTGAGGAACAAACTTCGTCTTGGGGTATTGATCTTCTTCCCACTCAACTCCATTGGCATTGAACTTTCGTTCAAAACCAACACCTTGATTCTTACGGTGCCTTCCTTGCTTGCGTACAATTTCCTCAAGTTGCTTACTTCCGGCAAGGCTCTTCTAAACACTTTTCTCTATAATTCCCTTCAATAAGCTATTTTCTTGCTCAAGTGCAACTTGGCTAAGAGAATCATTAGTGGAATCAAGAGAACTACTAGAAGCAACAATATTGGATTTTGCATGATTGTTTTTACTACTAGAGGAAACATCTTTCTTGTTCTTGTTGCTAGATTTAACTTGTGGCATGTAAGTAGACAAGAGTAAACGCTTGGCAATGTAAGAAGAACTTTTCTTGTGAAGATCATCATTGATTGCCTTTAAATACTCATGCTCTTGCTCAAGGTTGAGCTTTTCAAAGCGTAGCTTCTCATGAGTCTTTAAAAGTTCTTGATGATCTTCCAAGGTAGTTTCATGAGCTAACTTAAGAGTGTTTAGTTCTTTAGTTAGACGCTCAATCTTCTTCTTATCATCATCATTCGTTTTATCTTGATTAGCAAGTTCATCATAGTTTTCGTAACTAGAGTTGTCAACAAGTAATTCATCATCCCCTAGCAAATCATCTTCATCACTATTGAAATCAACATACTCGGGGTGTGTTACCTTTGGACCTTTGGCCATGAAGCATCTCCCAATTCCTTCATTTGGTGAGTCAAATATGTCATAGGAGTTGGTTGACACAAGTGCTAGACCGGCAACACCTTCATATTGAGTATATTCGGAGTCGGAGTGATGGTCGGAGTCGGAACCGGATACCCATTCACCAACATGAGCTTGATGTCTTATTTTTGTGTAGCTCCTAGATGACTTGTCCTTCCTCTCCGAATCCTTGCCTCTCCGAGAGGGTCTTCGTTCATAACGATCATCTCTACTCCTTCTTTCTCTTGGTGGTGATTCTTCTCTTCTACTCCTTCTTTTGGGAGAATCTTCTCTTCTTTTGTAGGGAGCCGTACACTCATTGGAATAGTGTCTGGGTCTTCCACAATTGTAGCAATTTCTTTCATGACTTGAAGATCTCTTGTCATTGAAGGATCTTGACTTGGAGTCTCTTTCCTTGCTCCTACTCTTGTAGAATTTGTTGAAGTTCTTCACCATTAGACTCAATAGTTCATTGAAGGTTTTCTTCTCACTTGATGATGTGGGAGCATCACATGAGGCTTTGTAAGCACCACTTGACTTGTTGTGGAGCTCTTCCTTATCCTTGAGTGACATCTCATGAGCAATAATTCTTCCAATGACTTCCGTTGGCTTGAGATCTTTGTAATTGGGCATCATTTGGATCAATGTGCACACGGTATCATATTTTCCATCCAAGGATCTTAGGATCTTCTTGATGATGAATCAATCGGTCATCTCTTCACTTCCTAAGCCGGTAATCTCATTTGTGATGAGAGCAAGCCTAGAGTACATTTCAGCGACACCTTCACCATCCTTCATTTGAACTTGTTCAAGTTGACTTTGAAGCACATCCAATTTGAATTCCTTGACGGAGTTGGTACCTTCGTGCATATCAATCAAAGTATCCCAAATCTCCTTTGCATTCTCAAGGCGGCTGATTTTGTTGAATTCTTCAGGGCACAATCCGTTGAAGAGAATATCACAAGCTTGAGCACAGCATCTTCAACTCTTCCGCCGTAGCTTCACGGTTTTGTTCTCTCCCATCAAAGAATTCACCTTGCAAGCCAATACACACAATAGCCCAAACGGCAGGGTTATGTCCAAGAATATGCATTTTCATCTTATGCTTCCAACTAGCAAAATTTGTACCATCAAAGTAAGGACCTCTACGGTGGTAATTTCCCTCGCTAGACGCCATACTCTCCTAGATTGTGAAACCAAGGCTATGACCACCAAAATCTATGGAAATCAAAGCAAATGGAGACCAAAGCTCTGATAGCACTTGTAGGATCGAAAAGTATGTCTAGAGGGGGGATGATTAGACTACTTGACCAAATAAAAATCTAGCATTTTCCCATTTAAGTCTTGGCAGATTTTAGAAACTTAGAACTAGTCAAGCAATCAACCTACACATGCAATTCTAAGAGTATAGCAGCGGAATGTAAAACAATTGCATATGAAGATAAAGGGAGGAGTTTGGAGGGAGCAAACGCAATGTAGACACGAAGATTTTTTATCCGTGGTTCCGATAGGTGGTGCTATCGTACATCCACGTTGATGGAGACTTCAACCCATGAAGGGTAACGGTTGCGTGAATCCACGGAGGGCTCCACCCACGAAGGGTCCACGAAGAAGCAACCCTGTCTATCCAACCATGGTTGTTGCCCACGAAGGACTTGCCTCACTCGGGTAGATCTTCACGAAGTAGGCGATCTCCTTTCCCTTACAAACTCCTTGGTTCAACTCCACAATCTTGACGGAGGCTCTCAAGTGACCCCTAACCAATCTAGGAGACACCACTCTCCAAGAGGTAACAAATGGTGTGTTGATGATGAACTCCTTGCTCTTGTGCTTAAAATGATAGTCTCCCCAACACACAACTCTATCTCATAGGATTGGATTTGGTGGAAAGATGATTTGAGTGGAAAGCAACTTGGGGAAGGCTAGAGATCAAGATTTATGTGGTTGGAATGGAATATCTTGACCTCAACACAAGTGTAGGTGGTTCTCTCTCAGAAAATGTATGTTGGAAGTGTAGGCATGTTCTGATGGCTCTCTCCACGAATGAAGAGTGGGTGGAGGGGTATATATAGCCTCCACACAAAATCTAACCGTTACACACAATTTACCAAACTTGGTGGGACCGATTCAGAGAACTCGGTCAGACCGATTTAGTTCAAAATGTGACCATTAGGATTTTCGGTGGGACCGACATGTCAACTCGGTGCAACCGATTTCGTTAGGGTTAGGGCATAACATAATCCCGGTGAGACCGATTACACAAACTCGGTGAGACTGATTTTGGTAATAGACTAACCAGAGAGTTGGTCAGGCAAACTCGGTGGGACCGATTCGCTCATCTCGGTTGGACCGAAACGTTACGAAAGGGAAACAGAGAGTTTGCATTGCAATCTCGGTGGCACCGATCACTCATCTCTGTTTGACCGAAACGTTAATCAGTCAATGAAATGCTGGACCCTCCCGTCAGTTTGACCAATCAACACCTCTGTTGACTGCTGACGTCATGCTGATGCAATAATACTAATTTCGAATTAATTTAATTATAATAATTTAGAAAATGATTTAAAACTTTAAAAATTAATATAAAATAAACCGTAGCTCCGATGGAAAAACTTTGTACATGAAAGTTGCTTAGAACGATGAGACGAATCCGGATATGCAGCCCGTTCGTCCGCCACACATCCCTAGCATAGCAAGCACACAACTTTCCCCCTTCGATTCATCTGTCCGAAAATGTGAAACACCGGGAATACCTTCCCCCTTCGCCGGCATCACCTTCCACAGCGTCAGGGCACACCTAACGCCGCTCATTGTCTTGTCATGCATCGGCATGCATATATTTGCATTATATTTATTGTTTCTACCCCCTCTTCTCTCGCTAGACACCGAGACCGACGCCGCCGCTACCCAGTACGACTACGGTGTTGACGACTCTCCTTCTTGGCTGAGCTTCCAGGCAAGCCCCCCCCCCTTGATCACCAGATATCGCCTATTCTTCTCTCTAGTGCTTGCATTAGATTAGTGTAGCATGTTATTGCTTTCCGTCTATCCTATCCTGATGCATACCCTGTCCTTGCTACTACTGTTGTTACCTTTACCTGCAATCCTAAATGCTTAGTATAGGATGCTAGTATTCCATCATTGGCCCTACATTCTTGTCTATCTGCCATGCTATACTATCGGGCCGTGATCACTCGGGAGGTGATCACGGGTATATACTATATACTTTATACATGATACATGTGGTGACTAAAGTCGGGTCGGCTCGTAGAGTACCCGCGAGTGATTCCGCAGTTGAAATTTGAAAGGACCTTTGTCCCGACGGCCCTCTGGGTGGATCTTTGTGGCAGAGCGACATGGCAGGTTGAGACTACCTAGGTGAGAGGTGGGCCTGGCCCTGGTCGGCGTCCGCGGTTACTTCAAAATTAACACGCTTAACGAGATCTTGGTATTTGATCTGAGTCTGGCCCTGGCCTATACGCACTAACCAACTACGCAGGACCAGTTATGGGCACTCGATGTCGTGGTATCAGCCGAAGCCTTCGTGACGTCAGCGACTGAGCGGCGCGCGCCGGGTTGGACCGTGTAACGCAACTTCCTTTGAAATAGAGGTTGCTAGGTCTGCTCTCCGGCCGACCACGCAACGTGCAGGTGTGCAATGGGCGATGGGCCCAGACCCCTGCGTCCATAGGATTTAGACCGCGTGCTGACCTCTCTGTTGTGCCTAGGTTGGGTTGCGACGTGTTGATGTTCCGAGGCTGGGCATGACCCAGGAAAGTGTGTCTGGCCAAAGGGGATTGAGCGTGTTGGGTAATGTGGTGCACCCCTGCAGGGAAGTTAATCTATTCGGATAGTCGTGATCTTCGGTAACAGGACGACCCGGAGTTGTACCTTTACCTTATGACAACTAGAACCGGATACTTAATAAAACACACCCTTCCAAGTGCCAGATACAACCCGGTGATCGCTCTCTAACAGAGCGACGAGGAGAGGATCGCCGGGTAGGATTATGCTATGCGATGATACTTGGTGAACTTGCCATCTACTCTCTTCTACATGCTACAAGATGGAGGCTGCCAGAAGAGTATTCTTCGATAGGATTAGCTATCCCCCTCTTATTCTGGCATTCTGCAGTTCAGTCCACTGATATTTCCCATTTACACAAATACCCATGCATATGTAGTGTAGATCCTTGCTTGCGAGTACTTTGGATGAGTACTCACGGTTGCTTTTCTCCCTCTTTCCCCCCTTTCCTTTCTTCCTGGTTGTCGCAACCAAATGTTGGAGCCTAGGAGCCAGACGCCACCGTCGACGATGACTCCTACTACACCGGAGGTGCCTACTACTACGTGCAGGTCGCTGACGACGACTAGGAGTTGTTTAGGAGGATCCCAGGTAGGAGGCATGTGCCTCTTTCGTTCTATATCCCAGTTTGTGCTAGCCATCTTATGGCCACTTGTTTAACTTATGTCTGTACTCAGATATTTGCTTCCGCTGACTCGTCTATGATCGAGAACTTGTATTCGAGCCCTCGAGGCCCCTGGCTTGTATTATGATGCTTGTATGACTTATTTATGTTTTTAGAGTTGTGTTGTGATATCTTCCTGTGAGTCCATGATCTTGATCGTACACGTTTGCTTGTATGATTAGTGTACGATTGAATCGGAGGCGTCACAAGTTGGTATCAGAGCCGACTGCCTGTAGGAATCCCCCTTCCACACTCCTTGGCCGAAGTCGAGTCTAGACATTACAAAACTTTTACTAACATGGATATGTGTCTTACGGGCCCACGTCGCCATTTGGGTGGTATTAGGATCTTTTACTCCTCGACCTTTACTCCGGGACTCTGGACTCTCTTCTACTCGGGTTAAACGAATTTGCTAACTTTAACATTAGGATCCCGTGACCACATTCACCCCAAAGTTGGATAAGCCATAGTTATTCCTTAGAATAGTATTTTGAACAATACCCACACTGTCATTTGACTCCTTTGAAACATCTTTGCTTTCAGATGGAACCCACAAGGCAGGTCGTGCGCCACACGACGGCCATTGGTGCCTCGGGATCACCTGTTGTGCTAGCTGAGATGATGACCTATCTAGGTTATCGCTGGCACCTGAGTACACCGCCTACGAGGAGTACCAGACTTTAACCAGAGCGATGCGTGCCATCGTCCACCTCTACTCTCGGGAGTATGAATCCACTACTATGCTGCACACTGCTCATGGTGTTGGAGTGACCATCTATATGGCAGTCCATGATGCTGCTTATGCTGCTCTGACACGTTTTCATGGAGAGTATCAGGCGCTGGACACTTCCCCTTTCAGGCACATTGCTATCGCATCTGACGTTGGTGCGGAGGGATACTACACTGCTGCCTACTCCACCGTCACCCGAGAGCCCTTTCACCATCAGAACCTGGTTCTGCATGCTGATGGGCTGGATCGAGCTAACCGAGCTCTTCGCCACAAGTTGTACACCACCCATCAGCACCTTTACAGTGCTCTGACGTTGTTGCACCCCTTTGTCCGATCTAGAGAGCTGTCGCATTCTGCGATCTACCCAGTTAGGACCGTGATTCCCCATGGTGTCGGTTGGCCAGATGTGGGAGGCTACTCTCCCGCACTTGGTTCTCTTCTGCCACCTGAGCGTCGGGTTCTGCACCAGAGTATCCGCGGACCCCAGGTTACTGACGTGGAGTTCCCGATGCGACACTACCAGCTTTCAGGCTACACCTACCTCCACAGTTCCTCCTGGGACTGATGTAGTCTTGCTTATTAGTATTAGATGCATTCGCCACGAGCCTGTGAGCCGCCTATGATGTCTTTAGTCTATGTACTGAACTGTGTACCGAACTCTATGCATGATCCCTTTTGTAAGATATGCCGACTACTATGTAGTATCTATCGTGCTCCTTTCCTTATGCATGTTTCATCATGAATGATTCTTGTCTTTGCAAATTTCCCAATGCTGAACTACCCTTGTTATATATTAGCAGGATGGTTAGACCAGGTGGTCGTGGTCGTGGTGGCAAAGCCCCACCACCGCCTGAGTACATGGCTGGTATGATCCAACAGTTCGAACTGAACCGCCAATTCATGGAGAATATGATGGCTCAGTTTCCTCGCCCCAATATGAACCAGCAGCCAACCCCAATAACTCGGTAGGATTTCATGCGCCTCAACTCAACTGTGTACCGCAGCTCAACTCAGCCTCTGGATGCTGATGACTGGCTCCGTGACATCACCTATAAGATGGAGTCTGCTGATGTAGCCCCTGCCAGCTATGTCACCTTTGCTTCCTTCTTCCTGAAGGGACCCATTGCTCAATGGTGGGACAGCCACATGTGTACTCTGCCAGCTGGAACAATCATCGCCTCGCCATATTTCCAAGCCGCTTTCCGTGCCCGCTTCATTCCTCGGGGAGTCATGGACCGGAAGAAGCGTGAGTTCCGCAACCTCACCCAAGGCAACAAAACTGTTGAAGCTTATCAGCGGGAGTTTCTGGACTTATCCCGCTATGCTGAAGAAGACATTGCAACTGATGCTCGTAGATAGGAGAAGTTCCGTGATGGCCTTCAAGCTGACATCAAGCTCGCACTGCTAGTGCATGACTTTGCCGATTTCGTCAACTTGGTGAACAAGGCCATCAATGTCGAAACTGATCTGCAGGAACACCAGAGCTCTCACAGACGCAACCGTGACATGGGCTCATCTTCGGGCCCGCCCTCGCAGAAGCGTAAGATATGGATTCCCAACAGTATGTACCAGCCAACTACACCTGCTCCAAGACAGTCCTATGCTGCACCGCATCTGCCTCCCCCACCAGCTAGGCAGCCAAGACTTCCAGCTCCACCATCCCGAGCTCCTGTTCCCACTCCCAATAATGGTCTGTGCTACAAGTGTGGTCAACCAGGTCACCTTGCCAGGAACTGCTATCAGAATCAGAACCAGAATCAACTGGCCCTTCCTGCAGCTGGTCGTGCAAGCAACCAGCCCCGCAACAACAATGCCAATCTTATGGCCGTGTTCATGCCAACCACATTGATCTCAATGAAGCTCAAGACCAGCCTGCTACCGTGATGGGTACTCTTCTCGTAAATTCAGTACCAGCATCCGTTTTATTTGATACAACCGCATCACATTCATTCATGTCAGAAGATTTTGCATGCTTGCATGACATTAAATGTGAGGACATGAACGCTTCGCTATTATCACACACCCCTGCGGGCCAATGTCGGACCTCCATGATTTGCAACGACGTCCCCGTTGAAATCGAAGGACTGGAATTCCTTGTCTCTCCCATCGTACTGAAGTCTTGTAGCATTGATCTCATTCTGGGAACGGATTGGTTGAAATCCCATACTTCTTCTATAGTTTGCGCCACTAAGACCATCCATCTGCTACACTCTTCAGATGAAATAGTTACTTACCAAGCTCATCTGGTGCAAAATGCCGAGGCATGGCTTTATGCCTTGAATGCATTGAACGCTGCACCACTTGAGGGCATTGAAAACATTCCCGTCGTTCGTGAATTCCAAGACGTCTTTCCTGAAGAACTTCCAGGGATTCCCCCTGCTACAGCGGTCGAATTCATCATCGACTTGAAACCAGGCACCACTCATATAGCCAAACGACCCTGCAAGATGCCACTGCATGAACTCATTGAGCTTAAGGAGGAAATTGACAAATATCTTTGCAAGGGTTTCATTCGCCCAAGTTGCTCTCCTTGGGGAGCACCTTCTCTCTTTGTCAAGAAGAAGGATGGGACAAACCGATTAGTTCAAGACTACCGTCCTATAAACCAAGCTACCATTCAGAATAAATGTCCTCTTCCTCGAATCAATGATCTGTATGATCAACTGGCTGGTTCATCAGTGTTCTCTAAACTCGACTTGAGGTTGGGTTACCACCAGATCCGTGTTCATGAAGAGGATATCCCAAAGACCGCCTTCGTGACTCGATATGGTTCATACGAGTACACCGTCATGTCTTTTGGCTTAACCAATGCTCCAGCCACCTTCTCTCGTCTGATGAACTATATATTCATGGATTACCTCGACAAGTTCGTCGTGATTTATCTGGATGATATCCTGGTATTTTCCAAGAACAAAGAAGAACATGCTGAACATCTTTGTCTTGTGATGGAAAAGCTACGAGAGCATCAACTATATGCCAAGTTCTCCAAATGTGAATTCTGGCTACCCGAAGTAACCTATCTTGGGCATGTCATCTCTAAGGATGGTATTGCCGTCAACCCTGAACACTTCCAGGCTATTCTTGAATGGGCTCCTCCGAAGAATGTCAAGCAAGTCAGAAGTTTTCTCGGTCTCGCCAGCTATTGTCGTCGATTCGTCGAGAACTTCTCCAAGATTGCTAGGCCTCTGACTAACCTGTTGCATAAGGGCGTCAAGTTCCAATGGACAGACAAATGTCAGGAAAGTTACCAGGAACTCAAAGACAAGTTGACTTCTGCCCCAGTGCTAGCTCCACCTGATACTTCGTCATTTACTGCGACGCTTCCTGTCAAGGATTAGGCTGTGTCCTAATGCAAGAGCGCAAAGTGATTGCTTATGCCTCTCTTAAATTGTGCCCTCACGAAGAGAACTACCCGGTTCACGACCTCAAGCTTGCTGTTGTCATTCATGCATTGAAGCAGTGGCGACATTACCTTCTCGGTAATCGTTGCGAGATCTTCACTGACCACCAAAGTCTGAAATATCTCTTTACTCAGCCAGACCTGAACCTTCATCAGCAGAGATGGATGGAGATTGTTGCAGACTTTGAATTGGGTATTTCCTATACACCAGGCAAGGCTAATGTAATGGCTAATGCCTTGAGCCACAAGTCTTACTGCAACCGCCTCCAGGTTCATAAAGTTCAACCCTCGCTTGTTGAAGAATTGGTAAAGTCAACCTCCATATTGTTCCTCAAGTCGCTCCCCCTAAGGAGTTTCGCAAGATGAACCTCCGTGTTGTTTCCCAGGGTTCCCTCAATACCCTGGCTGTCGAACCAGATCTCTTGGACTCCATCAAGAGACTTCAGGGATATGACTCTCAAGTTGAGAAGATTAAACGCTACCTTGTAGAAGGAAAGCCCTCATTCTTCACTGTTGTTGATGATGGCACTTTGTACTTCAAAGGCCGCCTAGTGGTCCGTGTAGGGAGAAAAACCTAGATATGACACAAGAGGTTATGAAAGAAGCTCATGATACGCCTTTGTCTATTCATCCCGGTAGTACAAAGATGTACCAAGACATTCGTCAGAGATTCTGGTGGTTTAATATGAAGCAAGACATTGCTCGTTATGTTGCTGAGTCTGATGTTTGCCGTCGTATCAAAGCATAACATCAAAGGCCTGCTGGAACTCTGCAACCAATCTCTATTCCTGAATGGAAATGGGACCATGTTGAAATGGACTTCGTCACTGGATTTACCAAATCGCTGAAAGGTAATGATGCTATTCTTGTCGCCGTTGACCGGCTTTCTAAAGTTGCGGATTTTCTGGCTGTCAAAGAAACGATCACTGCTAGTCAGCTTGCAACTCTCTATATGTCTAGAATTGTTTCACTTCACGGTACTCCACTGGTTATCAGTTCGGACCGTGGCAACTTATTCACTTCAAGATTCTCGGCTAGTTTCCAAGAAGCTATGGGAACTCATCTGTCATTCAGTACTGCATTTCATCCTCAGTCGCAAGGGCAAGTTGAACGTGTCAACCAAGTTCTCGAAGACATGCTTCGAGCTTGTGTTATTTCCTTCGGCAAGAAATGGGAGGAATCTCTCCCGTATGCTGAGTTCTCTTATAATAATGGCTATCAAGCTAGTCTAAAGATGGCCCCCCTTCGAAGTGTTATATGGACGAAAGTGTCGAACCCCTCTGAACTGGTTAGAAACTGGGGAACGTCCACTCTTTGGTCCAGATATTATCCAACATGCCGAAGAACAAGTCCGCATTATTCACGAGAATCTCAAGACTGCTCAGTGGCGTCAGAAGAGTCAGTAAGACCGTCATCATAAAGACATGGTCTATCAACCTGGCGAAAAGGCATATCTTCGAGTTACACCAATGAAGGGTGCTCACCGCTTTGGGATCAAGGAAAAGCTAGCTCCTCGCTATATTGGTCCATTCACTATTCTGGAAAGGCGTGGAAAAGTGGCATATCAACTGGAGCTTCCGTCAAACCTTTCTCAGGTTCACGACGTGTTCCACGTGTCACAACTCCGCCGCTGCTTCAAGGACCCCATTCGAGCAGTGGATCATGAAGTGCTCGAATTGCAACAGGACCTCTCCTATAAAGAGCATCCAGTCCGAATTCTCGACCAAGCTGAACGCCGCACGCGTCAGAAGGCGACCAAGTTCCTCAAAGTCCAGTGGTCGCACCATTCTGAAGATGAAGCCACTTAGGAACGCGAGGATCGCCTATGTGATGAATACCCCACACTATTTCCTTCTACCTCCTAAATCTCGGGACGAGATTTCTTGTAGTGGAGGAGATTTGTAACGCCCGAATAATTAAGCTATAGTGAAACTCTGCTAATGATGCCATGCCACCTTCGTTACTGTTGCTAATCTCTCGTTAGTTCAAAAACCGGTCCAAAAATCAAATTCAAAATATGGCAAACAACAAAAGTTTTCAAACATTAAAACAAAAATATTCGGATGGTGCCAAATATTACATAGGTAATTATAGTGAAGAAAACACTTGTTTAGGAAAATGCTAAGATGCTCTAAAATAAATAAAACAGAATAAGGGAAATGAATAAAAACAGGAAAAAAAACTAACAAAGATAAAAAAAAGGAAAAGAAAAAGAAAAACACCCCCCCCCACTAGGCCATCCGGCCCAGCTGGTAGTCAGGCCAGCCCACTGGCCCAACCGGCCACCCGCACTCCTCTCCTTATCCCCCTGGACCCAGAAACCCTAACCCACCGACACCCATTCCCCCCACTCGCTCCCCACGTTCCTCCTCCCTGATCCAGATCTGGATCGGGGGAACAAAACGCAACAACCGCCCCCGACGCCGCTGGGCTGCACATCGCCGCCGCCCGAGGACCTCGCTGGAGCCCCTCCTCGCCGTACTGCTTCCACTACGTCGCCCTCGTCCCCGACCTCCTCCCCACGCCCCGCTGCCATTTTCCCTACAGAACCGCGGTGAGGCCCCCGGCCTCTTCCCCTCTGTGGCCGCGCACACCATGCCCCCATGCGTTCCCGAAGTCGCCGACGCTCCACCTCGTCGCTGGCATCGAATCCAGCCATTACAGCTGCGACCGGACGGCCCCTACTGTTGCTCCCTCACGTGGGCGCGCCTCCCCCTGCTCTGGCGCGCTTTCGCGCGCCCGGCACAGCTCTGCCTGCACCCAGCGCTCGCCCGCCGCGCCGCGCCAGCCCCGCCGTTCTTGCTAGCTCCGCCCGGCTGCTTGCTGCGCCGCCCGCCAGCCGCTTCTTATCATCGCCTATCAACTGCGCTCTGGCGCCCGTCCGCCGCTCCTCCGCTTCGCCCTGCTGCTATCGCCGCATGCTCGCGCCGCGCCCTTTGCCTCGCCCATTGCGATGCGCCGCCGCTCCGCTCCCCCTCACGCTGCCTCCGTTCACGCCGTTGCCGCCTTGCTGCTCCGCTCTTTGCCACCGCGTCGCTCGTCGCCGGCCCCGCGCTACTCCACCACCGCAGCGCCCCGTTGCTCCTCCGCCTCGCGCCATTGCAAACATCAACACCCGTTGGCTGGCACTGGCGCCCTAACGCCCGCCAAGACGCTTCGTAAGCTTCTTGGCGCCGCTTAGGCCCCAGGGGCCACATACAGCTGGGCCCGCCCCTCCTAGGGCCTATGACAAACGGGCCCAGCCCCAGAGCGTTTTTATAAAAAAAGAATTAAAATATATTAATTAATTAATTAACTTAATTAATCATAATTAGATTAATCTAATCACTAATTAACCTAATTAACTGTTAGTTAATTAATCAGTCAATGACATGCGGGACCCCCCGTCAGTTTGACCAGTCAACACCTCTGTTGACTGCTAACGTCATGCTGATGTCATGCTGATGCAATAATACTAATTTCGAATTAATTTAATAATAATAATTTAGAAAATGATTTAAAACTTTAAAAATTAATATAAAATAAACCGTAGCTCAGATGGAAAAACTTTGTACATGAAAGTTGCTCAGAACAACGGGACGAATCCGGATACGCAGCCCGTTCGTCTGCCACACGTCCCTAGCATAGGAAACACGCAACTTCCCCCTCCGGTTCATCTGTCCGAAAACACGAAACACCGGGAATACCTTCCCAGATGTTTGCCCCCTTCGCCGGTATCACCTTCCACCACGTTAGGGCACACCTAACGCCGCTCATTGTCTTGTCATGCATCGTCATGCATATGTTTGCATTATATTTATTTTTTCTTCCCCCTCTTCTCCCGCTAGACATCGAGACCGACACCGCTGCTACCCAGTACGACTATGGTGTTGACGAACCCTCCTTCTCGGCTGAGCTTCCAGGCAAGACCCCCCCCCCCTTGATCACTAGATATCGCCTATTCTTATCTCTACTGCTTGCATTAGAGTAGTGTAGCATGTTACTGCTTTCCGTTTATCCTATCCTGATGCATAGCCTGTCCTTGCTACTACTGTTGTTACCTTTACCTGCAATCCTAAATGCTTAGTATAGGATGCTAGTATTCCATCATTGGCCCTACATTCTTGTCCGTCTGCCATGTTATACTATCGGGCCGTGATCACTCGGGAGGTGATCACGGGTATATATTATATACTTTATACATGATAGATGTGGTGACTAAAGTCGGGTCGGCTCATAGAGTACCCGCGAGTGATTCACGGATTGGGGGCTGAAAGGACCTTTGGCCCGACGACCCTCTGGGTGGATCTTTGTGGCGGAGCGACAAGGCAGGTTGAGACTACCTAGGTGAGATGTGGGCCTGGCCCTGGTCGACGTTCGCGGTTACTTCAAAATTAACACGCTTAACGAGATCTTGGTATTTGATCTGAGTCTGGCCACTGACCTATACGCACTAACCAACTACGCGGGAACAGTTATGGGCACTCGACGTCGTGGTATCAGCCGAAGCCTTCGTGACTTCAGCGACTGAGCGGCGCACGCCGGGTTGGACCACGGAACGCAACTTCCTTTGAAGTGGAGGTTGCTAGGTCTGCTCTCCGGCCGCCCATGCAACATGCAGGTTTGCTATGGGCGATGGGCCCAGACCCCTGCGTGCATAGGATTTAGACCGGCGTACTGATCTCTCTGTTGTGCCTAGGTGGGGCTGCGACGTGTTGATCTTCCGAGGCCGGGCATGACCCAGGAAAGTGTGTCCGGCCAAAGGGGATCGAGCGTGTTGGGTAATGTGGTGCACCCTGCAGGAAGTTAATCTATTCGATAGCCGTGATCTTCGATGTGATTTAATTTCGGTTGTACGTTGACATTATGACAACTAGAACCAGATACTTAATAAAACACACCCTTCCAAGTGCCAGATACAACCCGGTGATCGCTCTCTAACAGGGCGACGAGGAGAGGATCGCCGGGTAGGATTATGCTATGCGATGATACTTGGTGAACTTGTCATCTACTCTCTTCTACATGCTGCAAGATGGAGGCTGCCAGAAGCGTAGTCTTCGATAGGATTAGCTATCCCCCCTTATTCTGGCATTCTGCAGCTCAGTCCACCGATATTGCCCATTTACACAGATACCCATGCATATGTAGTGTAGATCCTTGCTTGCGAGTACTTTGGATGAGTACTCACGGTTGCTTTTCTCCCTCTTTCCCCCTTTCCTTTCTTCCTGGTTGTCGCAACCAGATGCTGGAGCCCAGGAGCCAGACGCCACCGTCGACGACGACTCCTACTACACCGGAGGTGCCTACTACTATGTGCAGGCCGCTGACGACGACCAGGAGTAGTTTAGGAGGATCCCAGGCAGGAGGCATGTGCCTCTTTCGATATGTATCTCAGTTTGTGCTAGCCATCTTATGGCCACTTGTTTAACTTATGTCTGTACTCAGATATTTGCTTCCACTGACTCGTCTATAATCGAGCACTTGTATTCGAGCCCTCGATGCCCCTGGCTTGTCTTATGATGCTTGTATGACTTATTTATGTTTTTAGAGTTGTGTTGTGATATCTTCCCGTGAGTCCCTGATCTTGATTGTACACGTTTGCGTGTATGATTAGTGTACGATTGAATCGGGGGCGTCACAGTAGACTTTCTCTGTAAATATCAAACTCCTCATAGACTTATAGACCTGTGTACACTCACAAACACATTAGCCCTTAACCTATAAGTCTTCAATACATCGAAATCACTAAGGGGCACTAGATGCACTTACAGTCCCCGTGGGCGACCCGGGGGTAAACCATAGCCGCCGCCACTCGACCCCACCCGCCACTCCCCCCTCCTCGCCGCCGTCCGTAGCACCGCCAGGCAAAGACGGGCCGGCAGGGCGGCAGCGGGGCTTCTCCACCCTTCGAGCATCATGGACGCGCCGCGGGACGGCCAAATCGCGAGGAGACACCAGGCGACAACTCTTGGCGGTGTCGTGCGCGGCGTGGCAGACGCGTCTAGGATGCGAGCTCGGCAGCCGGTCCAATCTTTGCGGCGTGGGGACGATAGTTGCGGCGACATGGTGGTCGGCCCTGTCTAGGGCGGCGGCAGCGCGGCCCTATACCGGGAAGGGCGGCGGCTGCAGTCTGTGCACCATCGCACGTCGGATCGGTGACGACGGTGTGGAGGCCATGGTGGACTCATCAGCGGTGCCTCCAGCCAGATCTGATCTGGCTGGTGCAACTGGCGGTGGTGGCCATCTCCTCCGCTGGAGGTGGTTGGCCTGACGCTAGATGGTCAGATCTCGAGATCTGTCATCTAGCTCCGGCTGCGAGTCAGGAAGACATAGTTGCCGGTGAAAACCGAGCCAATGGCAGGCGATGGCGGCGTTCTGCGTCGTTACCTCCATCGTCATGTAAATACTGTCGACCCACTCGTGCTACTCCGAGGGAAACCCTAAGATTTGGTCTTCCAGATTGGACGATGGCGGTACTACGGTGTCTTTTTCTCTCTTGGGAGCATCGTTTGTGGAGTAGCGTTGCAAGACAGAGGCATGAGGTGGAGCAAATTCGTCTTGCACGGAGCTTTTGGTGGAGATGTCAAGTCATGCATGACCGACAAATGCTACGTTGTGTCATGTCTGATCGGCAGGTGTTACGTACGATAGATCTTTTAAACTCTTCGCATCTGGATGGACTAGCGCGGGGCGGTGGCGCCGTTGGGCTCCGTGGTGGCGTCGACGGATGGACGAACTGGCAAGAATTGATGCGGATCTCTCTCCTGAAGATGGGTCAACGTCCGATGAAGATGGCGGCATCTAAAACGTATGCATGTGGTGTACACTTCAGGTATGCTGCACCGGCTGTTGGTTCCGATACGTTATGTGGATGGATCAGCGACGACACCGGGTTTAGATATGAGGACTGAGAGCACTCCACATTATCGAGTTTTATAGATGTGCGTGGTGGCTTCAGACAGCCTGATGTATGTTCTTATTAAACCTTTGTTGAATAATAAATAAAAATGATCATATGCATTAATTGATGTAGAGGTCAGGGGGTCTTAACCTCCTTTTCTCAAAAAAAAACTCCAATATTTGGAAGACCCCATGGAAGTCTTTCCTTCTGAACACCAGTGCCCAGCTGGCAAAGTGATACTTATGATTATTATATTGATTCATTCACGCAGCAACGCGCGCTAACGCTTCTAAACAACCGATGTTGAATCACTAAAATGTTTATGCACCCGTTGTGACGCACGGACAATTATCTAGGCTTATAGTAAGTCGTATCTTAATCAAAGCCTTTAAAAGAAATGTAGAAATCTGATAAAGAGTGACGTACTACTTGGCAGTAGAATGATGAAATTACAGAACGACTTCCTCTTCTCGAAAGGTTCCCACACTCCATTTTCTATATGCTGATGAAGAATGCCACCTCTTTTTCATGTCAGTGCAGAGTATTGTATTGCCACAGACCCTACTAGCTAATAGCTATGTTGATGTTACTTTAGGTCAACTCCATCATGCGACCCCATCCTTGTCACATCCTAGTTAGTCCATGCATTAGAGTGTTGCATCATGTTTACCTTTCATCAGAAATTTGAAATGGGGAAGACAGAACCCCCAGAACCCCTCTGAATCCAACTAGGGTTTACTAAAAATATTTTCAATGAACCTGAAATGCCCTCTAAAAATGTTCATAACCTTTGCCTTGGTCCTAAACCACTGCCAGAAGTGATGCACAAATTTCTAGGTCACTCTAAGGTCACTGGATTAAATCTTTAGCTATTTGAATTTGGGCATTTAAATTATATAAAATATTTCAAATGCTCAAATAACCCCAAACTAAAATGTTCCATGCTGGATATATTCCAACTAGGGACCATGTGCAGTTTGGTGATTTTTGGAGTTGCCTAGGTATTTTTAGAAATGCAACAAACCTACGTAAATAATTAAAAACAGAAACAAAGGAAACCTCTTACTGGCTGAACCCAAGCCCGCCCACTGGCGGCCAAAGATCTTTGGCCCATGCCAGCCAGCTTGTTCTTCTTCGCCACGCAGGCACAGAGCTGACGCCGGAGAGCGCAAGCTCGCCACGGCGCCAGCAGCTTGCCGCTTCGCGCGCCTGGACGTTGGCCAGGCTCCACGTCGCCACCCTGACCCCGTGGACACCTCATTCTCCCCCTGCCTCTCTCCCTCGCTCTCCCGCACCATGGCCGGCCTTTTGCCGCCGCACCGCCGGCGTGGTCGCGTCCGTCGTCCCGTGCATCGAGCCACCGTATCCAACCACTCCACCGTCGTCGACTCCGTCGAGCAGCCCGAGCCCCGAGAGCTCCCGAGCCCTGCTTCGTCTTCCTCGAGCTCGTCTTCACCGAGCACCGCCGGAGATCCCCATTGCCGTCGCCACTGCATCACCTCGTCCCCGACCTCGCCGGCCCGCCCGCTTTTCGCCGTGAGCCCAGCTACCTTCCCATCCCTCTCGTTCTTGCTCTCGAGCCCCGCACCGATCGCAACCGAGCTCGGCCGCACCGCCGCCGCCATCAAGACGTCCCGTCGTGGCCACAGCCACGTTGGCTCGACTCCGAGCACACCATCGCACTCACCGCACTCCCAGGAACCCAACGCACCTCACCCCGTGCCTTGCCATGCCCCGTAGCCACGGGTTCGTCCTCACCCGACTCCGGCGACTGCCAAGCTCGTCGCCGGCGACGTTTCCGGCCACCCCCAGCTCAACCACCACCACCAAACGTCGCGGTTTGTCTCCGGCTACCCGTAGATGGTCTCCGCCGTCCATTTGGTCGCCGGAATGCACAAACGCACTCTCGCCGCCGCGTCTGGCTTCGCCGGCGGCTAAACGTCGGCGGGTTTGACCCCGCTGACGTAGTTGACTAGGTGGAGCCCCTCTGCTAATTAACCTAGTTTAGGTTTAATTAATATTAGGTAGCCTAACTAGCTACTGACATGCGGGACCCACTGGTCAGGTTGACCTGGACGCCCCCGTTGACCCCTGACGTCACTCTGACGCACTGCTGACGCAATAATTAATTTCTGGTTTTATTTGTATTTAGGAAATTCCAGAAATTGTTGCAAACTTCAAAAAATCATAGAAATTAATCTGTAACTCCAAATGCAAAGTTTTATATATGAATTTTGATCAGAAAAATTCAATCTATCCATTGGTAATGGTTTCATGCATGACAGAACAAGTTAACCTTGTTGTTTAAGCAGATTAAGATAATGCACCATTATGGCTATGTTAAATGGGCTAACATTTGAATCTTTGATTCAAATGAGTTCATTCTTTTCTGTTCTAGCTTGCACTAGGCCAACACACATTCATATTGCCATGTCATAGCATGCATCATATTGTTGCATATTGTCATGTGTTGTTTATGTTCGGTGTGTCTTTCGTGATAGGTTCTGCCTCCGAGGATAACCCCGAATATCCGTCTGAAGGGCAGTATCCTACTACCACTACATCAGGCAAGAAATCCATTGATCATTCCGATACAAACCCATGTTCTCTCTTATGCTCCTGTTTACTGCATTAAGACAACGCGTTTCAAACTGTTGTGTCCTGCGGTAGTTGAACCCACTTCCTTTGCATGACCTGTCATTGCCATAGTAACTAGATGAAACCCACTAGCATGTGTAGGAGTTGATTGAGCCATGTCTGTGTTTCCTACCATGCTATGCTTGCTATTCTTAGAGTTGTGTCAGGTCTGGCTCATCGGGATGATGAACTAGAGTGAAAGGTTGTGTTGGTAACGGGAGTGAAGTGTTGAACACGATTTGGTAAAGGTATCGATGAGAGGCCATGTAGGAGTACATGGTGGGTTGTTTCATTGAAGCCATCTCTAAGAACTAAGATCTGTGTGTGTGATTTAAGACTTAGCTACTACCACGCATTGGGCCCGAAACCAATGGACCCTCTCGACTTATTAACCACTCTTGTCCTCAGTCCGGGAGTTGCAAGTAGTTTCTGGTGTTTGTAGCATCTTTGGGGGGCATACTGGCGCTGACCTTAGGGGTGGGCTGTGTTGCGGTAGGCACATGGCCCAGTGTACCGATTTGCCCGTTTGGTGTCTCGGGAACCCTGCACACATCGTTCGGGGCCGTAAGTGGAAACATCGGCCGGACTCCCTACGGATGGAACCCGAATAGGCGATAAACCTGGACTAGGGACTCGTGTGTTTAGTCAGGTCGTGGCCGACACCCTCGCTGGGCTTCCGCTTGAAGGTTGCCGAGTACATGTCGTAGCGGCGATAAGTGGTGAGAGCGTGTGTGAAGAAGTACACCCTGCAGGGTATAAAACTATTCGAATAGCGGCGTCATGATAAAGGACTAATTGGTCACCTATACAGTTCATAGACAAGTAAATGGATACTACTAAAAGCCTCAAGATAAGCGTGAGTACCGCGGATGGCCCTCTCGTGGGTTGACAGGGAGGATCCACGGTGGAGTATTATGATGGTGATTAGTGGACTCGTGTGCAACAAATGCTTTTCAAGTGGTGTCACGTAGGATAGCTTAGCCAAGAGTCAAAGCTGGCTTGCTGCAATAACTCCACTACCTTCTTGAGAATGTGCATGTATAATAGGATTACATTGTAAGACTTGCTGAGTACCTCTGTACTCATGTTTGCTTAATTAATGTTTTCGCGACAACACCGCCCCCTCCGATGGGTTTTATGTAGACCTTGACATCGACGAGTGACTAGCCACCCAGGTGGTGATCCAAGGCTTGTGAAGGGCCACTATAGATAGAAGGGCTTCGTCAAGCTTTCTTTCTTTTAGTGTATGTACTCAGACTAGTTTGCTTCCACATGTGCTTGTATGTTTGTATGACTTGAGTGTTGGGTCATGTAACCCCTATCTGTATGGATATGTTATGTATGGCTCCTCGGAGCCTCTTAAATAAAGTATTTGAGTTGTAGAGTTTTGTTGTGATGCCATGTTGTATGTACTCATATCGGGCATATTGTGTGTATGATTGAAATGCTTGGTATGAGTGGGATCCGACAATCTAGTTGTTTATCCTTGGCAGCCTCTCATATGGGGAAATGTAGTCTAGTGCTTCCTGAGCGATAGTAGTCTGCTACAGCCCGGTTCACCGGAGTCCTGCTAGCCCAGCACTACTGCTTTGGACACTTGACTGACCGGCATGTGTTTCACTTCGTTCCTATGTCTGCCCTTCGGGGAAATGTCACGCGGTGATATCCGGAGTCCTGCCTAGCCTGCTACAGCCCGGGTTACCGGAGTCCTGTTAGCCCGGTGCTACAGCCCGGATTCATACGTTGATGACCGACATGCTCGATGTGATTCATGTATGCCTGTCCCCATGGGTTAGTGCCGCTTTGGGTTCATGACTAGCCATGTCGGCCCGGGTTCTCGGTCATGTGGATGCTAGCGACACTATCATATACGCGTGCCAAAAGGCGCAAACGGTCCCGGGCCATGGAAAGGCGACACCCGTGGGAATACCGTGCGTGAGGCCGCAAAGTGATATGAGGTGTTACCGGTTAGGTCAATGTGACTTGGAATCGGGGTCCTGACAGCGTTGATATCAGAGCCGGACTGCCTGTAGGTTCGCTAAGCCAAACTGGTCGATGTCAAGTCTAGAAATGCTTTAGTTATATGTAGGGGAATTGATTGTGGGAGGGACGTGAGGCTCTTTTTACTCCTTTACCTTATGCCCTCTGATCTGAGTCATCCTCTTCTCATTCTACGTGGGTATAGGACTAGGCTCTCTTCTCTCTATCAGGTTCACGTGTTACTAATCCGTAGTAACTTATAGGATTGTTGGTTACCAGCCTCAGTTCAGTTTCTACTACTTTTAGTATGCTATCAGTTGAACCGGAACCTTGATATGATGTTGTTGAGTGGTTTTGCAATCTGATTTTGAATGTCTCAAATCTGTTCTTGAGCATTTACAGATGTTATGTTGTCCGATTTTCCCTAGAAATTCTAATGTCTTTGCATTGTGGATGTGCTTTCAGATGGCCACTCGTGCTCAAAACCAAGTGGTTCATCTGATCAGGTGCATCGATGTGCCCGGTCATACGGCTATGTTAGTCCGGGTTATGATTGAGACGGGTTACCGTTGGTATCCCGAATACACCGTCGAAGAGCAATTCCGAGACTTTAATCAAAGCCAATACCTCTGCACTGTCAGGATATTTTCTTCTTATCCTGGATCGACTGAGCCTCTACACCACTCCTATGGACTCAGGGTCACTATTGAGATGGCTGTGCAGGATGCTGCATACTCTATGATGACCATCATGCGAGTCAGAGGGCCCGCCTTGAACACCGACTTAGTTATATGCCGCCTTCGCTCCCTGTGGGCGCAAGGGTATCTTCAGCTATCTATGCCGATTCCACTCAGAGGACTCACTAACCCGCACCACTTTGAGATGCTCGAGGATAAGGACCGAGAGAATCGGGCCTTGAGAATGGAGCTTTTCAACACCCGTGCCGATCATTGGGACACTTTGACTCGGTTTGCACCGTGCAAGCTGGATGTATGGATATGAGGGATCTCAGATCCTGTGAGATCTGCTCTGCCGGACATGATGGATTGGCGTGATGTGGGAGGCATCACCCCACCCCGTGGTCCCCATGCAGCCACCATTTGTTGGTCCAAGACCTCATCCTAGCCCCTATGGTCCACAAGCTCCTCGGGACCATCTGTTTCCTGATAATCATGTTGAGCTTCCAGGCTATGGAGGTGACTTCTATGAGGACTACTACGGAGCTGTCTGAGTTAGTAGTAGTACCTCTAGTATTGTAATAGTTGTATTTCCACCGTCCTGCGTGACCTTTGGAATATGACTTAGTGTGTATCAATTCCGGAAGTGTAGAAAAATAATGTATAGGAGTTTGGGATGTTTCCGATGAGATGTAACGCCTTTCACCGTAGTTGTACTCTAGCCGGGCTTGTACTAAACTATGAATGGTGTGTATGACCGTTGGTATATATATGGCAGTTTCTATATTACCATGTCATATGGATGAACATCTCTGCATTCCGTGTTATCCATTACATTCCGCACTTCCTTGCCAAATTTTGCCATCCTTGTCTAAACCGTTGTTTTGTTTCCTAGGATGGTCAACACCATAACAACCCCGCTTGCTCCGGGCGGGGAGAAGCCAGCAGCTAGGAATGTAAATCTGCCTCAACCGCCTTCTTTGGCGAAGTTATGATGGAGGCAGAACGCAACAAGCGTGAGACCAATCGCTTGCTGGAGCGGATTGAGCAGATTACCGCACGCCAGCCAAGGAATGACCTGGTGTCACTCAATGACTTTGTCAAGCTGTATCCACCGAAGTTTAAGCACTTCGTTGAGCCTCTCGATGCGGATGACTGGCTTCGCAGCATCACCCACAAGCTACGTTCTGCCAACGTGGCTGAAGCTGATAAGGTTATCTTTGCTGCCTATCACCTCGAAGGCCCTGCTAGCCTTTGGTGGGAGAATTTCGAGGCTATCGCCCGGTTGGCCAAATCACTACACAGGCTGAGTTCGGTCGTCTTTTCCGTGAGCATCACATTCGGAAGGTCTCATGGATCGTAAGAGGGAAGAGTTCTGCAATTTCACCCAGGGTAGACTGCATGTAGATGCATACAGTCGCGAGTTTGGAAATCTAGCACGTTATGCTCCTGAAGAGGTATCTACCGACGCCAAGAAGCACGCAAGGTTCCGCAAGGGACTTAGCCCCGATGATGCGGAGCATCCCACGATCATCCCCATGGACCTACAACCGTATCATCAAGAACCAAGAGGACCCATGACACGAGCTAGAGCTAGAGCTCTCGAGAACGAGGTGACCTCCTTCCTTATTGATATCACATATGATCCACTCGAGACATGGCTTCTACCTAAGTCCGATATGCTATGCATGATTAGGTGTCAAGGGGAACCTCCCGAGGATGCACGTGAAGATGGACAAGCCGCCAAGTCCATGGATGAAGAGAACCAACGGAAACGGGAAAAATCACCTTCCAGGCCCCGGACATCCGGCCATGACCCCGGACATCCGGCCCCTGGAGTTTCTACCTCACCTTCAGCCAAGTTGCCCAAGCCTACAGGGCCCGGACATCTGGCGTCCAAGCCCGGACATCCGGCCCCCAGCCCGGATATCCGGCCTGAAGCCCGAAAATCCGGCGCCCCTCACCCGATTCGGCAGAAGCGGTCACCCCAGCCCGGACATCCGGCCGTGTAGCCCGGACATCCGGCGCCTCGCGAAGGCCCGGACATCCGGCCCGACGCCCGGACATCCGGCCTCCCCTGCCTGCGTGCAGTGTATCCGGGACAAGTCCCTTGTACCCCTTCGCCCCCGAGACTATATATACTTGATCCCCTTCCTCTTTCTAGGGTTAGCATTGGATTAGCTCATATTCTTGTGTGAGAGCCTTTGCTCATCCACTTGGCTACTTCTCCTCGGAGATCAGGACCTCTACGGAGAAGATCCCCCAAGCGGATTCAAGAGCCCCTTCTAGGGTGGACCCCCTCAAGGCCTCCTCACGGAGAAGAACGGCTATCGTTTGTATCGTCCTTTGTTGACCTTGAATCATGTATCTCCCTTTGTGTTCATCGATCTAGCACTTGTGTGATTGATCTCTTGTCGGTTGAGTGAATTCTCTCTCGTTTTCCCCGTGTTTCCCTCTTGTTCTTCCGCGTGTTCTTCGTGATTCACCGTAGGATCCGCTCCAACGTGAAAGATCATCCACGTAGGGTTCCGCACTACATCATCTATGGTATCATGAGCCACGTTGATCACGTTATTGGAGCCCCTACCCCTTGTTCTAGCTTGATTTTGTTGTTTTTGTCCTAATTCCGAAAATTCCCCACAAAAATAGCCCCAAAATTTTTTTGTGATTTGTTGGTGTGATGAAGTTTTGTTGGATTTGATCCGCGGATTTCGTGTGTTGCAGGTAGATCTAGCATCCCTCCACCATTTCCACAATTTCCATCCACAAAATCGCCCAAATTTTGACCGGATTTGACCTCTCCACGCGGTGTTCATCGAGCCCGGACATCCGGCCCGAACAGCCCGGACATCCGGCGCCCCGGACATCCGGCTTCTAGCCCGGAAATCCGGCTCCTGGTAGCAACAATACCCATCCACCACCCCGTTCACCACCTAACTTTCGCCAAATTTTGTCCCATGCCCACATACACTTCCACTTACCCCCACCACTTCCGTATAACGCCACCATAGCCTTTCCCACTACCAATTCCGACAATGTTGCCAACTTTTGCCTTGAGAATTTGAGTTGGGGTTTCCGTATCCTTTTGTGTTTCGGCTATCTAGGTACGGTTCAACATCAACATCACCACCGCTCATCTTCACCAAGGACGGTAACATCATCGACACCTTTGTCATTACTCGCAATTGCATTGATAACCATCATAGCCCATCTTTTGCGTTGCTTAGCCATCGAGACTAGTCATTGAGTATTGCCGGCAACGTGACTTGTGCACATTAGTGATCATACTCCAAAGCATACATACCATACCAAAGCGGTGCATATCTTAGCATCAACTTGTGTGTCACAAAGTTGTCATCGCATACACAATTGCTATCTTGGTTCGTGAAGTTTTGCATGAGAAAAGAGCTCAAAAGAGAAAGAGCCAATCAAGCTTTTAAGCAAAGAGAGAAAGATAAGCAAAGAGCTTATGAGCAAGAACCATAGCATCATACAACATTAAGATTGTCATACTTGATCATCTTGGATCAACACATCGAAACACCATACATATAGCATACTTGGGATAGAAGTCGTTGCATTTTTGCTTCGTAGGTTGTGCACAATTTCAGATTCTGCCTATTGTGCAATCGTGCTAAGCGTCTCTCTAGTGTTGTGCAACAAGAGCATCTTGGTGAATTCCACATTTTGGCTCATCCTTGGTTGCATAACCCCATATTATCTATTTGCGTGTGTGTTTCCGTGTACCATATCTTGCTATTGGTCTACTTGTTGCATTTGCAAATTTGTGAATCATTTCCAACATTATTGAGTCTCACTTACAATTGCATTAAATTTTGTGCCACCATCCTAACCGAGCTCCACCATAAGCTTTTATTTGCGTAGGTGTGAGAACCGACAAGAATCGGTACCAAGAGTGCTATTTCATTGTCCGCATTGGAGTGAACTTGATTCATCTTCAACATCGGTCAAAGGTACATTGGTATAAGTTCTTTTCCGTTCTACCACTCACATTTTGCTTGGAATGATGGATAGGCCAAGTAACTCTACCAACCCACTCTTCATCGAGCAAGACGAAGACATGTCATCATGCGTCACCAAGAGCCACCTCTTTGGTGCACAAAGAGCGTTGCACCAAGAACAACAAGCAATGAGCGATCGCATCGACAACCTCGCCACCGACTTGCGACTCTTCGAGCAACGTACAAGAGACTACTTCGACAACAAGTTCGGCGCTCACAAGCAAGAGAACGATGCAAGAATGGACAAGATCCGCGCTTTGATGAGAAACCGCATCATTCAACTTCTTCATCGTCAAGGCGGAGCCGCTCGAGTCGACACTCCGACGACACCTTCTACGACTCAAGTACACCTACCGAACACTCTTCGTCGTGCGCTCGTCAAGACCGTCACGCATCTCGCAACCCGCTACATGACAAGCATTCACAAGAGCAAGTTGATGATCAAGTTTCTCGTCCTCAATCAAACCAAGAGGCTTTTGCTCAAGCTCAAGAACGACAACGTATTAAATGCCAACAAGAGGAAGAACGAGCACGCGTCTTCACCAAGGCGAACAAGACGCCAAGGCTCAACGTCTTCAACAACAACAACGTGAGGCGCAAGCTCTTGAGGCGCAACGTGCCCTTCAAGAATCAAGTAGAGCCTTCGCCAACCGCAATCGCGAACGGCGCAATCAAGAGGAAGCCCTTCGAGAAGAAATCCAAGAGAGGAACTACCCACCTCATGTACAACGTCAAGTTCCTCAAGCCCCTCCACAAGCTCGTCAAGCTCCACCCCAACCTCAAGTTCAACAAGGGCAAGTTGATCATGGTCTTCCTCCGCGCCAAGAGCAACATGAAGACGATTACAATCCACGTCAAGGACGTCATCATCAACATCGCCAACAACACAATGAAGAGCAATGCTACGGCAAGCTAAAATTCACCATGCCCAAGTTCAATGGAAGCAATGACCCCGAAGACTACCTCTCATGGGCATTGAAGGTTGACAAAATCTTCCGCTTGCACAAGTACGATGAAGCAAAGAAAATCGCTATGGCATCACTTGAGTTCCAAGACTATGTGCTCATATGGTGGGAACAAATCATTGAGCGATGACAAGCAAGAGGTGAACCTCCAATCACCACTTTGGCTCAAATGAAGGATGTCATGCGAGCACGTTTTGTGCCAACCTACTACAACCGCGACCTCTTCAAGAAACTCCAACTAATCAAGCAAGGAACAAAGAGTGTTGAAGAATATTACAAGGAAATGGAGATAGCCATGATTCGAGCCAATGTCAAGGAAGATGATGAGCAAACTATGGCACGTTTCTTGAATGGACTCAATCATCCCATCAAGAAGATCGCCGACTTCCAACCATACTCAACCCTCATTGAGCTCGTGCATCAAGCTACAAAGGCGGAACGCCAAGTGCAAGATGACTTCAAGTACGCCAAGTACTCATCCAAGACCTACGGCTTCTCCAACAACCAAGCTTCAACGACTCCTCCAACATCTACATCAACCAAAATTTCTTCAAGAAACAACGACAAGTCAAGTTACAAGAAGACTTCGACAAGTTCAAGTCGTCCTCCTCCTACTACAAGCAACCTCAAACCGCGTGCTTCATCCTCTACTCCGACCGATGAGACCATCAAGACAAGCTCCTTCAAGTGTTTCACTTGGCGGCCGAGGCCACAAGTTATCTGAATGCACCAACAAGCGCACCATGATCCTCAGCAGCGATGGCACATATGACTCCATGAGTGAAGAGGAGATGGAAGCTCTTGAGCAAGTGGCCATGCACCGGCGAGTGAGCGAAGATGAAGATGATCAAGTCTTTTGTGATGAGGATTCGAGCCCGCTCTCGTTGTCTCCAAGGTCTTGACTCTTCAACATCAACAAGAAGAAGACCAACGATGCCACATCTTCCACACAAAAGCCGGCATCAATGGACGGTCCATCAAGGTCATCATCGATGGAGGTAGTTGCCACAACTTGGCAAGTGAAGAACTATGCTCCAAGCTCCAATTGGTAAAGAGGAAGCACCGCACCCTACAAGGTTCAATGGCTAAGTGACTCGGCACTATACTGGTCGAGCATACGGTCCAAGTCTCCTTCAAAATTGGTGCTTATGAAGACACGTTGGAATCTGATGTGGTCCCAATGACCGTTTGCCACCTACTTCTAGGTCGACCATGGCAATTCGACAGGTGGCGTCATCCACAATGGGCGCACCAACCACTATAGCTTCAAGATGAAAGGGATGGAATATGTGCTACGACCTATGTCTCCTACTCAAGTGATAGCCGACAAGCAAGCCACACATCATAGAAAATAGTGAGAAAGTGATCCACCCAAAAGTGAGTGAGAGCCACAAGCCAAATTTGAGCGACTCTTAGCCTAGAGAGAAAAACCTCATTCTATTTGCCACCAAAAGTGAGATGAGAGAAGTGTGTGAGAACCCATCGAGTGTGATGCACTTTGTCCTTGTGTGCAAGGATGGAGAACCAAAACTAACACCATTCACGAGCTACCTTTGGTGTTTCAATCTCTTTGCAGGAATTTCAAGATGTTTTTCCCGATGAGCTACCTCCGGTCTACCTCCTCTTGAGGCATTGAGCATTGAATCGACCTCATCCCGGGCGCCTCTACCAAACAAAGCTCCATACCGAGTCAATCCCGAAGAAACCAAGGAGATTCAACGGCAAGTACAACAACTCATCGACAACGGCCATGTACGTGAAAGCCTAAGCCCTTGTGCCGTTCGGTTATTCTAGTGCCTAAGCCCGATGGAAGTTTCCGCTTGTGTTTCGATTGTAGACCTATCAATGCTATTACCGTTCGATATAGGCATCCCATTCCTCGCTTAGATGACATGCTTGATGAACTTAGTGGAGCCAACTTTTTCTCAAAAATTGATCTTAAAAGTGGCTATTATCAAATCCGCATACAAGAGGGTGATGAATGGAAAACTGCTTTCAAAACCAAATTAGGTTTATATGAATGGTTAGTGATGCCTATGGGTCTTTCGGAAGCTCCTGGTACTTTTGTGCGTCTTATGCATCATGTGCTTCGTCCTTATATTGGAGTCTTTGTTGTGGTTTACTTTGATGATATTCTTGTGTTTAGCAAAACCATGAAAGAGCACATCAATCATGTAAAATCTGTGTTGCAAACTCTTCACAAGGAAAGTCTTTATGCAAACTTGAAAAAATGCACTTTTGGAGTTGACAAAGTGGTTTTCTTGGGTTTTGTAGTATCCTCAAAGGGTGTCCATGTTGATGAATCTAAAATTCAAGCAATTAAAAATTGGCCCCAACAAACCAATTTGCAACAAGTGCGAAGGTTTCTTGGTCTTGCGGGTTTTTATCGTCAGCTTTGTGAAAGATTTTAGCACAATTGCCGCTCCTTTGCATGCCTTGAGTAAGAAGAATACTCCCTTTGTTTGGGGAACTTTGCAATCAACCGCTTTTGATGAGCTCAAGTCTTTGCTTACTCATGCTCCGATTCTTGCTTTGCCTAATTTTGATAAAACTTTTGAGGTTCATTGTGATGCAAGTGGTACCGGAATTGGCGGAGTTTTGATGCAAGAAAAACGAGGCATTGCTTATTTTAGTGAAAAACTCTCCGGTGCTCAACTTAATTATCCCATCTATGACAAAGAATTGTATGCTTTAGTGCGTGTGCTACATGTTTGGGAACATTACCTTAGACCTCATGAGTTTGTCATCCATACCGATCATGAAGCGGCTTAAATACCTCAAAGGTCAAACTAAATTAAACAAGTGTCATGCAAAATGGAGTGAATTCATTGAATATTTTCCTTATGTGATCAAGTACATTAAGGGTAAAGAAAATGTAGTTGCCGACGCGCTTTCACGCATATGCATGCTTGTCACTCAACTTGAGTTGAATGTTATTGGTTTTGAGCATATAAAAGACTTGTATGAGCATGATCCATCTTTTGCTTCTCCTTATGCTAAGTGTTTGGCGCTTACGTCTTGGGAACAATATTACATCAAGGATGGTTATCTTATGAAAGCTAACAAACTTTGCATTCCCGAGTCTTCTCTTCGTTTGCTCCTTTTGCAAGAGGCTCATGGAGGCGGACTCATGGGACACTTTGGGCCGCGACAAGACATTCGCCACGCTCTCCAACAACTACTTTTGGCCCAAGATGTTCCGCGACGTCTCACGCTTCACCAACCGATGCTATACATGTCGCAAAGCTAAGTCTAAAGCTCAATCTCATGATCTTTGCATGCCTCTTCCTATTCCCTATCAACCATGGGAAGACATTAGTATGGATTTTGTACTTGGTTTGCCTAGGACTCAAAATCGCAAGGATTCCGTGTTTGTTGTTGTGGATAGATTTTCTAAGATGGCACATTTCATACCTTGCAACAAGATAGACGATGCTTCACATGTTGCAAATCTCTTTTGTAGGAAATCTTGCGACTCCATGGCATACCAAAGACAATCGTTTCCGATCGTGGCGTCAAGTTCTTGAGTTACTTTTGGAAGACCCTATGCGCCAAGCTCGGAATCAAGCTCTTGTTCTCCTCGGCATACCATCCTCAAACCGACGGCCAAACGGAGGTGACGAACCGCACACTATCAACTCTACTTCGTGTCTTGATCAAGAAGAACATCAAGGAGTGGGAAGCATGTCTACCCATCGCCGAGTACGCCTACAATCGTGCAAGACATTCCACTACCGGCAAGTCCCCCTTCGAGGTCGTCTACGGTTTCAACCCGTTGTCCCCATTGGACATTCTACCACTTCCTCTCCAAGAGCGCACCAACATGGATGCGGTGCGAGCAAGCTACATCAAGAAGATGCACGAAGATACAAGGCACACCATTGAGCGACAAGTACAACGTCAAGCAACCAAGCTCAACGCCAACAAGCAACCCATCGTCTTCAACATTGGTGATCTCGTGTGGCTACACCTTCGCAAGGACCGCTTCCCCAAAGAACGCAAGTCCAAGCTTCTCCCTCGAGTCGATGGACCTTTCAAGGTGCTAGCACGCTACAACGACAACGCTTACAAGATCGACCTACCTCGAGACAAGTACAACGTGAGCGACATCTTCAACATCAAGGACCTCGCACCATTCCATGGAGATGAAGCTTTTGATCCGAGGTCGAGGGGAGATGATGCGGAGCATCCCACGATCATCCCCATGGACCTACAACCGTCTCATCAAGAACCAAGAGGACCCATGACACGAGCTAGAGCTAGAGCTCTCGAGAACGAGGTGACCTCCTTCCTTATTGATATCACATATGATCCACTCGAGACATGGCTTCTACCTAAGTCTGATATGCTATGCATGATTAGGTGTCAAGGGGAACCTCCCAAGGATGCACGTGAAGATGGACAAGCCGCCAAGTCCATGGATGAAGAGAACCAGCGGAAGCAGGAAAAATCACCTTCCGGGCCCGGACATCCGCCATGACCCCGGACATCCGGCCCTGAGTTTCTACCTCACCTTCAGCCAAGTTGCCCAAGCCTCTGAGGCCGGACATCTGGCGTCCAAGCCCGGACATCCGGCCCCCAGCCCGGATATCCGGCCTGAAGCCCGGAAATCCGGCGCCCCTCACCCGATTCGGCAGAAACGGTCACCCCAGCCCGGACATCCGGCCGTGTAGCCCGGACATCCGGCGCCTCGCGAAGGCCCGGACATCCGGCCCGACGCCCGGACATCCGGCCTCCCCTGCCTGCGTGCAGTGTATCCGGGACAAGTCCCTTGTACCCCTTCGCCCCGAGACTATATATACTTGATCCCCTCCTCTTTCTAGGGTTAGCATTGGATTAGCTCATATTCTTGTGTGAGAGCCTTTGCTCATCCACTTGGCTACTTCTCCTCGGAGATCAGGACCTCTACGGAGAAGATCCCCCAAGCGGATTCAAGAGCCCCTTCTAGGGTGGACCCCCTCAAGGCCTCCTTGCGGAGAAGAACGGCTACCGTTTGTATCGTCCTTTGTTGACCTTGAATCATGTATCTCCCTTTGTGTTCATCGATCTAGCACTTGTGTGATTGATCTCTTGTCGGTTGAGTGAATTCTCTCTCGTTTTCCCCGTGTTTCCCTCTTGTTCTTCCGCGTGTTCTTCGTGATTCACCGTAGGATCCGCTCCAACGTGAAAGATCATCCACGTAGGGTTCCGCCCTACATCACCCGAGCTTCGCCGTGATCTTCGTCTGCACGAGTGCACCTCCTTCCAGAAGTTAGTCAACAAGGCTATCAGTGCTGAAACTGGACAGTCCGATTTTGAAGCTTCACGCAAGCACTCCCGTGACTTTGGTTCTTCATCCGGCTCTGGATCTCAGAAGCGCCGGGTCTGGATTCCAAGCACCGCTCTGCCACCCAGATTCAATCCGAGGCCATCCTTTGAGGCGCCTCGCCCCAACCAGCAGTTTGCACCGCCCAAGGTCTATGGTGGCCCCGCTGCTAATGCTGCTCCACGTCCCAATGTGATAACTTGTTTCAAGTGTGGAGAGACGGGTCACTACATCCGTGAGTGTCTCCAGAACAACCCCAATCAGATCGGAAAGTTTTTTGGCCGTGGTAAGCCAGCAGGAAAGGTGCTCTACGCCAAACCAGCTGCCACTGTTCGTGGCCACATCAACTACATTTCAGCTGAGGAAACCCATGAGGATCCCAACGTCGTTCTCGGTATGCTCCTTGTTAATTGCCATCAGAACAAGCTGTTCTCTTTGATCTTTGGAGCATCTCATTCATTTATTTCGAGAGCTATGCTCGATTGCACAACACCACATTTTGTGACATGCACACCTCCATGGAAATTCAGACTCCACGGCTCTAGATGGCAAACCTCTAGAATAAGTCATGGGAATGAAATCCTTGTCGACAGATTAGTCTTCCTTGCATCACTAATAGCTCTCAAGTCCTCGGACATAAAAATCATCTTGGGTATGGACTGGATGTCAGCCCATTATGCTAAGATTGATTGCTCTACTAGAACTGCATTCAACTCACCCATCCTTGGGCAAGGCAGTTAATGTTTTAACCCGAGTGTCGGCGTCGGCTCTACTCCTTAAATGCCAACCCCTTCCGGACCTTGAAGATATTCCGGTAGTCCGTGATTTTCCGGATGTCTTTCGAGAAGAAGCTGCCAGTGTTCCACCAGCGGGGATGTCGAGTTCGTGATAGACCTTGTTCCAGGAAACGTCCCAATCTCTAGAAGACCTTATAAGATGGCACCCCTAGAACTAGTTGAGCTTAAGAAACAACTTGATGAATCCTTGCAAAAGGGTTTCATCCGTCCTAGTTCTTCTCCATGGGCTTGCCCCGTCCTCTTCGTCAAGAAGGATGGAACGGATCGGATGGTTGTAGATTACCGACCTGTCAATTTGGTCACTATCAAGAACAAGTATCCGCTCCCGGGATCAACGATACGTATGATCACTCGCTGGATCCTCAATCTTTTCAAGATGGATTTGAGGTTGGGCTACCATCAAATCAAAATCAAGAACGGGGACATTCCTAAAACGGCCTTTGTTACTCGTTATGGTCAATACGAGTACACCGTCATGTCCTTCGGGTTAACCAATGCTCCAGCCACCTTCTCTCGGTTAATGAACTCGATCTTCATGGATTATTTGGATAAATTCATCATGGTTTACCTCGATGATATACTCATCTACTCCAAGAATGAGGAAGAACATGCCGAACATCTAAGGCTAGTATTGATGAAACTTCGAGAGCATCGCCTTTATGCCAAATTCTCTAAGTGTGAGTTTTGGTTGCGGAAGTGACCTATCTAGGCCATGTAATCTCTGGTAAGGGCATTCTTTGTCAATCCGAAGCGAGTTCAAGCCATCCTTGATGGACTCCACGAATCGGTCAAGCAAGTTTGGAGTTTCCTCGGTTTAGCGAGCTATTGCCGCCCGCTTAATCGAGAATTTCTCCAAGGTTGCTAAGCCTCTAACCGAACTCCTCAAGAAAGATAAAAAGTTCGAGTGGACCCCACGGTCTGAGTTCAGCTTTCGAGAATTGAAAAGGCGCGCGACATCTGCGCCGTGCTTGTACCACCAGATTTTTCTAAGGACTTTATTATCTATTGCGACGCCTCGCGACAAGGACTAGGTTGCATACTCATGCAAGATCGTCATGTGATTGCCCTCGCTTCCCGACGATTGCGTCCACATGAGGATAACTATCCTACACACGATCTAGAGCTTGCAGCGATGGTCCATGCACTCAAAACATGGCGACATTACCTTCTTGGTAATCGCTATGCGAAATTTACACCTGATCACCAAAGTCTGAAATACATCTTCACCCAACGGATTTGAATCTCGGGCAAAGACGTTGGGTCGAGTTGATTACAGATTACGACTTAGGAATATCTTACACCCGGGCAAAGCCAATGTCATGGCTGATGCACTAAGTCATAAATCTTATTGTAACAATCGATGCTACAACAAAGTCAACCATTTCTCCACGAGGAATTTAGTAAGCTTAACCTTCACATTGTTCCTCGAGGATTCCTTTCCACCACAGTGGCGAAACCTACCCTTACGGATCAGATCATCAAGGCACGGAAAGGTAGATCCGGAATCTCCCGTATCAAGAGAAACATCAAGAAAGGAGTACATGATTGTTTCTCCATTGATGAACAAGGTGTCGTGTTCTTTGGAGACCGCCTAGTGGTTCCCAAAGATGCAACTTTGAGGCGATTGATCCTTAAGGAAGCTCATGAATCTCCTCTCACCATTCATCCCGATAGTACTAAAATGTATCAAGACCTCGCCAGAGGTTTTGGTGGACTAGGATGAAGAGAGAAATCGCTCAATTCATTGCTAATTGCGGCGTCGTAAATCGAGTTAAGCAGAGCATCAACGTCCTGCTGGCACCCTTCAACCTTTGGCTATTCACGAATGGAAATGGGATAAAATCGGTATGGATTTCATTACCGGGTTTCCCAGGACCAAGAAAGGGAATAATGCCATCTTAAATGGTTGTCGATCGTCTTTCCAAAGTAGCCCACTTCCTACCCGTTCGTGAGAGTATAACCGCTTCTTGACTAGCTGATTTGTACATCTCTCGAATAGTGTCTCTTCATGGTGTTCCATTGGAGATTAACTCAGACCGTGGAAGTCTCTTCACCTCTCGATTCTTGGAAAGTTTCCAAAATGCTATGGGAACTCGTCTCTCCTTTAGCACCGCCTTCCATCCTCAATCAAGTGGTCAAGTAGAACGAGTCAATCAAATCCTGGAGGATATGCTCCGAGCTTCTGCCATCTCTTTCGGCATGAATTGGGAGAAATGCCTCCCATTCGCCGAGTTCGTTTATAACAATAATTACCAAGCTAGCTTGGGAAAAGCTCCTTTCGAAGTTCTCTATGGACGGAAATGTCGAACGCCTCTTAACTGGTCGGAAACCGGGGAAAGACAGCTCTTTGGCCCGGATATGATCCAGGAAGCAGAAGAGCAAGTTCGCGTTATTCGTGAGAAATTGAAAACAGCCCAATCTCGTCAAAAGAGCCAATAGACCGCAAGCATAAGCCTATGGCTTATGAAGTTGGCGAGAAGGCTTACCTTCGGGTTACACCTTTAAAAGGAACCCATCGATTCGGTATCAAAGGCAAGTTGGCTCCTCGTTACATTGGACCCTTTCGCATTCTTGCCAAACGAGGAGAAGTTGCCTACCAATTGGAACTACCTCTGCCTCTTTCCAGAGTCCATGGTGTCTTCCACGTTTCTCAACTTAGGCGTTGCTTCTCGGATCCTATCCGTGGAGTGGACCACGAAACGCTTGATCTCCAAGATAATCTCACCTATCGAGAATATCCCATTCGTATCCTTGATCAAGCCGAGCGTACCATTCGACGCCAGAATATCAAGTTTCTCAAGGTTCAATGGTCAAACCACTCCGAGCAAGAAACTACCTGGGAAAGGGAGGATCGTCTTCGACTTGAGTATCCCACCTTCTTTCCGACGGATCCAAAATCTCGGGACGAGATTCTTTTGAGTGGGGGTGAGTTGTCACATCCTAGTTAGTCCATGCATTAGAGTGTTGCATCATGTTTACCTTTCATCAGAAATTTGAAATGGGGAAGACAGAACCCCCAGAACCCCTCTGAATCCAACTAGGGTTTACTAAAAATATTTTCAATGAACCTGAAATGCCCTCTAAAAATGTTCAACACCTTTGCCATGGTCCTAAACCACTGCCAGAAGTGATGCACAAATTTCTAGGTCACTCTAAGGTCATTGGATTAAATCTTTAGCTATTTGAATTTGGGCATTTAAATTATATAAAATATTTCAAATGCTCAAATAACCCCAAACTAAAATGTTCCATCTTTGGATATATTCCAACTAGGGACCATGTGCGATTTGGTGATTTTTGGAGTTGCCTAGGTATTTTTAGAAATGCAACAAACCTACGAAATAATTAAAAAGCAGAAACAAAGGAAACCTCTTACAGGCTGAACCCAAGCCCGGCCCACTGGCGGCCCAACCTTTGTCTTGGCCCATGCCACCAGCTTGTTCTTCTTCGCCACGCAGTACGTAGTCGACGCCGGAGAGCGCAAGCTTCGCCACGGCGCCAAGCTGCCGCTTCCAGCGCTGGGCGTTGGCAGGCTCCACGTCGCCACCTCGACCCGTGGACACCTCATTCTCCCCCTGCCTCTCTCCTCGCTCTCCCGCACCATGGCCGGCCTTTTGCCGCGCACTCGGCGTAGTCGCGTCCACCGTCGTCCCCATACCGAGCCACCGTGTCCAACCACTCCGCCGTCGTCGACTGCGTCAAGCAGCCCGAGCCCCGAGAGCTCGCGAGCCCTGCTTCGTTTTCCTCGAGCTCGTCTTCACCGAGCACCACCGGAGATCCCCATTGCCGTCGCCACTGCATCACCTCGTCCCCGACCTCGCCGACTGCTTCGCCGCACTCGCCGTGAGCCCAGCTACCTTCCCATCCCTCTCGTTCTCGCTCTTGAGCCCTGCACCGACTGCACCGAGCTCGGTCGCACCCGCCGCCACCACCGCACGTCCCCGTCGTGGCCACAGCCACGTTGGCTCGACTCCGAGCACACCATCGCACTCACCGCACTCCCAGGAGCCCAACGCACCTCACCCCGTGCCTTGTCGTGCCCCGTAGCCACGGGTTCGTCCTCACCCGACTCTGGCGACCACCAAGCTCGTCGCCGGCGACGTTTCCGGCCACCCCGAGCTCAACCACCACCACCAAACGTCGCGGTTTGTCTCCGGCTACCCGTAGATGGTCTCCGCCGTCCATTTGGTCGCCGGAATGCGCAAACGCACTCTCGCCGCCGCGTCTGGCTTCGCCGGCGGCTAAACATTGGCGGGTTTGACCCCGCTGACGTAGTTGACTAGGTGGGGCCCCTCTGCTAATTAACCTAGTTTAGGTTTAATTAAAATTAGTTAGCCTAATTAGCTCTTGACATGCGGGACCCTTGGTCGGAGTTGACTGGGCGCCCCGTTGACCCACAGCGTCACTCTGGCCTTGCTTGACGCAATAATTAATTTCTGGTTTTATTTGTATTTAGGAAATTCCAGAAATTGTTGCAAACTTCAAAAAATCATAGAAATTAATCTGTAACTCCAAATGCAAAGTTTTATATATGAGTTTTGATCAGAAACATTCAATCTATCCATGGGTAATGGTTTCATGCATGACAGAACAAGTTAACCTTGTTGTTTAAGCAGATTAAGATAATGCACCATTATGGCTATGTTAAATGGGCTAACATTTGAATCTTTGATTCAAATGAGTTCATTCTTTTCTGTTCTAGCTTGCACTAGGCCAACACACATTCATATTGCCATGTCATAGCATGCATCATATTGTTGCATATTGTCATGTGTTGTTTATGTTCGGTGTGTCTTTCGTGATAGGCTCGACCTCAGGATAACCCGAATATCCGAAGGGCGATATCCTACTACCACTACATCAGGCAAGCAATCCATTGATCATTCCGATACAAAACCATGTTCTCGCTTCTGCTCTTGTTTACTGCATTAAGACAACGCGTTTCAAATGGTTGTGTGCTGCGGAGTTGAACCCACTTCCTTTGCATGACCTGTCATTGCCACAGTAACTAGATGAAACCCACTAGTATGTGTAGGAGTTGATTGAGCCATGTCTGTGTTTCCTACCGTGCTATGCTTGCTATGCTTAGAGTTGTGTCAGGTCTGGCTCATCGTGATGATGAACTAGAGTGAAAGGTTGTGTTGGTTACGAGAGTGAAGTGTTGAACACGATTTGGTAAAGGTATCGATGAGAGGCCATGTAGGAGTACATGGTGGGTTTGTTTCATTGAAGCCGTCTCTAAGAACTGAGATATGTGTGTGTGATTTAAGACTTAGCTACTACCACGCATTGGGCCCGAAACCAATGGACCCTCTCGACTTATTAACCACTCTTGTCCTCAGTCCGGGAGTTGCAAGTAGTTTACGTGTTTGTAGCATGCTGGGGGCCTACGCATCGCTGACCTTAGGGGTGGGCTGTGTTGCGGTAGGCACGTGGCCCGATGTACCGATTCGCCCGTTTGGTGTCTCGGGAACCCTGCACACATCGTTCGGGGCCGTTAGTGGAAACCTCGGCCGGACTCCCTGCGGATGGAACCCGAATAGGCGATAAACCTGGACTAGGGACTCGTGTGTTTAGTCAGGTCGTGGCCGACACCCACGCTGGGCTTCCGCTCGAAGGTTGCCGAGTACATGTCGTGTAGCAGCGATAAGTGGTGAGAGCGTGTGTGAAGAAGTACACCCTGCAGGTATAAAACTATTCAAATAGCAGCGTCCATGATAAAGGACTACTTGGTCACCTATACAGTTCATAGACAAGTAAATGGATACTACTAAAAGCCTCAAGATAAGCGTGAGTACCGCGGATGGCCCTCTCGTGGGTTGACGAGGGAGGATCCACGGTGGAGTATTATGATGGTGATTAGTGGACTCGTGTGCGACAAATGCTTTTCAAGTGGTGTCATGTAGGATAGCTTAGCCAAGAGTCAAAGCTGGCTTGCTGCAATAACTCCACTACCTTCTTGAGAATGTGCATGTATAATAGGATTACATTTGTAAGACTTCTTTGAGTACCTCCGTACTCATGTTTGTAATTAATGTTTTGACGACAACACCGCCCCTCCGATGGGTTTTATGTAGACCTTGACATCGACGAGTGACTAGCCACCCAGGTGGTGATCCAAGGCTTGTGAAGGGCCACTGTAGATAGAAGGGCTTCGTCAAGCTTTCTTTCTTTTAGTGTTTGTACTCAGACTAGTTTGCTTCCGCATGTGCTTGTATGTTTGTATGACTTGAGTGTTGGGTCATGTGACCCCTATCTGTATGGATATGTTATGTATGGCTCCTCGGAGCCTCTTAAATAAAGTATTTGAGTTGTAGAGTTTTGTTGTGATGCCATGTTGTATGTACTCATATCGGGCATATTGTGTGTATGATTGAAATGCTTGGTATGAGTGGGATCCGACAATCTAGTTGTTTATCCTTGGCAGCCTCTCATATGGGGAAATGTAGTCTAGTGCTTCTGGCGATAGTAGTCCGCTTCTGACGGTTCACCGGAGTCCTGCTAGCCCAAAGACTACCGCTTTGGACACTTGGTAGCGGCATGTGTTTCACTTCGTTCCTATGTCCATCCCTTCGGGAAATGTCACGCGGTGATATCCGAGTCCTGCCTAGCACCTTTCTGACCGGGTTACGGAGTCCTGTTAGCCGGTGCTACAGCCCGGATTCATATGTTGATGACCGACATGCTCGATGTGATTCATGTATGCATGTCCCCATGGGTTAAGCGCCGCTTTGGGTTCACGACTAGCCATGTCGGCCGGGTTCTCGATCATGTGGATGCTAGCGACACTATCATATACGCGTGCCAAAAGGCGCAAACGGTCCCGGGCCATGGTAAGGCGACACCCGTGGGAATACCGTGCGTGAGGCCGCAAAGTGATATGAGGTGTTACCGGATAGGTCAATGTGACTTGGAATCGAGGTCCTGACAATCCTATTCGGCCCCGTCCGTTTGGAGTAAAAGAAACGAATGAGGCGGCCCAGCGCGCGACGGCCCAGACCCATCTGACCTGTTTTGTGTCCGGGCCGACCCATTTCAAGCGCAAACATGTGTCGGGTTTGGGTCGCGGCGGACAACAAACGGACGCGTCGCTCGTCCGCGTCGGGGCCGTGTGGCAGGCGGCCACCTACCACCCACCGCCCAACATCAATGCGCACGCGCAGCCGGCCCCGCCTGTAATCCGCCCAGGCGAACGGTTGCGGTCCTTCTTAAATGGGGAAGCCGTGGACCGGTCGTTGTCCACACTCCCCCACTCCACCCTACGGCCTCCTCGAAACCCGACAACCCCAAACCCCCAAACCCTAGCCTCGAACTCGCCGGCCGGCCGCCTCGCAGCCATGGGGCTATGGAACTATGGCCACAATGGGAAGGACGACCGCGAGGCTGGCTCCTCGCCGGGGCGCCACCGCGACTCCGTGAAGAAGGAGGAGCCCGCATCACCACCGCGTCGGGCCCCCGCGCCGCCCACGTTCTTCATCACCCTCGCGGCCGCCGGCGAGCGCGACCGACACTACATCGAGGCGGCCGTATGCCGCCGCTATTGGGAGACGAGGACGCCGCTCCCCTGGAGCGACGTCCACCTCCCCAACAACTGGTACTTGTCCGCCGACCGCGTGCCAATCCTGCCGGTCCCGTTGAGCGGCCGTGCGCGCCGCCAGGAGATCGAGCGCCGCCACCGCCTCCTCCTGGACGACCTGTACTATGACGATAGGTACGCCCCGAACACGCCCCTGTGGGACATGTGGTTCCAGGACGAGCACGACACGCGGCGGGAGTCCTTCTTCGCCGGCACGTCGACGGGGCCGCGGCGGCCACATCCAAAGCGCCGAGCGGCTGCTCCCCAGGTGCGCGGCCTCACGCCCACGCCGTCACCTTCGCCATCTCCGTCGCCACCACCACCTCCTCGCATGACAGCGGAGGAGGAGGCCCGTCTCATGGCGCGTGTCATGGAGGACTCCATGCGCACGCATGATAAGCGCCAATGGGAGGGCCTCGAGGAGATGAGGCCTACTCGCTGACGGCGGCGTCGCCATTCCCGGTGGAGATGGTGGCGAAGGAGGATGTGATGGAGGGCCCGATGGCCGCGTTCCACGGGTTTGGTGGGCGGCCTTTGGGCTGGTCATGCGACTCGGTGATGGCGGGCCGTGAAGCGTGTTGGTGCCCCATGCCGCCCGCGGTCACCGGGCGGGGCGCCTCGCCCGCGGGAGGTGGTGGTGCGAGCACACCGCCACCTTCCGGCCGCCCACTGCATGCACCACGGGCCACCGGCCCACCTCTGGACGCCGCCGGACTACGTCGACCTCGTCAGCGACGACGACGACACCGGCGGCCACTGAAAACCACCATGGCCAAGGCCACGATATCGAGGAGCGCGCGGGCGGCTTTTTTATTTTGTTTTTATGTTAATTATGGCCGTTTAAGTGAACTGTAAAACTGGGCCGTTTTGTGGCAGTGATCCCTAACTTATGTTTTAAGTTTTTTAACTGCGTTTATTACTTTTTTAGTCATTTTATTTAAGTTTTCCTGTTTTTTTAATCACGTCCAACGCGGACATGATTTGGGGTCTTGACCGTGCGTTAGGCGCCACGATAATGGACGACGCATATATGCGAACTCATTCTTGCTCTAAAGGACAAAATCCGTAAAAGCAGACGTTCGTTTGGGGTCGTGCGGTGGAGTTGGCCTTGTACTAGTTTTCAACAAAAGAATCAGTAAGATATTATTGATAAGGTATGGCTAACTGGGTGCATGGGGATGAATGATATGATCATGGTTACATAGAAATGAGCAATTTCTTTTGCTAGTATAGGAAGAGCAGAGGCTTGTCTCGTTCGTAGGTAGTATGGACCATGCAGCCTTTTTCCTTTTGTTTTGTTTTGTGGGTTGCTGCACTGCATGGTCCGTGAAGTAAACTTGTTGGAGGCACCTGAGCCAAGCACGGTGCATCCATGGGGAGCCAGAAATTGGAAGGGAAATATCCATAGATGGAGACGTTGTTGCCATCGAGAACCATGAGGCAACTGGGGGGACGTAGCCGTCGTCCGAGTCACACTTAATACTTTGAGCAGCAGATTAACGCGGCTAGACGAGAAATTCCCAGAGAAATCAACAAGGTATCTCTAGGCAGAGAAGGCATGCAAGTGATGAGAGATTTTCGAAAAGGCGAAGAAAAAGAATGCACCACCATGCGTGCGGGTAGAGAAGGAGAGATTGGATTTGTTTGGTCGTGGTTGGTGATGGCGGCGCGGCAGCGAGTGGTGGTGCTGGACTGGCCCACCCTAGAGAAAAGGAGGAGCGATCTGGATCGTCCGTCCGCCCATCACGCACCTTCATCCATCGGTATAAGAATTGCTGCCACCCACGGCCCATCCGCGCATCCCACACACCCCACCCCACCCCCATTCCGCCGCCTCTCCTCTCTTCTCACTCCCTCTCGCCGCAGAGAAGATGGCGTCCGACGGCAGCGGCGTTGTCACGGTGTACGGCAGCGGCAACAACGGCGCCGGTACGCAGCTGGAGCCCAAGTCGTCCCCGTTCTCTGTCAAGGTGGGCCTGGCCCAGATGCTCCGCGGCGGCGTCATCATGGACGTCGTCAACGCCGAGCAGGCGCGCATCGCCGAGGAGGCCGGCGCCTGCGCCGTCATGGCGCTCGAGCGCGTCCCCGCCGACATCCGCGCCCAGGGCGGCGTCGCCCGCATGTCCGATCCGGGCCTCATCCGCGAAATCAAGCGCGCCGTCACCATCCCGGTCATGGCCAAGGCCCGCATCGGGCACTTCGTCGAGGCCCAGATCCTCGAGTCCATCGGCGTCGACTACGTGGACGAGAGCGAGGTCCTCACGCTCGCCGACGACGCCCACCACATCAACAAGCACAACTTCCGCGTCCCCTTCGTCTGCGGCTGCCGCAACCTGGGCGAGGCCCTCCGCCGCATCCGCGAGGGCGCCGCCATGATCCGCACCAAGGGCGAGGCCGGCACCGGCAATGTCATCGAGGCCGTCCGCCACGTCCGCTCCGTCATGGGCGACGTGCGTGCCCTCCGCAGCATGGACGACGACGAGGTATTCACCTATGCCAAGAGCATCGCCGCACCGTACGACCTCGTCATGCAGACCAAGCAGCTCGGCCGCTTGCCCGTCGTCCAGTTCGCCGCCGGCGGGGTCGCCACGCCGGCCGATGCGGCCCTCATGATGCAGCTCGGCTGCGACGGTGTCTTCGTCGGCTCCGGTGTCTTCAAGAGCGGCGACCCCGCGCGCCGCGCGCGCGCCATCGTGCAGGCCGTCACCCACTACAGCGACCCTAATGTGCTCGCCGAGGTGAGCTGCGACCTGGGTGAGGCCATGGTGGGCATCAACCTCTCCGATCCCAAGGTCGAGCGCTTTGCGGCGCGCTCCGAGTGATCTTTGTTGGCCACCGTCAATACCAGCTCCCAAAATAATACTCCATGGATCAATGATAAGGACAAAAAAGTACTTAGAAACGATTCCTAGTTATTATCATGTGATTTCTTCATGATGATCATTCTAGCTCCGATAACAATTCAAGCGGTAGCAAGCATGCACCTCCAGTCAGTCAGTCGGTCAGTCGCTCGCTTTATATATGTACACACATGTTGTCGTCTTCGATTTCATTTCTGTTGTTGTTAACACAAAGTTAAGTATCCATCCATCCTTTTCCTCCGTGTTATAGGCATGTACTCTTGCTACTATGCATTTTGCTGTTTCAGATTCGTTGTTGTTTCTCTGATCGATGTTGCTACAGTTGTTGCCAATTGCTACCGACAACTCAACTGATGCAGTCTGGTATTGTACTTGATTAGCACTCACTGTTTGGCTAAAGTAGAAATTAGGCAGCCCATCGTTGCAGATGCCCCACACACGCTAAAAGCCAGAAGGCAGCGAAGCCTTTTGCAATACAAGGTGCTTAGAGAGATGCTTAGTAAAATAAATCAAATTTTTTTTTAGACATCGGTACTTATTTCTGTAAGAGAGATATCTAGTTAAGCTTATTTCTATAGGAGAGATATCTAGTTAAGCGTATGTCTTCTACTATAAATAAGCACCGGTGCTTAGAGAAAAACGGATTTATTTCTCTAAACATCTCCCGTAAGCATGACGCTCGGGTGTCTGGATAAAACGTCGGAGGAACAGATGTACTCCCTTCATTCGGAGAAGCTTGTCCTTCAAATAAATGTATCAAGTATTAAGTTAGTGCTAGATGCATCCGTTTGATGAACAAGCTTGGGACAATTTTAGACGGAGGAGGCACAGAACATATCTTAATCGCGCGCCTGCACATGCAGGCTAGGGGTTAGGACATTTATAAGACCATATGTAATGCATGATGCTTAGAGAGAGGTACTTCGTCGTGTAAAAGAAAAATCAACTTTTTAAGCACACGTGTTTGCTTATGTAGTAGAGATGATTAAGTAGCATCGATGCTATACAAATAAGCACATGTGCTTAAAAGAAAATCGGTCTATATTTATAAGCATCTTACATTGTATGAAGCCTAAGATGGTCTTTTCTCATTCATTTCATGTCACTAGGAGTAGACAAATATATATTATACAAATAGTGTATCAACATATATAGATTTAAAGAAAATACAACAACAATACAACAATACAGCCCATGCATTACCTCTTGGTGCTAATACCATATCCATATGAGGCAAAAAAGACCATATCCAACAACCTAATAGCCATATAATCATGGACTTCCTGTAGGAGATATGCCCTAGAGGCAATAATAACTATTGTTATTTATCTTCAAGATTGTAATTGATGTTTATGTTCTATGCTAAAACTGCAATGGTCCTTGAGCCTGTATATCCATAAAGGGTCAGAGGAAAACCCATGTGCATGTGTGGAATAATAAACGGTAAAATACATTCCTAGTCGTGCCTCTAAGACTAGCTCAAGTGTTGCATGATGATCACATTTTTCTGATCATGGGTATGACTATGCCGACAATTTTGAGGACACAATGTTATAAGAACACTTGTGTTGAATTGACCCATATTGATGTTATGCTATGAGATACATTCATCACAAGTTAATGGTTTTATAACACAAAGAAAATTACCGTTTGCATAATTCCTTAGACCATGAGAGTATCGAGTTCCTTCATACTTGCTTCATGAACTTTGGGGTTTGTTAAATGTCATCCATAATAGGATGGCTATTATGGTGGCTTTCGGGTTCATGAAAAAGTATGACAAGGGACTAGATACCTCAAGATTGGAATTTGCTCCTCCAACAGTGGAGATATATTCTTTGGGCCCTCTTGGTGTTACGGTATCCATCATCTGGCCAGACACAACGTGATTTGATCACGGGGATGTCGAAACGCGAGTACAAGAAAAGAGACAAAACTGGCAACAAGGAAATTGGCATAGCGAACAAGTTTGTTGATTCACAGGGATGTTATTAAACTCACCTAGAGTATTTGTAACATATCGTGACGCAATAGGAACAACATTCGGTAATTACTGGTTCGCTCGAATATTCATTTGTGTGGGTATAGGGATCAATCTGGATGTCCACGGTTCTGCTATTGATCATTGATCAGAAAAATTCCGATCATGTCTATACTTCACCGAACCTACAGGGTCATCTATCTCCTAAGTAATAGACAGGGAGTCCGGGAGATTGTTTCCAGAAAAGTTTCGGAGACGACATACAAGTTTTAGAGAGAAAAAACAGAAATGTTCCGGAGACAAACTACATATCGGAAATGTTTGGGAACGCATCAAGAATTATTTTAGTGGGTGCCAGAAAAGTTACGGACCTTCCAAAGTTTTTCCGGATTTTTCAGACACTGGAAATATTTCATAAAAAAGTTTTCATGAATAGTGGAGTGAATAGCGGTAACACTATTAGGGTACAACCACTATTTGCTGGCTTTTTGGAAAGCCACCTTTTAGGGCTTTGTCCCAAAAGTCAAGGGGTGACATGGGGTGGTAGGACCCCCTTTGTGTCTGGGGGGCACTAAAGGTGGCTGGCCAAGGGAGGAGCTCCTGTTGGGGAACGTAACATGCAATTTCAAAAATATCCTATGATCACGCAAGATCTATCTAGGAGATGCATAGCAACGAGACGGGAAGAGTGTGTCCACGTACCCTCGTAGACCGAAAGCGGAAGCGTTAGGTTAACCCGGTTGATGTAGTCGAACGTCTTCACGATCCAACCGATCCAAGTACCGAACGTACGGCACCTTCGTGTTCAGCACACGTTCAGCTCGATGACGTCCCTCGAACTCTTGATCCAGTAGAAGGTCGAGGGAGAGTTCCGTCAGCACGACGGCGTGGCGACGGTGATGGTGATGTGATCCGCGCAGGGCTTCGCCTAAGCACTACGACGCTATGACCGGAGGAGTAAACTGTGGAGGGGACACCGCACACGGCTAAGAGAATAATTGTTGTGCCTTTGGGGTGCCCCCGCCCCCGTATATAAAGGAGGGAAGGAGGAGGCCGGCGACCAGGAGGGGCGCGCCAAGGGGGTGGGAGTCCTACTAGGACTCCACTCCCAGTAGGACTCCCCCCTCCTTCCAACGGAGAGGGGGAAAGGGGAAAGGGGCAGCGCCCCCTCCCCTTGTCCAATTCGGGTTGGGCAGGGAGAGGCGCGCGCCTCCTCTTGTGGCCTTCCTCCCTCTCTCCACTATGGCCGATAAGGCCCATTAACTTTCCCGGGGGGTTCCGATAGCCTCCAGGTACTCTGATAAATCCCCGAACCTCTTCGAAACCATTCCGGTGTCCGTATATAACCTTCTAATATTTGAATCTTTCCCTCTCGACTATTTTGAGACTCCTCATCATGTCCATGATCTCATCTGAGACTCCGAACAAACTTCGGTCACCAAAACACATAACTCATAATACAAATCATCATTGAACGTTAAGCGTGCGGACCCTACGGGTTCGAGAACTATGTAGACATGACCGAGATACATCACCGGTCAATAACCAATAGCGGAACCTGGATGCTCATATTGGTTCCTACATATTCTACGAAGATCTTTATCAGTCAAACCGCAGAACAACATACATCATTCCCTTTGTCATCAGTATGTTACTTGCCCGAGATTCGATCGTCAGTATCATCATACCTAGTTCAATCTCGTTACCGGCAAGTCTCTTTACTCGTTCTGTAATGCATCATCCCACAACTAACTCATTAGTCACATTGCTTGCAAGGCTTATAGTGATGTGCATTACCGAGAGGGCCCAGAGATACCTCTCCGATACTCGGAGTGACAAATCCTAATCTCGATCTATGCCAACCCAACAAACACCTTCGGAGACACCTGTAGAGCATCTTTGTAATCACCCAGTTACGTTGTGACGTTTGATAGCGCACAAGGTGTTCCTCCGATATTCGGGAGTTGCATAATCCCATAGTTAGAGGAATATGTATAAGTCATGAAGAAAGAAATAGCAATAAAACTAAACGATCATAATGCTAAGCTAACGGATGGGTCTTGTCCATCACATCATTCTCTAATGATGTGATCCCGTTCATCAAATGACAACACATGTCTATGGTCAGGAAACTTAACCATCTTTGATTAACGAGCTAGTCAAGTAGAGGCATACCAGGGACACTTTGTGTTGTCTATGTATTCACACATGTACTAAGTTTCCGGTTAATACAATTATAGCATGAATAATAAACATTTATCATGATATAAGGAAATATAAATAACAACTTTATTATTGCCTCTAGAGCATATTTACTTCAGTCTCCCACTTGCACTAGAGTCAATAATCTAGATTACATTGTAATGATTCTAACACCCATGGAGTCTTGGTGCTGATCCTGTTTTGCTCGTGGAAGAGGCTTAGTCAACGGGTCTGCAACATTCAGATCCGTATGTATCTTGCAAATCTCTATGTCTCCCTCCTTGACTTGATCGAGGATGGAATTGAAGCATCTCTTGATGTGTTTGGTTCTCTTGTGAAATCTGGATTCCTTTGCCAAGGCAATTGCTCCAGTATTGTCACAAAAGATTTTCATTGGACCTGATGCACTAGGTATTACACCTAGATTGGATATGAACTCCTTCATCCAGACTCCTTCATTTGCTGCTTCCGAATTAGCTATGTACTCCGCTTCACACGTAGATCCCGCCACGATGCTTTGCTTGGAACTGCACCAACTTACAGCTCCACCATTCAATATAAATACATATTCGGTTTGCGACTTAGAGTCATACGAATCAGTGTTAAAGCTTGCATCGACGTAACCATTTACGACAAGCTCTTTGTCACCTCCATAAACGAGAAACATATCCTTTGTCCTTTTCAGGTATTTCAGGATGTTCTTGACCGCTGTCCAGTGATCCTCCTAGATTACTTTGGTACCTCCCTGCTAAACTTATAGCAAGGCACACATCAGGTCTGGTACACAGCATCGCATACATGATAGAACCTATGGCTGAGGCATAGGGAATGAATTTCATTTTCTCTCTATCTTCTGCAGTGGTCGGGCATTGAGTCTGACTCAACTTCACACCTTGTAGCATAGGCAAGAACCCTTTTCTTTGACTGGTCCATTTTGAAATTCTTCTAAACTTTATCAAGGTATGTGCTTTGTGAAAGTCCAATTAAGCGTCTTGATCTATCTCTATAGATCTTGATGCCCAATATATAAGCAGCTTCACCGAGGTCTTTCATTGAAAAATTCTTATGCAAGTATCCTTTTATGCTATCCAGAAACTCTGTATTATTTCCAATCAACAATATGCCATCCCCATATAATGTTAGAAATGCTACAGAGCTCCCACTCACTTTCTTGTAAATACATGCTTCTCAAAAAGTTTATATAGAACCATATGCTTTGATCACACTACCAAAGCGTATATTCCAACTCCGAGAGGCTTGCACGAGTCCGTAAATGGATCGCTTGAGCTTGCTCACTTTTTTAGCACCTTTAGGATCGACAAAACCTTCTGGTTGCATCATATACAACTCTTATTTAAGATATCCATTAAGGAATGCAGTTTTGACATCCATTTGCCAAATTTCATAATCATAACATGCAGCAATTGCTAACATGATTCGGACAGACTTAAGCATCGCTACGGTGAGAAGATCTCATCATAGTCAACTCCTTGAACTTGTCAAAAACCTTTTGCAGTAAGTCGAGCTTTGTAGACAATAACATTACCGTCAGCGTCAGTCATTTTATTGAAGATCCATTTATTCTCTATGGCTTGCCTATCATCGGGCAAGTCAACCAAAGTCCATACTTTGTTCTCATACATGGATCCCATCTCAGATTCCATGGCCTCAAGCCATTTCACGGAATCTGGGCTCATCATCGCTTCCTCATAGTTCATAGGTTCGTCATGGTCTAGTAACATGACTTCCAGAACAGGATTACCATACCACTGCAGTGCGGACGAGACTGGTTGACCTACGAGGTTCGGTAGTAACTTGATCTGAAGTTTCATGATCATCATTATTAACTTCCTCACTAATTGGTGTAGGAATCACTGGAACCGATTTCTGTGATGAACTACTTTCCAATTCGGGAGAAGGTACAATTACCTCATCAAGTTCTACTTTCCTCCCACTCACTTCTTTCGAGAGAAACTCCTTCTCTAGAAAGGATCCATTCTTAGCAACAAATATCTTGCCTTTGGATCTGTGATAGAAGGTGTACCCAACAGTTTCCTTTGGGTATCCTATGAAGACACATTTCTCCGATTTGGTTCGAGCTTATCAGGTTGAAGATTTTTCACATAAGCATCGCAGCCCCAAACTTTAAGAAACGACAGCTTAGGTTTCTTGCTAAACCACGGTTCATATGGTGATGTCTCAACAGATTTAGATGGTGCCATATTTAACGTGAATGCAGCTGTCTCTAAAGCATAACCCCAAAACGATAGCGGTAAATCGGTAAGAGACATCATAGATCGCACCATATCTAATAAAGTACGGTTATGATGTTCGGACACACCATTACGCTGTGGTGTTCCAGGTGGCGTGAGTTGCGAAACTATTCCACGTTGTTTCAAATGAAGGCCAAACTCATAACTCAAATATTCACCTCCACGACCAGATCGTAGAAACTTTATTTTCTTGTTACGATGGTTTTCCACTTCAGTCTAAAATTCTTTGAAATTTTCAAATGTTTTAGACTTATGTTTCATTAAGTAGATATACCCATATCTTCTCAAATCATCTGTGAAGGTCAGAAAATAACAATACCCGCCGCGAGCCTCAGCACCCATTGGACCGCATACATCAGTATGTATTATTTCCAATAAGTCAGTTGCTCGCTCCATTGTTCCGGTGAACGGAGTCTTAATCATCTTTCCCATGAGGCATGGTTCACAAGCATCAAGTGATTCTAAAAGCCCATATGCATGGAGTTTCTTCATGTGCTTTTACACCAATATGACCTAAACGGCAGTGCCACAAATAAGTTGCACTACCATTATTAACTTTGCATCTTTTGGCTTCAATATTATGAATATGTGTATCACTACAGATTCAACAAAAATAGACCACTCATCAAGGGTGCGTGACCATAAAAGATATTACTCATATAAATAGAACAACCATTATTCTCTGATTTAAATGAATAACCGTCTCGCATCAAACAAGATCCAGATATAATGTTCATGCTCAACGCTGGCACCAAATAACAATTATTCAGGTCTAAAACTAATCCCGACGGTAGATGTAGAGGTAGCGTGCCGATGGCGATCACATCAACCTTGGAACCATTTCTGACGCGCATCGTCACCTCGTCCTTAGCCAATCTTCGTTTAATCCGCAACCCCTGTTTCGAGTTGCAAATATGAGCAACAGAACCAGCATTAAATACCCAGGCGCTACTACGAGCATTAGTAAGGTACACATCAATAACATGTATATCAAATATACCTTTCACTTCGCCATCCTTCCTATCCACCAAATACTTGGGGCAGTTCCGCTTCCAGTGATTAGTCTCTTTGCAGTAGAAGCACTCAGTTTCAGGCTTAGGTCCAAACTTGGGCTTCTTCCCTTGAGCAGCAACTTGCTTGCTGTTCTTCTAGAAGTTCCCCTTCTTCCCTGTGATAGCCTGGATTATTAGGGATGATAGACTACTTATATCAATAAGGAATTCCTTCTTTTGCGGAAGCCCATACGGACAGAACTCCAAAGTTAAGCGTGCTCAGCTTGGAGTAATTTCAGGATGGTGACCGACCGGGAAGTTGCTCCCGGGTGCGCATGAGTGAGGACAAAGTGCGTAGAAAAGGCTAGTATTGATCTGTGGGGCTAGTCTAGATCCCGCCAGGAGTAACAACCATCGGCGGGTGTGTCCGGGGCGTTACAAGTTGGTATCAGAGCCGACCCTCGCGGTTACATAGATGTTTGCGGATAGGTGTGTGGTCATGTTGTGCATGACGTTTGTGACCCATCGTGGCACACGACATGACACATGTACCGGACTGGAAGCACACACGTATGTGCCAAGAGGGAACGTTCCTGTGGCCCGACGAGGACGTCAGTTCCTTTGAGTGGGGGTATATGTGATAGCCTGGCTTATTAGGGATGATAGACTACTCATATCAATAAGGAATTCCTTCTTTTCCGGAAGCCCATACGGACAGAACTCCAAAGTTAAGCATGCTCAGCTTGGAGTAATTTCCTTTGAGTGGGGGTGATCGACCGGGAAGTTGCTCCCGGGTGCGCACGAGTGAGGACAAACTGCGTAGAAAAGACTAGTATTGATCTATGGGCCCAGTGTAGATCCCGCCAGGAGTAACGACCACCGGCGGGTGTGTCCGGGGCCTTACATTCCGTTTTCCCTTTTTCTTGAAACTAGTGGTCTTGTTAACCATGAACACTTGATGCTCCTTTTTGATTTCTACCTCTGCAGCCTTTAGCATCGCGAAGAGCTTGGGAATTTCCTTTTCCATCCCTTGCATATTATAGTTCATCACGAAGCCTTTATAGCTTGGTGGCAGTGATTGAAGAAATCTGTCGATGACACTATCATCAGGAAGATTAACTCCCAGCTGAGTCAAGTGGTTATGGTACCCAGACATTCTGAGTATGTGTTCACTGACAGAACTATTCTCCTCCATCTTGCAGCTATAGAACTTGTTGGAGACTTCATATCTCTCAACTCGGGCATTTGCTTGAAATATTAACTTCAACTCTTGGAACGTCTCATATGCTCCATGACGTTCAAAACATCTTTGAAGTCCCGATTCTAAGCCGTAAAGCATGGCACACTGAACTATCGAGTAGTCATCAGCTTTGCTCTGCCAGACATTCATAACATCCGGAGTTGCTCCTGCAGCGAGTCTTGCACCTAGCGGTGCTTGATACGTCCATTTTGCATCATGTTTTCTTACTGTTATTTATAACGTTTTTATCCATAATAATGCTTTTTGGAGTAATTCTAATGCCTTTTCTCTCATAATTTGCAAGGTACACACCAAGAGGGAGAATTCCGGCAGCTGGAAATCTGGACATAGAAAAGCTACGTCAGGCCACCTATTCTGCACAACTCCAAATAAGCTGAAACTTCACAAAGATTTTTTATGGAATATTTAACAAATACTGGAGCCAATAACCACCAGAGGGGGGCCACCAGGTGGGCACAACCCACCTGGGCGCGCCAGGCCCCCAGGCGCGCTGATACGTCTCCAACGTATCTATAATTTTTTATTGTTCCATGCTATTATATATTCTGTTTTGGATGTTTAATGGGCTTATTTATACACTTTTATATTATTTTGGAGAGTAACCTATTAACCGGAGGCCCAGCCCAAATTGCTGTTTTTTGCCTATTTCAGTGTTTCGCAGAAAAAGAATATCAAACGGAGTCCAAACGGAATGAAACCTTCGAGAACGTGATTTTTGGAACAAACGTGATCCGGAGGACTTGGAGTGGACGTCAAGCAACAGACGAGGAGGCCATGAGGTAGGGGGGCGCACCCACCCCCACCAGGCACGCCCTCCACCCTCGTGGGCCCCTCATGGCTCCACTGACCTACTTCTTCCTCCTATATATACCTACGTACCCCCAAACCATCAAAAGCAACCACAAAAACCTAATTCCACCACCACAACCTTCTGTACCCGTGAGATCCCATCTTGGGGCCTTTTCCGGCGTCCTGCCGGAGGGGGCATTGATCATGGAGGGCTTCTACATCAACACCATAGCCTCTCCGATGATGTGTGAGTAGTTTAGCTCAGACCTTCGGGTCCATAGTTATTAGCTAGATGGCTTCTTCTCTCTCTTTGGATCTCAATACAAAGTTCTCCTCGATTCTCTTGGAGATCTACTCGATGTAATCTTCTTTTTGCGGTGTGTTTGTCGAGATCCGATGAATTGTGGGTTTATGATCAAGATTATCTATGAACAATATTTGAATCTTCTCTGAATTCTTTTATGTATGATTGGTTATCTTTGCAAGTCTCTTCGAATTATCAGTTTGGTTTGGCCTACTAGATTGATCTTTCTTGCAATGGGAGAAGTGCTTAGCTTTGGGTTCAATCTTGCGGTGTCCTTTCCCAAAGGATGTTAGGGCAGCAAGGCATGTATTGTATTGTTGCCATCGAGGATAAAAAGATGGGGTTTATATCATATTGCATGAGTTTATCCCTCTACATCATGTCATCTTGCTTAAAGCGTTGCTCTGTTCTTATGAACTTAATACTCTAGATGCATGCTGGATAGCGGTCGATGTGTGGAGTAATAGTAGTAGATGCAGAATCGTTTCGGTTTACTTTTCACGTACGACATGCCTAAATACAAGATCATACCTAGATATTCTCATAACTATGCTCAATTCTATCAATTGCTCGACAGTAATTTGTTCACCCACCGTAATACTTATGCTCTTGAGAGAAGCCACTAGTGAAACCTATGGCCCCCGGGTCTATTTTCCATCATATTAATCTCTCGTTATTTCCATTACTGTTTACTTGCTTTCTTTACTTTTACTCCTTATCATAAAAATACCAAAAATATTATCTTATCATCTCTATCAGATCTCACTCTCGTCAGTGACCGTGAAGGGATTGACAACCCCTTTATCGTGTTGGTTGCGAGGTTATTATTTGTTTGTGTAGGTGCAAGGGACTTGAGCGTGACCTCCTACTAGATTGATACCTTGGTTCTCAAAAACTGAGGGAAATACTTACGCTACTTTACTGCATCACCCTTTCCTCTTCAAGGGAAAACCAACGCAAAGTGCTCAAGAGGTAGCAAGAAGGACTTCGGTGCCGCTGTTGGGAGATCTACGCACAAGTCAAGACATACCAAGTACCCATCACTAACTCTTATCCCTCGCATTACATTATTTGCCATTTGCCTTTCGTTTTCCTCTCCCCCACTTCACCCTTGCCGTTTTATTCGCCCTTTCTTTCCGCTTGCCTCTTTTTCGCCTACTTTGTTGTTATGCCTAGTCCTTTATCTACTCCTTTGTCTCCCGAGAATGAAGTTCTTAATTTTAAACAAAGGGAGGGAGAAAATCTAAAAGATGCTTGGTATAGAATTTGCAACGCTCAAAATAAATCTGCTAGAAAGCAATCTACTACCATTCTTCTTCGCAATTTTTATGTAGGCGTCACCCCTTGGCATAGGTATATTCTTGATACCATTACCGGAGGAAACTTCTTGGGTAGCCATACTTTTGATTCTTATAATGCTATGATAGATTTGTTTGGCTCACCACCTCTTTTGGTTAATGGAACTATTTTAATTTTGGAACATGTGATGCAACGGCTTGAAATTATTGAAAATAAAGTTGCCACCATAGAGTTGATTGAAGATTTGGATAAAAAGATCCATAAACAAATTACCCAATATGGGTCTAAGGTAGGAGTTGCTCTTAAATTTTTTAAAGAAAAGGGACCTATGCTTAATGAAAGGATAGATCAAGATTCCACTAGAATTGATAAAATTGAGGATATTATTACCAACCTAGGATCTGCCTTTTCTTCCGTGAAAAACACTCCTTCTAATGCTAAGATTGCCAAATTAATGTATGTTCCTAAAAATAAGGGTGAAACTTCTAGCAAGGGGAAGGCGGACCTCAAATCCATAAGTGTTCACCCCAATTTTTTCGCAATCCTTAAGGAACCCTTTGCCACAAGAGATTTCTTTGATTTCGTGCCTAGAAGTTTGATTATTAATAAAAAATAAGAAACTCCTAGGGGTGATAGGCTCCTTATTGAAGAATTGCCTACCAAAGATGGCAATACCTAGATCTATCCTTGTTTTTATGCCTAGCTAGGGGCGTTGAACGATAGCGCTTGTTGGGAGGCAACCCAATTTTATTTTTAGTTTTTTGCTTTTTGCTCCTGTTTAGGAATAAATCTTTGATCTAGCCTCTGGTTATATTTGTTTTTATGTTTTAATTAGTGTTTGTGCCAAGTTAAACCTATAGGATCTTCTTGGATGATAGTTATTTGATCTTGCTGAAAATTCCAGAAACGTTCTGTTCACGGAAACAATTGTTTAAAATCACCAGAACGTGATAAAATACTGATTCGAATTGCAGTAGATCAACAAACAAATTTTCTAGGTCTTCCTATTTTGGTAGAATTTTTGGAGTTCCAGAAGTTTGCCTTAGTTACAGATTACTACAGACTGTTCTGTTTTTGACAGATTCTGTTTTTCGTGTGTTGTTTGCTTATTTTGATGAATCTATGGCTAGTAAAATAGTTTATAAACCATAGAGAAGTTGTAATAAAGTAGGTTTAACACCAATATAAATAAATAATGAGTTCAATACAGTACCTTGAAGTGGTATTTTGTTTTCTTTCGCTAACGGAGCTCACGAGATTTTCTGTTAAGTTTTGTGTTGTGAAGATTTCAAGTTTTGGGTAAAAGATTTGATGGATTATGAAATAAGGAGTGGCAAGAGCCTAAGCTTGGGGATGCCCAAGGCACCCCAAGGTAAATCCAAGGACACCAAAAAGTCAAAGCTTGGGGATGCCCAAGGCAAATCCAAGGACACCAAAAAGCCAAAGCTTGGGGATGCCTTTTCGTCCTCAACCATCGGTAATTAACTTGGAGCTATATTTTTATTCACCACATGATATGTGTTTTGCTTGGAGCGTCTTGTATGATTTAAGTCTTTGTTTGTTAGTTTGCCACAATCATCCTTGCTGTACACACATTTTGAGAGAGACACACATGATTCGGAATTTGATAGAATACTCTATGTGCTTCACTTATATCTTTTGAGCTATATAGTTTTTGCTCTAGTGCTTCACTTATACCTTTTAGAGCACGGCGGTGGTTGTATTTTATAGAAATTATTGATCTCTCATGCCTCACTTATATTATTTTGAGAGTCTTAAACAACATGGTAATTTTCTTTAATTGTGAAATTAATCTTCTAAATTGAGTTCATTGAATGTTATGAGAAGTTAGATACTTGATAAGTGTTTTGAGATATAAAGGCGGTAATATTAGAGTGTGCTAGTTGAGTAATTGTGAAATTGAAAAATACTTGTGTTAAAGTTGGCAAGTCCCGTAGCATGCACGTATGGTAAAAGTTGTGTTACAATCTTGACACATAGGTGTTCTTTTATTGCTTTCCTTATGAGTGGCGGTCGGGGACGAGCGATGGTCTTTTCCTACCAATCTATCCCTCTAGGGGCATGCGTAGTAGTACTTTGCTTCAAGGGCTAATAAACTAATGCAATAAGTATATGAGTTCTTTATGACTAATGTGAGTCCATGGATTATACGCACTCTCAACCTTCCACAATTTTCTAGCCTCTACGGTACCGCGCATTGCCCTTTCTCACCTTGGGAGTTGGTGCAAACTTTGCCGGTGCATCCAAACCCCGTGATATGATATGCTCTATCACACATAAGCCTCCTTATATCTTCCTCAAAACAGCCACCATACACTCCCGCTACTTACAATTTCAGCACTTGCAGACATTATCTTACTGAAAACTACTTGTCATTTCCTTCTGCTCCTCGTTGAGTTCAACACTCTTACTTATCGAAAGGAGTTACAATTGATCCCCTATACTTGTGGGTCATCAAGGCTATTTTCTAGCGCCGTTGCCGGAGAGTGAATCGCCTTTGGTAAGTGGAATTTGGTAAGGAAACATTTATATAGTGTGCTAAAATTTATTGTCACTTGATACTATGGAATACAATCCTTTGAGGGGTTTGTTGGGGGTATCTTCACCTCGTCCGGAACCACAATTAGCTACCCCTCAACCTACTGCACCTACTGAAAATATTGAATATGAAATCCCTTCGAGTATGATAGAACAACTGCTAGCTAATCCTTATGCAGGAGATGGAACTGAATACCCTGATATGCACTTGATATATGTGGAACAAATTTGTGGATTGTTTAAGCTTGCAGGTTTACCCAGGGATGAAGTGATGAAAAAGGTTTTCCCTTTATCTTTGAAAGGAAAAGCATTGGCATGGTATAGGCTATGCAATGATATTGGATCATGGAATTGGAATCGTTTGAAATTGGAGTTCCACCAAAAAATTTATCATATGCATCTAGTTCATCGTGATCGGAATTATATATATAATTTTTGGCCTCGTGAAGGAGAAAGTATCGCTCTAGCTTGGGGAAGGCTTAAGTCAATGTTATATTCATGCCCCAATCATGAGCTCACAAGAGAAATTATTATCCAGAATTTTTATGCTCGACTTTCTCGTAATGATCAAACCATGCTTGATACTTCTTGTGCTGGTTCATTTATGAAGAAGACTATTGAATTCCGGTGGGATCTTTTGGAAAGAATTAAACGCAACTCTGAAGATTGGTAACTCGACGAAGGTAAAGAGTCAGGTATTAAACTTAAGTATGATTGTGTTGAATCTTTTATGGATACCGATGCTTTTCAAAAGTTTAGCACTAAATATGGACTTGGTTCTGAGATAGTAGCCTCCTTTTGCGAATCATTTGCTATTCATGTTGAACTCCCTAAGGAGAAGTGGTTTAAATATCACCCACCCATTAAAGAAGAAACTAAAAAACAAGTACCAGTTAAAGAACAAACTATACTCTATAATGTTGATCCAGTTGTTCCTTCTGCTTATATTGAGAAACCACCTTTCCCTGTTAGGATAAAGGAACATGCTAAAGTTTCAACTGTGGTTAACAAAAGCTATATTATAACACCTAAACCTGATGAACAAATTAAAGTAGCACCTAGTATTGCTATTGTTAAAGATCTCTTGGAAGAAGATATGGATGGGCATGTTATTTACTTTTGTGAAGAAGCTGCTAGAATTGCTAAACCTGATAAAAGAGATAAACACAGACCTGTTATTGGCATGCCTGTTATTTCACTTAAAATAGGAGATCATTGTTATCATGGTTTATGTGACATGGGTGCTAGCGTGAGTGCTATTCCTTACACTTTATATGAAGAAATCATGAAAGACATAGCACCTGCTGAGATAGAAGAAATAGATGTTACTATTAAACTTGCTAATAGAGACACCGTATCACCATTTGGGATTGTTAGAGATGTTGAAGTCTTGTGTGGGAAAATTAAATACCCTACTGATATTCTTGTTCTTGGTTCCCCACAAGATGAATTTTGTCCCATTATCTTTGGTAGACCTTTCTTGAATACAGTTAATTCTAAGATAGATTGTAAGAAACAAACTGTTGGTGTTAGCTTAGGTGATGAGTCTCATGAGTTTAATTTTTCCAGGTTTAGTAGAAATCATCATGAAAAAGAATTGCCTAGTAAGGATGAATTAATTGGTCTTGCTTCTATTGTTGTTCCACCTACTCATCCTTCAGAACAATATTTGCTATACCATGAGAATGATTTACACATGCATGAAAGAAATGAAATAGATAAGATTTTGTTTGAACAACGTCCTCTGCTTAAACACAATTTGCCTGTTGAAACTCTAGGAGGTCCTTCTCCACCTAAAGGTGATCCTGTGTTTGAATTAAAACAATTGCCAGACACTTTAAAATATGCTTGTCTTGATGAAAAAAAATATCATGTTATTATTAGTGCTAACCTTTAAGAACATGAAGAAGAAAGATTATTGAAAGTTCTATGGAAGCACCGGGCTACTATTGGATATACTCTTAATGATTTAAATGGAATTAGTCCCACTCTATGTCAGCACAAAATTAATATGGAACCTAATGCTAAACCCGTTGTTGATCACCAACGTCGGTTGAATCCCAAAATGAAAGAAGTGGTAAGAACGAAAATCTTAAAACTTCTGGAGGCAGGTATAATCTATCATATAGCTGATAGTAGATGGGTAAGTCATGTTCACTGTGTCCCTAAGAAAGGAGGTATAACTGTTGTTCCTAATGATAAGAATGAACTTATTCCACAAAGAATTGTTACAGGCTATAGAATGGTAATTGATTATAGAAAATTAAAAAATCAACTAGAAAAGATCATTACCCCTTGCCTTTTATTGATCAAATGCTTGAAAGATTATCTAAGCACACACACTTTTGCTTCCTAGATGGATACTCTGGCTTTTCACAAATACTTGTTTCTCAACCTGATCAAGAAAAGACCACTTTTACTTGTCCCTTTGGAACCTATGCTTATAGACGTATGCGTTTTGGTTTATGTAATGCACCTGCTACCTTTCAAAGATGTATGACTGCTATATTTTCTGATTTTTGTGAAAAGATTGTTGAGGTTTTCATGGATGAATTTTCTATTTATGGGAAGTCTTTTGATGATTTTTTTAAGCAATCATGAGCGAGTTTTGCAGAGATGTGAATAAATAAATCTTGTCTTGAATTGGGAGAAGTGCCATTTATGGTTAATGAAGGCATTGTCTTGGGTCATACAATTTCTGAAAGAGGTATTGAAGTGGACCAAGCTAAGGTTGATACAATTGAGAAAATGCCATGTCCTAAGGACATCAAAGGTATTTGTAGTTTCCTAGGTCATGCTGGTTTCTATAGGAGATTTATCAAGGACTTTTCTAAAATTTCTAGGCCTCTTACTAATCTTTTGCAAAAGGATATTCCTTTTGTTTTTGATGATGATTGTCTTGCAGCCTTTGAAACACTCAAGAAAGCCTTAATTTCTGCACCTATTGCTCAACCACCTAATTGGAATTTGCCTTTTGAAATTATGTGTGATGCTAGTGGTTATGCTGTTGGTGCTGTTCTAGGACAAAGAGTTGATAAGAAATTGAATGTTATTCATTATGCTAGTAAAACTCTAGACATTGTTCAAAGAAATTATGCTACTACTGAAAAAGAATTCTTAGAAGTGGTGTTTTCTTGTGATAAATTTAGACCTTATATTGTTGATTTCAAAATAACTGTTCACACGGACCATCCTGCTATTAAATATCTTATGGAAAAGAAAGATGCTAAACCTAGACTTATTCATTGGGTTCTCTTGGTACAAGAATTTGATTTACATATCATTGATAGAAAAGGAGCTGAGAACCGAGCAACTGATAACTTGTCTAGGCTTGAAAATGTGCTTGATGACCCACTACCTATTGATGATAGTTTTCCTGATGAGCAGTTAGCTGCAATAAATGTTGCTAATAGTACTCCTTGGTATGCTGACTATGCTAATTACATTGTTGCTACATATTTACCACCTAGCTTTACATACCAGCAAAAGAAAAAATTTCTTCTATGATTTAAGACATTACTTTGGGATGACCCACATCTTTATAAAGAAGGGGCAGATGGTATTATTAGACGTTGTGTACCTGAGCATGAACAGGGACAAATCCTACGGAAATGTCACTCCGAGGCTTATGGAGGGCATCATGCTAGAGACAGAACTGCTCACAAGGTATTGCAATCTGGATTTCATTGGCCTACTCTCTTCAAGGATGCCCGTAAGTTTGTCTCTTCTTGTGATGAATGTCAAAGGATAGGTAATATCGGTAAGCGTCAAGAAATGCCTATGAATTATTCACTTGCTATTGAACTTTGATGTTTGGGGATTTGATTACATGGGACCTTTTCCTTCCTCTAATGGGTATACACATATTTTGGTTGCTGTTGATTATGTTACTAAATGGGTAGAAGCCATTCCAACTAGTAGTGCTGATCACAACACCTATATTAAAATGCTTAAGGAAGTTATTTTCCCAAGGTTTGGAGTCCATAGATATTTAATGACTGATGGTGGTTCACACTTTATTCATGGTGATTTTCATAAAATGCTTGCTAAGTATGATGTTAACCATAGAATTGCATCACCATATCATCCTTAGTCTAGTGGTCAAGTTGAACTTAGCAATAGAGAGATAAAATTAATTTTGCAAAAGACTGTTAATAGGTCCATGAAGAATTGGTCTAAGAAATTAGATGATGCACTTTGGGCTTATAGAACAACATATAAAAATCCTATGGGTATGCACTACTGCAGGATGCTGCTAACGCAACACTACGATTAGAGACCCTTCGACGAAACTGTGTGCGATGCAATAATCGCAAACGGTGGTGTAAAAGAACCGTAAAAAAGGTGCAAAAAGTTTGCGATGGCGGAGCCATCAAACACGGTTCAGATTTTAGTTGCGTGTGCGATCTAGGGCATATGGTTCAGTCCAATGAACTGTTTGCGATGAGGCGGAACAAAATAAACGGGCAGCCTGATGAAGGCATGTGCGATATAGAGCATACAATTCACTCGGATGAACTGTTTGTGATTAGGCAACACAAAAGAAACGGTCAGCTAGATCAAGATGTGTGTGATTGAGGGCATACGCTTCAGAAGGATTAACTGTTTGCGCTTAGGCAACAGTACAGAAACCGGTCAGCCAGATCAAAGTGTCTGCGATTGATGGCATACAGTTTACATGGATGAACTGTTTGCGATTAGCTACAACAACCGAAATAGTTAGATAGATCAACGTGTGTGCGCTAGACGGGCACACACATCTATTATATATAAAAAGTATTTGAAGGATTAACCAATAAAAAGAGAAATAAGCTAGAAATTACCACAATAATTAGAATGGCTCCGATTTGTAAGAAGATTGTACCAAAACTTGACCCAAATTGGACTAGTTTTTTACCACAACATGTTGGTGCTATGACATAACACCATGCCAAGTTTCATGATTTTGAGGCGAGTTTTGGATTTACAGTAATTTTAAAACCAGGTTTCTCAATGTTTACTGTCGAGTCGGCAGCGCCCTGGATAGGCTTTTTCCTCGTGAGTCGCAAATGATAAATCCAAATATGTGACTACCATGCAACTTTTCTTATTAAGAATTACAACCCTTGGTGTGCAAGCTGAAAATAAGTTTGTGGGTGCTGGTGGGCACTAAAAACTTGTGGTTCTGTAATGAACAAAGATCTCAAGGATCCCGCGAGAGTGATGTTCTTTGCCTATGTTGTGAATGCTTATAATATTTATGTCTTAATTAAAGAAATGGCAAGCCGTTGGCCTAGTATGAAAGAAAATATGGGTCAAAGCCGAGTTGCAAAGGGCAACAATATCTAACTCAAGCTAACAAACAATACAAAAGCACGAGGATTAATTTCTCATCCGGTTTAGACAAAATCCAGATTGAACAGGACAATGACATCTAACTCAACCAAAGTTTTCAAGAATACAATCAAATGGATCGGTCTGATCCATAAAATCAAGATCAACGGCCAGAAATTCTACTGGTCCATGATGACAAGTTGTTGTAATAGAAGCCAATCACGATCAGAAGCCCTTAGGTCCACATGAAACTTCTTTTTATGTTGTTCAACACCTGCAGCCGTAAGAAATTTCTGGCCGTTGATCTTGATTATGTCTCCCTCGCATTCAACATGAAGAATGTGACAAAGCTAGTGTTTGCATTGTTGGATGCATATCCTTCCAGTGTTACTGTCTTCAAACGAATGTCATGAGATCTAAGAAAATCCCGGTGCTTCTTGAACCATCGATTGGTTATACCTTTTTTTCCATGTGTTAGTGCCTAAATAGAGATGAAGATTGAGAACAGTTAATGTCTAAAAAAGATTATGTTGAAAGAGTGATAGCTGAACGATTAATTATAGTGCATTATATATGGGCTTTCAATGTGCGTGAAATCATCACCTTCATATACAAATTCTCCAGACATGGAAAGCATTGCAGCAAGGCAATAATGATGTGGAGATCAAAACACCACATAGTGATATATAAGGTCTTGACAGAATCCACCACCACTGATAGGATGGACAAGCGCTTCATTGAGCATATAACATAATATTAGCACTGAAAGTGTACACCAAGATGATACTTAACTTATGCGCACAAATGAAAATTGCAAATTATAAAAGTGTACGTGAATAATATACAATACCTCAATAGGTGTGGAGGCAAACACCATCTCGAACCATTCAAACGGATCACTAATTGCACCCAAGGTCGCCAGTTTAGGCGCAGAGACCACAGTTATTTGTGAAGGTTTATAACAACAATTAAGGAGCAACCTTTGAAGTGAAGGGGCGTCTTCGATGATGAGCTCCTGTCCTTCAAAATGAATTCCAATGCTTACAAGGTGAGACGACTTTATTTTGAGACGAGGGATATGGATTCCTATTCCAAAAACAAGCACCAAACGCTGCAGTGCAGGGCAGCTAGAGTGGATGATGCTGTGAAGTGAGGCCACTAACAGATCAACCAAGACAAGCGCAAGTTTTTTCAGCACTGGCAGTCGAAGCATTTGTACCAGATAGTCTGCTAGATGGCACCGGGTCAAGGTGGCGGTGTGGAGAGAGGAGGAAAACCATGAGATGGGCATCGGTGGTGAGGGCACAGATGCAACTCTTGGTGGAAACCTATCGTTGTAATGGTAGAACTCAAGCTGCTGGAGTTTATCGAATTGACGGGATGTCAGGCCGGCGGCCACCGTGCAGGGTATGTCTAGCAGGTAGCATGCCGGGATGCAGATGCGTTGAATGGATCCCTCGTGGGAGGAGATGATGGCTCCGGGGAGTTCAGAATCATCATCGACAGATAGCTGACGACAGTCGAGATTAAGAGGCGCGGTGCACCACAGAGTGCGCCACCGAGATGCGAGGACTTGTGTGCGACAACCATCCTTGGTGGGGAGAAGGGAGATGATCTCCCCAAGGACTCCGTCCGGGAGATCACTGATGCGGTCCGCCGGAGATTCTACTCGTTCATCAGGTCCAGGGGGCTCTTCTGGCCGCACAGCTGGGTCGAAGTTCTACATCCGACGGCGGCGCTGGTCGGAGCCTCATCTGTGTTCATACCAATATGAAAGAAAAAAATGGCATAACATGTAGGACATTCGAAATCAATCCCAAGATCAGGAAGACAAAAAGGCACAAACATATATGTAGGTGATTAACCGGTTTTTCGTCGGAGTCGCAGTTGTTGCCGGAGTTGCTGTTGACCTCCTGCTCCAGCTGGGGGGGGGGGGCACGACGGCATCAACGAATTCAAGGTCGTGCTGCTGCCCGTGCGAGACCTCGTCAGCGGCGAAGGAAACTTCTGTGGCCAGCTTGACGCGTTATGCGGGTGCTTCACCAGCCCCGACGTCGCCACTCCCTCCGATGGTGCGCTTCGGCGACATCGTCATACACTCCGGAGTCCAGACGTCAGTGACCACTATGGACCGGGTGTGCGGCCGCCTATTATGGCCGACGGCTCGGGCGCGCAAGTAATACAGACCAGTGGGAGCGAGGCAGACTACGGTCAAAAGTTGTCTCGCCTCCCGGTGAGCCTGCGCGGCGGACGTCTGCCATTCCTACCATAATTTCACACGGCTACTCGCACGCCTCCCCGTCAATACACACACCTGCACGCACGCCTCCCGGTATGCCTGCGCGGTGGACTGCTCGCATGCGTCTCCTCAACTCACGCCTACTCGCACGACACACGGGGCGTGTGGCAGCACGTATATATTTTGGTTTATTTTCTGCCGCTTTACTGCTTCATTGAACCGTTTGCATTGAAGAGATGCACAAATCCCGCGTTGAACATCTCGCACGCTTCCCGGTGAACGTACACACCATACGAGTTTCAGATTTACTAGAATTTAAAAACCAGGCATCTAAATATTTTGCCGGCAATCAACAGTGCCCTGGTGTTTGAAATTCATTCTCATTTCTTGCATGGGACCTAAGCATGCACATAAGGACACATATTTTATTTTTCAACCAATTTATAGTCACTGGAGCATGCGCATGTAGTTCAAATTTGAATTATGCACATAAATGCATTGAGAACTCAGTTAATGCATAAAAATGTCCAAACGAACCCCGAAAATCACAAAAATTGACACAACACTCCTGTTGTTCTATGTTGACATGAGAAAAAAATTCAAAGCAATAAGAGGCAATGGATATTGTTTCGTCCCCAAAGGTGGGACGTTCCCTACCGAAAACCATCATGCTTATTGTGAGAAGCTCTGGTTTGTGAGAAGCATATACCCAAACCTGCCCCAAATGGGACAAAATTTGTACCATGGCATGCGGGTGCCCTTCCATGATAGCATGCCAAGTTTCATGAATTTCAGACGAGTTTTGGATTTAGTTGAATTTAGAACCAGGCATATCAATGTTTTGCCGGCAATCAACGGTGCCCTCGTGTTTGAAATTCATTCCCATTTCTTGCATGGGACCTAAGCATGCACCCAAGGACACATATTTGATTTTTCAACCAATTTATATGCACTGAAGCATGCGCATGTAGTTCAAATTTGAATTATGCACATAAATGCATTGAAAACTCAGTTAATGCATAAAAATGTCCAAACAAACCCCGAAAAATCACAAAAAATTCAAACAACACTCCTGTTGTTCTATGTTGGCACGAGAAAAAAAATCAAAGCAATAAGAGGCAATGGATATCATTTCATCCCCAAAGGTGGGACGTTCCCTACTGAAAACCATCATGCTTGTTGTGAGAAGCTCCGATTTGTGAGAAGCATATGCCCAAACCTGCCCCAAATGGGACAAAATTTAAACCACCGCATGTTGATGCCGCTCCATGATAGCATGCCAAGTTCCATGAATTTCAGACGAGTTTTGGATTTAGTTGAATTTAAAAACCAGGCATCTCAATGTTTTGGGCAATCAACGGTGCCACAGTGTTTGAAATTCATTCACATTTCTTGCATGGGACCTAAGCATGCACCCAAGGACACAGATTTGATTTTTTCAACCAACTTATATGCACTGGAGCATGCGCATGTAGTTCAAATTTGAATTATGCACATAAATGCATTGAAAACTTAGTTAATGCATAAAAATGTACAAACGAACCCCGAAAAATCACAAAAATTCACACAACACTCATGTTGTTCTTTGTTGACACGGGAAAAAAATTGAAAGCAATAAGAGGCAATGGATATTGTTTCGTCCCCAAAGGTGGGACGTTCCCTACCGAAAACCATCATGCTTGTTGTGAGAAGCTCCGGTTTGTAAGAAGCATATATCCAAACCTGCCCCAAATGGGACAAAATTTGTACCACGGCATGTTGATGTCGCTCCATGATAGCATGCCAAGTTTCATGAATTTCAGACAAGTTTTGGATTTACTAGAATTCAAAAACCAGGCATCTCAATGTTTTGCTGGCAATCAATGGTGCCATGGTGTTTGAAATTCATTCCCATTTCTTGCATGGGACCTAAGCATGCACCCAAGGACAAAGATTTGATTTTTCAACGAATTTATATGCACTGGAGCATGCACATGTAGTTCAAATTTGAATTATGCACATAAATGCATTGAGAACTCAGTTAATGCATAAAAATGTCCAAACGAACCCCGAAAAATCACAAAAAATCACACAACACTCCTGTTGTTCTTTGTTGACATGAGAAAAAAACTTGAAAGCAATAAGAGGCAATGGATATCGTTTCGTCCCCAAAGGTGGGACGTTCCCTACCGAAAACCATCATGCTTGTTGTGAGAAGCTCCGGTTTGTGAGAAGCATATACCCAAACCTGCCCCAAATGGGACAACATTTGTACCACGGCATGTTGATGCCGCTCCATGATAGCATGCCAAGTTTCATGAATTTCAGACGAGTTTTGGATTTACTAGAATTTAAAAACCAGGCATCTTAATGTTTTGCCGGCAATCAACGGTGCCATGGTATTTGAAATTCATTCCCATTTCTGACCTAAGCATGCACCCAAGGACAAAGATTTGATTTTTCAACAAATCTATATGCACTGGAGCATGTGCATGTAGTTCAAATTTGAATTATGCACATAAATGCATTGAAAACTCACTTAATGCAAAAAAATGTCCAAATGAACCCTGAATAATTCCAATTCTTTTATGATCACTGCAGATAAAAGGTCTAGCAATTCAAACACCATCCATGGCCGTTGTGACCCCATTATGTAATTCAAATCAAGACCAAAAATCAAGTAGACCCCACACAGTTTATTATAACCAACCGTGTGAGATGCAGCACAAAATATCTTTGGACCGTGTCTGAATAAGGGACCGTGTCTGATGACACTTTGCGCGCCAGTTTTTTGGCTGAAGCAATTCCAAATTTTCGGCTTCCACGGAAATATCTACCTCCCAGCCCCCTCCACCTTACCAAAAGCCACATTTCCCCTCTTTCCGCCTCCCCTTCCAAGTTGAAACCTGCACTCCTTGGTTGCAGCGCCGCCGCCTCCTCATGGCGACCCTCCTTCACGCTCCTCGGCCTCGCCTATCCAGGCAGGTAATCCACACCCGACCCCCATCCTCCTCCTCGTTCCACACCCCACATGCCCCTACCGCCGGCGCGAGCGCGACACCTTCCACCCAAATCACCGACCCCTCCACGAAATAAGCGCCGGCCTAAGCCATGGTGCACGCAGTATAGCCAGGACCTCAAGGAGCATTTGGCAGCGGAGAAGCAAATCGCCGCCGCACGCGCGGATGAGGTCACTTTGGCTGCCATTCGTGGCGACCCCTAGATCTTGAAGGAGCACCTTGCCATTTTCTAGCTACGCCATTTAAGCATGCTCGATTTACCCGTTGCATGTGCTGCTTCTGCCTTTCCATCACAAATTCTAGTGAATTGTGCTATCTAATTTTACCACGCAATCTGTTGCTCTAGTGTATATTTTCTATATGTCGTGCAGTGTGGTGCTCACTTATTAACTGTTTTGTTAATTAGTTGTCGTCTTCAGTTAACTGTTTGGTACAATTCTGCAAATGTGATGTTCAATTCTTCAGGTGCAATTTTGTATTGTCTTCCGTGTGAGAAATAAATCAAATTTTATCTTTACAAAATTGTGGGTGCATTCTGTTATTGTATACCATGTGAGGAATAAATTGAATTTGGCTGTAGTAAATACATGAGAAACAAATACAATTGCTACAATTGGTCAGTAGTTAACTGTTTGGTTAACTGTCTGATCTTCTATTAGGAGTATGTTATATTGTGCAATGTGGTGCTCAGCTAATGTTTGGTTCATTTGTTGTAGTGTTTAGTTAACTGCTTGGCTCAATTCTGCAATGCGATGTCCAATTATCATGGGTAGAATTTCGTATTGTTGTGCATGTGAGGAATAAATCGAATTTGACTGCACTTAATACATGAGAAACATATACAAGTGCTATATTTCGTAGTTCTTAATCATGCTTGGTTTGGATAAATGGGGTTTCCATGTGGCTTGAATTAATATGATGAATCTGCAATGTGCTTATTTATCATCAACATATTTTACTAATAGCATGCGAACCCTTACTTAACCTGATGACTAACTACCTTATATGTGTTGCAGGGAAACAATGGGAAGCACTGAGGTTTACAAGATGGTACTAACTATTATACCTTACCTTTTTGTATTCCTTTGCCCCATTTCCAATATAAAGAAGATATTTATGCACATCATTCTTTTTAGGCTTCACTGATGATTACCTCTCAAACCACCTCTGTGGTCAGGAGGCGAGGAAAGTTTTCATACAACACCCACGGTTCAATATTGAAGTGTTCCTGAAGAGGTCGAAGGATGGACGGTCAATCATCCACAGGCACTGGCTTAAAGTTGCAAAGACCTTCAACATGAATGAAGGCTCAATATTCGCCTTCCGCTTCAAAGCAGCTTTTCCGTATGAGATGCATCTCTCTATGTACCGCCTATGATGCTAATTTGAAAGGTTCTAGATGTTGCATGTGAAACTTCTTCTTTGCGCTTGTGTAATGGGGTAGCCGAGTCAAGCTATATCATGTTGTACTCTGATGTATTTCAATTATGAAATCCTGCTTCCTTAATATGGAAATGGAATATATTATGTGCTTAATATGAATGTCAAATAGATTAGTAAATGGATTATTAATAAGAGGGCAATTAGCCTGCTAATTGGCCAATTAGCTTGCTAATTGGGTTTCCTATTACAAACGGTTAATGAGAAACCACCGTGGCGATGACCTCAGGCAACGCACACAGTTTCTAGGAATAAACCATGTTGGATCAATGAACAATCACACGCGAGATTCTCTTCAAAACTGTTTGCGTTACACCACCTTGCACAAACGTTTTCCTTGTAGTGACTGTGTGGGATGCATATACGAACGGAAACGTTTAGTGGTGACTGACTGCGTGGGATGTACTTACGACCTGAAATGATTTCGCCTGTATAATTGTATTTTTTGAGCACTACTGTACGTATTTCTGTATTTGAGTGCTCGCCGGTCGCACACGACCTCATTTTGCCGAGCGTGTGTGCCAGGAGGGCATATCCCCAACGGTTTCTGGGTCGTGTGGGAAGGACCCCCCTATCGCCCACACTCACTTGGCGACGGTTCCGAATGCCGTCGCGGAAAGGGGTTAAAAACCGTTCGTTTAGGACCGACGCGCACCAGTGATGTCTACTTATAAAATGGTTTATGGAAAAGCTTGTCATTTGCCTCTTGAGTTAGAACATAAAGCATATTGGGTAGTTAAAGAACTCAATTATGATTTCAAACTTGCTACTGAAAAGAGGTTATCTAATATAAGTTCTTTAGATGAATGTAGAACCCAAGCTTATGAAAATGCAAAGTTATTCAAAGAAAAATTTAAAAGATGGCATGACAAAAGAAATCAAAAGTGTGAGTTTAAAGTTGGAGAATATGTTCTTTTGTACAACTCTCGTTTTAGATTTTTTGCAGGAAAGCTCCTCTCAAAATGGGAAGGCCCATACATCATCGAGGAGGTTTATGGTCTGGAGCCATCGATATAAATAACTCCGAAGGTACTAACCCGAAGGTTGTCAACGGGCAACGAATAAAGCATTATATCTCAGGTACGCCTAGTAATGTTGAAAGTAATATCATCCAAACTTTGACACCGGGAGAACACATAGAAGAGTCCTTCTAGAACACTCCAGAATTGTGAAAATAAAGAGGTACGTGATACGGTAAGTAAATGGACTCCGAAAAATCCACAAAAATATTTTTTATCAGTTTTGGAATATTTTAGAATTTTGGAAATAAAGAATCTTCCAGGAAGCGTCCCCTGGTGGGCACAAGACACCAGGGCGCTCCAGGCCTGGCGCGCCCAGATGGGTTGTGCCCACCTGAGACACCTTCCGTACTCCGTTTTTCTTCCGTATACTTTTCCTTCAAGATAAAAAATCTGTATATACTTCCCGAACCTGTTAACCACTGTATCGCGAAGAAATCCTCTGTTCTCTTTTCTTGCTATTTCCGGTCAGATTTATCAAGCCAGGCATCATGTCTTCTTGCTCCTCCAACAACATAGAAGAACATGCTTGGCTGATGAAGATCGAGACGAAGAGGAGGAGCCCATGTACGCCATCAAGGGAGACAAGGGCAAGAAAGCTACCTTAGATCCACCCCCGGTGGCAGTACTAGAGCTGCTGGCCGAGGAGGAGGAAGAGGATATCCTTAAACCCTACCTTCCTCATCTTACTCTTGTTGAGATTGAGGCTTTTTGCGTCATTGAAATAGTTCGCATACAGAATAAGTATCTTACTCGCGAAAATATTCTGCATCAAGAGCATATCATCCATCTCCGGAGCGTAATCCATCGGCTGGAGAACCTCTTTATCCTTAAGGATAAGATCTCTCCTTCATCACCATCATCTTATTCACCGCCAAAAGAGAATTGAGTATCGGGTATGGGCACTCCCCTTGGCTTCCGCCAAGCTTGGGGGAGGTGCCCCAGTATCGTATCATCCCACTATCTTTTTGCTTTTACTTATCTTAGTTTGATCTTTTGCATTAGATGAAATAAAGTTTAGTTCAATCCTTTCTTCTTTGAAAGTTTGCTTAGTGATCTATCCTTGTAATCATGTGGAAGTTATACAGTAAAGTTAGTTTGAGTTTTTGCTTTCTTTACTTTCATGTTGCAAATAAAGAAAAGAAATAAGAAAGAAAGAAAAAGAGAAAGGAAATAAATTAAGGAAGGAAATAAATCAATAAGATTATATACTAATCCTATGGTAGGTGATAGCACCACATAAGGAAAAATGTAAGTAGAAAATTTTATTAGATATTGAGAAACAAAGCATTAGTCAATGATGAAATTCATGAAAGAATTAATAAGGGAAGAGAAGATTCACATATAGATATACTATCCTAGAAATCTTTTGTGATTGTGAGCCCTCACCAAAATATTATATGCCAAAATTGTTGATGTTGGACAAGGAAGACAACTTAGTGATTTATTATGTTTTATATTCACATAGAAGTTATATTGTCATAGATCCTTTCACATGTGATGCTTGCCCCCTATCTTTGCTAGCCAAAAATTCCGCACTAAGTAGAGATACTACTTGTGCATCCAAAAACCCTTAAACCCAAATCTTATTTTCAAATGTCCACCATACCTACCTAGGGATTGAGCAAGATCCCTCAAGTAAGTTTTCATCGGTGCAGAAAGGCAATAAAAATTGCTTCTAAAAGTGTGAGATCATTTAGTGTAAGAGAAAATTGAGCGTTGTACGAACTTGGATGACAAAGAATAAAAGCGACAGACTGCATAATAAAGGTTGCCATCTTAAGGGGCAATACAATGTGACGTTCTCTTGCACTAAGGAATTGAGCATACAAACAAATAAGCGCATGGCAACCTCTGCTTCCCTCTGCGAAGGGCCTATCCTTTACTTTTATGCACTTACTTTTATGCAAAGAGTCAAAGTTTTCCTTCTATTCCTTTTATCTTTCTCCTTTGGCAAGCATCATGTGGTGAGGAAAGATCTAGGCACATATGTCCATTTGAATATAGATAACATGAGTTATTATAGTTGACATCACCCTTTGATGTCTACTATGCAACCTTCTTCTTGTAGACATTGTTGGGCCTCCAAGTGCAGAGATTTGTAGGACAGTAGCAAATTTCCCTCAAGTGGATGACCTAAGGTTTATCAATCCGTGGGAGGCGTAGGATGAAGATGGTCTCTCTCAAACAACCCTGCAACCAAATAACAAAGAGTCTCTTGTGTCCCCAACACACCCAATACATTGGTAAATTGTATAGGTGCACTAGTTAGGCGAAGAGACGGTGATACAAGTGCAATATGGATGGTAGATATAGGTTTTTATAATCTGAAAATATAAAAACAGCAAGGTAACTATTGATAAAAGTGAGCGTAAACGGTATTGCAATGCTAGGAAACAAGGCCTAGGGTTCATACTTTCACTAGTGCAAGTTCTCTCAATAATAATAACATAATTGGATCATATAACTATCCCTCAACATGCAACAAAGAGTCACTCCAAAGTCTCTAATAGCGGAGAACAAACGAAGAGATTATTGTAGGGTACGAAACCACCTCAAAGCTATTCTTTCTAATCGATCTATTCAAGAGTCCGTAGTAAAATAGCATGAAGCTATTCTTTCAGTTCGATCTAGCCTAGAGTTCGTACTAGAATACCAAAACCCTAATGTCACCTAGATACTCCAATGTCACCTCAAGTATCTGTGGGTATGATTATACGATATGCATCGCACAATCTCAGATTCTCTATTCAACCAACACAAAGAACTTCAAAGAGTGCCCCAAAATTTGTAACGGAGAGTCAAGACGAAAACGTGTGCCAACCCCTATGCATAAGTTCACAAGGTCACTGAACCCTCAAGTTGATCACCAAAACATACATCAAGTAGATCACGTGAATATCCCATTGTCACCACAGATAAGCACATGCAAGACATACATCAAGTGTTCTCAAATCCTTAGAGGCTCAGTCTGATAAGATAACTTCAAAGGGAAAACTCAATCCATTACAAGAGAGTAGAGGGAGAGAAACATCATAAGATCCAACTATAATAGCAAAGCTCATGATACATCAAGATCGTGCCAAATCAAGAACACGAGAGAGAGAGAGAGAGAGAGAGAGAGAGAGAGAGATCAAACACATAGCTACTGGTACATACCCTCAGCCCCGAGGGTGAACTACTCCCTCCTCGTCATGGAGAGCGCCGGGATGATCAAGATGGCCACCTGTGAGGGATCCCCCTTCCAGCAGGGTGCCGGTCCCGATTGGTTTTTGGTGGCTACAGAGGCTTGCGGCAGCGGAACTCCCGATCTAGGTTATGTTCTGGAAGTTTGGGTATATATAAGAGGTTTTTGACGAAAATATGCCCTAGAGGCAATAATAAAGTTGTTATTTATATTTCCTTATATCATGATAAATGTTTATTATTCATGCTAGAATTTTATTAACCGGAAACTTAGTACATGTGTGAATACATAGACAAACTAAGTGTCACTAGTATGCCTCTACTTGACTAGCTCGTTGAATCAAAGATGGTTAAGTTTTCTAGCCATAGACATGAGTTGTCATTTGATTAACGGGATCACATCATTAGATAATGATGTGATTGACTTGACCCATTCCTTTAGCTTAGCATATGATCGTTTAGTATATTGCTATTGCTCTCTTCATGACTTATACATGTTCCTAGGACTATGAGATTATGCAACTCCCGAATACCGGAGGAACACTTTGTGTGCTACCAAATGTCACAACGTAACTGGGTGATTATAAAGGTGCTCTAAAGGTGTCTCCGATGGTACTAGTTGAGTTGGCATAGATCGAGATTAGGATTTGTCACTCCGATTGTCGGAGAGGTATCTATGGGCCCTCTCGGTAATGCACATCACTATAAGCCTTGCAAACAATGCAACTGATGAGTTAGTTGCGGGATGATGTATTACGGAACGAGTAAAGAGACTTGCCGGTAATGAGATTGAACTAGGTATTGAGATACCGATGATTGAATCTCAGGCAAGTAACATACCGATGACAAAGGGAACAACATGTGTTGTTATGCAGTTTGACCGATAAAGATCTTCGTAGAATATGTAGGAGCCAATATGAGCATCCAGGTTCCGCTATTGGTTATTGACCGGAGACATGTATCGGTCATGTCTACATAGTTCTCGAACCCGTAGTGTCCGCACGCTTAACGTTCGGTGACAATCGGTATTATGAGTTTATGTGTTTTGATGTACCGAAGGTAGTTCGGAATCCTGGATATGATCACGGACATGACGAGGAGTCTCGAAATGGTCGAGACATAAAGATCGATATATTGGATGACTATGTTTGGACTTCGGAAGGGTTCCGGGCAAGTTTGGACAAATATCGGAGTACCGGGGGGTTACCGGAACCCCCCGGGGAGTGTAATGGGCCTATTGGGCCTTAGTGGAGAAGAGGAGGGGCGGCCAGGGCAGGTCGCACGCCCCCTCCTCCTCTAGTCCGAATGGGACAAGGAGGGGGGGGGGGGCGCCCCCCATTCCTTCCCCCTCTCTCCTCCTTCCCTCTCTCCTACTCCTACTCTTGGAAGGGTTGGAGTCCTACTCCCGGTGGGAGTAGGACTCCCCTTGGGGCACGCCTAGGAGGGACGGCCCCTCCCCCTCCTCCACTCCTTTTTATACGGAGGAGGGGGGCACCCCATAGACACACAAGTTGATCAGTTGATCTTTTAGCCGTGTGCGGTGCCCCCTCCACCATAATCCACCTCGGTTATGTTGTAGCGGTGCTTAGGCGAAGCCCTGCGTTGGTAGCATCATCATCACCGTCATCACGCTGCCGTGCTGACGGAACTCTCCCTCAAAGCTCTGCTGGATTGGAGTTCGTGGGACATCATCGAACTGAACGTGTGCTAAATTCGGAGGTGTCGTGCGTTCGGTACTTGGATCGGTCGGATCGTGAAGACGTATGACTACATCAACCGCGTTCTCATAACGCTTCCGCTTACGGTCTACGAGGGTACGTGGACGACACTCTCCCCTCTCGTTGCTATGCATCACCATGATCTTGCGTGTGCGTAGGATTTTTTTTGAAATTACTACGTTCCCCAACAGTGGCATCCGAGCCAGGTTTAAGCGTAGATGTTATATGAACACAAGTGAGTTGTGGGCGATACAAGTCATACTTCTTACCAGCAAGTCATACTTTGATTCGGCGGTATTGTTGGATGAAGCGGCCCGGACCGACAATACGCGTACGCTTACGCGAGACTGGTTCTACCGACGTGCTTCGCACACAGGTGGCTGGCGGGTGTCAGTTTCTCCAACTTTAGTTGAATCGAGTGTGGCTATGCCCGACCCTTGTGAAGGTTAAAACATCACATACTTGACGAAATATCGTTGTGGTTTTGATGCATAGGTAAGAACGGTTCTTGCTCAGCCCGTAGCAGCCACGTAAAACTTGCAACAACAAAGTAGAGGACGTCTAACTTATTTTTGCAGGGCATGTTGTGATGTGATATGGTCAGGACGTGATAAGATATAAATTGTTGTATAAGATGATCATGTTTTGTTAAAGTTATCGGCAACTGGCAGGAGCCTTATGGTTGTCTCTTTATTGCATAAGATGCAAGTGCCATGTAATTGCTTTACTTTATCGCTATGCGATAGCAATAGTTGCAAAAGCAATAACCGTGAGACGCACCATGTGACGACACGCTGATAAAAGATCAAGATGATGGAGATCATGGTGTCATGCGGTAACAATGGAGACCATGATAGTACTTTGGAGATGGAGATCAAAAGCACCAGATGATGATGGCCATATCATGTCACATATTTTGATTGCATGTGATGTTTATCTTTTATACATCTTATTTTGCTTAGTTCGGCGGTAGCTTTATAAGATGATCCCTTACTAAAATTTCAAGGTATAAGTGTTCTCCTGAGTATGCACCGCTATGGGTTCTTCGTGCCGAGACAACACGTGATGATCGTGTGTGATAAGCTCTACATTCACAGACAACGGGTGCAAGCCAGTTTTGCACACGCAGAATACTCGGGTTAAACTTGACGAGCCTAGCTTATGCAGATATGGCCTCGGAACACTGGAGACCGAATGGTCGAGCGTGAATCATATAGTAGATATGATCAACATAGTGATGTTCACCATTGAAAACTACTCCATCTCACGTGATGATCGGACATGGTTTAGTTGATTTGGATCACGTGATCATTTAGATGACTAGAGGGATGTCCATCTAAGTGGGAGTTTAATACGTCTCCAACGTATCTATAATTTTTTATTGCTCCATGCTACTTTATCTACTGTTTTGGACTATATTGGGCTTTATTTTCCACTTTTATATTATTTTTAGGACTAACCTATTAACCGGAGGCCCAGCCCAGAATTGCTGTTTTTTGCCTATTTCGGTGTTTCAAAGAAACGAAATATCAAACGGAGCCAAAACTTAATTCCACCGGCCAAGAACTTCCTCAGATCCACGAGATCCCATCTTGGGGCTGTTCGGATCTCCGCTTGAGGGGCATCCACCACGAAGGGCTTCTACATCATCACCATAGCCTCTCCGATGAAGTATGAGTAGTTTACTTCAGACCTTCGTCCATAGCTAGTAGCTAGATGGCTTCTTCTCTTTTTGGATCTCAATACAATGTTCTCCCTCTCTCGTGGAGATCTATTCGATGTAATCTTCTTTTTGCGGTGTGTTTGTTGAGACCGATGAATTGTGGGTTTATGATCCAGCTTATCTATGAATAATATTTGAATCTTCTCTGAATTCTTTTATGTATGATTGGTTATCTTTGCAAGTCTCTTGAATTATCCGCTTGGTTTGGCCAACTAGATTGGTAGTTCTTGCAATGGGAGAAGTGCTTAGCTTTGGGTTCAATCTTGCGGTGTCCTTTCCCAGTGACAGAACGTGCAGCAAGGCACGTATTGTATTGTTGCCATCGAGGATAACAAGATGGGATTTTTATCATATTGCATGAATTTATCCCTCTACATCATGTCATCCTGCTTAAGGCGTTACTCTGTTTTTAACTTAATACTCTAGATGCATGCTGGATAGCGGTCGATAAGTGGAGTAATAGTAGTAGATGCAGAATCGTTTCGGTCTACTCATCTTGGACGTGATGCCTATATACATGATCATACCTCTCATAACTATGCTCAATTCTATCAATTGCTCAACAGTAATTTGTTCACCCACCGTAGAATACTTATGCTCTTGAGAGAAGCCACTAGTGAAACCTATGGCCCCCGGGCCTATTCTCATCATATCAATCTCCATCGCTCTTATACTTGCTTTGTTTTACTTTGCCTTTTACTTTTTACTTTGCATCTCTATACCAAAAAATACCAAAAATATTATTTAGCATCTCTATCAGATCTCACTCTCGTAAGTGACCGTGAAGGGATTGACAACCCCTAATCGCGTTGGTTGCAAGGAGCTATCGTGTTGTGCGGTACGAGGGACTTGTGCGTGGCCTCCCTGGATTGATACCTTGGTTCTCAAAACTGAGGGAAATACTTACGCTACTTTGTTGCATCATCCTCTCCTCTTCGGGAAATCCAACGCAGTGCTCAAGAGGTAGCAAGAAGAATTTCTGGCACCGCTGTCGGGAGTCTACGCAAAGTCAACCATACCAAGTACCCATCACAATCCCTATCTCTCGCATTACATTATTCGCCATTTGCCTCTCGTTTTCCTCTCCCCCACTTCACCCTTGCCGTTTTATTCGCCCTCTCTTTCCCAATCTCCTCCTCTTTTTCCCGTTGCCTTTTTCTTGTCCGCTTGTTTGCTCGTGTGTTGGATTGCTTGTTTGTCGCGATGGCTCAAGATGCTACTAAATTGTGTGACTTCACCAATACCAATAATAGTGATTTCCTTAGCACTCCGATTGCTCCTCTTGCCAATACTGAATCTTGTGAAATCAATACTGCTTTGTTGAATCTTGTTATGAAAGATCAATTTATGTGATATGCAAAAGAAAAAAGATGTCGATAATGATGTCGTTAAGTTGAAGCTATTTCCTTTTTCGCTTAGAGATCGTGCTAAAGCGTGGTTTTCATCTTTGCCTAAAAATAGTATTGATTCTTGGAACAAGTGCAAAGATGCTTTTATCTCTAAGTATTTTCCTCCCGCTAAGATTATCTCTCTTAGGAACGATATTATGAATTTTAAGCAACTTGATCATGAACATGTTGCACAAGCTTGGGAGAGAATGAAATTAATGATACGTAATTGTCCTACTCATGGTTTGAAATTATGGATGATTATACAAAACTTTTATGCCGGATTGAATTTTGCTTCTAGAAATCTTTTAGATTCGGCATGGAGGCACTTTTATGGAAATCACTTTAGGAGATGCTACTAAACTTCTAGATAATATTATGGTTAATTATTCTCAATGGCATACCGAAGATCTACTAATAAAAAAGTGCATGCGATAGAAGAAATTAATGTTTTGAGTGGAAAGATGGATGAACTTATGAAATTATTTGCTACTAAGAGTGTTTCTTCTGATACTAATGATATGCCTTTGTCTACTTTGATTGAGAACAATAATGAATCTATGGATGTGAATTTTTTTGGTAGGAATAATTTTGGTAATAACGCGTATAGAGGGAATTTTAATCCTAGGCCTTATCCTAGTAATCCTTCTAATAATTATGGAAATTCCTACAACAACTCTTATGGAAATTTTAATAAGATGCCCTCTGAATTTGAGAGTAGTGTTAAAGAGTTTATGAATTCACAAAAGAATTTTAATGCTTTGCTTGAAGAGAAATTGCTTAAAGTTGATGATTTGGCTAGGAACGTTGATAGAATTTCTCTTGAGGTTGATTCTTTAAAGCTTAGATCTATTCCTCCTAAGCATGATATCAATGAGTCTCTCAAAGCTATGAGAATTTCCATTGATGAGCGCAAAGAAAGAATCGCTAGGATGCGTGCTTCCCAAGATGCCTTTATTAAAGCGTGTTCTTCTAATTCCTATGAAAATCAAGATGAAGATCTAAAAGTTATTGATGTGTCCCCCATTAAATCTTTGTTTTGCAATATGAATCTTGATGAAACTGAATATGATCTTCCTTTACCTAGAAGGCGTTCTAAGAATTTGAGTTTTTAGATCTTGATGATGAAATTGATAAATGTGGGGTTGAAAGAAATAAAAACCTAGATGTTGCTAAACCCACTATATTGGATCTCAAGGAATTTAATTATGAAAATTTTTCTTTGATTGATTGTATTTCATTGTTGCAATCCGTGCTAAATTCTCCTCATGCTTATAGTCAAAATAAGGCCTTTACCGAACACATTGTTGATGCCTTGATGCAATCTTATGAAGAAAAACTTGAGTTGAAAGTTTCTATCCCTAGAAAGCTCTATGATGAGTGGGAACCAACTATTAAAATTAAAATTAAAAACTATGAGTTTCATGCCTTGTGTGATTTGGGTGCTAGTGTCTCTACTATCCCCAAAACTTTGTGTGATTTGCTAGATTTCCATGACTTTGATGATTGCTCCCTAACCTTGCATCTTGCGGATTCCACTATTAAAAAGCCTATGGGAAGAATTAATGATGTTCTTATTGTTGCAAATAGGAATTATGTGCCCGTAGATTTTATCATTCTTGATATAGATTGCAATCCTTCATGTCCTATTATTCTTGGTAGACCTTTCCTTAGAACGATTGGTGCAATTATTGATATGAAGGAAGTGAATATTAGATTCCAATTTCCATTAAAGAAAGGCATGGAACACTTTCCTAGAAAGAAAATAAAATTACCATATGAATCTATCATGAGAGCCACTTATGGATTGCCTACCAAAGATGGCAATACCTAGATCTATCCTTGTTTTTATGCCTAGCTAGGGGCGTTAAACGATAGCGCTTGTTGGGAGGCAACCCAATTTTATTTTTAGTTTTTAGTTTTTGCTTCTGTTTAGGAATAAATAATCCATATAGCCTCTGTTTAGATGTAGTTTTATGTTTTAATTAGAGTTTGTGCCAAGCTAGACCTATTGGATCTCCTTGGATGATAGTTATTTGATCTTGCTGTAATTTCCAGAAACTTTGCGTTCAGTGCCCGAATTATTAAAAATCACCAGAACGTGATAAAATAATGATTCAAATTGATGCTGATCAATAAACAAATTGTCTAGGTCTTCTAAGTTTGGTAGAGTTTTTGGAGTTCCAGAAGTTTGCGTTAGTTACAGATTACTACAGACTGTTCTGTTTTTGACAGATTCTGTTTTTCGTGTGTTGTTTGCTTATTTTGATGAATCTATGGCTAGTAAAATATTTTATAATCCATAGAGAAGTTGGAATACAGTAGGTTTAACACAAATATAAATAAAGAATGAGTTCATTAGAGTACCTTAAACTAGTCTTTTGTTTTCTTTCTCTAACGGAGCTCACGAGATTTCTATTGAGTTTTGTGTTGTGAAGTTTTCAAGTTTTGGGTGAATTCTTTTGATGGATTATGGAACAAGGAGTGGAAAGAGCTTAAGCTTGGGGATGCCCATGGTACCCCCAAGATAATCCAAGGACACAAAAAATTCAAAGCTTGGGGATGCCCCGGAAGGCATCCCCTCTTTCGTCTACTTCCATCGGTAATTTACTTGGAGCTATATTTTTATTCACCACATGATATGTGTTTTGCTTGGAGCGTCTTTTATTATTTGCGTCTTTTCTTGTTAGTCTACCACAATCATCCTTGCTGTACACACCTTTTGAGAGAGCCATACATAAATTGGAATTTGCTAGAATACTCTATGTGCTTCAGTTATATCTTTTGAGCGTTATAATTTTTGCTCTAGTGCTTCACTTAGATCTTTTAGAGCACGGTGGTGGATTTGTTTTAAAGAAACTATTTATCTCTCATGCTTCACTTAGATTATTTTGAGAGTCGTTAATAGCATGGTAATTTGCTTAATATTAATATACTTGTTATTCAAGATATGTGAAACTTTCTTTTGAGTGCGTTGAATACTAAGAAAAGTTTGATGCTTGATAATTGTTTTGAGACATGGAGGTGATAATATCAAAGTCGTGCTAGTTGAGTAGTTGTGAATTTGAGAAATGCTTGTGTTGAAGTTTGCAAGTCCCGTAGCATGCACGTATGGTTAAAGTTGTGTAACAAATTTGAAACATGAAGTATACCTGGCTTGTGCATCCTTATGAGTGGCGGTTGGGGACGAGCGATGGTCTTTTCCTACCAATCTATCCCCCTAGTACTTGATTTTTGATGACTTCTAAATTTTTGCAATAAGTATATGAGTTCTTTTGACTAATGTTGAGTCCATGGATTATACGCACTTTTACCTTTCCACCTTTGCTAGCATCTTGATGCAGTGCATTGCCCTTTCTCACCTTGAGAGTTGGTGCAAACTTCACGGTGCATCCAAACTCCGTGATATGATACGCTCTATCACACATAAACCTCCTTATATCTTCCTCAAAACAGCCACCATACCTACCTATTATGGCATTTCCATAGCCATTCCGAGATATATTGCCATGCAACTTTCCACCGTTCGTTCATCATCATCATGACATAATTTACTTTTGTCATATTGCCATTGCATGATCATGTAGTTGACATCGTATTTGTGGCAAAGCCACCATGCATTATTTTTCATATATGTCACTCTTGATTCATTGCACCATCCCGGTACACCTTCGGAGGCATTCATATAGAGTCATATCTTGTTCTAAGTTTCGAGTTGTAATCCTTATGTTGTAATCAATAGAAGTGTGATGATCATCATTATTAGAGCATTGCCCAATCAAAAAAAAAAGAAAAAAAGAAAGGCCCAAAAAAAAAAGAAAATAAATAAAAAGGGCAATGCTACTATCTCTTTTTCCACACTAGTGCTTCAAAGTAGCACCTTGTTCTTCATGTAGTGAGTCTCATATATAGTGCTTCAAAGTAGCACCTTATTCTTCATGTAGTGAGTCTCATATATAGTGCTTCAAAGTAGCACCTTGTTCTTCATGTAGTGAGTCTCATATATTGTGCTTCAAAGTAGCACCATGTTTTTCATATAGTGAGTCTCATAAGTTGTCTTTTTATACTAGTGGGAATTTTTTCATTATAGAACTTGGCTTGTATATTCCTACGATGGGCTTCCTCAAATGCCCTAAGTCTTCATGAGCAAGCAAGTTGGATGCACACCCACTAGTTTTATTTTGTTAAGCATTCATAGCTCTAGTGCATCCGCTGCATGGCAATCCCTAGTCCTCATGTTGACATCAATTGATGGGCATCTCCATAGCCCGTTGATTATCCTCGTCAATGTGAGACTTTCTCCTTTTGTCTTCTCCACACAATCCCCATCATCATATTCTATTCCACCCATAGTGCTATATCCATGGCTCACGCTCATGTATTGCGTGAAGGTTGAAAAAGTTTGAGATTATTTAAGTATGAAACAATTGCTTGGCTTGTCATCGGGGTATAGAAGTTGGGAACATCTTTGTGTGACGAAAATGAACCATACCCTAACTATATGATTTTGTAGGGATGAACTTTTTTTTGCCATGCTATTTTGAGAAGACATGATTACTTTGATTAGTATGCTTGAAGTATTATTATTTTTATGTCAATATGAACTTTTGTCTTGAATCTTTCGGATCTGAATATTCATCCCACAATTAAGAAGATTTACATTGAAATTATGCCAAAGTATCACTCCGCATCAAAAATTCTCTTTTTAGCATTAACCTACTCGAGGACGAGCAGGAATTAAGCTTGGAGATGCCTGATACGTCTCCAACGTATCTATAATTTTTTATTGCTCCATGCTACTTTATCTACTGTTTTGGACTATATTGGGCTTTATTTTCCACTTTTATATTATTTTTGGGACTAACCTATTAACCGGAGGCCCAGCCCAGAATTGCTGTTTTTTTGCCTATTTCAGTGTTTCAAAGAAATGGAATATCAAACGGAGCCAAAAACCTAATTCCACCGCCGCAACTTCTTGTATCCACGAGATCCCATCTTGGGGCCTGTTAGGAGTTCATGAGGGGGCATCCACCATGGAGGGCTTCTACATCATCACCATAGCCTCTCCGATGAAGTATGAGTAGTCTACTTCAGACCTTCGGGTCCATAGCTAGTAGCTAGATGGATTCTTCTCTCTTTTTGGATCTCAATACAATGTTCTCCCCTCTCTCGTGGAGATCTATTCGATGTAATCTTCTTTTTGCGGTGTGTTTGTTGAGACCGATGAATTGTGGGTTTATGATCCAGCTTATCTATGAATAATATTTGAATCTTCTCTGAATTCTTTTATGTATGATTGGTTATCTTTGCAAGTCTCTTAGAATAATCCGTTTGGTTTGGCCAACTAGATTGGTAGTTCTTGCAATGGGAGAAGTGCTTAGCTTTGGGTTCAATCTTGCGGTGTCCTTTCCCAAAGGATGTATAAGGGCAGCAAGGCACGTATTGTATTGTTGCCATCGAGGATAACAAGATGGGTTTTTTATCATATTGCATGAATTTATCCCTCTACATCATGTCATCTTGCTTAAGGCGTTACTCTATTTTTAACTTAATACTCTAGATGCATGCTGGATAGCGGTCGATGAGTGGAGTAATAGTAGTAGATGCAGAATCGTTTCGGTCTACTTGTCTTGGACGTGATGCCTATGTACATGATCATACCTAGATATACTCATAACTATGCTCAATTCTATCAATTTCTCAACAGTAATTTGTTCACCCACCGTAGAATACTTATGCTCTTGAGAGAAGCCACTAGTGAAACCTATGGCCCCCGGGTCTATTCTCATCATATCAATCTCCATCGCTCTTATACTTGCTTTGTTTTACTTTGCCTTTTACTTTTTACTTTGCATCTCTATACCAAAAAATACCAAAAATATTATTTATCATCTCTATCGATCTCACTCGTAAGTGACCGTGAAGGGATTGACAACCCCTAATCGCGTTGGTTGCGAGGAGCTATCGCTTTGTGCAGTACGAGGGACTTGTGCGTGGCCTCCCTTGGATTGATACCTTGGTTCTCAAAAACTGAGGGAAATACTTACGCTACTTTGCTGCATCATCCTCTCCTCTTCGGGGAAATCCAACACAGTGCTCAAGAGGTAGCAGAGTTCTGAGGTAATATGATTAATTGAACTTTAATTTATCATGGACTTACTCCTGATAGTATTAGCATAACTATGTTGTAGATCAATAGCTCGCGATATAGCTCCCCGTTTATTTTTTATATGTTCCTAGAGAAAAACTATGTTGAAAGATGTTAGTAGCAATGATGCGGACTTGGTCCGTGATCTGAGGATTGTCCTCATTGCTGCACAGAAGAATTAAGTCCTTGATGCACTGCTAGGTGACGGACCTATTGCAGGAGCATATGCAGACGTTATGAACGTTTGGCAAAGCTCGGTATGATGACTACTTGATAGTTTAGTGCCACATACTTTACGTCTTAGACCCGAGACTTCAAAAATGTTTTGAAGCCACGGAGCATATGATATGTTCCAAGAGTTGAAATTGGTATTTAAAACTCATGCCCATGTCTAGAGGTATGAGACCTCTGACAGTACTTTGCCTACAAGATGGAGGAGAATAGCTCAACCAGTGAGCATGTGCTCAGATTGTCTGAGTACTACAATTTCTTGAATCAAGTGGGAGTTAATCTTCCAGATAAGATAGTAATTTACAAAGTTATCTAGTCACTATCACCAAGTTACTAGAACTTAGTGATGAACTATAATATGCAAGGGATGACGAAAGTAATTCCCAAGCTCTTCGTGACGCTGAAATCAACGAAGGTAGAAATCAAGAAAAGCATCAAGTGTTGATGGTTGACAAGACCACTAGTTTCAAGAAAAGGGCAAAGGGAAGAAGGGGAACTTCAAGAAGAACGACAAGCAAGTTGCTGCTCAAGTGAAGAAGCCCAAGTTTGGACCTAAGCCTGAGACTGAGTGCTTCTACTGCAAAGGGACTGGTCACTGGAAGCGGAACTGCCCCAAGTATTTGGCGGATAAGAAGGATGGCAAGGTGAACAAAGTTATATTGGACATACATGTTATTGATGTGTACTTTACTAGTGTTTATAGCAACCCCTCAGTATTTGATACTAGTTCAGTTGCTAAGAGTAGTAACTTGAAACGGGAGTTGCAGAATGAACAGAGACTAGTTAAGGGTGAACTGACGATGTGTGTTCGAAGTAGTTCCAAGAATGATATGATCATCATCGCACACTCCATATACTTTCGGGATTAGTGTTGAACCTAAATAAATGTTATTTGGTGTTTGCGTTGAGCAATAATATGAATTGATCATGTTTATTGCAATATGGTTATTCATTTAAGTTAGAGAATAATTGTTATTCTGTTTACATGAATAAAACCTTCTATGGTTATACACCCAATGAAAATGGTTTGTTGGATCTCAATCGTAGTGATACACATATTCGTAATATTGAAGCCAAAAGATGCAAAGTTAATGATGATAGTGCAACTTATTTGTGGCACTGCCGTTTAGGTCATATAGGTGTAAAGCGCATGAAGAAAATCCATGTTGATGGGCTTTTGGAATCACTTGATTATGAATCAGTTGATGCTTGCGAACCATGCCTCATGGGCAAAGATGACTAAGACTCCGTTCTCCGGAACAAAGGAGCGAGCAACTGACTTATTGGATGTAAAACATACTGATGTATGAGGTTCGATGAGTGTTGAGGCTCGCGGTGGTATTGTTATTTTCTGACCTTCACAGATGATTTGAGCAGATATGGGTATATCTACTTGAAGAAACATAAGTCTGAAACATTTGAAAAGTTCAAAGAATTTCAGAGTGAAGTGGAAAATCATCGTAACAAGAAAATAAAGTTTCTACGATCTGATCGCAGAGGCGAATATTTGAGTTACGAGTTTGGTCTTCAATTAAAACAATGTGGAATAGTTTCACAAACTCATGCCACCTGGAACACCACAACGTAATGGTGTGTCCGAACGTCATAACTGCATTTCCTTTATTGGATATAGTGCAATCTATGATGTCTCTTACCGATTTACCACTATCGTTTTGGGGTTATGCATTAGAGACAGCTACATTCACGTTAAATAGGGCACTGTCTAAATCCGTTGAGACAACACCGTATGAACTATGGTTTGGCAAGAAACCTAAGCTATCGTTTCTTAAAGTTTGGGGTTGCAATGCTTATGTGAAAAAGTTTCATCCTGATAAGCTCAAACCTAAATCGGAAAAGTGCGTCTTCATAGGATACCCAAAATTTACTGCTGGGTACACCTTCTATCACAGATCCTAAGGCAAGATAATCGTTGCTAAGAATGGATCCTTTCTAGAGAAGGAGTTTCTCTCGAAAGAAGTGAGTGGGAGGAAAGTAGAACTTGATAAGGTAATTGTACCTTCTCCCGAATTGGAAAGTAGTTCATCACTGAAATCAGTTCCAGTGATGCTTACACCAATTAGTGAGGAAGTTAATGATGATGATCATGAAGCTTCGGATCAAGTTACTACCAAACCTCGTAGCTCAACCAGAGTATGTTCCGCACCAGAGTGGTATGGTAATCCTATTCTGGAGTTCATGTTACTTGACCATGACGAACCTACGAACTATGAGGAAGCGACGATGAGCCCAGATTCCGCGAAATGGCTTGAGGCCATGAAATATGAGATGAGATCCATGTATGAGAACAAAGTGTGGACTTCTGATTGACTTGCCCGATGATCGGCAAGCCATAGAAAAATAAATGGATCTTCAAAAGGAAGAAGGACGCTGATAGTAGTGTTACTATCTACAAAGCTAGACTTGTCGAAAAAAGGTTTTGACAAAGTTCAAGGTGTTGACTATGATGAGATTTTCTCACTCGTAGCGATGCTTAAGTCTATCCGAATCATGTTAGCAAAATGCCGCATTTTATGAAATCTGGCAAATGGATGTCAAAAACTACATTCCTTAATGGATTTCTTAAAGAAGAGTTGTATATGGTGCAACTAGAAGGTTTTGTCGATCCTAAAGGTGCTAACAAAATGTGCAAGCTCCAGCAATCCATCTATGGACTGGTGCAAGCATCTCGGAGTTGGAATATACGCTTTGGTGAGTTGATCGAAGCATATAGTTTTATACAGACTTGCGGTGAAGCCTGTATTTACAAGAAAGTGAGTGGGAGCACTACAACATTTCTGATAAATATATGTGAATGACATATTGTTGATCGGAAATAATGTAGAATTTTCTGGAAAGCATAAAGGAGTATTTGGACGGTGTTTTTCAAAGAAAGACATCGGTGAAGCTGCTTACATATTGAGCATCAAGATCTATAGAGATAGATCAAGACGCTTGATAAGTTTTTTCAATGAGTACATACCTTGACAAGATTTTGAAGTAGTTCAAAATGGAGCAGTCAAAGAAAGAGTTCTTGCCTGTGTTACAAGGTGTGAAATTGAGTAAGACTCAAAGCCCGACCACGACAGAAGATAGAAAGAGAATGAAAGTCATTCCCTATGCCTCAGCCATAGGTTCTATAAAGTATGCCATGCTGTGTACCAAATCTATTGTATACCCTACACTGAGGTTGGCAAGGGAGTACAATATTGATCTATGAGTAGATCACTGAACAATAGTCAAAATTATCCTTAGTGGAATAAGGATATGTTTCTCGATTATGGAGGTGACAAAAGGTTCGTCGTAAAGGGTTACGTCAATGCAAGTTTTGACACTCATCCAGATGACTCTAAGTCTCAGTATGGATACATCTTGAAAGTGGGAGCAATAAGCTAAAGTAGCTCCGTGCAGAGCATTGTAGACATCGAAATTTGCAAAATACATATGGGTCTGAATTTGGCAGACCCGTTGACTAAATTTCTCTCACAAGCAAAACATGATCAATCTTTGGGTGTTAATCACATAGCGATGTGAACTAGATTATTGACTCTAGTAAAACCTTTGGGTGTTAGTCACATGGAGATGTGAACTAATCACACAGAGAGGTGAACTATTGGTGTTAAATCACATGACTATGTGAACTACTCCCTCTGTTCCCAAATATTTGTCTTTCTAGCCATCTCAAATGGACTACAACATACGGATGTATGTAGACATGTTTTAAATTTTAGATTCACTCATTTTGCTCCGTATGTAGTCATTTTTTGAAATCTCTAGAAAGACAATTATTTAGGAACGGAGGGAGTAGATTATTGATTCTAGTGCAAGTGGGAGACTGAAGGAAATATGCCCTAGAGGCAATAATAAAGTTGTTATTTATATTTCCTTATATCATGATAAATGTTTATTATTCATGCTAGAATTGTATTAACCGGAAACTTAGTACACGTGTGAATACATAGACAAACTAAGTGTCACTAGTATGCCTCTACTTGACTAGCTTGTTGAATCAAAGATGGTTAAGTTTCCTAGCCATAGACATGAGTTGTCATTTGATTAACGGGATCACATCATTAGAAAATGATGTGATTGACTTGACCCATTCCGTTAGCTTAGCATACGATCGTTTAGTATATTGCTATTGCTTTCTTCATGACTTATACATGTTCCTATGACTATGAGATTATGCAACTCCCGAATACCGGAGGAACACTTTGTGTGCTACCAAACATCATAACATAACTGGGTGATTATAAAGGTGCTCTACAAGTGTCTCCGATCGTACTTGTTGAGTTGGCATAGATCGAGATTAGGATTTGTCACTCTGATTGTCAGAGAGGTATCTCTGGGCCCTCTCGGTAATGCACATCACTATAAGCCTTACAAGCAATGCAACTAATGAGCTAGTTGCGGGACGATGTATTACGGAACGAGTAAAGAGACTTGCCGGTAACGAGATTGAACTAGGTATTGAGATACCGACGATCGAATCTCGGGCAAGTAACATATCGATGACGAAGGGCACAACGTATGTTGTTATGCGGTTTGACCAATAAAGATCTTCGTAGAATATGTAGGAGACAATATGAGCATCCAGGTTCTGCTATTGGTTATTGACCGGAGACATGTCTCGATCATGTCTACATAGTTCTCGAACCCATAGAGTCCACACGCTTAACGTTCGGTGACGATCGGTATTATGAGTTTATGTGTTTTGATGTACCGAAGGTAGTTCGGAGTCCCGGATATGATCACGGACATGATGAGGAGTCTCTAAATGGTCGAGACATAAAGATCGATATATTGGATGACTATGTTTGGACTTCGGAAGGGTTCTGGGAAAGTTTGGATAAATACCGGAGTACCGGGGGGTTACCGGAACCCCCCGGGGAGTGTAATGGGCCTATTGGGCCTTAGTGGAGAAGAGGAGGGGCGGCCAGGGCAGGCTGCACGCCCCCTCCCCCTCTAGTCGAGATTGGACAAGGAGGGGGGCGGCGCCCCCCTTTCCTTCCCCCTCTCTCCTCCTTCCCTCTCTCCTACTCCTACTCTTGGAAGGGTGGGAGTCCTACTCCCGGTGGGAGTAGGACTGTCCTTGGGGCACGCCTAGGATGGACGGCCCCTCCCCCTCCTCAACTCCTTTATATATGGAGGAGGGGGGCACACCATAGACACACAAGTTGATTAGTTGATATTTTAGCCGTGTGCGGTGCCCCCCTCCACCATTATCCACCTCGGTTATATCGTAGCGGTGCTTAGGCGTAGCCCTACGTCGGTAGCATCATCATCACCGGTATCATGCCATCGTGCTCACGGAACTCTCCCTCAAAGCTCTGCTAGATTGGAGTTCGTGGGACGTCACCGAGCTGAACGTGTGCTGAACTCGGAGGTGCCGTGCGTTCAGTACTTGGATCGGTCGGATCGTGAAGACGTACGACTACATCAACCGCGTTCTCATAATGCTTCCGCTTACGGTCTATGAGGGTATGTGGACAACACTCTCCCCTCTCGTTGCTATGCATCACCATGATCTTGCGCGTGCGTAGGATTTTTTTTGAAATTACTACGTTCCCAACAGTTTTGGCGTTGGGAACAAGTCAGGGGGGTCTCCGAGGCGGCCATGAGGTAGGGGGCGCGCCCAGGGGGGTAGGGCGCGCCCCCCGCCCTCGTGGGTGCCTCGGGACTCTTCTGGACCATCTCCGATACTCCGTGGGCTTCTTCTGGTCCATAAATAATCTCCCTGAAATTTCAGGTCAATTGGACTCCGTTTGGTTTTCCTTTTCTGCGATACTCAAAAACAAGGAAAAAACAAAAACTGGCACTGGGCTCTAGGCTAATAGGTTAGTCCCAAAAATCATATAAAATAGCTTATAAATGCATATAAAACATCCTAGATGGATAATATAATAGCATGGAACAATAAAAAATTATAGATACGTTGGAGACGTATCACCCTTGATGTGAGTATGTTGGGAGGCGAAACTATAAGCCCCTATCTTTCTATGTGTTCGGTTGAAACGTTTTGCTCATGGGTACGAGGTTAGTGTTAGCAATCATAGAAGACTATATGATGGTTGAGTGTGTGGACTTTCCTAAAGGCTCCGACACGTGACCCTTCCTGAAAAGATGATGAATTGTAGTTGCAAAGTTGACTGAGAACATAGTTTGTTGGTTTCTGATAGAGTTTTTGCTTTACACTTCGGTTGTGTGATGAACTATTACTTATTCATGAGAAGTATATGATAAAAGTTCTATGATAAAAGTCCTATGTTTAATTTTGTTGTTGTTATAATAATCAACATGATGCTTCTATGTCCATATTTTGTTTTTATCGACACCTCTCTCTCAAAGCATGTGGACATGTTTTTCGATTTCGGTTTTCGCTTGAGGACAAGAGAGGTCTAAGCTTGGGGGAGTTGATATGTCCATTTTGCATCATGTTTTCTTACTGTTATTTATAATGTTTTTATCAGTAATAATGCTTTTTGGAGTAATTCTAATGCATTTTCACTCATAATTTGCAAGGTACACACCAAGAGGGAGAATTCCGGCAGCTGGAAATCTGGACCTGGAAAAGCTACATCACGCCACCTATTCTGCTCAACTCCAAATAAGCTGAAATTTCACGTAGATTTTTTATGGAATACTTAAGAAATACTGGAGCCAATAACCACCAGAGGGGGCCACCAGGTGGGCACGACCCACCTGGGCGCGCTAGGCCCCCCAGGCGCGCCCTGGTGGGTTGTGGCCTCCTCGGCCCACCTCCGGTGCCCATCTTCTGGTATATAAGTGGGTTTGACCTAGAAAAATAAGGAGGAGACTTTCGGGACGAAGCGCCGCCGTCTTGAGGCGGAACTTGGGCAGGAGCACTTTTGCCCTCCGGCGGAGCGATTCCGTCGGGGGAACTTCCCTCCCGGAGGGGGAAATCATCGTCATCATCATCACCAACAACTCTTCCATCTTGGGGAGGGCAATCTCCATCGACATCTTCAACAGCACCATCTCCTCTCAAACCCTAGTTCATCTCTTGTGTTCAATCTTGTTACCGGAACTATAGATTGGTGCTTGTGGGTGACTAGTAGTGTTGATTACATCTTGTAATTGATTACTATATGGTTTATTTGGTGGAAGATTATATGTTAATATCCATTATGCTATTTAATACTCCTTTGATCATGAACATGTTTATCATTTGTGAGTAGTTACTTTTGTTCTTGAGGTCACGGGAGAAATCATGTTGCAAGTAATCATGTGAACTTGATATGTGTTTGATATTTTGATAGTATGTATGTTGTTATGCCCTTAGTGGTGTCATGTGAACGTCGACTACATGACACTTCACCATATTTGGGCTTAAGGGAATGCATTTTGGAGTAGCAATTACATGGTGGTTGCGAGAGTGACAGAAGCTTAAACCTCGGTTTATGCGCTATTTCGTAAGGGACCGATTGGATCCAAAAGTTTAAAGATATGGTTAGAATTTATTCTTAATACTTTTCTCGTAATTGCGGATGCTTGCGGGAGGGTTAATCATAAGTAGGTGGTTTGTTCAAGTAAGAACAACACCTAAGCACCGGTCCACCCACATATCAAATTATCAAAGTAGCGAACACAAATCAAACCAACATGATGAAAGTGACTAGATGAAATTCCCATGTACCCTCAAGAACGCTTTGCTTAACATAAGAGACCGTTTTGGCCTGTCCTTTGCCTCAAAAGGATTGGGCTACCTTGCTGCACTTTTGTTACTACTATCGTTACTTGCTCGTTACAAATTATCTTTCTATCAAACTACTCCGCTACTTACAATTTCAGCACTTGCAGACATTACCTTACTGAAAACTACTTGTCATTTCCTTCTGATCCTCGTTGGGTTAGACACTCTTACTTATTGAAAAGAGCTACAATTGATCCCCTATACTTGTGGGTCATCAGTGCTTCCAGGACATAATTCTTCTGTGCAGCAATGAGGATAATCCTCAAGTTATGGACCCAGTCCGTGTAGTTGCTACCATCATCTTTCAACTTAGCTTTTTCTAGGAACGCATTAAAATTCAAGGGAACGGTAGCACGGGCCATTGATCTACAACAACATAGATATGCAAAGACTATCAGGTACTAAGTTCATGATAAATGAAAGTTCAATTAATCATATTACTTAAGAACTCCCACTTAGATTGACATCCCTCTAGTCATCTAAATGATCACGTGATCCATATCAACTAAACCATGTCCGATCATCACGTGAGATGGAGTAGTTTTCAATGGTGAACATCACTATGTTGATCATATCTACTATATGATTCATGTTCGACCTTTCGGTCTCAGTGTTCCGAGGCCATATCTGCATATGCTAGGCTCTTCAAGTTTAACCCAAGTATTCTGCACGTGCAAAACTGGCTTGCACCCGTTGTATGTGAATGTAGAGCTTATCACACCCGATCATCACGTGGTGTCTCGGCACGACGAACTGTATCAATAGTGCATACTCACGGAGAACACTTGTTCCATGAAATTTAGTGAGGGATCATCTTATAATGCTACCGCCGTACTAAGAAAAATAAGATGCATAAAGGATAAACATCACATGCAATCAAAATATGTGACATGATATGGCCATCATCATCTTGTGCCTTTGATCTCCATCTCCAATGCACCTGTAACATCCCCAGCATCACACTACAATAATCTCCCCCTAATGAAGGTCATGCCATCATGATCATCATGCCAAAATGCCACTTGTCCAAAATCTGCTTCAAATTCAAATTCAAATTGCATGTCAAATATTGGCTTCTTCTTTCATGCAAATAAAATAGTTCATCCTATGGCAAATAATCCCTAGATATTTGTCATGTTGAAGCCAACATTTTTTGGAATTCCCAAATTGCCCCTGGGAATTTATTATCTGGTCGAGCAGTATTTAAGATGTCCTTTTCATTTTCTAAAATGCTTGGACAACTCCTGATGGCCCCAAACTTTTTGTGGCAGTGCCCAATAATTGTTTAAAATTGTTTTGGCCAATGGCATATTTTTGCAAAGTCATTTGTGGCTAAAATAAAATGCAAAAGCTGCTAAAAAGGGAAAATGAAAAGGAAAAAGGAAAGGAAAGAAGAAGGGGTGGTGGGAGAGCCCCTGGCCTCCCCTTGGGCTTTGGCCCATCCCAACAGGCTGGTCCACCTCCCCCCTCCCGCGTGGTAGGTCCCCTTCCCCACTGCTCCTCCGACCGGGGCGCGCCCCCGCCGGACCGGGGATAAGGGCAGCCCTGACGCCTCGGGCTCCCTCCCCACTCCCCACTCCCACTTGTGCCTCTCCTCCCCCAGATCCACCTTTCCCCTCTCCCTCACGCGCTCACTCCTCCCGAGCGCCACCGTCGCCGTGCGCCGGTCGATCCCGCGGCCACCGCTGTCCCCGTCCCTCTCCGACGAGTCCCCGAGCGCCATCGTGCCCCGCGACGTCTTCCTCGACCACCGGACCAAGCCAGGAGCCCCCACAGCGAGTGCGGCGACCTCTTCTTCCTCCTTTGCTCCGACGAATGCCGTGTCGACCCGCCACCTCGCCCCGAGCCCACCGAGGATACCTCAGCGCCCAAAGGAGCTCTCCTCCCTCTCCCTCTCTCCCCGTGCTCTTCCCCGCGCCATGGCAGCCTCTGCCATCGCCGCTCGAACCCAGCCCCGCCGCCATGGTGAAGCTCGTCGCAGTGGCCACCGTTGCCGCAGCTCAGGTCCAAGCTCGTTGCTGAGCTCGTGAGGTTACTAGGAGCGCAACGCCCACGCGCATGCTTTTCCCCGAGCCCGCTAGCGCACGCTGCCACTTTGACCGAACACGCCGCCGCCTCGCTGTTCGCCGGAGATACTCCGGTGACCTTTTGACCACCTGCGCGTGTCCATCGAGCTCGCCCGCTCGGCGCTCGCGTAGATCACCCCCCACACTTTTAGTTCGAGCTAACACGCACGGTTTCGTCAATTCCGCCGTCGCCCGAAAACCACCGCCGCCAAACGTCGACGTTGGCGATGTTTCGGCCATTCCCAAGCCCAAACGTTGGTACCATTCGACGCACGAGATCGTCAGCTTCCGAACACGCCCGACCACGACTCAAATGATGCGTCGTAGCGCGATTCCGGCCGTCTCCGGTGTTCGGCCGCCGCGGATGGCTTCGCCGGCGTTGCTCCACCGCCGTGACACACCGGCGCAGGGCCCGCCTGGTTCTTTGCCGTGGGCCCCCTGGACCCAGTTGACCACGTTGACCGTTGTCAACTATGCTGACTGGGCACTCAGTGCCACTGACACACGGGCCCCCCGCCTAATTAACCTAATTAAAACATTTTCCTAAATAAAAATAATTAGCTAAACTAATGAGTCACTGACTGGTGGGGTCCAGTCACTAATTACTCTGCTTAAATTAAAATGAACTGCTCATAGCCCACTACCAATGACAGGCGGGCCCTACTGGTCAGGTTTGACCTGGTTAGTGCGGTTGTTGACTGTTGACATCACTATGACGTCATGCTGATGCAATATTCCATTTCTGTTAATATAAATAAATCCAGAAAATGGTTAAATCTTTAGAAATTCATAGAAAATAAACCGTAGCTTGGATGAAAAACTTTATACATTAAAGTTGCTTAGAACGACGAGATGAACCCGAATACGCTAACCACATACCTGTCAAATGCCTCTAACTATCTGAACATGGAACATTCCCCTCCGGTCATCTGTCTGACACAGGTGCGGAACCAGGAATCCATTCCCGGTTGAATTCCCCCTTCACCTATATCGTGTAGCCATATGTTAGGTCACACCCGGCGCAGCATATTGCCACGTTATGCTTTGTGATGCTTTGTTTGCTTTATATTTACTGTTTCTTTCCCCTCTTCTCTCCGGTAGACCCCGAGACCGATGCTGCCCTGTGATCGACTATGTCGACGACGACCCCTCCTTGCCAAAGCAACCAGGCAAGCCCCCCCTTTGATCATCCTGATATCGCCCATTCCATTCTCTCATGCTTGCATTAGATTTTGCTACTGTTATTGTTTGCTCCTATTTTGATGCATAGCCTGCTTTTGTAACCTGCTCATTGTACCTTACCTACTTATCCTAAACTGCTTAGTATAGGTTGGTTAGTGATCCATCAGTGACCCCCACCTTGTCCTTGTTGCCCCTGCTTCATCATCGAAGACTCGATCAACGTGATCGACGACCAGAGCCCGACACCTCACATCACATCACGCCCCTTTTGTTGCTCGACTCTGCAGAGCTACCATCGAGTGCCGAGGGTAGAACCTCATACATCACTCCTGATGAGATCTCTGTAGTGTAGCTATTAGGTCATGGTCATCGAGGGTGATTTCCTCCTTAACCACTTCCGATACGACTCTGTCATGCAACCCCTCAAGTGTGAACCTCGATGGTGGATCCTCTTACGTTCACCTTGATGATTACATCAAGTGGAATTCACCGGGGGTGATTCCTCGGGTTTTCCCCTTGATGTTTGGACACATGGATACTTGGACTTTACAACTGTTACTTGGAAAGGTGGGTCAACCCTGAGGGGTACCCGCGAGTGATGTGGAGATGGGTTGACCTAGAAGGTACCCGCGAGATACTTACGAGGCGTGGCTGTGCATTCTTAGCCCTTGCCACAAGTCCTCGAGACGGGGCGACGGGGTCACATCTTTCGTGAGTCTCTGCTTGTTACCGCGCGTTCCTAATCCACTATGATTTGGATATTTGATCCGAGGGGCCTCTGGCCTGATTGCACTAACCATCACATGGGCATAGTATGGGCGTTCTGCGTCGTATGCATCAGCCGAAGCTTAATAGACGCTGGCCCGAAGCGGCGCGCTACCGGTTGGACTAGTAAGCACCTGCCTTTTTGAAGGAGGAAGCTAGGTCTGCTCACCGGCCGCGTTCGCAACATGCAGGAGTTCCGGGGTGATGGCCCATGACCCCTGGGGGCATAGGTTTAGTCCGGCGTGCTAACCTCTCTATTAAGCCTAGGTTGGGTTGTGGCGTATTGTTTGGCCAAGGCCGGGCATGACCCAGGAAAGTGTGTCCGGCCGGAGTTAATCGAGCATGGTGGGTAAGTTGGTTCACCCCTGCAGGGAAGAAAACATCTATCGATAGGCTGTCCTACGGTAACGGACACTTGGAGTTGTATCCCGGTCGATACAACTAGAACCAAATACTTGAGGTGATAACTGGATAGTATGGCTCTGGGATTGCTTTCTCGCAGGGAGTCGAGAAAGGATCTCTGGCCGAGGTTGATAACACTACTACTATGTAATGCCCTCGATGCGGCTATATCTCCCACGTGTCGAAGCACGACTTAGAGGCATAACCGCATTGAAAGCAATGTCGCAAGTGAGGTAATCTTCACACAACCCATGTAATACATAAGGGAAAGAGATACATAGTTGGCTTACATTCGCCACTTCACACAATACATAAATAAACATCCATCATTCAGATTACACTCAAGGTCCGACTACGGAACCAAAATAAAGAAGATACCCCAAATGCTACGGATCCCCGATCGTCCCAACTAGGCTCCACTACCGATCATCGTGAAAAGACACATAGTAACGACCACGTTCCTCGTCGAACTCCCACTTGAGCTTGGTTGCGCCACCTGACCGCATCGCCGGCACTGCAATCGCTTTTGGTAGAATCTGTGAGTCACGGGGACTCAGCAATCTCACACCCACGAGATCAAGACTATTTAAGCTTATAGGAAGGACATAGTTGTGAGGTGGAGCTGCAGCAAGCGACTAGCATATATGGTGGCTACATTCGCAAAAGAGAGCGAGAAGAGAAGCAAGGCACGGTCGTGAAGCTAGTAGCGATCAAGAAGTGATCCCGAACTACTTACGTCAAACATAACTCCAACACCGTGTTCACTTCCCGGACTCACGAGAAGAGACCATCACGGTTACACACGCGATTGATGTGTATTAATTAAGGTCAACTTCGGGTTTTCTACAACCGGACATTAACAAATTCCCATCTGCCTCATAACCGCGGGCACGGCTTTTGAAAGATAATACCCTGCAGGGGTGTCCCAACTTAGCCCATAATCAGCTCTCACGGTCAACGAAGGATATTCCTTCTACCGAAGACCCGATCGATCTCGGAATCCGGACTACAAGACATTTCGACAAAGAATAAAACAAGACCAAAGAAGCCACCCGATTGTGCCGACAAATCCCGATAGGAGCTGCACATATCTCGTTCTCGTGGCACATCCGGATGAGCAGTCCGTACAACTAAAACCAGACCTGAAGTTTCCTTGAGGGGCGCACACAGGTTTAGTTCGGGCCAAGACTCGAAGGAGCACCGTCCGGGGAGGGGGTTAAAATAAAGATGACCCTCGGGCTCGCGAAAACCCGGGGAAAAAAGGCTTAGGTGGCAAATGGTAAAACCAATGTTGGGCCTTCTTTGGAGGAGTCTTATTCAAAGCGAACTGTCAAGGGGTCCCATAAATCACCCAACCGTGTAAGGAACGCGAAATCAAGGAACATAACACCGGTATGACGGAAACTAGGGTGGCAAGAGTGGAACAAAACACTGTGCATAAGGCTGAGCCTTCCACCCTTTACCAAATATATAGATGCATTAATTATAGCAGATATATTGTGATATCCCCAACAAGTAAACAGGTTCCAACAAGGAACAACATCTCCATGTTCCAACAAGGAACAAACTTCATCTTCTCCTGCAACTAACAACACTATAAGAGGGGCTGAGCAAAGCGGTAACATAGCCAAACAACGGTTTGCTAGGAAAGGATGGTTAGAGGTTTGACATGGCAATATGGGTGGCATGATATAGCAAGTGATAGGCATCATAGCATAGGCATAGCAAAAGAGCGAGCATCTAGCAAGCAAAGATAGAAGTGATTTCGAGGGTATGGTCATCTTGCCTGAAATCCCGCAAGGAAGAAGAACGAGTCCATGAAGAAGACAAACGGACGGTCGAACGAATCCTCACAACTCCGAACGTAAACCGAAGCTAACGAGAGAAGCAACCTGGAAAGAAGCAAACAACATAGTAAACAACCATCACATAAACATGGCATGATGCGCAAACAAGTATGATGCATGTCCGTTTAAATAGCATGGCATGGCAATATGCACAAACAAAACTACAAGTTAATGGAGCCCAATATGCAACGAGTTGCATATTGACGAAACACCACATCAATTATTTAGTTCACTCCGATTAGGTACTCAACAATATTAAATATTGGTTAACATGGCAAGAGGTGAAGCAGAAGTAAACTAACTATTTAGGCAAGTTTAAATGAGGCCGAAATAAGAAACAACAATTCGATAAATCCTCATGAGCAATATTCGAATTTGGTACTGTTCTGCCTATTACATAATTTTAGAGTTGTTAAACAGGAAAATAAAGTGCACCATGTTAAACTAGGCATTTTTCTACCCCATTTACATATATAATTTATTAAATTTGGAGCTACGGTTATTTAGTTATGAAATAAATCATTTTAACTTGGCATTTGAGCAAATTTAAACAAACAGCATTTTAAACCTTTTAAACATAGATGAAAATAGCAGATTATGAAACTAGATGAAAAACTAAGCATTTTCCATATATAAAACATTTTAATCCGATGCACCATTTGTGAGTTATTAAATGCATGATCTAGGGGGACTATTCTGTAAAACTGACAGACTCGAAAATTGACTAAACGCCCGTAACTGAAAAAAACGCTATGGGCTGAAACTGGAGGCTGAGGGAGTTGCTCACATTGGGCCAAGCCCGCCGGTGGAGAGGCAGGGCTTTGAGGCCAGGGGCGACTGGCCTGGGTGGCTGCGACCACCGGATCGGTCAATGGGCGAGCGAGGGGTCGGGCGAGCTGCTCTGCTCGTTTCTGAAGAACAGAAACGCATCACGCCCATGGCGATGCAGGAGACGGCGGCAGCAGGACTTCCAGGTCGGCGCGCGACGGAGGAGGCCCGGACGGTGAGGTCGCCGGGGCCCTGGGCGGCGGCGAGGCAAATCGGCGGCGGGGACGGAGCTGCATCTGCTCCGGCGTGGTAGGGGACTTGGCGCGGGCCTCATCCTCGAAGCAGAGGAAGCAGGTCGACGACGCCGCCGAACCGGATGAAGCAGGCGATGGCGAGGAACTTGGCGCTGAGGGTCGAGGGGCTCCGTGCGTGGAGGCGCGTCCAAGGCGAGGCAGGGGCGGTCGACGCGGTCGTGCGTGGCTGCCGGAGCTCCTCGAGCAGAGAAGAATCCGGCGGTGGCTGGGTTGTCAGGGACCTCGTCGGCGGCACGAACATGAGGGGAATGCCCAGGATCCAAGGCGGAGGACGCGCGGGCTCGTCTGGTTCCTGTCCCTGACGAAGAGAGACAGAGAGAGGTGAGACAGAGAGAGGGAAAGGAAGAGAGGGCGCGAGGGAGGCCCGGCGGCGTGACCTGGAGGTGCCGGTGAGCCCCGGCAACGACGAACAGCAGGAGGCCGACCTTGGAGCACTGGTGCTCGAGGCGAGGAGCATCTCCCCGAGGAGGAGGAGGAGCGCGTCATGGAAGAAGACCCCGGGATAGAGGAGGCCATCGGCGAGGTGCAGAGTCGAGGCGCCGGGCTCCTAGCGGCGAAAGCAAGAGAAGGGGTGCAAGGGCTGGATGGGCTGCTCCAATGACCGGCCGGCGAGGTCGGATGGCGGCCTCGGTCTGGGAGCAGAGGAGAAACTTCAGGCAGGAGGCTCTGGTTGGTGGGGAGAGATCGAGAGGTGGAGGGCTACGGGTTGGAGGCGGAGAGGATTTTGGATCGGGATTTGGCTGCTGGTAGGTGGGGAAGGATCCCGAGGGGAACTGGTCAAGGCGGCTTGATGGGACAAACTCCCTAGAAGTTAGGGTTTGGCCTAATTTAGACTAGGCAGTATTTATATAACGAAAGAGCGCGCTCAGGCTAGGCCTCGACCCTCCGATCGTAATCGGACGGTCGAAGATAAATGGCTTAGGGGAGTCCAACAAATAAACGCAGATGTTTAATAGATGTTTGGGGATGATCCGAATCCAACGGAGATGACTGAGCTGGTCAGGTTCGGGGCAGGTTTCGGACGCACGCAAGAGGGGGGGTGGTTGTGCGAGAGAGGTTAGGTGGTCGACAAGAGGGACTCGAAAAACCTGGTTGGTCTCAAACGATCAACGAAAAGCAAGGGGACGCGGCAACTACGAACGGGTGCAAGCTTTATGGAAACATATGGATGCACCGCACATGATGCCATGAGATGAGATGCAAGACATGAACAAAATGCAAAACAAAAGACAAAAACCCAACCACGAAGGAAATAACATATCACATCTCCGGAAAAGGCAAGAGTTGGAGTTACGAATATGGAAAGTTGCATCCGGGGCGTTACAACACTTCACCACTATGAGAGGATCTCGTCCCGAGATCTAGGATGGCACCGGAGGGAAAAGAAAGAGGAAGATAAGAGGTAAACCTAAGTTGCTTCTTTGACAAACGAGTGAAACCACGAACCTTGAGAGGTTGAAAAGTAGAAAGAAAGAACACAACAGAGTTGAACACAATTGAGAGCACCATCGTAGAAAATAGAAACAAGGAACACCATGTGAACCTTGGAGGTTGCAAAGCTATGAATGACGATTACAATGGACAAGAAGGAATTGGAACCACTCTGGTTGAAACGAGATAAGAATGAATAAGAATGATATAATTTTGGCAGCACTGAATTGTAAATGGAAGGAATTGAACATGAACTTGAGAAGATGGGATGATACTTGATGAAATCAACAATACACTGCCTCCTAACTATTGAAAGAATGGCACAAGGGGTAAGAAAGATTTCAGACAGCTCTCCGTTGAGGAAGCGAGCAAAACTTGATAAGATGAGAGAACTTGAATGAAAACATGACACTCAGACTAAACAGAGAAGCAAGGAGAAGAACATGATCTTGACAAAACAAGATGATGGGTCAAGAGAGCAACCTCACAATGCCTTGAACGAAAAGAATAGAATCTAGATTGTTGGGATAAAGGGACGGAGAAGAAAATGACAACTTCTACCACAAATGAATTTGGAAAGCACCCTTAAAAAGAAGGATAGAACGGAGTTGTTGGAAAACCAACAACGAAAGAATAAACTTGTAGTGGGCTTATGGAAACAACTCAAAACTTACGGTGAATACATGGCACTCTGAAAAACAATTGATTGCTTGAGAGCAACACGGAGATGAAAACTTGATTCGCCGAGAGAATAGGAGAAAACTTGGATCATTGATAAGTACCACAATTGGCAACATTCCTTCGGAAAAGCTTTTGGTGAAATATAACCCAAGATGACTCCAACAAAGGGATTGATGGATTTAAAATACCTCATTCTTGACAACATGTGGATCATGAAGCACGAGGAGAAATTGCCAAGGATGACATAACACCATCTCAAAAGATAAGGTAGAAAGAATTGCACTTCGAAATGCAAGAAGAAGAATACTTGAGCTCCTCAAAACAAAACATGTGTTGAGCACCATGTTTATTTTAGAGTATAGCTTGGCGGATCTTAACTCCGAGAGAAATCTTGATGAACAATTGAAGAATGAAAAGAATCCTTGACGAAGCACCATGTAGAGCCTCCATGAAGAACTCCGGTGAAAAGGATGATAAAAGAAAGAGAAGTTGAAAACACAAGGTGAAACCTTGCGATGACTAGATGAAGCTTTGAAATGATATAACTGAGAAAACTTGGAACTCCGGAAAGAAAGATTAACAAATGAAATCAAGAATTTTGATGATCCTCCGGAATAAGGAATTGAATTTACTCAATGAAACAAGAATAAGAACTACATTACGCTCATCCTTCACCAATTAAATTGATGACAAGCAACGGATTTGGCACACTACTTATTCTTTTGCAAGGATTGAAGAGAGATATGGCGCCAACTTGAAGAAGTCTTCGACAAATCACCGAGAGGATTGGAAAGGACGAATGAATCTATATGATAACGAAGGAAGAGAACTCTTGAACAAACCACCGTAATAACTGAAAATGAACGAAGAAAAACAACGAATTTCCGTAAGGAATTAGAAATGAACGAAGACACTTGAGAGAATTTAGATACATGAGAACGGAGAGATAATGAACTGATTAGTGAATACTTGAATGATGCACCGGTAAGATTTGGGGAACAAGAGCTGAAAGCTGGAATGAATAATTCTGAGATGATGGGCTCAGAAGAATCAAACTGAAAAGACTCCTGAATTGCTCCGGATGAGTTAAAAGAATTCTCACAATCGAAAATGATTATGAGAGGATGGCATCAAGCTAGAACCATGAATCTTGAAGAGAATGGAGCAAAATTTAAGAGAAACTCTTCTTCAGTCTTCAAATGTTGAGAATGACGATGAGAAACACCACCATGAATTATTGAGACACTCCGGAATAATGAAGAATAGAAAGATTGAGCCAACGAGGAAAAGAATTTGAAAAATCTTGGAGAAAGACATTTGACTGATGATAACCCATTCTTACGTCCAACTTTGAAATGAATTTGAGAATAGTTCCAGGAAAATTAGAAGAGTCAGGTAAGATCCTCGGGAAAAGATCTGGGTTAGGGCCCACTCAAAAGAAACACCATTGAACGATTTAAAAGATAGATTGCGCCGGTTGAATTAAATGGCTGAATAAGGTAAGACCTCGAAATAGCTAGAATTGATGCAGAGTGGAAACACGAATCTTCAGAGATATCTTCAACACTCCGGAACAATTGAATAACAAGAACTGAAAGATTATGAGGTGCACCGGTATGGGAAAACATTTCAAACGGGGAAAAGGATATGATCGACAAAGCTTGAATTGATTCCACCGGGGAAGATAAGAGAACAAAGGATGAGAAACTTTGAGCTTCCTTTAGCATCTTCATGAGAATCACCGGATAAGAGCATTGAGGAAAAGAATGAAGAGACTTCACAGCAATAAAATGGGTACTTGGTTAGGGATATATGAGTCCTTGACGAAAAAGGGGTGGGAGGGTGGGAAAACAAAGGCAACTTGGGTCGGATGAAATGAACACCGTTGAGAAAAAGCTTAGAATTGATCCCAGAAATGTTGAAATGATCGGATCCACTTGAAGAGAAACACGCCGGTTGGAAAGAATTGACATCACAATCTCGATGATCAAAAGGATTAGTACTCCCATAGAAATATGAGAACACCGTTCAGGAAAAGTATGGATTCAACATTTGACATTGAAGCAACTCAAATACCACAAATAAAACAAAACAAAGGATTTGGCTTGCAGAGTAAGCCGGAACAAATACATATGATAGAGATTTACCCAATCTCATATCATGCATCTGTCGGAAAGATATTCTAGGAGCTACTTGAATTCCCACCTATAAACTCCCGAAACTTTCTGGTTATGCAATCTGTGTTGGGGATACAGGGACACAAAATATATCACCCAAACTAACAATACCTAGATCCAAATGTATCCATCCGTCAACACATAACCAAGAAGCCTTCGAAATCGTGGTACCTCGACCTTCAAAAGCATCCGTTATACGAGTCATGGCAATACTCCCGAACTCGCCCCGATCTTTGGGTTATCGGGGTTATCTCACCAACAACTGCACAAAAGAGATTTCGATGTCGGCAAATCTCGTGTATTCCAATCGCAACGATATAATTGTGACGACAACACCTCGGAGCTCAACTCCCCAGGAAACTGCCACAACACCTAAATGTCAGGAGGCACCAAGAACAATGTTCTCGTCACAAAACCATCGGAACGATCCCAAGATACCCGCGTGATCCTAAAATTTTTTTTAGTGAAATTTGAGGAGAGGAGAATCAAAACTTCTACGTCAGGAGACCTCACCAGAGCGACGAAGGACCGGGGAGTAAAAAGAATCCTACTCTCCGATATATATAATCCTAAGACTCAAAACATTTTTGTTCTAGACTCAACAACGCCAAAGAAACAATCAGCGGGGGCTCCTAAGTCGGGAAGGCTCGATTACCAACTTGTAACGCCTCGATGCGGCTATATCTCCCACGTGTCGGCACGACTTAGAGGCATAACTGCATTGAAAGCAATGTCGCAAGTGAGGTAATCTTCACACAACCCATGTAGTACATAAGGGAAAGAGATACATAGTTGGCTTACAATGCCACTTCACACAATACATAAATAAACATCCATCATTCATATTACACTCAAGGTCCGACTACGGAACCAAAATAAAGAAGATACCCCAAATGCTACACGGATCCCCGATCGTCCCAACTGGCTCCACTACCGATCATCAGGAAAAGACACATAGTAACGACCACGTTCCTCGTCGAACTCCCACTTGAGCTTGGTTGCGTCACCTGACCGCATCGTCGGCACTGCAACTGTTTTGGTAGAATCTGTGAGTCACGGGACTCAGCAATCTCACACCCGCGAGATCAAGACTATTTAAGCTTATAGGAAGGGCGAGTTGTGAGGTGGAGCTGCAGCAGTTTACTAGCATATATGTTGGCTACATTCGCAAAAGAGAGCGAGAAGAGAAGCAAGGCACGGTCGTGAAGCTAGTAGCGATCAAGAAGTGATCCTGAACTACTTACGCCAAACATAACTCCAACACCGTGTTCACTTCCGGACTCGCCGAGAAGAGACCATCACGGTTACACACGCGGTTGATGTGTATTAATTAAGGTCAACTTCGGGTTTTCTACAACCGACATTAACAAATTCCCATCTGCCTCATAAATCATGCACGGCTTTCGAAAGATAATACCTGCAGGGTGTCCCAACTTAGCCCATAATAAGCTCTCACGGTCAACGAAGGATATTCCTTCTACCGGAAGACCCGATCAGTCTCGGAATCCCGGACTACAAGACATTTCGACAAAGCAATAAAACAAGACCAGCAAGAAGCCGCTTGATTGTCTTGACAAATCCCGATAGGAGCTGCACATATCTCGTTCTCGTGGCACATCCGGATGAGCAAATTGCATAACTAAAACCAGACCTCAAGTTTCCTTGAGGGGGCGCTGCACAGGGCTCTAGTTCGGGCCAGCACTCGAAGGAGCACTGGTCCGGGGGGGGGGGGGGGTTAAAATAAAGATGACCCACGGGCACGCGAAAACCCGGGGGAAAAAGGCTTAGGTGGCAAATGGTAAAACCAATGTTGGGCCTTGCTGGAGGAGTCTTATTAAAAGCGAACTGTCAAGGGGGTCCCATAAATCACCCAACCGTGTAAGGAACGCGAAATCAAGGAACATAACACCGGTATGACGGAAACTAGGGTGGCAAGAGTGGAACAGAACACCAGGCATAAGGCCGAGCCTTCCACCCTTTACCAAATATATAGATGCATTAACTATAGCAGATATATTGTGATATCCTCAACAAGTAAACAGGTTCCAACAAGGAACAACATCTCCATGTTCCAACAAGGAACAAACTTCATCTTCTCCTGCAACTAACAACGCTATAAGAGGGGCTGAGCAAAGCGGTAACATAGCCAAACAACGGTTTGCTAGGAAAGGATGGTTAGAGGTTTGACATGGCAATATGGGTGGCATGATATAGCAAGTGATAGGCATCATAGCATAGGCATAGCAAAAGAGCGAGCATCTAGCAAGCAAAGATAGAAGTGATTTCGAGGGTATGGTCATCTTGCCTGAAATCCCGCAAGGAAGAAGAACGAGTCCATGAAGAAGACAAACGGACGAAGTCGAACGAATCCTCACAACTCCAGAACGAAACCGAAGCTAACGAGAGAAGCAACCTGGAAAGAAACAAACAACATAGTAAACAACCATCACATAAACATGGCATGATGCGCAAACAAGTATGATGCATGTCCGGTTTAAATAGCATGGCATGGCAATATGCACAAACAAAACTACAAGTTAAATGGAGCCCAATATGCAACGAGTTGCATATTGACGAAACACCACATCAATTATTTAGTTCACTCCCGATTAGGTACTCAACAATATTAAATATTGGTTAACATGGCAAGAGGTGAAGCGAAGTAAACTAACTATTTAGGCAAGTTTAAATGAGGCCGGAAATAAGAAACAACAATTCCGATAAATCCTCATGAGCAATATTCGAATTTGGTACTGTTCTGCCTATTACATAATTTTAGAGTTGTTAAACAGGAAAATAAAGTGCACCATGTTAAACTAGGCATTTTCTACCCCATTTACATATATAATTTATTAAATTTGGAGCTACGGTTATTTAGTTATGAAATAAATCATTTTAACTTGGCATTTGAGCAAATTTAAACAAACAGCATTTTAAACCTTTTAAACATAGATGAAAATAGCAGATTATGAAACTAGATGAAAAACTAAGCATTTTCCATATATAAAACATTTTAATCCGATGCACCATTTGTGAGTTATTAAATGCATGATCTAGGGGACTATTACGTAAAACTGATGCACTGAGAAAATTGATTAAACGTCGTAACTGAAAAAAAAAGCGTTGCGGGCTGAAATCGGAGGCTGAGGGAGCTGCTCACATTGGGCCAAGCCCGGTCGGTGGAGAGGCGGGGCTTTGAGGCCAGGCGCCTGGCACTGGGTGGCTGCGACCCACCGGATCGGTCGATGGGCGAGCGAGGGTCGGCGAAGTTGCTGCTTTCGTTCAAGAATGAACGCATCACGCCCATGGCGATGCAGGAGACAGCGGCGGGACTTGCGTGTCGGCGCGCTGACGGAGGAGGCCCAGACGGTGAGGTCGCCGGGCCTGGGCGGCGGCGGGACGGAGCTGCATCTACCCCGTGGTAGGGGACTTGGCGCGGGCCTCATCCTCGAAGCAGAGGAAGCAGGTCGACAACGCTCGCTCGAACCGGATGAAGCAGAGGCGATGGCGAGGAACTTGGCGCGGGGGTCGTAGGGGCTCCGTTAGCAGGGAGGCGCGTCCAAGGCGAGGCAGGGGCAGTCGACGCGGTCGTGCGTGGCTGCCGGAGCTCCTCGAGCAGAGAAGAAGCCAGCGGTGGCTGGGTCGTCAGGGACCTCGTCGGCGGCACGAACAGGAGGGGAATGCCCAGGATCCAAGGCGGAGGACGCACGGGCTCGTCTGGTTCCTGTCCCTGACGAAGAGAGACAGAGAGAGGTGAGACAGAGAGAGGGAAAGGAAGAGAGGGCGCGAGGGAGGCCCGGCGGCGTGACCTGGAGGTGCCGGTGAGCCCCGGCAACGACGAACAGCAGGAGGCCGACCTTGGAGCACTGGTGCTCGAGGCGAGGAGCATCTCCCCGAGGAGGAGGAGGAGGGCGTCATGGAAGAAGACCCCGGGATAGAGGAGGCCATCGGCGTAGGTGCAGAGTCGAGGCGCTCGGGCTCCTAGCGGCGAGCAGTAGAAGGGGTGCAAGGGCCTGGATGGGCTGCTCCAATGACCGGCCGGCGAGGTCGGATGGCGGCCTCGGTCTGGGAGCAGAGGAGAAACTCGGGCAGGAGGCTCTGGTTGGTGGGGAGAGATCGAGAGGTGGAGGGCTACGGGTTGGAGGCGGAGAGGATTTTTGGATCGGGGATTTGGCTGCTGGTAGGTGGGGAAGGATCCCAGGGGAACCGGGCGGCGGCTTGATGGGACAAACTCCCTAGAAGTTAGGGTTTGGCCTAATTTAGACTAGGGAGTATTTATATAAGGAAAGAGGGAGATTAGGATAGGTTTGGACCCTCCGATCGTAATCGGACGGTCGAAGATAAATGGCTTAGGGGAGTCCAACAAATAAACGCAGATGTTTAATAGATGTTTGGGGATGATCCGAATCCAACGGAGATGACTGAGCTGGTCGTGTTCGGGGCAGGTTTTGACGCACGCAAGAGGGGTCGGTGGTTGTGCGTAGAGGTTAGGTGGTCGACAAGAGGGACTCGAAAAACCTGGTTGGTCTCGAAACGATCAACGAAAGCAAGGGGGGACGCGGCAACTACGAACGGGTGCAAGCTTTATGGAAACATATGGATGCAATGCACATGATGCCATGAGATGAGATGCAAGACATGAACAAAATGCAAAACAAAAGACAAAAACCCAACCACGAAGGAAATAACATATCACATCTCCGGAAAAGGCAAGAGTTGGAGTTACGAATATGGAAAGTTGCATCCGGGGCGTTACATACTACTACTTTACTTTATGCTACTCTTATCTCTTCTGATGCTGCAAGATGCTTGAAGATGCTAGTCTTTGATAGGCTAGGCTTGCCCCCTTCTCTTCTGGCATTCTGCAGTTCAGTCCACAGATACAGCCCATTTCATTGATACCGATGCATATGTAGTGTAGATCCTTGCTTGCGAGTACTTTGGATGAGTACTCACGGTTGCTTTGCTCCCCCTTTTCCCCCTTTCTTCTTCTTTTTGGTTGATGCAACCAGATGTCGGAGCCCAGGAGCCAGATGCCACCGTCGATGCCTACTACTACGTGGAGATCGCCGACGACCAGGAGTATCTAGGAGGCTCCAGGCAGGAGGCCTTGCCTTTTCGATCGATATTGCTTTTGTGCTAGCCTTCTTAAGGCAAACTTGTCTAACTTATGTCTGTACTCAGATATTGTTGCTTCCGCTGGCTCTTCTGTTTTTGAGCTGATGTATTTGAGCCCTCGAGGCCCCTTGCTTGTAATATAAGGCTTGTATTATTTTAATTTGTGTCTAGAGTTGTGTTGTGATGTCTTCCCGTGAGTCCCTGATCTTGATCGTACGCATTTGCGTGTATAATTAGTGTACGATTGAATCGGAGGCATCACAGCACCGTCATGATCTCCATCGTCACCGGCTTGACACCTTGATCTCCATCGTAGCGTCGTTGTCGTCTCGCTAACTATTGCTTCCACGACTATCGCTGCCGCTTAGTGATAAAGTAAATCAATTACATAGCGATTGCATTTCATACATTAAAGCGACAACCATAAGGCTCCTGCCAGTTGCCGATAACTTTTAGAGAACATGATCATCTCATACAACAATTTATATCTCATCACGTCTTGACCATATCACATCACAACATGCCCTGCAAAAAGAAGTTAGACGTCCCCTACTTTGTTGTTGCAAGTTTTACGTGGCTGCTACGGGCTTCTAGCAAGAACAGTTCTTACCTACGCATCAAAACCACAATGATTTTTCATCAAGTGTGTTGTTTTAACCTTCAACAAGGACCGGTCGTAGTCAAATTCGATTCAACTAAAGTTGGAGAAACAAACACCCGCCAGCCACCTGTGTTTGAAGCACGTCGGTAGAACCGATCTCATGAACATGGTCATGTAATGTTGGTCCGGGCCGCTTCATCCAACAATACCGCTGAATCAAAATAATACGTTGGTGGTAAGCAATATAACTATTATCACCCACAACTCATTGTATTCTACTCATGCAAATCATCTACGCATAGACCTGGTTCGGATGCCACTGTTGAGAACGTAGCATGCAATTTCAAAAATATCCTACAATCACGTAAGATCTATCAAGGAGATGCATAGCAACGAGACGGGAAGAGTGTGTCCACGTACCCTCGTAGACCGAAAGCGGAAGCATTAGGTTAACGCGGTTGATTTTGTCTAACGTCTTCACGATCCAACCGATCCAAGTACCGAACGTACGACACGTCCGTGTTCAGCACACGTTCAGCTCGATCACGTCCCTCAAACTCTTGATCCAGTAGAGGGTCGAGGGAGAGTTCCGTCAGCACGACGGCGTGGCGACGGTGATGGTGATGTGATCCGCGCAGGGCTTCGCCTAAGCACTACAACGCTATGACCGGAGGAGTAAGCTGTGGAGGGGGGCACCGCACACGACTAAGAGAATAACTGTTGTGTCTTTGGGGTGCCCTCCGCCCTCGTATATAAAGGAGGGGAGGAGGAGGAGGCCGACGGCCAGGAGGGGCGCGCCAAGGGGGGGAGCCCTACTACGACTCCACTCCTAGTATGATTCGCCCCCCTTCCTTCCGACGGAGAGGGGGAAAGGAGAAAGAGAGGAGAGGGAGAAGGAAAGGGGGTCCGCGCCCCCTCCCCTTGTCCAATTCGGATTGGGCAGGGGGGAGGCGCGCGCCTCCTCTTGGGGCCTTCCTCCCTCTCTCAACTATGGCCCATAAGGCCCATTAACTTTCCCCGGGGGGTTCCGATAGCCTCCCGGTACTTCGATAAATCCTCTAACCTCTTCGAAACTATTCTGGTGTCCGTATATAACCTTCCAATATATGAATCTTTACATCTTGACTATTTCGAGACTCCTCTTCATGTCCGTGATCTCATCCGGGACTCCGAACAAACTTCGGTCACCAAAACACATAACTCATAATACAAATCGTCATCGAACGTTAAGCGTGCGGACCCTACAGGTTCGAGAACTATGTAGACATGACCGAGACACATCTTCGGTCAATAACCAATAGCGGAACCTGGATGCTCATATTGGTTCCTAATATTCTACGAAGATCTTTATCGGTCAAACCGCATAACAACATACGTCATTCCCTTTGTCATCAGTATGTTACTTGCCCGAGATTCGATCGTCGGTATCATCATACCTAGTTCAAGCTCGTTACCGGCAAGTCTCTTTACTCGTTCCGTAATGCATCATCCCGCAACTAACTCATTAGTCACATTGCTTGCAAGGCTTATAGTGATGTGCATTACCGGGAGGGCCTAGAGATACCTCTCCGGTACTCGGAGTGACAAATCCTAATCTCGATCTATGCCAACCCAACAAACACCTTCGGACACACCTGTAGAGCATCTTTATAATTACCCAGTTACGTTGTGACGTTTGATAGCGCACAAGGTGTTCCTCCGGTATTCAGGAGTTGCATAATCTCTTAGTCAGAGGAATATGTATAAGTCATGAAGAAAGTAATAGCAATAAAACTAAACGATCATAATGCTAAGCTAACGGATGGATCTTGTCCATCACATCATTCTCTAATGATGTGATCCCGTTCATCAAGTGACAACACATGTCTATGGTCAGGAAACTTAACCATCTTTGATTAACGAGCTAGTCAAGTAGAGGCATACTAGGGACACTCTGTTTTGTCTATGTATTCACACATGTACTAAGTTTTCGGTTAATACAATTCTAGCATGAATAATAAACATTTATCATGATATAAGGAAATATAAATAACAACTTTATTATTGCCTATAGGGCATACTTCCTTCAGCTCCACTTGCCTTCCCCTTTTGCCCTTATGAAGGACAAATCACATGGGTTTTTTGGTATTTCCAGACACCACTCTATCCCTTGCCTCACACTATAAATAGAGGTGAAGAGAGATCTCCAAACTCACACAAGTACTCTCATACACTCCCCTAAAAAAGTTCCCTGATGCACATGCCATACAATGATCTGGCTTTCTATCTCCCTCTCCACGAAATAGTTTTGTAGCTGAAAGATTGTCTAGTATTCAGTAGGTCCTAGTTTTGGAAGGCGAAGATCTGCTAGATAGTTGACACTGGATGTGTGCAACCCAATAGAGAGTGTAGTTTCGATCTTAGTTCGAGAGATACACTGAGGTTCTGTCCGAATGACTGATCGAGTTTCTGTCCGAGGGCCTCCCGAAGGGCTGTCCAAGTGATTGGCCGAGTTTCTGTCCGAGGGCCTCCCGAAGAGCTACCCGAGGGAGAACGTCCTCGTGGTTGAGAGGTCGTAAAATCCTAGCCACGGGGATATGCGCCAATGATCTCCATCGACTCTCCTTCTGATGCGCTACTAGTTGGTAATGATCAGATCAAACCTTGTATGCATCTTCATAGTGGTCCTGGGCATGTACGTAGTACATAATTTTTTTGTTTTATGCTGCATTACCCTACAATGGCATCAAGAGCCGTGCTATGCATAGTGCAGGTTACGATCTAGAATGCATGAGATGTATGGGTATTGAACATAATAATTTTGTAGTAGATGAGTTCTATTGCTAAAAATTATTTGTGTGGGTACTCAATGAAATCTATTACCTGATGTTCTTGTTGCTTCCCTTGAATCTGCGTATTTATAATCTTGATGTCATGGTGGAGTTTCACAAAGTTCCGGCAATCCGCGATCATGGCAGATCAACGAAATGCTTCAGTACTTTGGATTCCACCATAGTTAAAGAAATATGAAATTTCACAGACTAAAGGGCAATGCAGATATGATCTGCGCGGGGTTCTTGCGTATGGCGAAGTTCATTATGGGGCTTGATATTTTTTATCTCGTGTTTGATACGCCCCGTAAAGTTAATCTAGCGACTTGAATAATCATACTTGATGATGAACGATGGTAGCTGTGGTTTGTTCCAAACCTTAGAAGCCATGTAAAATAAAATCTGCACAAACCGATTAGAAGCGTCTAACTTGGTTTTGCAGCAAGGTATGTGATGTGGTATAGTCTTCATCATATTTAATGAGATTATGCATGAGATGGCTATATAATTTAAATTATTTAACATGACCTGCGTGTCATGATTCGGCATGATGGTTGGACCTAGATAATTGTCACTTTAATGACTTGATGTGTCAACCTTGTTCCAATGCATTAATTAGCTATAGTGATGGCAATATTATTTGTTGCATCTTCAAGACGGTGACAAGTTTTACGAAGGTAGACACCGATGCAAATGCCGAAGACGAAGAAAATAAGACTTCTCCGTCAGATGTCTAAAATATGTATCCTTTTGGGGTGCGCCAGGTCCACATGGGTACGAACGAATTGAGAAGTATGAGGCGGGTGATGGTCAGACCTCACAACAAGATCACTTTGTTGTCTTCACGCTCAGGCAGGATCATCAACTCGGAACACACCCATTGAAAAATGAACAAGAGTCACATAGAGATGTGATTGGCAAGTTGGCCTACTGGTTGAAATTCATGTCATTAGTGATGTCCACATCAATGGCGTTGAATTAAAATACCTGTTTTGTATCACTCACAATGAGATATTGGTTTGAGTGGGAGCGCACTTTAGAATTAAACTTTTTAAATTGCTAGTGCATTTAATTATGAGCAAAGTCTAAGTGGAACTTGTGTTTACTGTTGTAGATCAAATGGCTCGCAACCTCTCGTTCATCTTAGGCCTGATGTTAGAGAAAGAGAAGTTAACGACAAATGGAAGCAACTATGTGGACTAGGTCCGCACCCTGAGGCTAGTCCCAGGAGTGCTAAGAAAGAGTATGTGCTTGACACAACACTTCCAAAAGAGCCGGCAGAAACTGCCACGACAAATGAGAAAAATATCTGGGCCACTAAGAGTGAAGATAACACCTTGGTGCAATGCCTTTATGCTAACTTGCATGTGTTGGGGAACGTAGTAATTTCAAAAAATTTCCTACGCACACGCAAGATCATGGTGATGCATAGCAACGAGAGGGGAGAGTGTTGTCTACGTACCCTCGTAGACCGAAGCGGAAGCGATCTGGCGTAGAGGAAGTAGTCGACGTTCTCCTCGCGATCCTGCTGATCCCAGGTGCCGTTACTCGGCACCTCCAGTCGATGATGGCGTAGAGGAAGTAGTCGACGTTCTCCTCGCGATCCAGCCGATCCCAGCGCCCGTTACTCCGGCGCCTCCGAGTTCTTGGCACACGTTCAGCTCGATGGCGCTCCTCGGGCTCCGATCCAGCAAAGCTCGGGAGAGGGAGTTCCACAAGACGACGGCAGGACGATCTTGATGTTTCACCGGCGCAGGCTTCGCCTAAGCACCGCTACAATATGACCGAGGTGGAATATGGTGGAGGGGGGCACCGCACACGGCTAAGGAACGATCTCAAGGATCAACTTGTGTGTCCATGGGGTGCCCCTGCCCTCGTATATAAAGGAGGGAGGGAGGAGGAGGCCGGCCTAGGGAGGAGGCGCGCCATAGGGGAGTCCTACTCCCACCGAGTAGGATTCCCCTTTCCTAGTCCAACTAGGGATCCTTCCATGTATTGGGAGTAGGAGACTAGGAAGAGGAAAAGAGAAGGGAAGGAAGGAGGGGGTGCGGCCCCTCCCCTTAGTCCAATTCGGACTAGGGCAAAGGGGGGCGCGCAGCCTGCCCTAGGCATCCTCTCTCTCTTTCCCGCAGGCCCAATAAGGCCCAATACTTCTCCCGGCGAATTCCCGTAACTCTCCAGATTCGAAAATTACCCGAATGACTCGGAACCTTTCCGAACTCTGAATATAGTCGTCCAATATATCGATCTTTACGTCTCGACCATTTCGAGACTCCTCGTCATGTCCCCGATCTCATCCGGGACTCCGAACTCCTTCGGTACATCAAAACTCATAAACTCATAATATAAGCATCGCCCGAAACCTTAAGCGTGCGGACCCTACGGTTCGAGAACAATGTAGACATGACCGAGACACGTCTCGGTCAATAACCAATAGCGGGACCTGGATGCCCATATTGGCTCCTACATATTCTACGAAGATCTTTATCGGTCAGACCGCATAACAACATACGTTGTTCCCTTTGTCATCGGTATGTTACTTGCCCGAGATTCGATCGTCGGTATCCAATACCTAGTTCAATCTCGTCACCGGCAAGTCTCTTTACTCGTTCTGTAATGCATCATCCCGTAACTAACTCATTTAGCTACATTGCTTGCAAGGCTTATAGTGATGTGCATTACCGAGAGGGCCCAGAGATACCTCTCCGACAATCGGAGTGACAAAACCTAATCTCGAAATACGCCAACCCAACATGTACCTTTGGAAACACCTGTAGTACTCCTTTATAATCACCCAGTTACGTTGTGACGTTTGGTAGCACCCAAAGTGTTCCTCCGTAAACGGGAGTTGCATAATCTCATAGTTACGTGAACATGTATAAGTCATGAAGAAAGCAATAGCAACATACTAAACGATCAAGTGCTAGGCTAACGGAATGGGTCATGTCAATCAGATCATTCTCCTAATGATGTGATCCCATTAATCAAATGACAACTCATGTCTATGGTTAGGAAACATAACCATCTTCGATTAACGAGCTAGTCAAGTAGAGGCATACTAGTGACACTCTGTTTGTCTATATATTCACACATGTATTATGTTTCCGGTTAATACAATTCTAGCATGAATAATAAACATTTATCATGATGTAAGGAAATAAATAATAACTTTATTATTGCCTCTAGGGCATATTTCCTTCAGTCTCCCACTTGCACTAGAGTCAATAATCTAGTTCACATCGCCATGTGATTTAACAAGAATAGTTCACATCACCATGTGATTAACACCCATAGTTCACATCGATATGTGATCAACACCCAAAGGGTTTACTAGAGTCAGTAATCTAGTTCACATCGCTATGTGATTAACACCTAAAGAGTACTAAGGTGTGATCATGTTTTGCTTGTGAGATATTTTTAGTCAACGGGTCTGTCACATTCAGATCCGTAAGTATTTTGCGAATTTCTATGTCAACAATGCTCGCATGAGCTATTCTAGCTAATTGCTCCCACTTTCAATATGTATCTAGATCGAGACTTAGAGTCATCCGGATCGGTGTCAAAACTTGCATCGGCGTAACCCTTTACGGCGAACCTTTTGTCACTTCCATAATCGAGAAACATATCCTTATTCCACTAAGGATAATTTTGACCGCTGTCCAAAGGATCTACTCCTAGATCACTATTGTACTCCCTTGCCAAACTTCAGTGTAGGGTATACAATAGATCTGGTACACAAGATGGCATACTTTATAGAACCTATGGCCAAGGCATAGGGAATGACTTTCATTCTCTTTCTATCTTCTGCCGTGGTCGGGTTTGAGTCTTACTCAATTTGACACCTTGTAACAGGCAAGAACTCTTTCTTTGACTGTTCCATTTTGAACTACTTCAAAATCTGGTCAAGGTATGTACTCATTGAAAAACTTATCAAGCGTCTTGATCTATCTCTATAGATCTTGATGCTCAATATGTAAGCAGCTTCACCGAGGTCTTTGTTTGAAAAACTCCTTTCAAACACTCCTTTATGCTTTGCGAATAATTCTACATTATTTCCGATCTACAATATGTCATTCACATATACTTATCGTAAATGTCAGAGTGCTCCCACTCACTTTCTAGTAAATACAGGCTTCAATCGTAAGTCTCAGATAAACTATATGCTTTGATCAACTTATCAAAGCGTATATTCCAACTCCGAGATGCTTGCACCAGTCCATAGATGGATCATTTGGAGCTTGCACACTTTGTTAGCTCCCTTTGGATCGATAAAACCTTACGGTTGCATCATATACAACTCTTCCTCCGTAAACCCATTCAGGAATGCAGTTTTTACACCCATTTGCCAAATTTCATAAATTGTGGCAATTGCTAACATGATTCGGACAGACTTAAGCATCGCCACAGTTGAGAAAATCTCATTGTAGTTAACACCTTGAACTTGTCAAAAACCTTTTGCGACATAAGTCGAGCTTTGTAGATAGTAACACTACTATCAACGCCCCGCCTTCCTCTTGAAGATCCATTTATTTTCTATTGCTTGCCGACCCTCGGGCAAGTCAACCAAAGTCCACACTTTGTTTTCATACATGGATCCCATCTCAGATTTTATGGCTTCTAGCCATTTAGCGGAATCTGGGCTCACCATCGCTTCTTCATAGTTTGTAGGTTCGTCATGATCTAGTAGCATGACTTCGAGCAGGATTGCCGTACCACTTTGGTGCGGATCTCACTCTGGTTTACCTACGGGATTCGGTAGTGACTTGATCTGAAGTTACATGATCATCATCATTATCTTCCTCACTAATTGGTGTAGGAATCACTGGAACTGATTTCCGTGATGAAATACTTTCCAATTCGGGAGAAGGTACAAATTACCTTATCAAGCTCCACTTTCCTCCCACTCACTTCTTTCGAGAGAAACTCCTTCTCTAGAAAGGATCCATTTATAAACAACGAATGTTTTTGCCTTCGGATCTGTGATAGAAGGTATACCCAACAATTTCCTTTGGGTATTCTATGAAGACGCACTTCTCCGATTTGGGTTTGAGCTTATCAGATGAAACTTTTTCACATAAGCATCACAACTTCCAAACTTTAAGAAACGATACTTAGGTTTATCCGTTAAACCATAGTTCATACGGTGTCGCCTCAACGGATTTAGACGGTGCCTTATTAAACGTGAATGCAGCTGTCTCTAATGCATAACCCCAAAGCGATAGTGGTAAATTGATAAGAGACATCATAGATCGCACCATATCCAATAAAGTGCGGTTACGACTTTCGGACACACCATTATGTTGTGGTGTTCCATATGGCGTGAGTTGCGAAACTATTTCACATTGTTTCAAATGAAGACCAAACTCGTAACTCAAATATTTATCTCCACGATCAGATCGCAGAAACTTTATTTTCTTGTTACGATGATTTTCCACTTCATTCTGAAATTCTTTGAACTTTTCAATTATTTCAGACTTATGTTTCATCAAGTAGATATACCCATATCTGCTCAAATCATTTTGTGAAGGTCAGAAAATAACGATACTTGCCACGAGCATCAACACTCATTGAATCGCATACATCGGTATGTATTATTTTCAATAAGTCAGTAGCTTGTTCCATTGTTCCGGAGAATGGAGTTTTAGTCATCTTGCCCAAAAGGCACGGCTCGCAAGCATCAAATGATTCATAGTCAAGTGATTCCAAAAGTCCATCAGCATGGAGTTTTCTTCAAGCGCTTTACACCAATATGACCTAAACGGCAGTGCCACAAATAAGTTGCACTATCATTATTAACTTTGCATCTTTTGGTTTCAATATTATGAATATGTGTATCACTATGATCGAGATCCAATGAACCATTTTCATTGGGTGTGTAACCATATAAGGTTTTATTCATGTAAATGTAACAACAATTTATTCTCTTACTTAAATGAATAACCGTATTGCAATAAACATGATCAAATCATATTTATGCTCAACACCAAATAACACTTATTTAGGTTCCACACTAATCCCGAAAGTATAGGGAGTGTGCGATGATGATCATATCAATCTTGGAACTACTTCCAACACTCTTCGTCACTTCCCCTTCAACTAGTTTCTGTTCATTCTGTAACTCCCGTTTCAAGTTACTACTCTTAGCAACTATACCAAGATCAAATACCGAGGGGTTGCTATGAACACTAGTAAACTACACATCAATAATCAGATATCAAATATACCTTTGTTCACTTTGCCATCCTTCTTATCCACCAAATATTCAGTGGGTAGTTCCGCTTCCAAAGGAACAGTTCCATTGCAGCAAAGTACTTAGTCTCGTGCTTAGGTCCAGACTTGGGCTTCTTCACCGGCAGCAACTTGCTTGCCGTTCCTTTTGAAGTTCCCCTTCTTCCCTTTGCCCTTTTCCTTGAGACTAGTGGTCTTGTCAATCATCAACACTTGATGCTCTTTCTTGATTTCTACCTTCGTTGATTTCAACATCATGAAGAGCTCGGGAATCGTTTTCGTCATCCCCGCATACTATAGTTCATCACGAAGTTCTAGTAACTTAGTGATGGTGACTAGAGAATTACATCAATCACTATCTTATCTGGAAGATTAACTCCCACTTGATTCAAGCGATTGAAGTATTCAGACAATCTGAGCACATGCTCACTAGTTGAGCGATTCTCCTTCATCTTTTAGCTATAGAACTTGTTGGAGACTTCATATCTCTCAACTCGGGTATTTGCTTGAAATATTAACTTCAATTCCTGGAACATCTCATATGGTCCATGACGTTCAAAACGTCTTTGAAGTCCCGATTCTAAGCCGTTAAGTATGGTGCACTAAACTATCAAGTAGTCATCATATTGAGCTAGCCAAACGTTCATAACGCCCCGTGACCGCTCCTGCAATAGGTCTGTCACCTAGCGGTGCATTAAGGACATAATTCTTACATGCGGCATTGAGGATAAACCTCGGATCGCGGATCCAATCCGCATCATTGCTACTAACATTTTTCAACACAATTTTCTCTAGGAACATATGAAAATAAACATATGAAAGCAACAACGCGAGCTATTGATCTACAACATAATTTGCAAAATACTACCGGGACTAAGTTCATGATAAATTTAAGTTCAATTAATCATATTACTTAAGAACTCCCACTTAGACAGACATCTCTCTAGTCATCTAAGTGATCACGTGATCCAAATCAACTAAACCATAACCGATCATCACGTGAGATGGAGTAGTTTTCAATGGTGAACATCACTATGTTGATCATATCTACTATATGATTCACGCTTTCGACCTTTCGGTCTCCGTGCTCGAGGCCATATCCTGCATATGCTAGGCTCGTCAAGTTTAACTGAGTATTCGCGTGTGCAAAACTGGCTTGCACCCGTTGTAGATGGACGTAGAGCTTATCACACCCGATCATCACGTGGTGTCTGCAGGCACGACGAACTTTGGCAACGGTGCATACTCCGGGAGAACACTTCTTGATAATTAGTGAGAGATCATCTTAAAATGCTACCGTCAATCAAAGCAAGAATAAGATGTATAATAGATAAACATCACATGCAATCAAAATATGTGACATGATATGGCCATGATCATCTTGCGCCTTTGATCTCCATCTCCAAAGTACTGTCATGATCTCTATCGTCACCGCACGACACCATGATCTTCATCATCTTGATCTATATCAATGTGTCATCACATGGTTGTCTCGCCAACTATTGCTCTTGCAACTATTGCTATCGCATAGCGATAAAGTAAAGCAATTATTTGGCACTTGCATCTTATGCAACAAAGAGACAACCATAGGGCTTCCGCCAGTTGCCGATAACTTCAACAAAACATGATCATCTTATACAACAACTTATATCTCATCACGTCTTGACCATATCACATCACAACATGCCCTGCAAAAACAAGTTAGACGCCCTCTACTTTGTTGTTGCAAATTTTACGTGGCTGCTACGGGCTTAGCAAGAACCGTTCTCACCTACGCATCAAAACCACAACGATAGTTTGTCAAATAGACTCCGCTTTTAACCTTCGCAAGGACCGGACGTAGTCACACTCGGTTCAACTAAAGTGAGAGAGACAGACACCCGCCAGCCACCTTTAAGCACGAGTGCTCGTAGCGGTGAAACCAGTCTCGCGTAAGCGTCTGGCGTAATGTCGGTCCGGCCGCTTCATCTCACAATACCGCTGAACCAAAGTATGACATGCTGGTAGGCGGTATGACTTGTATCGCCCACAACTCACTTGTGTTCTACTCGTGCAAAACATCAAACCATAAAAACCTAGGCTCGGATGCCACTGTTGGGGAACGTAGTAATTTCAAAAATTTCCCTACGCACACGCAAGATCATGGTGATGCATAGCAACGAGAGGGGAGAGTGTTGTCTACGTACCCTCGTGAACCCGAAGCGAAGCGATCACAACGTAGAGGAAGTAGTCGTCGTTCTCCTCGCGATCCTGCCGATCCCAAAGGTGCCGTTACTCCGGCACCTCCGAGTCGATGATGACGTAGAGGAAGTAGTCGTACATTCTCCTCGCGATCCGGCCGATCGGCGCCGTTACTCGGCGCCTCGAGTTCTTGGCACACGTTCAGCTCGATGACGCTCCTCGGGCTCCGATCCAGCAAAGCTCCGGGAGAGGGAGTTCCGTCGGCCGACGGCAGGCGTGGTGACGATCTTGATGTTTCATCGACGCAGGCTTCGCCTAAGCACCGCTTCGATATGACCGAGGTGGAATTTGGTGGAGGGGGCACCGCACAGCTAAGGAACGATCTCAAGGATCAACTTGTGTGTCCATGGGGTGCCCCTGCCCCGTGATATAAAGGAGGGAGGGAGGAGGAGGCCGGCCTAGGGAGGAGGCGCGCCATAGGGGAGTCCTACTCCCACCGAGTAGGATTCCCCCTTCCTAGTCCAACTAGGGATCCTTCCATGTATTGGGAGTAGGAGACTAGGAAGAGGAAAAGAGAAGGGAAGGAAGGAGGGGGTGCGGCCCCTCCCCTTAGTCCAATTCGGACTAGGGCAAAGGGGGGCGCGCAGCCTGCCCTAGGCATCCTCTCTCTCTCTCTTTCCCGCAGGGCCCAATAAGGCCCAATACTTCTCCCCGGCGAATTCCCGTAACTCTCCGGTACTCCGAAAATTACCCGAATGACTCGGAACCTTTCCGAACTCCGAATATAGTCGTCAATATATATCGATCTTTACGTCTCGACCATTTCGAGACTCCTCGTCATGTCCCCGATCTCATCCGGGACTCCGAACTCCTTCGGTACATCAAAACTCATAAACTCATAATATAAGCATCATCGAAACCTTAAGCGTGCGGACCCTACGGTTCGAGAACAATGTAGACATGACCGAGACACGTCTCCGGTCAATAACCAATAGCGGGACCTGGATGCCCATATTGGCTCCTACATATTCTCTGAAGATCTTTATCGGTCGGACCGCGCATAACAACATACGTTGTTCCCTTTGTCATCGGTATGTTACTTGCCCGAGTTCGATCGTCGGTATCCAATACCTAGTTCAATCTCGTCACCGCAAGTCTCTTTACTCGCTCATAATGCATCATCCCGTAACTAACTCATTTAGCTACATTGCTTGCAAGGCTTATAGTGATGTGCATTACCGAGAGGGCCCAGAGATACCTCTCCGACAATCGGAGTGACAAAACCTAATCTCGAAATCGCCAACCCAACATGTACCTTTGGAAACACCTGTAGTACTCCTTTATAATCACCCGATTCGTTGTGACGTTTGGTAGCACCAAAGTGTTCCTCCGTAAACGGGAGTTGCATAATCTCATAGTTACAGGAACATGTATAAGTCATGAAGAAAGCAATAGCAACATACTAAACGATCAAGTGCTAGGCTAATGGAATGGGTCATGTCAATCAGATCATTCTCCTAATGATGTGATCCCATTAATCAAATGACAACTCATGTCTATGGTTAGGAAACATAACCATCTTCGATTAACGAGCTAGTCAAGTAGAGGCATACTAGTGACACTCTGCTTGTCTATATATTCACACATGTATTATGTTTCCGGTTAATACAATTCTAGCATGAATAATAAATATTTATCATGATGTAAGGAAATAAATAATAACTTTATTATTGCCTCTAGGGCATATTTCCTTCAGCATGAGTGCAAAGCTTCAAAGACAAATTGAACTCAAGTCCCCCCGTGATATGATCCGGTATTTGGACTCACTCTATAAACTCAATCCCGAGTCTGAGTGTTATGATAACGCAAAGGAGATGCTTGAGTGCAAGATGGCTGAAGGAGGTTCAGTTGGCGAACATGTGGTCAATTTGACTGGCTACACTGAGAGGCTTAAAGCCTTGGAATTCCAATTCCATCAAAACTCGCATCAATCATGTTACTTTGTTCACTCCCCTATCTTACAACGGTTTTGTCATGAACTACAACATGAATAGGATGAATAAGTCACTGAACGACTTGCTCGCTATGCTAAAAACTACTAAAGTAGGAATGCGGAAGAATCGTAAGCAAGTGTTGCTTGTGAAGAAAACCGCCAGTTTCAAAAAGAAGGAAAAGTCCAAGAAAGGCAATGGCACTGGTATGATCGGGTCCTAGAGAAAATCTAAGGGCAGAGGCAAGACTGAGACTAAGTGCTTCTACTACAAGGGCTCAAGACATTGCAAGAGGAACTGCAAGAAGTACTGGCAGATAAGAAGTTCGGAAATACCAGAAAAGGTATAACTATTATACATGTTAGTTTTATTGTCGGTTTGCTTGCTAACTTAAATTCTTAGTCTTGGGTATTTGATACCAGATCGGTTGCTCACATTTGCGACTCGATACAGGGACTTCTAAGAGTTCGCAAGCTGGCAAAGAGTGATGCGCATCGGGAACGATGCTGGAATCGCCGCTCAAGCCGTCGTCATCATGCCTCTACGCCTCCCTTCAGGATTTATCTTAGAACCAAGTAATTGTTATTTTGTTCCGACATTGTGTAAGAACATTATCTCAGGATCATGTCGGATACACGATGGGTATTCCTACAAGTATAAGAACAACGGTTGTTCACTTTATTGTAAGGATATGTTTTATGGATTTGCACCCATTGTTGTGGCCTTTTCATTCTGAATCTTGAATGTGAAAATGGTGTGTTTAACTTAGAAGCTCAATGCCTTAACAAGGCTAACACCACCACCACTTTCATGTGGCATTGTTGTCTCGGCCATATCGTATAGAAACACATGTAAAGACTTCATAAAGATGGAGTTTTATCGTCTTTTGATTTTGAATCATTTGACACATGTGAAGCTTGTCTGATGGGGACCAGGACGCCATTCACGGGTCACCCTGAACGGGCGGGTGAATTATTGGAATATTACATAGTGATGTATGTAGTCCAATGAACATTGCCACACGTGGTGGATATTCCTACTTCGTGACTTTTACTGATGATTTAAGTAGGCATGGTTATATCTACTTGATGAAGCATAAGTCAGAAACTTTTGAAAAGTTCAAGCAGTTTCAGAATGAGGTAGAAAATCATCGTGACTGAAAGATTAAGTTTCTCAAATCGTGGAGGCGAATATCTTAGTCATGAGTTTAGCCAACATCTGAGTAACCGTGGAATAGTTTCATAGCTTACGCCTCCTGGAACTCCACGGAGAAATGGATATCTGAGCGACGTAACCGAACCTTGTTGGACATGGTAAGGTCGATGATGTCTCTCACAAAACTGCCAACATCATTTTTGGGTCATGCATTTACTACTACCGCTTATACAATGAATAGAGCATCGTCTAAGTCTGTTAAAAAGACACCATATGAGATATGGCATGGGAAGAAACCCAGTTTGTCGCATCTTAAAATTTGGGGTTGTGAGGTATATGTAAAATGTTTACAACCTACCAAACTCGATCCTAGAGCAGACAAATGTTACTTTGTTGGTTATCCCAAGGAAACAATTGGGTATTCTTTCTACCAACCATCTGAGTGCAAAGTGTTTGTCGCAAAAAATTGTGTCTTTCTAGAGAGTTTCTCGCTAAAGAAGTAAGTGGGAGGACAGTACAACTTGATGAGATCAGTGAATCTTCAGTAATCGTTGATAGGGCTGAGGGACCGGAAGTACTTCCGCAAATTATCCCTAAAACCGAGTCGGAAGTTGACGCATCCCGTGCGGAAACTTCAGACAAGTTTTTGACTGAACCACACAGATCAGGTAGGGCTATCCACCTGAATGGTTTCATAATGAAATCTTCGTTCTTGAAGATGATAAACCTGTGCTTTACAAGGAAGCAATGGAGGATCCCGGCTCAAGGGAATGGCACAAGGCCATGAAATCTGAAACGGAATCCATGTACGAAAACCAAGTTTGGGACTTGGTAGAACTTCCAAAAGGCGTAAAGCCCATTGGTTGTGAATGGATTTTCAAAAGAAAGACAAATGTGGATGGTAACATTACTGCCATAAAGCTAGACTTGTCGCAAAAGGGTTCTTGCAAATTTGAAGGAGTTGACTATGACGAGACTTTCTCGCCTGTAGCTATGCTTCTGTCTTTATGGATACTACTAGCAATTGCTGCTTATTTCAACTACGAAATATGGTAGATGGATGTCAAAACGACTTTCCTAAATGGAAACTTGAAAGAGGCCGTATACATGATGCAGCCTAAAGGTTTTGTCAATCCTAGGGATGCTAAAAAGGTATGCAGGCTTCGTAAGGCCATTTATGGTCTGAAGCAGGCATCAAGGAGCTGGAATATTCGTTTTGATGAAGTGGTTAAAGAGTTTGGCTTCATCAGAAATGACGAAGGATCTTGTGTTTACAAGAAATTTAGTGGGAGCGCAAAAGCATTTCTAATCTTATATGTAGGTGACATATTATTGATTGGCAATGACGTGAACTTTCTTAGCAAAATACTAAAGAGTCACTGAATAGGAGTTTTTCAATGAAAGACTTGGGCGAAGCGGCATGTATATTGGGCATCAAGATCTATAGAGATAGATCAAGATGTATGATAGCGCTTAGCCCGAGCACATACATGACAAAGTGTTAAAGAGGTTTCATATGGAGTGTGCCAAGAAAGGCTTGCTTCCAATGTCACCTGGCACAAAGCTCCGCCAGAATCAGTGTCCTCAGACACTTGATCAGCGAGTTCAAATGAATGATGTTCCATATGCTTTGGCAATTGGTTCCGGCATGTCTGCCATGATATGTACAAATGGTTCCTATGCACTAGGGCTTGCACCACAGACTTGATAAAGATCTTCCTTTGTTGCACGTGATAAATATCTTTTTGACCAATCTAAGCATCTCTTTAGGGACTTATCTTTAATAAGCTGAAACTTTTCATTTTTCATGTATCCCTGTCCTAGACATTTCTCCTTGAAACTAGAGGAGTAGACGTTCAAAACTTGTATCACACCAAATGGACACCATGATGCAGATAACAGAGTACGAGATGACTCAAGATATTTTGATGTTCCGTTCAAGTTTTTCAAATACATCTCTTGTATGTATTCATTTTATTCTACCATATCATACGTGTTGGTTGTTTTCACATCAAGTTATTGTACGTATCATGTAAGAGCAGTGCCGCAGACACATTTCCAGCCGAAATCTGGACGATGGATCAAATCATCCGATTTAAGATGGACATCGCCCAGATTTCCTCCATGCAGTGTCTTGTGCGGAGTACTTTTGATCATGTAATGTCTGTTAATCATTTTCTAATTTTAACATGAAACGCAAATGATCATGTTTAAAATTCAAAATTTTCGCGCACATACTTGTATCCATTTTCTACACGCATGAACTTTGTTTATATTTTTTTTGAAACATAAGTGAGGCGGTTTTTGCCCAAAGTCTAAATGAAGATCGTATGTACTTCCTTCATAAAAAAATAAAAAAACGTTTAGATCACTAAAGTATCTAGGTACCTAGGTTCCAAAGGTCGATCGGGAGGGAGAGGGATAAACGGCAGAAAGGCTGGAGACACGTATGACATGTCAACCGGCTGAGGGCTGAGTGCATTAGTAGGCGAGCTGAATAATTTACCTCCCGGTTCACAGGGGATGCATGCCATGCTACATCAGGTACTGCATGCTATGCTACATGAAGAGGAACACCATCCATTCCCCCGAAAGAGGAACACCACCCACATCATCAGTATTTGAGGTACGCATGGTCGCATCAAGTGTGTGTTCTTGCGGATCCTAGAGGGATCTGATGTTGTTTTGCGCGCACACAAGGTTGTCGTGTCGATGTAATTGAAAATATAAAATGCATCCTTTTCATTACTGCAGAAACATGGAAAACATTATGAAGTACCCTAAAACAGGAAATACATTTGGAATCCATGCAAATTTTCATTTACATGTGATTTTTATTCGCTCTTTGTACTGCGGATGTGCAAATGTTACAATGCCTTCCAAATATAAAAGGTCGTCATGACGGTCTTGCCAGGGTACTGTCAAACATATGTGCCGCGGAACGAAGATGGGGCAACCCTACAAAATTGGGAAGAAAATAAGAACAATACTTCTGGAGGTCACAACAGTTTAAAAGATCGAGCAAAGTGACGCTAACTGGAAGGAAGGAATCTGAAATTTTCAATCCCAACACCCAAAGTGTATTATCAAGAGATGGGAAATAAAGGGGGCAGCCCGGAGCAAGAGATAGGAAACAAACTGAAAAAAAAAAGCCTGAACTACCACAGAGCGACTAAAAGGAAACAAAACAATAGGTCCACACTGAGCACCAATCTAATTCGTTTAAAGAATACATTAAAAGAAACCTGTCACAGGAAATTCAAGCACCAGTGAGAAAAGTATTCATATGATCTGCTTATCTTGAAAAAGAAACCAAATTTTCCAGTTTGAAATAAAAATGCTATTATCATGTACACTATATTGTTCTCATTCAGATACGAGAGATAGGTAAGTTTATGCACTATGAATGCTGAAACTTTCACGATATCTATACAAGAAGAAACACACACAGGGTACAACTAACAAAACAATGAAGAATTTCACCTGCAGAAAGACGTTTGACTCATTTGGTCCTCTTGTAGAGTTTATAGGTATATCATAATAATAAAAAATGAACACAATATCATAATAAAATTATTACCAAACATCAAGGGTTGTAAGAAAGGAGCCTCAAGAATTCTACCTATCATGACATTTGCGGGTCTCCTAGCAGGTTGCTTGTAAAAAGTTACTGATGTAGGCTTGTGCAAGACTTTCTCCAAGCTTTACTTGTGCTTCAGTGGTAAGATGCAAATTATCTTCGTTCAAGGGCAGACCAATTGCATCCACAGTTACAACATTCAGCAAGTTAATGCTAAGCTGAGCCTCCCTCACTTTTCAATGTTCCTTTTATTCCCAGATGCGAGAGCAACCTGTTTAGTGCATACATAATCTTGAGAGAAATGGTAATCTTCATAGCAAATAATATCAGAGAAATGAAAATATGATCACTTGGCAAAGCAACCAGCATTTTTGTAAGAAAGAGTGAAATCAATTAGTGAAAGATTTAAGGTGTTAGATAAGAATATATTATTTAAGTAGTTTCAGAATCAACCATTTTTTTACTTGAGGATATAAAATTGGTGAAATAAAATACACACGTTTTCATGTCTTGAATCACATCTTGTGGTTTATTTTCGTGAACCAATAACATCAATTTAAACTAATCTGATCAGTAAGGAAATGAAAATAGAAGTTAGTTTGGACATACTTATGATGTTAAAATACCTGATTGTGGATCCAAAAAAAATTACAACTATGCATATTAATGGCTTGAGAAAGTAAGCAATTACTACACAGCTGCCTGCCTGTACGTTTTTCAATCTGAAACAAGACAAACAATTGTATGCTTCCTTGTCATCCATCTACAGCCAATGTGCATTCACAACTCTGATTCTTTTTGCTCATATGCTGGTCTATTTTTCATATTATGCCAATAACCAGACTGTGCCACGGTGTCAGGTCCGAGTGAGTCAAACCGTGCCATGTCATTACTGAATCCACGTAACCCAGGATAAGGAACTAAAACTATACAGTTTTAGAGTTGAAGGAATAGGTTTTCCTGGAATTATAGTTGAGGGACCAAAATTATACTTTTCACTGGCTGCAACAACCTCCATAAGAGATCAGGCTAGATGTGTATTGTTCATCTCGATTGGCTTCAGCAGCTGGTGTTTGGCCAAGGTGTCCCGCTTCTTGCATTATGCTTGCTTCTCCTCTTAATATAAACATGTGCAAATATTGTTTACGCATGTCTCAAACTTGTTCCAAGAACGGGCATCTTAATCGTATCAGTGGAGCCACTTACTTGGCCTGATGCTGCATACAGAACACCATGTATGAATTTTAATCATATATAACTAAATAGTTGATCCTCACTAACCTATTTATCTCAACATGCACACATGCCACCATGCATGAAAAAAGACCCACCTCAATAATTAATACACTAAATCATATTTTCATATTCCATACAACAAAATCCACCAAAATATATTGCAATAATTTCCTGTAGCAAACGTGTGGGGTATCATCTAGTTAATTAAGTCTGTGTCTGCTGTGTCTGCCCATCAGAAAAAAAGGAATCATACTGCATTACTCATGCAGGACTGTAATTAAGTATTCCTAAAAAATTCGCATACGATTGCTCTCTCTGTTCAGAAACATAGGACACATTTTGACTCTTCAACTACAGCTTCCAACAAAAGTTAGTTCATTAATAAAGTTTGTATTCAAAAGTATTTTCTTATGGTTACTATTTTGTAGTAGTAGTTAACAAAACATTGAGCAAAAATTATGGTGAAAGTCTGAGCATAGACAATCAAAATTTCTGAATGGAAACAGTAATGCTTCATCTTCACGTGCATTGAACAGTAGTTATCTGCCCGAGTCCCCCGCGTCGCCCCCCGCACGGGCGACTCAGGCGGAGACCCTAAACCTAGCCACCGGGCCGCCTCCATCCCCATCCTCCCCTCCGTAGCCACTCGAGGAAGCCGCCGGGCGAAGCCCCGGGCGGTGGCGGAGGTCCTCTTCCCTCCCGCACCGGGATCGAGTGAGGCGGGTCACCCAATGGCGTCAGGCGCTTCTCCCGGATCTGGGTCGTGGCGGTAGCGGCTCGCCTCCGGCGACAGGCGTGGTGGTGGGCGGCGGAGCTGCGAGCGGCGTGGAAGAAGCGGGTGGTCTTGGCTGCTCGGCGGCGTCCGGCGTGGTCACGGCGGCCATAGCTGCCGTGGCGGCGGCTTCAGCCGGTTCGGCGGCGGCAAGCGTGGCGATGGCGGCGGCGACGTTCGGCCTGGATCCCGGGGCAGCCCTCGAAGGTGGCGGCAGGTGAAGCTAGGGCTTCCCGCGGCGGCATGGCGTGGTGCTGTCCCTGTCCAAGGCGGATCTGCGCCGGTGATCTGGTGGCTTTGGCTCCGGATTGGTTCGGATCAGAGACGGTGACGAGCGTGCGGGATCCCTCTCGGCGGCTCTCGCGGTTTGGCGAGGTGGGGTGGCGGCCCTCCTCCCAGGCTCCAGTGATGGTGCACACATGCAGTGGCCGGTGTGCCAGGGCTCCCACGGTGGCAGTGCTGTTGTGGATGGTCGCCGGATCTGGACGGCTAGACCGGGGCTTTGAAGGTGGTCTGGACGGTGCACAAGTTGTCGGTTGGATTTTCTTGGGACAGACCCTTGGCGCCGTTTCCTTCATGAAGGCATCATCGAGGTGAAGCTCCCAACTCCTCCTGCTACCTTCGGTGGAAACCCTTGATCAGTTGATCGGATGATGGTGGTGTTCTTGTGTTACTCCCTCCTTGGGGGCGTCATTCTTGGAGGTGTATTGGCTCGAGGGACCAGTGGACGGTTTTAGTGGTGGAGCGGCGTTTCATGTCACGCGTCGACGATGTGGAGTCTCGGTGGCGTGGCGCGGCAAGGTCTCGGCGATGGATATGTGATGATGGCCCGCGTAGGGAGGTGGCGTAGTCTGGCACCATGGTGGCGTCGACGGCATGCCTGACAAGGTCGATGTGTCAGTACCTTCTCTGAAGATGGACCGGTGGAAGACAGCGGCGGCGGCGTCTGAGAGTGCACCGGATGGGTGTGTGCCCTAGACCCGGCAATGTGGCTTGGTTGGGGCCTCTGACTTTAGGTGTTAGGCTTTGGTGCAAGGTCTGTTTGGTATTCGACTTGGACAATCGGCACCACTTCATCAAGTGGATAGGAGTAGCGACAGATGTTGCCAAGATGGTTGCTCCAGACTTACTGATGTATTACTTTATAAGGTCTTTGTGAATAATTAATAAAATGGCTGCATGCATCTCCTAGAGGCCGGGGGTCATCCTCTTTTTCAAAAATATAAATCTTCACGTGCATTAGTATTTTTCATAAAATTACTATTCATTTGTCCAAAATTGCTAGCCTGTGTGAATGCCCAGATTGATGACCAGTTCAGTTTCTATAAATTTAGTTCACAACAGCAATGCCAAAAATGAAGACAAATTACACTATTTACCGAGCGCGGCCATCACCTGAATGAATGGTAGATGCGGCATCCCAAGATCTGCCCTGATATTTGCTATCAGCTTCTCCACGTTCCCCTGGTACGCCGCCGTTTCGGCATCGGACTCTGCATCGCTCTCCCCCTGGTACCACAGCACGGCCTCGATCTCGCCGCACTCGGTCGCGGCGCGCGCGCGCCGCACCATCTGCTCGTACAGGTGCTCCCCGCGGGCCCACTCCCGTATGGCCGTGCCGCCGACGGCGCACGGTACGAGCCCGACCCCGGCGGTGCGGGTGCCTGGGGGCTGCAGCCGCGGGAGAATGGCGCGGGCGAAGGCCATACCGGGACCGACGCCGCAGGTCTTGGTCGTGTCGATGTCGGCGTGCAGCGGCTCGCGGGCCTCTTCCCATGCGAGCGCGGCGGAGAGGCGGAGGATGGAGGGGTCCGGCGCGCACTCCGGCGGCACGACCCCGTCCCACCGTCGGTGGTGCACGCCGCCGCGGCCGGCCATGTTGCTCTGCCCTGAGAGAAGGAAGATGCGCATGACTGCGGGAGCAGCGGTGCGGCAGCGGCGAGGAAAGTGTGAAGAAAAGAAGACTGCGGCTTCGAGCGTTAGTTGCAGGTTGTTTATCGGATGTCCCCGAAGGGACGTTGCAGGTTGTTTATATTAGACGTGAAACTGTCCGAAATTTTTTCTCGGAATCAGTAAAGTTAGTAAGCTCCCTCAAAATGCAGTTCTGGGTTGAGTCGGGGCGTTGAAGGGTGCGTGGGACCACTTTGTCAGCCTACGTTGACTTATAATGAACCGCCTTTGAATCAACCAGGTGCCACTTTGGGGAAACACGCGTCCCTTCGAGCTCATCGTCGGCGGCGTGGGGGAGGAGAGGAGAAAATTTGGTGGCGCTGTGTGCGATTTGTCTGTGTGAAGGAGCTATGGGGACGATGGGTGGCGGCAAGGTAGCAGGCTGGGAGCAAGTGGCCTGAGCACTTGGCGGTTGGGCGTTCGCCGGTCTGAATATTGCCGGATGTGACAGGTGTTTTTGCCTTCTTCCTTCCATTGATGCTTTCTTGTCTTCCGCATTCATCCCTTCCGATCTTCCTCTCCTTTGTTTTGATTTAGCTTTGTCTTGGTGGTGGCCCTGCAACCTTCTTGGCATCCGGCGTACCACATGGTGTGGATGAGGTTCAGCAAAGGGTTCCAAGGCGACAATCGCTCACGCCGGAAGCTCTTCGCCGTGGCAGACCCTCGTGGGGCGTCCACGGCGCCTGCTCCTTTCCATGAGGCTGCTACTGCATAGCGCCACAGAGGCCGACAAGAACCCATCCTCGCCGTCGCTTGGCGCCGGGGAGGCCAAGATCCTCACCCTTCTTGCCGCCGCTCGACCATAGGAGGCCGCTACGCTTGCGTGCTTGTGGACAAGGGCTCCTCCGAGGCATCCGTGGCGCCATCGACGATCCTTGCAACGCACGCGGACCAAGCTATGGCGGAGCTGTATGGAGTGGACTTCACGGTGGTCGACGCAGTGGCGATCTTTGGCGGCAGTCGCCTAGATTGAGAGGGGCAATGGTGGTCCATGCCACGGCTGACGGGAAGCGACATGGCAAAATGGCACTCCTAGCATCTGTTGCTACCTAGCCTAAGCGCATCTTGATGGCAAGCTGAGAATGAGATATATGTTGTTGATTGCGATAAGTAGCTAGCCACCCAAGCCTTGAAAGCAATGTTTAGGATGCCCACCTCCTCATGGGGCACAAGTGTTGGACGAAATGGCTAGCATCAACAAAACCGCCATCTACATTACGCCAGCACCATGGTTTGATGTTCACGCGTTGGTACCGGTTAAGGCTATTCTGCTTCATGGCTGTCCTGCAGAACTGGGCATTTTCTCAGAGTTGTTGTGATCTTGCCCTCTTTATTTGGCCTTCTTTTGGTGCACTCAAAAACATGTCAATTGTACACCAACTCTATGTTCCATTACAATAGACTGGCTATTGTTCATTTAGTTTTTTGAATTTATTTTGTATGCCTGATTTCCTTTCTAGGTGCCACAAAATATCATCAATCTTGCAGATGGTGGATTTTGGCTTGCAAGAGGTATGTGCTTGATTTTCATTGAAAGATTTCAAACATAGTTAGGAGAATGAATTGCGCAAGACTGCTGAGCTATCTACGACATGAATTGCTAGCTAAATCTGTAACTCTGATATGTTATTGGTCCAATGAGCTATCTGGTACATGAATTGATAACTTCATCTTACATTTTTATTTGATAAAGAACTACATATTTCATGTATGCAATTTCTTTTTGACTTTTAAAATTATGAAACACATTTATAGCAGAACAAAGGGATCTAATGGAAGAACTGAGCACGCATAAGTATTTTGGTCTTCCATCAGATTTATGCAACTCGATAAAGCTTTTAGTCGGTCAGTTCTCTAATTTCATAGCTGATGTTGCTTGCCCTGAATAAGAGAATGAAGAACCGAGCACCCATTCAAAGTATTTTCAGATTACCATTCAGGTTTATGCAACTCTGATAAGCTTTTAGTGGGTTTCGTATTCTAATATCATAGGTACATTCCTAAAACTAGATGATTCCCCGCGCGTTGCTGTAGGAACATATGATAAAAACTTAAACATTGACAATTACGTGAAATGATAATTTTGATGATCAGAGTACTATTTCGGTCACATGGAATAATGTTATGAGTTCAAGGGGAAGGAGCAAGTTACTTTTCACTCTCCTGCATTCTTAGGAACTCTGGGAATTCCATTATGATTCGGCACCATCGGCGGCCACCAAACTAAGTACATGATAAGGTACATCAGATGGCGAGAACACACACTGGCTGCCATGGATGCCCGTAGCACCCAAGCTAGCAAGCTCATGAGCGGCTTGTTAGAGTTACGCGTACAATGCATTACATCATAAGAGAGGAAATTGAGCAGGATTAGACATCGACATCTTAAAACAGGACTGCGCATCATCATCGAACACATTGCCGGTAATGGCATTTTGGAGATTCAGCAATCCGTTTCAAGGATAACATGGCCCATGCCCATCTGCTCGCCATCCGATTCCTGAAGAAGCAAGAAACATTCAACATGCAAAGGGTGGACGCTGCACCTGATGCAAAGAAAGATAATCTAGCCTCCGACATCACGTCCTAGGCAGCCGGCCTCATCCTCTATGGAATTCAGCATCAAAAGGAGCATCAAGATTAATCTTTATTACTCCCTCCTCTATTGCACACCAAGATGGGCCCGGACACTTGTCTCCTTTTCACATGCATAAAACTCCTTCCAATCACCGGTACTTTATCGATTCTGTATGCAAAATCCATCTCTGAATTCACCTTAGCACCATGATTTACTTTGTTTCTCTCCGCCCACCAGCTCCAGAGCAAACAAATAATAGTCGATTGTTGGTCCTTTGGGAGAGTGAGGACAGCGATCAGAACATCAACAACTTAGAGACAGTTCGCAAGCATTTATCGGACATATTCCAAGGATAAGGTTATCAATCTCTTTTTAACTTCAAAAAGGTCAGACCCAGTGCATAGAAGCTCTCACACAACGTGGGGTATGGGGAGGGATAATAGGAACCTAGTCTTACCCCTGCAAAGTGCAATGCGGAGAGGCTGGTTCTTTTTAACTTCAATGCAACAGAAAAAAAAAGTTGACCACCATCTTCAAAATACCTGTTGCAAACTACACATCTCGTATCAAGCTCAACACCTTTCCTTGCAAACTTATACCAACCACTGAAAAACAACATTGCAGATGGCGTTAAGTGATTGATTTTTAAAAGATGAATAACAAAGCATAAGAAACATGAGATCCTAACATAATATGCTCACAATCGCAAATATAAAAAGAGTGTTGGAAGTATCAAGCTTTCTTAGAGGAAAACAAAACATATCTTACCATCAACTATAGTGTAGAGATGGATTAATTTTCCAACAGAAAGCAACCAGTCGTTGTCAATGATATACCCACACACCATGTTAAATGACAGCGTGAATGCACTTTTAATAAGAAATCCATGTCTTCATATGATGAGATGTTAAATCTCAATGTTTGTTGGTACCGTGCCGGAACATGAACGGTATGACATCAAATCCACTGATTTATATCTTTTAATATTTCAAATGGAAGTTCCATGTGGCCAACGTCCCCAACCAACTTCATGACAAAGAGAAAGGATCTGCAACAACAGTGAAAGGCTCGCGGGCCTCTTCCCATGCGAGCGCGGCGGAGAGGCGGAGGATGGAGGGGTCCGGCGCGCACTCCGGCGGCACGACCCCGTCCCACCGTCGGTGGTGCACGCCGCCGCGGCCGCCATGTTGCTCTGCCTCGAGAGAAGGAAGATGCGCATGATCAAGGGAGCAAGCGTGGTCTGGCGAGGAAAGTGTGAAGAAAAGAAGACTGCGGCTTGACGTTAGTTGCAGGTTGTTTATCGGATGTCCCCGAAGGGCGTTGCAGGTTGTTTATATTAGGCGTGAAACTGTCCGAAATTTTTCTCGGAATCGATAAAGTTAGTAAGCTCCCTCAAAATGCAGTTACGGGATGAGTCGGGCGTTGAAGGGTGCGTGGGACCACTTTGTCACCTCGTTGACTTATAATGAACCGCCTTTGAATCAACCAGGTGCCACTTTGGGGAAACACGCGTCCCTTCGAGCTCATCGTCGGCGGCGTGGGGGAGGAGAGGAGAAAATTTGGTGGCGCTGTGTGCGATTTGTCTGTGTGAAGGAGCTATGGGGACGATGGGTGGCGGCAAGGTAGCAGGCTGGGAGCAAGTGGCTTTGAGCACTTGGCGGTTGGGCGTTCACGGTCTGAATCTTGCCGGATGTGACAGGTGTTTTGCCTTCTTCCTTCCATTGATGCTTTCTTGTCTTGGCATTCATCCCTTCCAGTCTTCCTCTCCTTTGTTTTGATTTAGCTTTGTGGTGGTGGCCCCTGCAACCTTCGGCATCGGCGGCGTACCACATGGTGTGGATGAGGTTCAGCAAAGGGTTCCAAGGCGACAATCGCTCACGCCGCGGAAGCTCTTCGCCGGCGTGACAGACCCTCGTGGGGCGTCCACGGCGCGTTGCTGTCCTTTCCATGAGGCTGCTACTGCATACGCCACAGAGGCCGACAAGAACCCATCCTCGCCGTCGCTTGGCGCCGGGAGGCCGCCAAGATCCTCACCCTTGCTGCCGCCGCTCAGCCATAGGAGGCCGCTACGCTTGCGTGCTTGTGGACAAGGGCTCCTCCGAGGCATCCGTGGCGTCATCGACGATCCTTGCAACGCACGCGGACCAAGCTATGGCGGAGCTGTATGGAGTGGACTTCACGGTGGTCGGCCTTGTGGCGATCTTGGCGGCGATCTGGCCTAGATTGAGAGGGCAGTGGTGGTCCGCCACTGACGGGAAGCGACATGGCAAAATGGCACTCCTAGCATCTGTTGCTACCTAGCCTAAGCGCATCTTGATGGCAAGCTGAGAATGAGATATATGTTGTTGATTGCGATAAGTAGCTAGCCACCCAAGCCTTGTGAGCAATGTTTAGGATGCCCACCTCCTCATGGGGCACAAGTGTTGGACGAAATGGCTAGCATCAACAAAACCGCCATCTCTCGTTACTCGCCAGCATTACCATGGTTTGATGTTCACGCCGTTGGTATGGTTAAGGCTATTCTCGCTTCATGGCTGTCCTGCAGAATCGGGCATTTTCTCGAGTTGTTGTGATCTTGCCCTCTTTATTTGGCCTTCTTTTGGTGCACTCAAAAACATGTCAATTGTACACCAACTCTATGTTCCATTACAATAGGCGGCTATTGTTCATTTAGTTTTTTGAATTTATTTTGTATGCTGATTTCCTTTCTAGGTGCCACAAAATATCATCAATCTTGCAGATGGTGGATTTTGGCTTGCAAGAGGTATGTGCTTGATTTTCATTGAAAGATTTCAAACATAGTTAGGAGAATGAATTATGCAAGACTTTGAGCTATCTACGACATGAATTGCTAGCTAAATCTGTAACTCTCGATATGTTATTGGTCCAATGAGCTATCTGGTACATGAATTGATAACTTCATCTTACATTTTTATTTGATAAAGAACTACATATTTCATGTATGCAATTTCTTTTTGACTTTTAAAATTATGAAACACATTTATAGCAGAACAAAGGGATCTAATGGAAGAACTGGGCACGCAAGTATTTTGGTCTTCCATCAGATTTATGCAACTCTGATAAAGCTTTTAGTCGGTCAGTTCTCTAATTTCATAGCTGATGTTGCTTGCCCTGAATAAGAGAATGAAGAACTGAGCACCCATTCAAAGTATTTTCGTATTACCATTCAGGTTTATGCAACTCGATAAGCTTTTAGTGGGTTTCAGTATTCTAATATCATAGGTACATTCCTAAAACTAGATGATTCCCAGCTGTTCTTTGTAGGAACATATGATAAAAACTTAAACATTGACAATTACGTGAAATGATAATTTTGATGATCAGAGTACTATTTCGGTCACATGGAATAATGTTATGAGTTCAAGGGGAAGGAGCAAGTTACTTTTCACTCTCCTGCATTCTTAGGAACTCGGGAATTCCATTATGATTCGGCACCATCGGGCGGCCACCAAACTAAGTACATGATAAGGTACATCGGATGGCGAGAACACACTGGCTGCCATGGATGCCGTAGCACCCAAGCTAGCAAGCTCATGAGCCGGCTTGTTAGAGTTCTGGCGTACAATGCATTACATCATAAGAGAGGAAATTGAGCAGGATTAGACATCGGACATCTTAAAACAGGACTCGCATCATCATCGAACACATTGTTGGTAATGGCATTTTGGAGATTCAGCAATCCATTTCAAGGATAACATGGTCCATGCCCATCATTACGCGGTCGATTCCACTCAAGAAGCAAGAAACATTCAACATGCAAAGGGTGGACGCTGCACCGATGCAAAGAAAGATAATCGGCCTCCAAAGATCACGTCCTAGGCAGCCGGCCTCATCCTCTATGGAATTCAGCATCAAAAGGAGCATCAAGATTAATCTTTATTACTCCCTCCTCTATTGCACACCAAGATGGGCCCCGGACACTTGTCTCCTTTTCCTGTGCATAAAACTCCTTCCAATCACGGTACTTTATCGATTACGTATGCAAAATCCATCTCTGAATTCACCTTAGCACCATGATTTACTTTGTTTCTCTCCGCCCACCAGCTCCAGAGCAAACAAATAATAGTCAGTTGTTGGTCCTTTGGGAGAGTGAGGACAGCGATCAGAACATCAACAACTTAGAGACAGTTCGCAAGCATTTATCGGACATATTCCAAGGATAAGGTTATCAATCTCTTTTTAACTTCAAAAGGTCAGACCCAGTGCATAGAAGCTCTCACACAACGTGGGGTATGGGGAGGGATAATAGGAACCTAGTCTTACCCCTGCAAAGTGCAATGCGGAGAGGCTGGTTCTTTTTAACTTCAATGCAACAGAAAAAAAAGTTGACCACCATCTTCAAAATACCTGTTGCAAACTACACATCTCGTATCAAGCTCAACACCTTTCCTTGCAAACTTATACCAACCTCTGAAAAACAACATTGCGATGGCGTTAAGTGATTGATTTTTTAAAAGATGAATAACAAAGCATAAGAAACATGAGATCCTAACATAATATGCTCACAACTGCAAATATAAAAAGAGTGTTGGAAGTATCAAGCTTTCTTAGAGGAAAACAAAACATATCTTACCATCAACTATAGTGTAGAGATGGATTAATTTTCCAACAGAAAGCAACCAGTCGTTGTCAATGATATACCCACACACCATGTTAAATGACAGCGTGAATGCACTTTTAATAAGAAATCCATGTCTTCATATGATGAGATGTTAAATCTCAATGTTTGTTGGTACCGTCTTGCGGAACATGAGCGGTATGACATCAAATCCACTGATTTATATCTTTTAATATTTCAAATGGAAGTTCCATGTGGCCAACGTCCCCAACCAACTTCATGACAAAGAGAAAGGATCTGCAACAACGGTGAAATAATCATAATGGTATGCATCGGTAATCTATAACTGTTATACAACACATGTGCTTAGGAGATCAATAAGGGAACATCAGATTAACTTTGCATGACCTGGCCAACATGACACAATTTTGGGGCAAAAGGCAACCTGATGTTCAAGGCGATGCGAGCAACGATGGTCCACCGTCTGAGCAGGAGATTTTGTGAGCGCAGGGAAGTCAGCCGAGAGACAGAGGCATCATATCTTGTAGGCAGCAGGTGGTGGTGGAGCGTGGAGGTTGTACTTGAGGAGGCGGAGTCGTCGAGGTGGCGGTGTTGGGCGCGTCACAAGGCTGCAGGTAGCGAAGCTTGGTCCCAATGTGTGCGCTGCACATCTCGATGGCGGATCTGGCGGTGTTCCTTGATCCGTGGAGGGCGGCGGCCTGCGAGCCTCACGACAACCAGAGAAGCTCAATCCTCGTCGGCCGGAGGCGGCGACGGTCCTATACAAAATCTGGCTCTGGCTAGGTTCGCACGAGGCAAATTTGACAAATCTGACCTATAGACGGAATCAAATCATAGAATGAACTATCCGTGAAACTATTTCACGCGGCTGACCTTTTTATGTGACGCCCGACACAAAGGCGCCACACTACACTGTGCAACGCCTCACAGATAGGCGCTACACGGCCAGCATCGCACCCGTGTGATCAGAAAATTACTAAGTCGATTGTGCGGCGCTGAGAGCTAGGCGTCACACTATACAGTGTAGCGCCTACCTCCTAGGCGTTGCACTAGTGCAGCGCCTAGCTCCCAGGCGTTGCACTAGTGCAGCGCATGAGAGCTAGGCGCCACGGGTCAGCCGCGTGAAATAGTTTCACGGACAGTTCATTCTGTGATTTAATTTCGTCTATAGGTCAAATTTGTCAAATTTGCCTTCACACAACGACACAAAGGGGTTGTTGCCTGGAAGAATGGAGCGGCGGGCTGCTGGGCTGCGTGGGTAGTGGTTGACAACGTCTTTTGGGCTTCTCTATCCACGCGTGGGTAGATCAATCGATGGGCTTCTTTCCAGCTTCTCTATCGGTTACGGGAAGACCAAGGAGGCTTTGCTTCGGTTACCAGCATGATTTGTTGAAAAAAATGCTGTTGTGGTGAGCTGACATATGAATATGAATAAAAATAATTGCTGATGTGGCAAGGCTGCTGAATTGGTTAGTTTGCATGTTAAGAGAAATAGGATAATGGGGATCAACTATTTATGTATTATAGATAGATTATAAATTATAGATAAGAGATTGGTTTATCAAGCAAAACTGAAAGAGACATAGAGAGTCTCATCATTTTCAATGAATAAGAATACAGATGGAGTAATGGAAACATGTCGTTCTGTGAATCATTATCTTGCTTCAACTTCAGAGTTTGTGCTTGAGTTCACATGCCAGAAATGAGGGACTAGGCTTCAATAATAAAATACATAGTTTTTTAAGGTAACAGCGTCATCTCCAGTTACTAAGCTCCCGGAAATTGCGATCCCACAGCGATCCTGCATTTTTTCTGACTGCCATGGCCTCATCTGTCAGATGGACAAATGTCGTGTCCCACCGCGTGGGTGGAGCTGCTCTGCGCGTGTCACCTGTTGCCATACCATCAGTTCCCGATGGACCAGTCGTCACTTAAACGGGCTTTGATCACCGCTTTTCGCAGAGGGGAGGCGTTGTGTGGACGGTGAAAAACTAAAAAAAATCTGGATCCATGTTTTATGTTTTTTGCAAGTGGTTAGCAAAAGCATTACTGGAGCTAAGGTAAGGATTGACCCATCTGGATCCACGTTCTGTTAAGTAATAGCTAACTGGATATAGTTTAATTTAGTTAATGTTCATTGTTATATACGATCATTTCTGCAATATTACTATAGGTGATGATTTGCATGTTCGAATTTACTTTGAATGTTGATTCTTTGATGGCAGAAGGAAGGAATGTTAAATTAGAGAAGCTTGAGAACTATCGCTGATACCTCCTTTAAGGTCAAATATATTTTGTTGTAGCGTACATCTGTCCAAAAGAACGGTGTTCAGAAAATTCAACTTTCTATGCATGATTTATATAGCTTTTACTGCAGGAATAAATACTAGGTACTAGGTAGTACCATGCTGCAATGTTTTCATTTTGACCAACAAAATTTGATCTTCCTCTTCCTAATTTTAATCAGGACAACCTGTCTCTTGAAGGCTGTGGTGATGTAGAGGTATGCACACAGATTTTAAAAGCTTATGAGCTAAAGAGCTTTTGAATAATACATGCTAATAATGAGTCTTTCTGCATGGTCACATGCCTGTAGATTCTTCAAGTGGCAATAGTTAAGTCATTATCATTCCAAATAGCCAGGGTAAATGTTATTATCTTTCAAATTAAATGTTGATTTGTTTTCTTTCCCATTTTGACTTCTGGCTGGTCCAAATTACAAGAATATATTTACTATCAATGGTCGTGGAAATCACAAAATTTTGGACCTAGCTATGCACACCTTTTAAATGATAGTTCCATGCTTCTGTTATGATCTTTTGGTCCATTATTATAAATTAGCTCTATGTTTTTCATTGTGCCCACAAGGTTGCAATCATTATCACCATTTGTTGGCAAGTTGCATCAGCAAATACATGGCATTTTAATTTTTTATCATGGCAACTATAGTCTCTTATCTGACAAAACAACATTAAGTTTTAAAGCTTCTTTCACATATGCATGCATCATTCTTATGCTGCTTTTATTGTTCTTGTCAAGTGAAATTTTGATCATACACTTGTTTATCAGCAGGCTTTCGATTGAAGATGAAGAAGACGATTATCACTCGAGGCCTGCAATAGAAGCTTAGGAGTGTAATATACTTCTATATGTTTTTTCCCGTAAAAAATACATTGCAAGCTTTGAAGCATTGTTCAATAAATTAGATTGATTTCCTATAGAACCATTTTCACAACGACAATGAGAAAAATGGCGTGGCAAGGCGCGCGTTTCCCTCTAGTACACATCATATCTTATAGAAAGGGGAGGGTGAAGAACCCAAACCACCATCGATGCTACAGCGTGTTAGTCACTACAACATCGGCGCCCCACATTGGGTTTACAGAATGAATCGCTTGCGTCTCGCCCACCCTATTAACAACTCAAACACAGTATCTAATTCTCCCTTTAGCAGATGCGCCTGCTGCCACGCTCTACCCTCGGCCACTATCCTCGTGACTACCACCTCTAAAGACGGAGAAGCGCCATCGAAGACTACCGCGTTCCTATGCTTCCAAAGCTCTCATAGGGCGAGAGTGAAGATTGTTCTTACTTCCTTGGGTTTGTTCACCCATGTCGATCTCTCCACGCACCATTTCTTCAGTGTGTCTTGTGTCGTAGGCGTCCATTCCTGCTTGTCCAATGCCGAACAAAGCGCTCTCCACACCGTTCTTGCAAACACACATGCCACTAGAATATGATCGATGGTTTCTTCTTCTTGATCGCAGAAAGGCACATGTCTTGATGAGGTAGTCCGCACCGAGCGAGACGGTCGGACGTCCAACACCTGTTTCTCTTTGGCAGCCAGTTGAAGAAACGACATTGTAGTAGGGCTCTAGATTTCCACGTAAAATCTGTGTTGGCACCACCTCCCTTCCGGCAAACATGGCGGCATAGGCGGAGCGCACAGAAAATTGCCCACTAGTCTCCCATGACCAAGTGACAGAATCTACGAGGCCTTGCTGAAGTTGGATCTGCCCCATTCGTTGTCACATCCCCAAATACTCAAATAGTGTTGCAAATGTCATGTCAGGGCTCACGTCTCGCAGCCAGGTTCCCAGTGTAATCGCTTCATGGACTATACGGGTCGACTTGGCACGTGTTGGAATATGCGCGTAGAGCGCCGGCACTAGCTCCTGCATCCGCATCCCCTCCAGCCAACGGTCCTCCCAAAACAAAGTATCCTTGCCATCACCTATCCTCACCCTGGTGGCCACCGCGTACAGGGCCAAAGAATCTCTAGGAACAACAATATCGAACTCCTTCAACGGTCTTCTTCAATCCACTCTTCGTAACCAGGCTCATCGGGTCTGCATCGCTATGTTCAGCCATCTTAGACATGGGATTCCTAGGCCTCCTGCCCACTTTGGTAAGCACACATCCTTCCAGGCCATGGAGCAATTGCCACCATTTGCTTGAGCCTTGCTGCACCACAGAAAACCCCTTATTATCTTGTTCATGTCCACAATAGTCTTCATAGGGAGGTCAAGTGCCAACATTGCATGCAAGGGACTGAGCATAGACCGAAAGGATCAAGATCAATTGGCCGCTCTTCGGTAAGGTGGCTGCCTTCCATGTGGGCAAGTAGTTTTCCAGGTGTTCGACCAATCCGTGCGACTGAGCCAATGATGGTTTCTTGAGGCACAATGGCAATCCAAGGTATTTGCATGGGAACAACCCAATACGGCAATCCAGGATGGTCTCAGTGCGTGTCATCTCCACCTCCGAACATTGTATTAGCATGGCAGATGTTTTCTGGAGATTAATGCATAACCCGGATGCATTTCCGTACATCTCCATGATCCTCGTTGAAGCCGTTAGTTCGAGATCCACTTGTTTGATGAAAACGATCACGTCATCCGCAAAGATAGACATCCGATGGCTCAAACCTATTCGAGCCAGCGGCGCTAGGATCCTCAGATCCGAGGCCAGCTCGAACATACGCTGTAGAGGCTCCATGATGAGAATGAAGAGCATCGGCGATTACGGTCCACCCTACCCGAAGGCCACAACAATTGTAAATCAGTGCTCCCGGCACGCCATTTACCATGATCCGAGTGGTCGCAGTAGCGAGAAGCCCCGAGATCCAAGACAACCACCTCATACCAAACCCCATAGCCCGAAGGACCTAGAGGAGGAAAGCCCACTGTACCGTTTCAAAAGCTTTTGAGATGTCCAATTTCAAGATGATTGTCGGCTATTTCAGTGCGTGAAGGTGGCGGGCCGTGCACTGGGCCAACATGAAGTTGTCATGCAGCGACCTCCCCTTCACAAATGCACTCTGATGTTGCCCCACCAAGCGAGGGAGGTCGTCAGTTAGGCGGCATGCTAGTACCTTGTCGAAAATTTTGACTGTCCCATGCACCAAGCTAACAGGTCTATAGTCCCTCAACTCCTCTGCCCCATCATGTTTAGGGAGCAACGTGACAAGTGCTTTGTTGACTGATGCCAGCCCTTGCATGTCACTGCGATAGAAGGAGGACATCGCCTCCATGAAGTCGTCTTTAATAATGCTCCAGCACACCACATAAAATCTAGTCGTAAAGCCGTCCGGCCCAAGGCGCCTTGTCCAAAGGCAAGGACTTGATCACTTTTAGCACTTACTCCGCCGTGAAAGGATCCTCAAGGTGCTGCAGGTCCAGGGCGGGTAGGTTTAGCATCTCAAGATTCAGCGCATGCTCTCAGGCCGGTGTAGAACAAAATAGGGCCCCATAGTATTCATCCACCACTTCTGCAATTCTATCCTGGCTGGTGATGACCTTGTTATTATGCCGCAGCGACATGATGATGTTCTTCCATTGCCTATGCTTGGCATGACGATGGAAAAAGCTTGTGTTCGCATCTCCTTCCTTCAAGTTCAGGAGCCTCGATCATTGTCGTTCTATGGACCTTTCTAGGGATGAGAGGCCAAGTAATTTCTTCTTGAGAAGCTTACAGAGCTCCAACTCCGCCGGGCTCAACTCCCTGGACTCCATAGCCACGTCAAAGTGGAATATCAACTCAAGCGTGATGGAAATCTGCATGCGGATATTACCGATCCACTTATCGCTCCACCTTTCGAGCTGCTTTGTGGTGGCCCGTAGCTTGTTATTCGGCACTTCAAATGGTTTACCCGCTGATGGTGTAGAGGCCCATGCGTCCTATACCCTTTGCAACAAGCCCGGTGCTTCCGGCCAGAAAGATTCAAATTTTAATCTCTTTCTGAAATGGAAATCAGCATGTAGGTCCATCAGCAACGGACAATGGTCCGATACCACCGAGCTCAGTAGGCATGAAGTGAAGGAAATATGCCCTAGAGGCAATAATAAAGTTGTTATTTATATTTCCTTATATCATGATAAATGTTTATTATTCATGCTACAATTGTATTAACCGGAAACTTAGTACATGTGTGAATACATAGACAAGCAGTGTCACTAGTATGCCTCTACTTGACTAGCTCGTTGAATCAAAGATGGTTAAGTTTCCTAGCCATAGACATGAGTTTTCATTTGATTAACGGGATCACATCATTAGAGAATGATGTGATTGACTTGACCCATTCCATTAGCTTAGCATACGATCGTTTAGTATATTGCTATTGCTTTCTTCATGACTTATACATGTTCCTATGACTATGAGATTATGCAAGACCCGAATACCGAAGGAACACTTTGTGTGCTACCAAACTTCACAAAAACTGGGTGATTATAAAGGTGCTCTACAGGTGTCTCCGATGGTACTTGTTGAGTTGGCATAGATCGAGATTAGGATTTGTCACTCCGATTGTCGGAGAGGTATCTCTGGGCCCTTTCGGTAATGCACATCACTATAAGCCTTGCAAGCAATGCAACTAACGAATTAGTTGCGGGATGATGTATTACGGTACGAGTAAAGAGACTTGCCAGTAATGAGATTGAACTAGGTATTGAGATACCGATGATCGAATCTCGGGCAAGTAACACACCGATGACAAAGGGAACAACATATGTTGTTATGCGGTTTGACCGCTAAAGATCTTCGTAGAATATGTAGGAGCCAATATGAGCATCCAGGTTCCGCTATTGGTTATTGACCGGAGACGTGTCTCGATCATGTCTACATAGTTCTCGAACCCGTAGGGTCCGCACGCTTAACGTTCGGTGACGATCGTTATTATTAGTTTATGTGTTTTGATGTACCGAAGGTAGTTCGTAGTCCCGGATGTGATCACGGACATTACGAGGAGTCTCGAAATGGTCGAGAGATAAAGATTGATATATTGGACGGCTATATTCGGACACCGGAAGTGTTCAGGGCGATCTCAGAGAAAACCGGAGTCTTTGGAGGGTTCTGGAACCCCGGGACTAATGGGCCTTGTTGGGCCCTAGTGGAGAGAGAGGGGCCGGCCAGGGCAGGGCCGTGTGCCCCCTCCCCTTGAGTCCGAATAGGACAAGGAAGGGGGGGGGCGCCCCCTTGCCTTTCCCCTCTCCCACTCCTTCCTTCCCCCTCCTTGTGGGACTAGGAAAGGGGAGTCCTACTCCCACTAGGAGGAGGACTCCTCCTCCTGGCGCGCCCTCTAGGGCCGGCCGGCCTCCCCCTTGCTCCTTTATATCTCTGAGGCGGGGGCACCCCAAGACACACAAGTTGATCAGTTGATCTTTTAGCCGTGTGCGGTGCCCCCCTCCACCATAATCTACCTCGGTCATATTGTAGCGGTGCTTAGGCAAAGCCCTGCGTCGGTAGCATCATCATCACCGTCATCATGTCGTCGTGCTGATGGAACTATCCCTCGAAGCTCTACTGGATCAGAGTTCGCGGGACGTCATCCAACTGAACGTGTACCTAACTCGGAGGTGCCGCGCGTTCGGTACTTGGATCGGTCGGATCGTGAAGACGTACGACTACATCAACCGCATTGTTCTAACGCTTTCGCTTTCGGTCTACGAGGGTACGTGGACAACACTCTCCCCTCTCGTTGCTATGCATCACCATGATCTTGCGTGTGCGTAGGAAATGTTTTGAAATTACTACGTTCCCCAACAGTGGCATCCGAGCCAGGTTTATGCGTATATGTTATATGCACGAGTAGAACACAAGTGAGTTGTGGGCGATACAAGTCATACTACTTACCAGCATGTCACACTTTGATTCAGCAGTATTGTTGGATGAAGCGGCCCGGACCGACATTACACGTACGCTTACGCGAGACTGGTTCTACCGACGTGCTTAGCACACAGGTGGCTGGCGGGTGTCAGTTTCTCCAACATTAGTTGAATCGAGTGTGGCTACGCCCGGTCCTCGTGAAGGTTAAAACATCACACACTTGACAAAATATCATTGTGGTTTTGATGCGTAGGTAAGAATGGTTCTTGCTTAGCCCATAGCAGCCACGTAAAACTTGCAACAACAAAGTAGAGGACGCCTAACTTGTTTTTGCAGAGCATGTCGTGATGTGATATGGTCAAGACATGATGCTAAATTTTATTGTATGAGATGATCATGTTTTGTTATCGGCAACTAGCAGGAGCCATATGGTTGTCGCTTTATTGTATGAAATGCAATCGCCACGTAATTGTTTTATTTTATCACTAAGCAGTAGCGATAGTCGTAGAAGCAATAGTTGGCGAGACGACAACGATGCTACGATGGAGATCAAGGTGTCGCACCGGTGACGATGGTGATCATGACGGTGCTTTGGAGATGGAGATCAAAGGCACAAGATGATGATGGCCATATCATATCACTTATATTGATTGCATGTGATGTGTATCTTTTATGCATCTTATTTTTCTTAGATCGACGGTAGCATTATAAGATGATCTCTCACTAAATTTCAAGGTATAAGTGTTCTCCCTGAGTATGCACTTTATTGCGAAAGTTAAATGCGTCTTAGAGACACCACGTGATGATCGGGTGTGATAAGCTCTTCGTTCACATACAACTGGTGCAAGCCAGTTTTGCACACGCAGAATACTCGGGTTAAACTTGACGACCTAGCATATGCAGATATGGCCTCGGAACACTGAGACCGATAGGTCGATCGTGAATCATATAGTAGATATGATCAACATAGTGATGTTCAGCATTGAAAACTACTCCATCTCACGTGATGATCGGACATGGTTTAGTTGATATGGATCACGTGATCACTTAGATGATTAGAGGGATGTCTATCTAAGTGGGAGTTCTTAAGTAATATGATTAATTGAACTTTAATTTATCATGAACTTAGTACCTGATAGTATTTTGCATGTCTATGTTGCTGTAGATAGATGGCCCGTGTTGTTGTTCCGTTGAACTTTAATGCGTTCCTTGAGAAAGCAAAGTTGAAAGATGATGGTAGCAATTACACGGACTGGGTCCGTAACTTGAGGATTATCCTCATTGCCGCACATAAGAATTACGTCCTGGAAGCACCGCTAGGTGCCAGGCCCGCTGCAGATGTTGCTGACGACCTTAAGAACGTCTGGCAGAGCAAAGCTGATGACTACTCGATAGTTCAGTGTGCCATGCTTTACGGCTTAGAACCGGGACTTCAACGACGTTTTGAACGTCATGGAGCATATGAGATGTTTCAGGAGTTGAAGTTAATATTTCAACCAAATGCGGATTGAGAGATATGAAGTCTCCAATAAGTTCTCTGGTGCAAGATGGAGGAGAATAGTTACATCGGTGAGCATATACTCAAAATGTGCCGGTATAACAATCACTTGATTCAACTGGGAGTTAATCTTCCGGATGATAGTGTCATTGATAGAATTCTTCAATCACTGCCACCAAGCTACAAGAGCTTCGTGATGGACTATAACATGCAAGGGATGGATAAGACAATTCCCGAGCTCTTCGCAATGCTAAAGGCTGCGGAGGTAGAAATCAAGAAGGAGCATCAAGTGTTGATGGTCAACAAGACCACTAGTTTCAAGAAAAAGGGTAAAGGGAAGAAGAAGAGGAACTTCAAGAAGAACGGCAAACAAGTTGCTGCTCAGGAGAAGAAACCCAAGTTTGGACCTAAGCCTGAGACTGATTGCTTCTACTGCAAAGGGACTGGTCACTGGAAGCGGAACTGCCCCAAGTATTTGGCGGATAACCTTACTAATGCTCGCAGTAGTGCCTGAGTATTTGATACTGGTTCTGTTCCTAATATTTGCAACTCGAAACAGGGACTACAGATTAAGCGAAGATTGGCTAAGGACGAGGTGATGATGCGCGTGGGAAATGGTTCCAAAGTCGATGTGATCGCGGTCGGCACGCTACCTCTACATCTACCTTCAGGATTAGTTTTAGACCTGAATAATTGTTATTTGGTGCCAGCGTTGAGCATGAACATTATATCTGGATCTTGCTTGATGCGAGACGGTTATTCATTTAAATCGGAGAATAATGGTTATTCTATTTATATGAGTAATATCTTTTATGGTCATGAACCCTTGAGGAGTGGTCTATTCTTTTTGAATCTCGATAGTAGTGATACACATATTCATAGTATTGAAACCAAAAGATGCAGAGTTGATAATGATAGTGCAACTTATTTGTGGCACTACTGTTTAGGTCATATTTGTGTAAAACGCATGAAGAAACTCCATTCTGATGGACTTTTGGAATCACTTGGTACTTGCGAACCATGCCTCATGGGCAAGATGACTAAAACGTCGTTCTCCGGTGTTGGGGAACGTAGTAATTTCAAAAAAATTCCTACGCACACGCAAGATCATGGTGATGTATAGCAACGAGAGGGGAGAGTGTTGTCCATGTACCCTCGTAGACCGAAAGCGGAAGCGTTAGAACAACGCGGTTGATGTAGTCGTACGTGATACAGGGCTAACCCGGTGTAGGCCGATCTTTCACGTTTGGAGTGGGATCCCTCGAAGAACACGATGAACACAGGGAAGAACAGAGAGAAATCACAAGGGGAAACACTCAAGAACAAGTCCAATCACACATCCACTAGACAATCAAACACACAAGATCACAAGGTACATGAACAACAAAGGGAAAGATACAAGGTAAGGTTCATCTCCAAGAGGAGGTCTTGATGATATCCTAGACGGATCTTCCCGCAAGGGAGGTCTTGATGATATCCGCAGGATCTTCTCACATGGAGGTCTTGAACTCCATGGGAGTGGTAGTCTCTCTCTCTCTCAAGAGTAGAGGTAGGAGCAAAGCTCACCTAAGAATGAGCTATCATATTTGCTAACCCTAACTAGGAGGAGGGGGAGGAGTATATATAGTCTTAGCCACGAAGGGGTAAGTGGGAAAGGGATACATGGGCCTTTGGCCCGACTCTGCTGTATGACGGGCGCGGATGTCCGGCTGGGGGCGGATGTCCGAGCTCGTGAGACGCCGGATGTCCGGTGGTTGGCGGATGTCCGCCCGAGCAGTGGCCTTCGGCCGGGTGCCTCACACGGATTTTTGAAGCGTCTGGGATGTCGGGCTGTGGCGTGGCGCGGATGTCCGGGCACACGGGCGGATGTCCGGCTGATGCTGGCCTTCTTTGGTGCGGTTCGTGGCGGCCTGCGGTAGCGGATGTCCGACCCTTGGCCCGAATGTCCGGCGGCTGTAGCTTTCAAGAACATCGTCTTCTTCCGTCGTCGCTTCGGGCTTCCCTCGCGGATGGTGTAGTTGTTCCTTGGCGCTTGCACTCCTCCTCGACATCCGTGAAGCTCCAACAATACCTATGCATGCACACGGGAGAAGTGTCAAGTAGTATACCATCCTTGAAGGGGTCAAGTGAGCACGTGTAAAGGAGAAGATTCACCTTTATGTATGAGAAGTAGAGGTCGCACGTGTCACTTGCCAAACGGACTCTTGAAATGGTGATGACCGTAGGATGCTCCGCATCATCCCCTCCCCCTTGGAAAAGATCCGACCTTGGATCAAAAACCAAATCACCATGGGAAAGAGATGGCGGTGCCGTGTCAAAGTGGTCGATCACCAAGCTCTCGTCATCTTAAGCTCGAAATGGGCACTCTCCAATGTCGCACCATCTTGTGATTCCTTCAAAAGGAGTAAATAGAACAAACACTTGGAAAAACAAATGTGGTTAGCGTTAGTGCAAAACCAAGCATTCAAGAGGTGATTCACCAAACAAGTGTTGTCATCAAGCATAGCATAGGGTGTGACAAAGGATTGTGACATGGCATGTAAGCATATCAATCGAGCACAAGCAAAAATATCATGGGAACAAGCATGTAAATGTGAGGTAGAGATGCAAATATGTGTGACAAGAGCATAAGCATCTACCTCGAGGTCATAGCAAGCATTCACAAATTGCTCAACGAAAGGTCTATGGTAGGCATAGGAAGGATTCACAACACCAAATAAAATGAAGTGTCTAAACACATGGGTCAAGTGCAAGACAATCCAAACATAACGTGCATAGGGTGTAGTGAATATAGTGTAGCACTCAACACAATATAAAGAGCAATTGTTCATCATGTGTGAGGCAATCAAGTCAAGCATGAGACAAGCAATGGGACATGGCATATGTGAAGAAATGACATTGGTGCAACCAAGCATATCATAGGGGCAAGTAATCCAAGAATTGGATGCAACACACAAGGTACATATGTCATGAAGAATGGAAATGTGGCAATCATGGGTGAAAGCAATATCTCGACCATGCGCGCAAATGGTGCAAGCAACACATGAAGTATGATCCACAATATCCAAGGTCAAGAAGGATGTCACCTTGAAAGCGTGTCCTTGTGCATTCTTCACAATGCGAAGTGGTAGGAAATGTGGTGTAGAAGCGAGTCGTGGTAGAATGTAAGAGGCTCGCTCTCAAGAGCTCGAATGGTCAACTCGCGTGAAGTGGAAGTCGATCACGAAGTCCAAGTATCCTACACATGCACAAAACAAAACAAAGAAAGTATGCGCATGGTAGACAAACACATCATCCATCATGATGGTTCTCATATTTTGCACAAAACCATTAGAAGGACAAGTGCATGAATAATATGATGCAACAATGGCAATATTCATGGCACTAGGTATATGGTGCAAAGAAGTAAGACAAGCATACTTCACAAGAATCATGTCAAAATCTCAAAATATATGCGAGAATGCTATGGGGGCAATCTCATGAGCAAGAAGAGAATCATTGTTGCACTCAATACATGGCAAATCATCTAGCATGAGGGAGGCAACACATAGAGATATATGACAAGAAGCAATATGAATCATGTGCAAAGCATATAGATGGTTTTCATCAACCGCATGAAATGAGCAAGTATGAATCATTGGTGATGCAACATAAGCAAGCATTGTAATCAAGTCGTGCAGACTAGTGGAGCGAAGATGCAACACACTAGAGTAAATCATGGCAATCATGTCATGTGAGCAAATAATAGGCAAAGAAAATGCACATGACATATCGCAAGCACGAACACAAAGCAAGATGAAAGTATCATCATAGGAATGGGTCATGAATAGAACATGGCAATAACAAGTGATATCTCCACCAAGCTTGCAAATACACATAGAAGTATGAGAGTCAATCATCATGTGTAAAGCAAAGCATGGATCACAAATGCATGGAAAAGGCATAGGGATGGGCATATCATGCAAAGTGAACATGGCAAGATGGGCATAGAATATGTAATGGACAATAACCCATAGCCAAGTGAGGGCCATGTAGAAGAAATGCGCGAAGTCTTTGCGCGAAGAGAGCGGTGGGAAAGACAATCCATGGGATCCCAAATCATCGTTGCTCTCTAGAGCTCGTTTGTCAACTCGTGGGATTGCGAGGTCGACAAGTATTCATGGGTACCTACACAAAAGAGACACAAACCAAAGAAATTGTGCGCGTGGTAAATGTACACATCATCCATCATGATGTGTATGTGCACATGTGAGTTAGCACAAGATAAGCATCGCTCAAAGAAATTTGATGCATGGTATAAGAACATGTCATCCATCATGAGAGAATAGTTATTATGTATGACACGATGGGGACACAAATTGAGAATGCAAGTATATGGCAGATCAATAGCATGTACATTCATGGGGAGCATATGGTGCACATAATTATTGGGATCATGCAATGGATGGGATGGATCAAAATCTCCTAACATGTATGAGGAAACTATGGGGTCTCCTCATGGGCCATATTGGAAACATCATTTGGAGAAAATGGACAACATCCAAAACAATGCATATCCGAAGCTAGGTGGGCATGGCATGGCATATGAGATAAATGATGCAAAGGGAGCATATCAATATCATCACAAGAAAAACAAATGCCAATAACCATGGGCTTGTCATGTATGCCATATGTGCAAATTGGGTTTATTTTAATGGCATATGCATAGTCACTATGAAGAGATTGCAAATAAGACATATGGTTGATCTCATGCATAGCATATGATAAGTCAAGAGGATTAGCAAACATGATGTGACCTAAAGAATTGTCACAAGAAATCCTATGTAACATGGCATCACAACTAATAGACTCCACATGAGAATCATCATATTCATCATAAATGGGCAAATCATCACATGGAGAAATCATACTAGCATGAAGCATGGTACTAGGTGGATCGACATCATGCAAGCAATCAATGTCAAGAATCTCCACTAGTGGGACTAGAGCATCACCGTCACCTATGTTACCTTTGTCATTCCACTCAAGTGGTGTAGGTGAGGTGGGAAAGACCAAATGGTGGTTATCTTCATCTTGATGGAACCATGTGGGGGGTGCATCATATTCCACCATGGCCATCGTCTTGTCCAAAGGGAGGGGCCGAAGTAAATCGAGGATCGGCCGTCATCATAAATGGGACCTAGCACCAAATGAGAAGACACAATAGAGGTAGAGGTCAAGTTGTTAGAAATGCAAATGGCCTCACTAGACCTATCAACTATCTCACTCTCTCTATGTGGTGGTTCACTCACTCCCTCAAAATAGGTGCACTCAATCTCACATATGGTGGAGTCACTCATGTCACTCAAGTGGTGGGGGTTGTGGCTCTCCTCACATGGGAATTGGGGCAGCTCATCATGTATGGGGCTAGTGGTGAAGTCACTCTCACTCTCAATATGGTGGCAAAAGTCACTCAAGTCATCGGGCGTCGCCGTGGTCGAAGGGAAAATCCCATGCTCAACCGTCTCGTAGTCGTAAATGCCGGATGAAGGCCGAAGATGGCACATCATCGCTCTCGTCGTGGATGAAGGCCGAAGATGGCTCAACATCACTCTCGTCGTGGATGAAGGCGAAGATGGCACAACATCACTCTCGCCTCCTAAGATGGAAGCATCATCCTTGCTCGCCACCTTGTCGCTTGCCTCCAAAGCTTGGTCCTTGAAGGTCTCCGTAGTTGTACTCGTCGCCGCACCATCTTGAAAAAGAGTCAAGGTAGACTCGGCATCATCAATGCCACAAAGAGGAATGGCGGTGAAGTCGCACTTGGGAGCATCGTCTTGGAGCTTGTCGGGCTTGGACATCATGGTGGTACTAGCCTCATGCTTGTCGTAGAGCTTGGTCGCCGTGAAGTGTGCTTGGGGTGGAGAAGCCTTGGCCTTCATGAGTTCTTGTTCCGCCTTGAGAGCACCAATGTAGTAGTCGTCAATGGACTTGTAGTTCTCGAGGAAGATGGTCTTGGAGATGTCGTTGTACAATCCCATCATGAAGTAGAACTTCATCGAAATGGGGTCGTCCACGCCGGCTCGTCACAAGGCAATCTTCATCTCCTTGAAGTACTTGTTGATGGACTTGGATCCTTGGGTGGTGTTCTCCAATTGGCGTCGAAGTTGTTCCGTGTAGGTTGGAGGCACGAACTCTCGCCGCAAAGCTCTCTTCATCTTGGGCCAACTCATCTCGTAGCACTCCAAGGTGTGTGAAGCCACCATGTCGAGGCGTGGTCGTGGAAGTTTCTTGTGGCGCACTTCACTTGATCTTCGGGAGGAACTTGATGTAGCTTGAGGTAGTCGTCCATTAAACGCTCCCACTCGAGGTACTCCTCGGGTTCTTGAGTCCCATAGAAAGGAATCTTGTGGTCGGTGTCGAGGTCGTAGTAGCTTGTGGAAGTCGCGGACTTGAGATTGGGGAGCTTCTCTTGAGCGTAGTCTTGGGGTGCTTGTTGGTGAAGATGCCGTATGGCCGTAGGCGTAGATGCCTTGAGGTCGCTTGGCGAAGATGCCAAGGGAGATGGTGAAGTCGTTGAGCGGTTGTTGGTGTTGATCTCATGACCTTCACATTCTTGGTGATGATGGTGTTGATGCTGATGTGAACTTGCCGGAGATGGTAGCTCGGAAGCATGTGCTCTTGAGCGTCTTCTCGAAGATGAGGAAGATCGCTTGTAGCACTTGATGAGGGCTTTAATCTCCTCCATTTGAGCTTGCATCTTGGCGTCGGTGGAGTTGTTCGTGGCATCGAACTTCGTCGTTGTTGTTGTAGACCGAAGGGGAAATGCCTTGCCTATCCATCACAAGACTCGAGTAGAGGTGAGTAGGAAATGAGATAAACAATACCAAGTTACCTTTTCCCAAAGTTGAGGATGTATCCGTTTCACTCAATGTGAGATGAAAGAATAGTGGAATTGGTACGGACTTGTTCACTCACACCTATCAAGTAAAGCTTATGGTAGAGCTCGGTGAGGATAGTGGCACAAAAATTTGATGCAAAATGTTAGCAAGAGTCAATAATGTTGAAAGAGATTCACAAATTCATAAGCGAAACAAGTAGACCAATAGCAATATGTGGCACACGGAAACACACACACGGATAGATAAATGGGGTCGTGCAACCAAGGAATGAGCACAAAATGTGGAATCCACGGAAAACGCTCGTGTTGCACAACTCAAGAGAGACGCTAGCACGATTGCTCTATTGGCGGATACGACACTTGTGCACAACCTATAAGATGCAAAATGGGTAAACTTCTTCCCAAGTATGCTATGTATGTATGGTTCCCGGTGTTTCTCACAAGATGATCCAAGATGATCGAGTATGATAACACATGATATATTGTGGTATGATGCTATGGCACTTGCTTACAAGCTTCTTTGCTCTTTCTCTTTTGCTTAAAAGCTTTATTTCTCTTCTTTTTTTGTATGGCCACTTTGCACAATGCACAAACCAAGATAGCAATCGTGTATATGCGGGAACAATATTGTGACACAATGGATGATATGATACCAATATGATATGGTATGTATGCAATGGATGGTGTAGATCACTAATGTGCACAAGTAACGTTGCCGGCAATACTCAAATGGCTAGTCTCGATAGGTAAGTGACGCAAAATGGGCTAGGGGTTATCAATGCAATAGCAAGGGAATATATAATGGTGTCGTCGAGGTTACCGTCCTTTGAGATGATGAGTGGCGGTGTTCTTGATGTAGACCAAGATGATGGAGACTCGTCCCTAAGTGGCGAAACACCTTAGGAAAGCGGAAAAACCACAACTCAAAATCTCAACTGACAAATGTCAAATGGTGGTAGCGGAAAGCGGTGGTGGTTTGCACTTGGCAATGCGGAAGTGAAATGATTGGCTATACACGGTGTAAGAGTTGGAAGCACGCGGTCCCTAAGTAGCCGAAACACCTTAGGATACACAACTCACAACTCAAACAAAATTGGGTTAAGTTGGGGTGGAATGTATGGTGGGCACGGTTATGCGGAAGGTATGGTGGTGGTTGATGAAGAAGCAACCGTCCCTAAGTAGCGAAACACCTTAGGAGACTCAAGTCACTACTCAAACAACCTCAAATGCTATGGGGAACAAAATGGGTTAGGTTGCGGAAGTCGGTGGTGGCTATGCGGATGATATGGTGGAGGGCCTAGGCAAACTTGCCAAATTTTGGAAATTTTTATGGAGTCAAATGGTGTTGGTGGTATTTTTGTGGGATGGGGGATGTCAATAGCTTCAAAATAAGCTAAAGAACGTCAAAATCGGACTCCGGATGAATTAGTTATGGCCGAAACGGTGAAACGGAAAAAACTGAAATCCCAGGGGGCGGACATCCGGGGGTCGGGCCGGATTTCCGGGACCTGATGTCTAGAACCGCGCGCGAAATGCGCTTCAGGAGCCGGATGTCCGGGCTAATGGCCGGATTTCCGGGCTGGCCGGATGTCCGGGGGTCGGGCCGGATGTCCGGGCTCCAAATCCGAGGATGAACTCGAGGAACTCGATTTGGGAGCGGAAATTGATGATTTCAAGGTCAAAATTGGAGAGATTTCGTGGATGGAAGATGGGGAAACTTGGGGAAATGCTAGATCCACTCGAAACCAAGCAAATCCATGGATCAAAATCAACAAAACATCATCAAAACTAACAAATCACAAAAAAAAATTGGGGCTATTTTTGGTGGGGATTTTCGGATTTAGGACGAAATCAACAAAATCAAGCTAGAAAACACGGGGCAGGGGCTCCAAATTCGTGATAAACCTAAGCTCTGATCCAAGATGATACGGGGCTAACCCGGTGTAGGCCGATCTTTCACGTTTGGAGTGGGATCCCTCGAAGAACACGATGAACACGGGGAAGAACAGAGAGAAATCACAAGGGGAAACACTCAAGAACAAGTCCAATCACACATCCACTAGACAATCAAACACACAAGATCACAAGGTACATGAACAACAAAGGGAAAGATACAAGGTAAGGTTCATCTCCAAGAGGAGGTCTTGATGATATCCTAGACGGATCTTCCGCATGAGAAGTCTTGATGATATCCCGCAGGATCTTCTCACATGGAGGTCTTGAACTCCATGGGAGTGGTAGTCTCTCTCTCTCTCAAGAGTAGAGGTAGGAGCAAAGCTCACCTAAGAATGAGCTATCATATTTGCTAACCCTAACTAGGAGGAGGGGGAGGAGTATATATAGTCTTAGCCACGAAGGGGTAAGTGGGAAAGGGATACATGGGCCTTTGGCCCGACTCTGTATGAGCAGGCGCGGATGTCCGGGCTGGGGGCGGATGTCCGAGCTCGTGAGACGCCCGGATGTCCGGGGCGGTTGGCGGATGTCCGGCCCTAGCGGGTGGCCTTCGGCCGGGTGCCTCACACGGATTTCGAAGCGATGCGGATGTCGGGCTGTGGCGTGGCGCGGATGTCCGAGCACACGGGCGGATGTCCGGCCGCGATGCTTTGGCCTTCTGCTGGTGCGATTCGTGGCGATCGCGACAGGCGCCGGATGTCCGGCCCTTGGCCCGGATGTCCGGCCGCTGTAGCTTCAGCAGCATCGTCTTCTTCCGTCGTCGCTTCCAGGCTTCCCTCACGGATGGTGTAGTTGTTCCTTGGCGCTTGCACTCCTCCTCGACATCCGTGAAGCTCCAACAATACCTATGCATGCACACGGGAGAAGTGTCAAGTAGTATACCATCCTCGAAGGGGTCAAGTGAGCACGTGTAAAGGAGAAGATTCACCTTTATGTATGAGAAGTAGAGGTCGCACGTGTCACTTGCCAAACGGACTCTTGACATGGTGATGACCGTAGGATGCTCCGCATCAGTACGTCTTCACGGCCCGACCGATCAAGCACCGAAACAACGACACCTCCGAGTTCTAGCACACGTTCAGCTCGATGACGTCACTCGAACTCCGATCCAGCCGAGTGTCGAGGGAGAGTTACGTCAGCACGACGGCGTGGTGACGATCTTGATGTTCTACCGACGCAAGGCTTTGCCTAAGCACCGCTACGATATTATCGAGGTGGATTATGGTGGAGGGGGGGCACCGCACACGGCTAAGAGATCCAAGGGATCAATTGTTGATGTGTCTAGAGGTGCCCCCCTGCCCTCGTATATAAAGGAGCAAGGGGGGAGGGGGCGGCCGGCCTAGGAGGGGGCGCGCCAAGGGGAGTCCTACTCCCACCGGGAGTAGAACTCCCTCCTTCCTTGTTGGAGTAGGAGAAGGGGAAAGAGGGGGAGAGGAAGAAGGAAAAGGGGCTGCGCCCTTGTCCAATCGGACCAGAAGGGGGCGCAGGCCTCCTTCCTTTTGGCCTCTCTCCTCTATTCCCGTATGGCCCAATAAGGCCCATATACTCCCCGGCAAATCCCGTAACTCTCCGGTACTCCGAAAAATACACGAATCATTCGGAACCTTTCCGAAGTCCGAATATAGTCGTCCAATATATCGATCTTTATGTCTCGACCATTTCGAGACTCCTCGTCATGTCCCCGATCTCATCCGGGACTCCGAACTACTTCGGTACATCAAAACTCATAAACTCATAATATAAGCTATCGCCGAAACCTTAAGCGTGCGGACCCTACGGGTTCGGGAACTATGTAGACATGACCGAGACACGTCTCCGGTCATTAACCAATAGCGGAACCTGGATGCTTATATTGGCTCCTACATATTCTACGAAGATCTTTATCGGTCAAACCGCATAACAACATACGTTTGTTCCCTTTGTCATCGGTATGTTACTTGCCCGAGATTCGATCGTCGGTATCTCAATACCTAGTTCAATCTCGTTACCGGCAAGTCTCTTTACTCGTTACGTAATGCATCATTCCGTAACTAACTCATTAGCTACATTGCTTGCAAGGCTTATAGTGATGTGCATTACCGAGAGGGCAGAGATACCTCTCCGAGCAATCGGAGTGACAAAACCTAATCTCGAAATCGCCAACCCAACATGTACCTTTGGAGACACACCTGTAGTACTCCTTTATAATCACCCGATTACGTTGTGACGTTTGGTAGCACCAAAGTGTTCCTCCGGTAAGCAGGAGTTGCATAATCTCATAGTTACAGGAACATGTATAAGTCATGAAGAAAGCAATAGCAATATACTAAACGATCAAGTGCTAGGCTAACGGAATGGGTCATGTCAATCACATCATTCTCCTAATGATGTGACCCAATTAATCAAATAACAACACATGTCTATGGTTAGGAAACATAACCATCTTTGATTAATGAGCTAGTCAAGTAGAGGCATACTAGTGACTATATGTTTGTCTATGTATTCACACATGTATCATGTTTCCGGTTAATACAATTCTAGCATGAATAATAAACATTTATTATAAAATAAGGAAATAAATAATAACTTTATTATTGCCTCTAGGGCATATTTCCTTGATCTCCCACTTGCACTAAAGTCAATAATCTAGTTCACATCATCATGTGATTCAACACTAATATTCACATCTGTATGTGATTAACACCCATAGTTCACATCGTCATGTGACCAACACCCAAAGGGTTTACTAGAGTCAATAATCTAGTTCACATCACTATGTGACTAACACCCAAAGAGTACTAAGGTATGATCATGTTTTGCTCGTGAGAGAAGCTTAGTCAACGGGTCCTCACATTCGTGAGCCGTATGTATTTTGCAAATATTCTATGTCTACAATGCTCGCACGGAGCTACTCTAGCTAATTGCTCCCACTTTCAATATGTATCCAGATTGAGACTTAGAGTCATCTGGATCGGTGTAAAAAGCTTGCATCGATGTAACTCTTTCTGACGGGCTCTTTTATCACCTCCATAATCGAGAAATATTTCCTTAGTCCTCACTAAGGATGTTCTTGACCAATGTCCGATGATCTACTCCTAGATCACTATTGTACTCCTTGCCAAATTCAGAGCAAGGTATACAATAGGTCCGGTACATAGCATAGCATACTTCTACGTAACCTATGGTGAGGCATAGGGAATGACTTTCATTCTCTTTTCTATTTTCTGCCGTGGTCGGGATTTGAGTCTTACTCAATTTCACACGTTTGCAACACAGGCAAGAACTTTTCTTTATTTGTTCCATTTTGAACTACTTCAAAATCTTGACAAGGTATGTACTTATTGAAAAACTTATCAAGCGTCTTGATCTATCTCAATAGATCTTGATGCTCAATATGTAAGTAGCTTTACTGAGGTCTTTCTTTTAAAGAACTCCTTTCAAATACTCCTTTATGCTTTCTAGAAAAATTATACATCATTTCTGATCAACAATATGTTACTCACATATATTTATCAAAAATGCGGTAGTGCTCCCACTCACTTTATTGTAAATACAGGCTTCAACGCATGTCTGTATAAAACTATATGCTTTGATCAACTTATCAAAGCGTGTATTCCAACTCTGAGATGCTTGCACTAGTCCATAGATGGATCGCTGGAGCTTGCACATTTTGTTAGCTCCTTTAGGATTGACAAAACCTTCTGGTTGCATCATATACAACTCTTCTTTAATAAATCCATTAAAGAATGTTGTTTTGACATCCATTTGCCAGATTTCATAAAATGTGGCAATTACTAACATGATTCGGACAGACTTAAGCAACGCTAGAGTTGAGAAAATCTCATTGTAGTCAACACCTTGAACTTGTCGAAAACCTTTTGCAACAAGTCGAGCTTTGTAGATAGTAACACTACTATCAGTGTCCGTCTTCCTCTTGAAGATCCATTTGTTTAACTTGACTTGCTGATCATCGACCAGGTCAACCAAAGTCCCCACTTTGTTCTTATATATGGATCCTATCTCAGATTTTATGGCCTCAAGCCATTTCGCGGAATCTGGGCTCATCATTGCTTCCTCATAGTTCGTAGGTTCATCATGGTCTAGTAACATGACTTCTAAAATAGGATTACCGTACCACATTGGTGCGGATCTTATTTTGGAAGACCTACGAGGTTCGGTAGTAACTTGATCTGAAGCTTCATGATCATCATCATTAGCTTCCTCCTTGGTGGTGTAGGAATCACGAGAACTGATTTACGTGATGAACTACTTTCCAATTCGGGAGAAGGTACAATTACCTTATCAAGCTCTACTTTCCTCCCACTCACTTCTTTCGAGAGAAAACTCCTTCTCTAGAAAGGATCCATCTTAGCAATGAATATCTTGCTTTCGGATCAGTGATAGAAGGTGTACCCAACAGTTTCCTTTGGGTATTCTATGAAGATGCACTTCTACGATTTAGGTTCGAGCTTATTAGGTTGAAAGTTTTTCACATCAGCATCGCAGCCCCAAACTTTAACAAATGACAACTTTGGTTTCTTGCCAAACTACAGTTTATAAGCCGTCGTCTCAACTTTGGTTTCTTGCCAAACTACAGTTTATTAGGTTGAAAGTTTTTCACATCAGCATCGCAGCCCCAAACTTTAACAAATGACAACTTTGGTTTCTTGCCAAACTACAGTTTATAAGCCGTCGTCTCAACGGATTTCGATGGCGCCCTATTTAAAGTGAATGCAACTGTCTCTAATGCATAACCCCAAAACGATAGTGGTAAACCGATAAGAGACATCATAGGTCACACAATATCCAATAAAGTGCTTGGTTCTGACGTTCGGACACACCGTTACTGTTGTGGTGTTCTGTGGCATGAATTTGTGAAACTATTCCACATTATTTTAATCAAGGACAAACTCGTAACTCAAATATTCATCTCCACGATCAGATCACAGAAACTTTATTTTCTTGTTACGATGATTTTCCACTTCACTCTGAAATTCTTTGAACTTTTCAACTATTTCAGACTTATGTTTCATCAAGTAGATATACCCATATCTGCTCAAATTATCTGTGAGGGTGAGAAAATAACGATACCATGTGAGCCTCAACATTCATTGGACCACAAACATCGGTATGTATGCTTGCCAACAACTCGGTGGCTCACTCCATAGTTCCGGCGAACGGTGATTGAGTCATCTTGCCCATGAGGCACGGTTCGCAAGGACCAAGTGATTCATAATCAAGTGATTCCAAAAGCCCATCAAGATGGAGTTTCTTCATCGCTTTACACCAATATGACCTAAGCAGCAGTGCCACAAATAAGTTGCACTATCATTATTAACTTTACATCTTTTGGTTTCAATATTATGAATATGTGTATCACACGATCGGGATCCAACAAACCATTTTCATTGGGTGTATGACCATAGAAGGTTTTATTCATGTAAATAGAACAATAATTATTCTCTAACTTACATGAATAACCGTATTGCAATAAACATGATCAAATCATATTCATGCTCAACGCAAACGCCAATATAACATTTATTTAGGTTCAACACTAATCCCGAGAGTATAGGGAGTGTGCGATGATGATCATATCAATCTTGGAACTACTTCCAACTCTCATCGTCACTTCCCCTTCAACTAGTCTCTGTTTATTCTGTAACTCCTGTTTCGAGTTACTAATCTTAGCAACCAAACAAGTATCAAATACTCAGGGGCTACTATAAACACTTGTAAGGCACACATCAATAACCTGTATATCAAATATACTCTTGTTCACTTTGCCATCCTTCTTATCCACCAAATATTCAGGGCATTTCCGCTTCAAGTGACCATTTCCTTTGCGATGTAAGCACTCGGTTTCAGGCTTTGGTCCAGCTTTGGTCTTCTTCACGGGAGTGACAACTTGTTTGCCATTCTACTTGAAGTTTCCCTTTCTTTCCCTTTGCCCTTTTCTTGAAACTAGTGGTCTTGTCAATCATCAACACTTGATGCTCTTTCTTGATTTCTACCTTCGTCGATTTCAACATCACGAAGAGCTCGAATCGTTTTCATCATCCCTTGCATACTATAGTTCATCACGAAGTTCTAGTAACTTAGTGATGGTGACTAGAGAATTCTGTCAATCACTATCTTATCTGGAAGATTAACTCCCACTTGATTCAAGCGATTGAAGTACCCAGACAATCTGAGCACATGCTCGCTAGTTGAGCGATTCTCCTCCATCTTTTAGCCATAGAACTTGTTGGAGACTTCATATCTCTCAACTCGGGTATTTGCTCGAAATATTAACTTCAACTCCTGGAACATCTCATATGGTCCACGACGTTCAAAACATCTTTGAAGTCCCGATTCTAAGCCGTTAAGTATGGTGCACTAAACTATCAAGTAGTCATCATATTGAGCTAGCCAAACGTTCATAACGTCTGCATTTGCTCCTGCAATAGGTCATCACCTAGCGGTGCATTAAGGACATAATTCTTATGTGCAGCAATGAGGATAAACCTCATATCACGAATCCAATCCGCATCATTGCTACAAACATTTTTCAATACAATTTTCTCTAGGAACACATATAAAAACATAGGGAAGCAAAAACATAGGGAAGCAATAACGCGAGCTATTGATCTACAACATAATTTGCAAAATACTACCAGGACTAAGTTCATGATAAATTAAAGTTCAATTAATCATATTACTTAAGAACTCCCACTTAGATAGACATCCCTCTAATCTTCTAAGTGATTACGTGATCCATATCAACTACACCATGTCCGATCGTCACGTGAGATGGAGTAGTTTCAACGGTGAACATCAATATGTTGATCATATCTACTATATGATTCACGCTCGACCTTTCGGTCTCCGTGTTCGAGGCCATATCTGTTATATGCTAGGCTTGTCAAGTTTAACTTTGAGTATTCAGCGTGTGCAACTGTTTTGCACCCATTGTATTTGAACGTAGAGCCTATCACACCCGATCATCACGTGGTGTCTCAAAGACGAAGAACTTTCATAGCGGTGCATACTCAGGAGAACACTTCTTGATAATTTTAGTGAGAGATCATCTTAAAATGCTACCGTCAATCAAAGCAAGATAAGATGCATAAAGGATAAACATCACATGCAATCAATATAAGTGATATGATATGGCCATCATCATCTTGTGCTTGTGATCTCCATCTCCGAAGCACCGTCGTGATCACCATCGTCACCGGTAGCGACACCTTGATCTCCATCGTAGCATCGTTGTCGTCTCGCCAATCTTATGCTTCTACGACTATCGCTACCGCTTAGTGATAAAGTAAAGCATTACAGGCGTTGCATTTCATACAATAAGCGACAACCATATGGCTCCTGCCGATTGCCGATAACTCGGTTATAAAACATGATCATCTCATACAATAAAATATAGCATCACGTCTTGACCATATCACATCACAACATGCCCTGCAAAAACAAGTTAGACGTCCTCTACTTTGTTGTTGCAAGTTTACGTGGCTGCTACGGGCTAAGCAAGAACCGTTCTTATCTACGCATTAAAACCACAATGATAGTTCGTCAAGTTAGTGCTGTTTTAACCTTCGCAAGGACCGGGCGTAGCCACACTCGGTTCAACTAAAGTGAGAGAGACAGACACCCGCCGCCGGTCACCTTTAAGCACGAGTGCTGCATAGCAGTGAAACCAGTCTCGCGTAAGCGTCTGGCGTAATGTCGGTCCAGGCCGCTTCATCTCACAATATCGCCGAACTAAAGTATGACATCTTTGGTAAGCGATATGACTTGTATCGCCGACAACTCACTTGTGTTCTACTCGTGCGTATGACATCTACGCATAAAACCAGGCTCGGATGCCACTGTTGGGGAACGTAGTAATTTCAAAAAAATTCCTACGCACACGCAAGATCATGGTGATGTATAGCAACGAGAGGGGAGAGTGTTGTCCATGTACCCTCGTAGACCGAAAGCGGAAGCGTTAGAACAACGCGGTTGATGTAGTCGTACGTCTTCACGGCCCGACCGATCAAGCACCGAAACTACGGCACCTCCGAGTTCTAGCACACGTTCAGCTCGATGACGTCACTCGAACTCCGATCCAGCCGAGTGTCGAGGGAGAGTTCCGTCAGCACGACGGTGTGGTGACGATCTTGAAGTTCTACTGACCCAAGGCTTCGCCTAAGCACCGCTACGATATTATCGAGGTGGATTATGGTGGAGGGGGGCACCGCACACGGCTAAGAGATCCAAGGGATCAATTATTGTTGTGTCTAGAGGTGCCCCTGCCCCATATATAAAGGAGTAAGGGGGGAGGGGCGGCCGGCCTAGGAGGGGGCGCGCCAAGGGGAGTCCTACTCCACCGGGAGTAGGACTCCCTCCTTCCTTGTTGGAGTAGGAGAAGGGGAAAGAGGGGGAGAGGAAGAAGGAAAAGGGGGCTGCGCCCCTTGTCCAATTCGGACCAGGGGGGGCGCAGGCCTCCTTCCTTTTGGCCTCTCTCCTCTATTCCCGTATGGCCCAATAAGGCCCATATACTCCCCGGCGAATTCCCGTAACTCTCCGGTACTCCAAAAAATACCCGAATCACTCGAAACCTTTCCGAAGTCCGAATATAGTCGTCCAATATATCGATCTTTACGTCTCGACCATTTCGAGACTCCTCGTCATGTCCCCGATCTCATCCGGGACTCTGAACTCCTTCGGTACATCAAAACTCATAAACTCATAATATAACTGTCATCGAAACCTTAAGCGTGCGGACCCTACAGGTTCGAGAACTATATAGACATGACCGAGACACGTCTCCGGTCAATAACCAATAGCGGAACCTGGATGCTCATATTGGCTCCTACATATTCTACGAAGATCTTTATCGGTCAAACCGCATAACAACATACGTTTGTTCCCTTTGTCATCGGTATGTTACTTGCCCGAGATTCGATCGTCGGTATCTCAATACCTAGTTCAATCTCGTTACCGGCAAGTCTCTTTGCTCGTTACGTAATGCATCATTCCGTAACTAACTCATTAGCTACATTGCTTGCAAGGCTTATAGTGATGTGCATTACCGAGAGGGCCTAGAGATACCTCTCCGACAATCGGAGTGACAAAACCTAATCTCGAAATCGCCAACCCAACTTGTACCTTTGGAGACACCTGTAGTACTCCTTTATAATCACCCGATTACGTTGTGACGTTTGGCAGCACCAAAGTGTTCCCCAGTGGCAGGAGTTGCATAATCTCATAGTTACGGGAACATGTATAAGTCATGAAGAAAGCAATAGCAATATACTAAATGATCAAGTGCTAGGCTAACGGAATGGGTCATGTCAATCACATCATTCTCCTAATGATGTGATCCCATTAATCAAATAACAACACATGTCTATGGTTAGGAAACATAACCATCTTTGATTAATGAGCTAGTCAAGTAGAGGCATACTAGTGACTATATGTTTGTCTATGTATTCACACATGTATCATGTTTCCGGTTAATACAATTCTAGCATGAATAATAAAAATTTATCATGAAATAAGGAAATAAATAATAACTTTATTATAGCCTCTAGGGCATATTTCCTTCATCCGGAACAATGGAGCAAGCAACAGATTTGTTGGAAATCATACATACTGATGTATGTGGTCCGATGAATGTTGAGGCTCGCGGCGAGTATAGTTATTTTCTCACCTTCACAGATGATTTGAGCAGATATGGGTATATCTACTTAATGAAACATAAGTCTGAAACATTTGAAAAGTTCAAAGAATTTTAGAGTGAAGTGGAAAATCATCGTAACAAGAAAATAAAGTTTCTATGATCTGATCGTGGAGGAGAATATTTGAGTTACGAGTTTGGTCTTCATTTGAAACAATGCGGAATAGTTTCACAACTCACGCCACCCAGAACACCATAGCGAAATGGTGTGTCCGAACGTCGTAATCGTACTTTACTAGATATGGTGCGATCTATGATGTCTCTTACTGATTTACCACTATCATTTTGGGGTTATGCTTTAGAGGCGGCTGCATTCACATTAAATAGGGCTCCGTCTAAATCCTTGAGACGACGCCTTATGAACTGTGGTTTGGCAAGAAACCAAAGTTGTCGTTTCTTAAAGTTTGGGGCTGCGATGCTTATGTGAAAAGCTTCAATCTGATAAGCTCGAACCCAAATCGGAGAAATGTGTCTTCATAGGATAACCAAAGGAGGCTGTTGGGTACACCTTCTATCACAGATCCGAAAGCAAGACATTCGTTGCTAAGAATGGATCCTTTCTAGAGAAGGAGTTTCTCTCGAAAGAAGTGAGTGGGAGGAAAGTAGAACTTGATGAGGTAATCAGACCTGCTCCCTTATTGGAAAGTAGTTCATCATAGAAAACTGTTCGTGTGACTTCTACACCAATTAGTGAGGAAGCTAATGATGATGATCATGTAACTTCAGATCAAGTTACTACCGAACCTCGTAGGTCAACCAGAGTAAGATCCGCACCAGAGTGGTACGGTAATCCTGTTCTGGAAGTCATGTTACTTGACCACGACAAACCTACGAACCATGAGGAAGCGATGATGAGCCCAGATTCCACAAAATGGCTTGAGGCCATGAAATCTGAGATGGGATCCATGTATGAGAACACAGTGTGTACTTTGGTTGACTTGCCCGATGATCGGCAAGCCATCGAGAATAAATGGATCTTCAAGAAGAAGACAGACGCTGACGGTAATGTTACTGTCTACAAAGCTCGACTAGTTGCGAAAGGTTTTCTACAAGTTCAAGGAGTTGACTACGATGAGACTTTCTCACCCGTTGCGATGCTTAAGTCCGTCTGAATCATGTTAGCAATTGCCGCATTTTATGATTATGAAATTTGGCAAATGGATGTAAAGACTGCCTTCCTGAATGGATTTCTGGAAGAAGAGTTGTATATGATGCAACCTGAAGGTTTTATCGATCCAAAGGGTGCTAACAAAGTGTGCAATCTCCAGCGATCCATCTATGGATTGGTGCAAGCATCTCGGAGTTGGAATAAACGTTTTGGTAGTGTGATCAAAGCATATGGTTTTATACAGACTTTTGGAGAAGCCTGTATTTACAAGAAAGTGAGTGGGAGCTCTGTAGCATTTCTAATATTATATGTGGATGACATATTGTTGATTGGAAATGATATAGAATTTCTGGATAGCATAAAAGGATACTTGAATAAGAGTTTTTCAATGAAAGACCTTGGTGAAGCTGCTTATATATTAGGCATCAAGATCTATAGAGATAAATCAAGACGCTTAATTGGACTTTCACAAAACACATACCTTGATAAAGTTTTGAAGAAGTTCAAAATGGATCAGGCAAAGAAAGGGTTCTTGCCTGCATTACAAGGTGTGAAGTTGAGTCAGACTCAATGCCCAACCACTACAGAAGATAGATAGAAAATGAAAGATGTTCCCTATGCTTCAGCCATAGGCTCTATCATGTATGCAATGCTGTGTACCAGACCTGATGTGTGCCTTTCTATTAGCTTAGCTGGGAGGTACAAAAGTAATCCAGGAGTGGATCACTGGACATCGGTCAAGAACATCCTGCAATACCTGAAAAGGACTAAGGATATGTTTCTCATTTATGGAGGTGACAAGGAGCTCGTCGTAAATGGTTATGTCAATGCAAGCTTTGACACTGATCCGGATGACTCTAAGTCACAAACCGGATACGTATTTATATTGAATGGTGGAGCTGTCAGTTAGTGCAGTTCTAAGCAAAGCGTCGTGGCGGGATCTACGTGTGAAGCGGAGTACATAGCTGCTTGAAGCGACAAACGAAGGAGTCTGGATGAAGGAGTTCATATCTGATCTAGGTGTCATACCTAGTGCATCGGGTCCAATGAAAATCTTTTGTGACAATAATGGTGCAATTGCCTTGGCAAAGGAATCCAGATTTCACAAGAGAACCAAGAACATCAAGAGACGCTTCAATTCCATTCGCGACCAAGTCAAGAAGGGAGACATAGAGATTTGCAAGATACATACGGATCTGAATGTTGCAGACCCATTGACTAAGCCTCTCTCACGAGCAAAACATGATCATCACCAGGACTCCATGGGTGTTAGAATCATTATTGTGTAATCTAGATTATTGACTCTAGTGCAAGTGGGAGTCTGAAGGAAATATGCCCTAGAGGCAATAATAAAGTTGTTATTTATATTTCCTTATATCATGATAAATGTTTATTCTTCATGCTAGAATTGTATTAACTGGAAACTTAGTACATGTGTGAATACATAGACAAATAGAGTGTCACTAGTATGCCTCTACATGACTAGCTCGTTGAATCAAAGATGGTTAAGTTTCCTAGCCATAGACATGAGTTGTCATTTGATTAACGTGATCACATCATTAGAGAATGATGTGATTTACTTGACCCATTCCGTTAGCTTAGCATATGATCGTTCAGTATATTGTTATTGCTTTCCTCATAACTTATACATGTTCCTATGACTATGAGATTATGCAACTCCCGAATGCCGGAGGAACACTTTGTGTGCTACCAAACGTCACAACGTAACTGGGTGATTATAAAGGTGCTCTACAGGTGTCTCCGATGGTACTTGTTGAGTTGGCATAGATCGAGATTAGGATTTGTCACTCTGATTGTCAGAGAGGTATTTCTGGGCCCTCTCGGTAATCCACATCACTATAAGCCTTGCAAGCAATGCAACTAATGAGTTAGTTGCGGGATGATGTATTACGGTACGAGTAAAGAGACTTGCCAGTAACGAGATTGAACTAGGTATTGAGATACCGACGATCGAATCTCGGGCAAGTAACATACCGATGACAAAGGGAACAACGTATGTTGTTATGCGGTTTGACCGATAAAGATCTCCGTAGAATATGTAGGAGCCAATATGAGCATCCAGGTTCCGCTATTGGTTATTGACCGGAGACGTGTCTCGGTCATGTCTACATAGTTCTCGAACCCGTAGGGTCCGCATGCTTAATGTTCGGTGACGATCATTATTATGAGTTTATGTGTTTTGATGTACCGAAGGTAGTTCGGAGTCCCGGATGTGGTCACGGACATGACGAGGATTCTCGAAATGGTTGGAGGAAATATGCCCTAGAGGCAATAATAAAGTTATTATTTATTTCCTCATATCATGATAAATGTTTATTATTCATGCTAGAATTGTATTAACCGGAAACATGATACATGTGTGAATACATAGACAAACTTAATGTCACTAGTATGCCTCTACTTGACTAGCTCATTAATCAAAGATGGTTATGTTTCCTAACCATAGACATGTGTTGTCATTTGATTAAAGGGATCACATCATTAGGAGAATGATGTGATTGACTTGACCCATTCCGTTAGCCTAGCACTTGATCGTTTATTATATTGCTATTGCTTTCTTCATGACTTATACAAGTTCCTATAACTATGAGATTATGCAACTCCGTTTACTGGAGGAACACTTTGTGTGCTACCAAACGTCACAACGTAATCGGGTGATTATAAAGGAGCTCTGAGGTGTCTCCAAAGGTACATGTTGGGTTGGCGTATTTCGAGATTAGGTTTTGTCACTCGGATTGCTCGGAGAGGTATCTCTGGGCCCTCTCGGTAATGCACATCACTATAAGCCTTGCAAGCAATGTAGCTAATGAGTTAGTTATGGAATGATGCATTACGTAACGAGTAAAGAGACTTGCCGGTAACGAGATTGAACTAGGCATTGGATACCGAGATCGAATCTCGGGCAAGTAACATACCAATGACAAAGGGAACAACGTATGTTGTTATGCGGTTTGACCGCTAAAGATCTTCGTAGAATATGTAGGAGCCAATATGAGCATCCAGGTTCCGATATTGGTTATTGACCGGAAACAGTTCTAGGTCATGTCTACATTGTTCTCGAACCCGTAGGGTCCGCACGCTTAACATTACGATGACAGTTTTATTATGAGTTTATAGTTTTTGATGTACCGAAGGTTGTTCGGAGTCCCGGATGTGATCACAGACATGACGAGGAGTCTCGAAATGGTCGAGATATGAATATTTATATATTGGACGACTATATTCAGACACCGGAATGGTTCCGGGAGTTATCGGATATATACCGGAGTACCGGGGGGGTTACCGGAAACCCCCCGGAGGTTAATGGGCCTCATGGGCCCAAGTGGAGGAAGAGGAGAGGCGGCCAAGGGGCAGCCACGCGCTCCTCCCCCCCAAGTCTGAATTGGACAAGGAGGGGGGCGGTGCCCCCCCTTTCCTTTCCCCCTCTCTCTCCTTCCCTCTCCTCTCCTACTCCAACAAGGAAGGGAGGGAGTCCTACTCCCGGTGGGAGTAGGACTCCTCCTGGCGTGCCTCCTCCTGCCCGGCCGCACGTCTTCACGGAGTATATGGGCCTTATTGGGCCATATGGGAATAGAGGAGAGAGGCCAAAAGGAAGGAGGCCTGCGCTTCCGGTCCGACTGGACAAGGCGCAACCCCTTTTCCTTCTTCCTCTCCCCTCTTTCCCTTCTCCTACTCCAACAAGGAAGGAGGGAGTCCTACTCTGATGGGAGTAGGACTCCCCTTGGCGCCCCTCCTAGGCAGCCGCCCCTCCCCCTTGCTCCTTTTATATCTGAGGCAGGGGGCACCCTAGAGACACAACAATTGATCCTTGAGATCTCTTAGTCGTGTGCGGTGCCCCCCTCCACCATAGTCCTCGATAATATTGTAGCGGTGCTTAGGCGAAGCCTTGGGTCGGTAGAACATCAAGATCGTCACCACACCGTCGTGCTAACGGAACTCTCCCTCGACACTCGGCTGGATCGGAGTTCGAGTGACGTCATCGAGCTGAACGTGTGCTAGAACTCGGAGGTGCCATAGTTTCGGTGCTTGATCGGTCGGGCCGTGAAGACGTACGACTACATCAACTGCGTTGTTATAACGCTTCCGCTTTCGGTCTACGAGGGTACGTGGACAATACTCTCCCCTCTCGTTGCTATGCATCACCATGGTCTTGCGTGTGCGTAGGAATTTTTTTGAAATTACTACATTCCCCAACAATGGTCGAGAGATAAAGATTGATATATTGGACGGCTGTATTCGGACACCGGAAGTGTTCTGGGTGATCTCGGAGAAAGCCGGAGTGTCGGAGGGTTACCGGAACCCCCTGGGGACTAACGGGCCTTGTTGGGCCCTAGTGGAAAGAGAGAGGGGCCAGACAGGGTAGGGCCGCGTGCCCCCTCCCCTTGAGTCCGAATAGGACAAGGAAGGGGCGCGGCTCCCCCTTGCCTTTCCCCTCTCCCACTCCTTCCTTCCCCCTCCTTGTGGGACTAGGAAAGGGGAGTCCTACTCCCACTAGGAGGAGGACTCCTCCTGGCGCGCCCTCTAGGGCCGCCCGGCCTCCCCCTTGCTCCTTTATATACGGGGGCAGGGGGCACCCCAAGACACACAAGTTGATCAGTTGATCTTTTAGCCGTGTGCGGTACCCCCCCCCCCTCCACCATAATCCACCTCGGTCATATCGTAGCGGTGCTTAGGCGAAGCCCTGCGCCGGTAGCATCATCATCACTGTATCACGCTGTCGTACAGACAGAACCCTCCTTCGAAGCTCTGCTGGATCGGAGTTCGTGGGACATCATCGAGCCAAAAGCGTGGTATATCTTCTCTAAGGTGGCGCGAGCCCTCTCATTCGACCACGTATACCTCCTCCCATTGAGATACACCTCTTTTAGCTCTAGTCGGTTGAGTTCCGGCCGAAAATGAGCTAGCATATGCCGGTTTACTGAGGTGTTATTCTTATCCTCCGGGTTAACTAGTAGGTTGAAGTCGCCCACTAGCATCCATGGCCGACGTGTAATTCCCGAATATCTACCATTTCTTGCATAAATTCCACCTTAGCCGCATCCAGTGTCGGCCGATAGACCTCCGTAAGCCACCAAGCCGGGGCCCCCAAGGGCCGTACCAGGGCGGACAGGGTGTTCTCCATAGGGTGGGGGTTCAACAGCGTAACTACCAACGGATCCCAAGCTAGCAGGATCTCTCCACATGTTCCCAAGGCCGAAAGGTAAAAGAAACTCTTGAATTTATTCCCGAGGCATTGTTTAACTACTTCTGAAGTTACAATCTTCATTTTAGTTTCCTGTAGGCATACAATACTCGGATCAACAGAAGCAACCACTTGGAAGACAGTGAGACGCCTAGCCGGATAATTTAGTACACGGACATTCCACACAAGTAATTTCATAGGTTGTGTAGCCATGAGATTAGCCCACAAACACCACCAGGCTGGCGAGGTGGGTTATGCCCTTGCCTCAACTGTCTGAAATAACCAACCGTTAACATTTCAGCACCTCAGTTCCAATCTAGGAACCATACATTTCAGCACACAACTCATACAACCATCTAGAATCTCAGAAAAGAACTGGATGGTTGATTATGTGAGCAGGTGATTGAGTCGGCAGTTTTCCAGTGTAACACCCCAAAATTTCAATTTGGAATATTATACATAGGTCATTCATGCATATCATATTTTGTTGCATTTCATTTCGCGAACCTCGAAATTCTAAGCAACTCAAGGACCCTCGAAGAAGTTGGGGATTTCATGTTTTTCATATTTGTCTTTTATCAAATATCGAAACAAGGATCACTTTGGTTTATTTATTTTTCTCTCCAAAATATCTCATATAAAAAAATATAAGAGAGGAGATAATATGACTTCTCCAAAATAAATGAAATATTGGAGGAAAAATATTAAAATCAAATTAATACTTTTATTGGGTTTTTATTGGAATTTTATTTGAATTAGAAAAAAGGTGCATTTTTCAAAATTGCATTTTAGGCCAACAAAATGTTCACCCTGTTCTAAATATTTTATTTAGACGGTGAAAATTTGTTTTGGTATTTTTAGATTTTTATTTATTTTTCTAGGATTTTATTTAGTGAATATGTTTAAAAACTCCCGCCAAGACCAAGACCGGGCCGAGGCTCACCAGCCACGCCTCCCTCAAGACCGGCTTAGGAGAGGACTCCCGAGCAGGGCCGCCGCCGACGCCAGGGCGTGTTTATAAGCCGCCACCCCCGCTCCCACTTCGCCACCCCTCCCCGCCATCACAGCCTGCAGAAGAAGAACCACCGCCGAGCCGCTTAGCCGCCACTCGCCGCCGCCGCCGTCAATGCCACCCACGCCATTGCCGCTCAAGGCCACGCCGCCGGAAGTCACGAGCAGCCGGAGTTCGCAAATCTCGCCGTTCAGTTTTCTTTTGGTTTAGGTAAAAATCGTCGGTTTTTAAAAAAACCCTAATTACGTTTTTTTAGATCGGTTCGTCGGGTTTTTTTTGGTTTAGTCTATTTAGCGGGCATTCGACCGTACATTCGTTTTAACGAACGGTTTTCGCCCGTTAGTCATAGACAACGAACGTTCGTTCGTTAGCCTGTTCGTCCATTTTTCTTTTTCTCGGGTTTTTCGCGATTATTTTCGATCGCGATTTCTGGTCCGATTTTCATTTTAGTTTATCTTTTCGCTCTTTTATCGGAATCAGGCGATTCAAGCGCCAAGATCTTCGTCTCGAAACCCTCTTTCTGTTTAACCAACTTGTACAAGATTTTGGTACGTAAAATTTGACTTTAGTTCAGATTAGTAATCAGATCTTGTTTCTTTCGCAGTTTGAGTTTCGTTGCTCCGTTTGATTTGATTCCTTTTGCAAACTGGAGTTCTTAAGTTGAACTTTCTGGTTAGATCTTCTTATTTGAGTTTTACCCATGCATCTTTGATTTATTGCTTATGTATGCTATTGTTTGTTTGCGATAGAATTCCCGGAGTGCAAAGCGTGGTACTACGAGTCCCTAGGTTTTGCGGATCATCAGCAAGGCAAGTAACACATTGATCATACTCTTTTCATACCCTGTTTTTATGCATTAGTTCCAATCCTCAAACACTGCATGATTAGGATGTGATTAAATTGTGGGTTTGAGAAGTAGTTGATGAGGTAGAACCTATTGCCTTGTTTTGTTATCAAACCTTGGGAGTTACTTCTACATTATGCTTATATTGCTATGCTATGCTCGTAGATGTGGATTGGGTTCGAGTGTATCCATGAAAGATGTGAGATTGTTAATTAATGGTTCAACTTAAGGTGGCAACTTTAATACACATCTGGGTGGATTGCTTGTTTGGGCACCTGGAGAATCCAGTGTTGTCCTAGGATATCCCTGAGTACCCATGTGATTTTCCTACGGTCTGCCACCCAGGCTCAAAGGGATCTTAAGATTATTCATGCTAGAAACTTCCGTGTGCAGCCACAAGCCATTATGGGCTCTATCATAGTTTGAGTAAGTTGTGTGACCTCTTTCAGTGCTGGGCTAGCAGATCTAGAGGGACAGTAGGTGTAACTGTCCACCCAGAGTAAAGAGTTAATGCTTCCGAAAGACCGTGTCTCGGTCATCCCTTTCTCAAACATCATGTAGTGCGAGAATTCCAAGGGAGGAGATCGAGTCTTGTGGGGAAAAGTGCACAAACCTCTGCAGAGTGTACAATCTAATCATGGTTAGCCGTGTCCCCGGTTATGGACATCTTGAGTATCTAGTACTTGGATTATCCTATTGTATCTCATCAGTTTAATTTAATTTGTTGGGTTAATGAATTACTTTAATTGGGATTGAGCTGGAGGAACCTTCTCAATGATGTTTCAACTACCATGATAGTTAAAATAAAACTTATTCCTTTGTTGTAGGGAAAAATTGGCTTTTCGCAAAAACCTTATAACCATAGAGCCTCCACCAGCCATATATGCATATAGTGATAGCATTATTCTGTTCATTGCTCTACTGTGTTACATTGCCCAAAGATATTCCATGTGTCGACCCATTTCCCACCGCAACGTATCATGTTGCGCACTTTTCGAACGAGGAGTAAGGTTCGCTAGGTTGTTGCCGTAGCTCAGCTATGCGGCTGGAGTTGATGGACTCACTTTATCTTCCAAGCCTTCATTGTTATCATATTAGATGGCCTTAAGCCATATTTATTGTAATAAGTTCTCTTTTGAGACATTCAATGTAATAAGTGTGTGATTGCTACTCTGTTATAAATACTTCGAGTACTGTGTGTGTCAGCATTACCGATCCAGGGATGACACGGAAGCTACGAGAGACTTGTCCGTTTGAGGTCGGTCGCTACAAGATGGTATCAGAGCACACGCTGAGTGTAGGACACGACCACTAAGTTAAGCCATAGGTCACTCTTCTCTACTCATTTCTGACTCCTCTCCAGTTTCTACTCTCTAGGATGACGGATTCGAGGAACAAGTTTGCACAACCGGATGAAGGCACACCCTTTGGATGACACTTGAAGGAAGTCACTAGATACCTGAACATCGGAATACCAAGCTTCACCGGGACCTACAATGCCACATTACCAGAAGAGGAGTGCTGGATTATTCGAGTTCAAGTTCCAGGAAGGACGTTCACGCCAGTCACAGAGCCCATAGAGTTTTCCTTTGATGCACCAACCTGGAGTCTAGGAAAGAGCATGGCAGCTCACATCGCCATGGGACGCATCGGCGAAGTTTACCACAAAGACCTCAAGGACACCATCTACCAGATATGTGGGCGCCGAGATGAGCAATGGGAGTAGTCAGCACCAGGAAGGACATGTCCATTGCAGCTTTCATCCAGGAGTTAAACCAGCACATTCGACGCCAGGAAAACCAGATGTGCGCGGACATGATAGATTTGAAGAAGGCGAAGATAAGGATCGCCAAGCTTGAAGAGGAACTCGAGTCTACACGCGATGGATATGAAGAAGAAATCGCAACACTATTGGAGAAGAACGATGATCTGATAAAGAAGATTGCAGTATTCATGGGAGACCCCGCGCTAGGAGGAGAAGACGACGATTCCACTTGTCCGGAGAACTACATCATCATCGACGACACCGATTCCGACCCCGACGACAGTGATGATGACTTTGAAGACGAAGCTGGAACAAACATCATGGAGTCTTCCACCGATCAAAATTTCTAGATGACCACCAAATGATTAGTAGTATTCCCCCATGTATATAGTAGTAGTCCGAGCACTTTTTATGATTTTCTAGACCGTTTGTATGCCCTTGCTTGATTGATTGAGTGATATGATTGTGTTTGTCTCATGTGCATATGGGTAGTGTTTTCTCACTAGACCTCTTTTTCTATTCTAATCTCTCCCCTCTAAACCCATCAGATGCCTCCGAGACGTGACACCAGATTTTTCTTTCCACCGGAGATCACCCAGTTGATCCAGCAACAGAATGACTTGATGCAGATATTAGTCCAGAACCAAGGCAACAACAACAACAACAACAACAACAATAACCCTCTGCCACCACCACAAGTTGACAACTTAGCTCGTTTCCTGAGGTTACAGCCGCCGGTGTTTTCCAGTAGCACCGAGCCAATAGTTGCGGATGACTGGCTACACCTGATTGGAAGGGAGTTGACCACCGCTGGTTGCACTGATGCAGAGAAGGTGCATTTTGCCGCACATCAGTTGGACGGACCAGCAGCCTCATGGTGGGAGAATTACACAACCACATTTCCCATAGCCAATGTTACTTGGGATCAGTTTCAGCAAGCATTCCGCACAGCCCACGTCTCAACTGGAGCTATGAGCATGAAGAAGCGTGAGTTTCACAACTTACGCCAAGGGAACCGTACTGTGGGGCAGTACGTGGATGAATTTAGTAAGCTATCTCGTTATGCCCCAGATGATGTGGCCACAGATGCCGTAAAGCAGGAGAAGTTTATGGAAGGGCTGAATGATGAGATGAGCATGCAGTTGATGGTGGCAACATTCAACAACTACCAGGAGTTGGTAGACAAGGCTCTTATGATTGAAGCAAAGCAGCAACAGATTGAGAGCCGCAAAAGGAAGTATGGGCAAGGAAGGTACAACTCAGGAGCTCTGCAGAAACCTCGTTTAACCCCGAACTCGGAGGACTTGTCCATAACCATGGAGGTCACACCCACAATGGAGGGAGTTCTCACAACCACAGTGGCCCCAAGAATGAAAACGAGAACGGAGCAGGTAGTAATCAGAACAGCTCTAACCCAGCCACACCCGCCAAGAAGGATCTAAGTCATATTACTTGTTTCAAGTGCGGGAAGACTGGACACTACGCCACTGAGTGCCCTGAAGCGAAGAATGGGAATGGCAATGGAAGCGCTGGGAAGAAGCCCAACCCTTTCAATAGGGGACAAGTGAACCACGTGAACATGGAGGAGGTTGAGGAGCAGCCTGGTGCCGTTATCGGTATGTTTTTGGTTAAGTCATTTACTGCAATCGTTCTTTTTGATACTGGTGCATCGCATTCATACATATCAAGGGGATTCGTGGATAAGTATAAACTACCCACTAAAGTACACAGGACACCCATGTTAGTAAGTTCACCAGGAGCAAAGTATATGGCAAGCCAAGGATGCTTTCAGATGCCATTGACCATTGGAAGCCATGTTTTCCCCTCAGACCTGATAATTTTGGAGTCACAAGGATTGGATGTGATACTGGGAATGGATTGGCTACCGATGTATGGGGGAAACATCGATTGCGCGAATAAGTCAATTTTGCTCACCACCCCGGAGGGAAAAAGGGATCAAGTATGTATCTAGGCATGCGCCTAGGAGGAGCCAAGTAAATTCCCTCACGGGAGTTGTTCAGGAGGAAGTGCATGTAGTGAAGGATTACCCAGATGTTTTTCCGGAGGAGTTGCAAGGTATGCCGCCAGATCGAGACATCGAGTTTTTGATAGAGCTATTGCCAGGCACCGGGCCAATATCAAAGAGACCCTACCGGATGCCCGCAAATGATCTAGAAGAGATCAAGAAGCAGATTAAGGAGTTGTTGGAGAAAGGTTACATCCGACGAAGTTCATCACCATGGGGAGCACCAGTGCTCTTGGTTGAGAAGAAGGATGGATCATTAAGAATGGTGGTTCATTATCGTGCGTTGAATGAAGTGACGATCAAGAACAAGTACCCACTGCCGATGATCAATGATTTATTTGACCCGGTTGATGAGCTAAAGTGTTTTTGAAGATCGATCTATGATCAGGATATCACCAGCTGAAGATTCGAGAGAACGATATACCTAAGACAGCTTTCACCACAAGGTACGGGCTGTATGAGTATACGGTCATGTCTTTTGGACTGACTAATGCCCCTGCCTATTTCATGAGTATGATGAACAAGGTGTTCATGGAGTTCTTGGATAAGTTCGTTGTGGTGTTCATTGATGATATCTTGGTATACTTGAAGAATGAAGAGGAGCACAAGGAGCATCTACGTATGGTTCTGGAGAAGCTCAGGGAACATCAGTTGTATGCCAAGTTCAGCAAATGTGGGTTTTGGTTGAAGAAGTTGGATTTCTTGGACATGTTATATCAGGAGAAGGTATAGCAGTGGACCCTACCAAAGTTTAGTCAGTCACTGAGTGGTTGGTACCCACCTCAGTTGGAGAGATCCGCAGTTTTCTTGGACTCGCGGGATATTATCGGAGATTTATTGAGAATTTCTCTAAGATTGCAAAGCCTATGACGGCATTGTTGAAGAAGGACACTAAGTTCCATTGGACTGATGAATGTGAAGCAAGTTTTCAGGAGTTGAAGAAACGTTTGACTACAACCCCAGTGTTGATTCTGCCGGATATATGCAAGGACTTCCAAGTGTATTGCGATGCTTCACACTTAGGACTTGGAGGAGTACTGATGCAAGATGGAAGAGTTGTTTCGTATGCCTCACGACAACTGAAACCTCACGAGTTAAATTATGCCACGCATGATTTGGAGTTAGCAGTCGTAGTGCATGCACTCAAGACCTGGAGACATTTTCCCATTGGAAACCGTTGCGATGTATACACGGATCACAAGAGTTTGAGGTACATCTTCACACGGAAGGAGCTTAACCTCAGGCAGAGGAGATGGTTGGAGCTCATAAAGGATTATGATATGAAGCTGCATTATCATCCAGGAAAGGCCAATGTCGTAGCAGACGCTTTGAGCCGTAAGAGTTATGTTAACACCCTCGTAAGCGGAGGGATGCCAAAGGAGTTAGCCGAGGATCTCAGGGAACTTCGGTTGGAGATAGTTCCTAAAGGTTTTATGGCAACATTGGAAGTTCAATCAACACTATTGGAAAAGATTTGAGAAGCTCAGAAGGACGACAGGGAGATTGCTGAGATAAAAGAGAAGATGAGTGAAGGGAAAGCCAAAGGATTTCGTGAGGATGAGCACGACACCGTATGGTTTGAGGACCGTATATATGTGCCCAATAATGCGGAGCTCAGAAGGTTGATTCTACAGGAAGCTCATGACTCGCCATACTCGATACACCCCGGAAACACCAAGATGTATTTGGATTTGAAGGAGCATTTCTGGTGGACTGGTATGGAGAAGGATATTGCCGAGTATGTAGCTGTATGTGATGTATGTCAGAGAGTGAAGGCAGAACATCATAAGCCAGCAGGATTGCTACAGCCTATGCCGATACTCGAATGGAAGTGGGATAAGCTTGGCATGGATTTTATCACCGGATTGCCTAGGACCAAACCAGGATATGATTCTATATGGGTAGTAGTTGATCGCTTGACCAAAGTGGCTCACTTTATCCCAGTGAAAACCACATATACAAGTGCGAAGTTGGCCAAGATATACATGACCAGGATCGTATGTCTGCATGGAGTTCCGAGGACCATCGTATCAGATAGAGGAACATAGTTTACTTCAAAATTTTGGCATGAGTTGCACCAGACCTTGGGTACCAGACTGGAGTTCAGTACAGCTTTTCATCCGCAGACAGATGGACAGACTAAGAGAGTCAATCAGATTCTGGAGGACATGTTGAGATCTTGTGCACTAGACTAAGGATCTAGTTGGGATGACAACTTGCCCTACGCGGAGTTCTCATACAACAACAGTTACCAGGCCAGTTTGAAGATGACACCGTTCGAAGCCTTGTATGGGAGAAGATGCCGAACACCATTGATGTGGGATGAGGTTGGAGACCGCTAGTTGTTTGGACCGGACTTGATTAAGGAATCTGAAGAGAAGGTTAAATTGATTCGAGATAGACTGAAGGTAGCTCGGTCAAGGCAGAAGAGTTATGCAGATTCAAAACGCAAGGAGGTAGTCTATGAAATCGGAGACAGAGCGTATCTGCGAGTTTCACCCTTGCGAGGTGTTAAACGTTTTGGAGTTAAGGGAAAGTTAGCCCCGAGATTTGTGGGACCATATCGTGTTTTAGAACGCATGGGAGAGGTTGCCTACAAGTTGGAGTTACCCGAAGGACTGTCAGGAGTTCATGATGTGTTTCACGTTTCCCAGTTGAAGAAGTGTCATGCTGAGATGGCTGATATACCGCTGAGAGATACAAGACTTCGGAGGCAATTCCATGGGATGTTGATTTGACCTATGAAGAAAAACCAGTCAAAATTTTTGAGTTTCCCAGCCGAGTTACGCGTAGTAAGGTTATCAAGTTTTGCAAAGTTCAGTGGAGCCACCATACCGAGGATGAAGCCACCTGAGAACGAGAGGATGATCTTCGCAAAGACCACCCACACCTATTTTCTACCCAACCTAAATCTCGAGGGCGAGATTCATCTTAAGGGGGGTAGGTTTGTAACATCCCAAATTTTTAATTTGGAATGTTATACATAGGTCATTCATGCATATCATATTTTGTTGCATTTCTTTTCGTGATCCTCGAAATTCTAAGCAACTCAAGGACCCTCGGAGAGAGTTGGGGATTTCATGTTTTTCATATTTGACTTTTATCAAATATCGAAACAAGGATCACTTTGGTTTATTTATTTTTCTCTCCAAATTTCATATAAAAAAATATAAGAGAGGAGATAATATGACTTCTCCAAAATAAATGAAATATTGGAGGAAAAATATTAAAATCAAATTAATATTTTTATTGGGTTTTTCTTGGAATTTTATTTGAATTAGAAAAAAGGTGCATTTTTCAAAATTGCATTTTAGGCCAAGAAAATGTTCACCCTGTTCTAAATATTTTATTTAGACGGTGAAAATTTGTTTTGGTATTTTTAAGTTTTTATTTATTTTTCTAGGATTTTATTTCATGAATATGTTAAAAAACGCCCATCGGGATCAAGATCTGGCCGAGGCCCACTGCCCAGCCGCTTCTCACACCGGCTCGGGAGGCCTCCCGAGCAGCCCGCCAAGAGCCGCCAGACGTGTCCGTCTGACACGCCGCCACCGCCTCCCGCAAGCCACCGCCGCCTCCCTCCTTATAAGCCGCCACCTCGCCCCACTTTCGCCACCCCACCTCGCCACCGCAGCCGGCAGAAGCAGCCGCCGCCGAGCCGCTTAGCGCCGCCGCCGCCGCCAACACTCACGCCAACTCGCTGCCGCCAGCGCCGCCGCTTCGCCGCTGTAAGCCGAGGAGCCGCGCCGAGTTCGCAAATCTTGTCGTCCGGTTTTCTTTCGGTTTTGGTAAAAACCGTCGGTCTAGTTACGTTTTTTTAGATCGGTTTGTCAGGTTTTTTTGGTTTAGTCTATTTAGCGGACGTTCAACCGTACGTTCGTTTTAACGAACGGTTTTCGCCCGTTAGTCACCGACAACGAACGTTCGTTCGTTAGCCTGTTCGTCCGTTTTTCTTTTTCTCGGGTTTTACGCGATTATTTTCGATCGCGATTTCTGATCCGATTTTCGTTTTAGTTTATCTTTTTGCTCGTTTATCGGAATTAGGCGATTCAAGCGCCTAGATCTTCGTCTCGAAACCCTCTTTCTATTTAACCAACTTGAACAAGATTTTGGTACTGCAAAATTTGACTTTAGTTCAGATTAGTAATCGGATCTTGTTTCTTTCGCAGTTTGAGTTTCGCTGTTCGCTTGATTTGATTCTTTTTGCAAACCGGAGTTCTTAATTTGAACTTTCTGGTTAGATCTTCTTATTTGAGTTTTACCCGTGCATCTTTGATTGATTGCTTATGTATGCTATTGTTTGTTTGCGATAGAATTCCCGGAGTGCGAAGCGTGCTACTACGAGTCCCTAGGTTTTGCGGATCGTCAGCAAGGCAAGTAACACATTGATCATACTCTTTTCATACCCAGTTTTTATGCATTAGTTCCAATCCTCAAACACTGCATGATTAGGATGTGATTAAATTGTGGGTTTGGGAAGTAGTTGATGAGGTAGAACCTATTGCCTTGTTTTGTTATCAAACCTTGGGAGTTACTTCTACGTTATGCTTATATTGCTATGCTATGCTCATAGACGTGGATTAGGTTCGAGTGTATCCATTATAGATGTGTGATTGTTAATTAATGGTTCAACTTAAGGTGGCAACTTTAATACACATCTGGGTGGATTGCTTGTTTGGGCACCTGGAGAATCCAGTGTTGTCCTAGGATATCCCGGAGTACCCATGTGATTTTCCTACGGTCCACCTTCCAGGCTCAAAGGGATCTTAAGATTATTCATGCTAGAAACTTCTGTGTGCAGCCACAAGCCATTATGGGCTCTGGCATAGTTTGAGTAAGTTGTGTGACCCCTTTCAGTGGTGGGCTAGCAGATGTAGAGGGAAAGTAGGTGTAACTGTCCACCCAGAGTAAAGAGTTAATGCTTCTGAAAGACTGTGTCTCGGTCATCCGTTTCTCAAACATCATGTAGTGCGAGAAATCCAACGGAGGAGATCGAGTCTTGTGGGGAAAAGTGCGCAAACCTCTGCAGAGTGTACAATCTAATCATGGTTACCCGTGTCCCCGGTTATGGACATCTTGAGTATCTAGTACTTGGATTATCCTATTGTATCTCATCATTTTAATTTAATTTGTTGGGTTAATGAATTACTTTAATTGGGACTGAGCTGGAGGAACCTTCTCAATGATGTTTCAACTACCATGATAGTTAAAATAAAAATTATCCTTTGTTGTAGGGAAAAATTGGCTTTTCGCAAAAACCTTATAACCATAGAGCCTCCACCAGCCATATATGCATATAGTGATAGCATTATTCTGTTCATTGCTCTACTGTGTTACATTGCCAGCATATTTCCGGGCTGCAACGTATCATGTTGCAGACTTTTTAGACGAGGAGTAAAGTTCGCTAGGTCGTTGCCGTGCAGCTCGGCTATGTCGTTGGAGTTGATGGACTCACTTTATCTTCCAAGCCTTCCGCCGTTATCGTATTAGATGGCCTTAAGCCATATTTATTGTAATAAGTTCTCTTTTGACACATTCGATGTAATAAGCGTGTGATTGCTACTCTGTTATAAATCCTTCGAGTACTGTGTGTGTCAGCATTACCGATCCAAGGATGACAGTGAAGCACAAAGACTTGACTGTTTGAGGTCGGGTCGCTACATCCAGAATCAGATTCTCCAGAATCATGGCGAGAGCCGGCTACCCAAGGATGGCTTTGTACGGGAGGCCGATGCGAGCGACGTTGAAGTCGATGAGCTCAGTGCGGTAGTTGTCACGCGTGCCGAAGGTGACATGGAGGCGGATCTGCCCTAGAGGAATGGCGGAGCCGTATGCCACCCCTGAGAAGGGTCTGGTGGGGGCGAGCTGGTCGTAAGGCACATGAAGCTGATTGAAAGCTTCCACAGAGAGGACGTTGAGGCCAGCTCTGTCGCCGATGAGGGTCCTAGTGACTGCGACGTTGTTGATGGTGGGCGTGCAGAGCATAGGGAGCGCACCGGGACCGACCATGGTCTTGGGGTGATCCCTGAAGTCGAAGGTGATGTCGGTCTTGGGTGCCGCCCTGCTTGGAGGAGCCTCCTGTCGCGGTCGGGCGGCCCCACCTGTCGGAAGAGCTACCTGATGTGGCGGCTTGAGGCCGGCGCCTACGACCCGCAGAGGATGGCCGCAACGGCGTGGGGTGCTGGTGCCGCGAAACGTGCGATGAACAGATCGCGCAGCTCCTCCCAGGAGGCCACCGAAGATTCTGGCAGGTTGAGCAGCCAGGAGCGCGGAACACCCGTGAGGGCCATGGGGAGCCAGTTCGCCATGACCTTGTTGTCACCGCCCGTCGCCCAGATGGCCTCCGCATACACCCGGAGGATCCGCCGTGCCGTTGTATCGTAGCGAAAGCTCCGGCCTGAATTCAGCGGCCACTGCACCTATCACAAGGCAGGCGGGGGGGGGGGGGAGCTCGAAGGCCCGTGATGCCTTCGAACACGCCCGACGGGTGGGGCAGCGCCTGCCATGGGAACCACGCGGCACGGGGGCAGAGCCCGGCTAATGAAGAAGCGGACCTTCAACACGCCCCTACCTGGCGCACCAAATGTCGGATTCAGGGTTCCGCAGACCCAAGAAAGGTTGAACTCTGGGGCGTGTGCGAAGAAATCAACCTTTTCAGCCAACCAGTTCGTCACCCCCACAGTCTAGCTCGATGAACAAGGAAGAAGATGGACACAACAGTTTACCCAGGTTCGGGCCACCTTGCGGTGTAAGACCCTACTCCTGCTTTCTGGTGGATTAGCCTCACGAGGGGCTGAGGATGGACTAGTACATGGGATGAACAACCTCGCGAGGTCTGCTCTGGTGAGAGTGTGAGTGGATGAGGTGTGGATCAGATCCTCCTACCTTGGTGGTGGCTAACCTATATTTATAGTGGCCTCAGTCCTCTTCCCCCCAAAACAAAGGCGGGAAGGGATCCCACAGTGTCCAATTTGAAAGGGGACAAATAGTACATCTTATCCTGACCAAAGGTGGTCTTCGCCTGCAAAGCTTCTGGTCATGGCATTGCGGTGGGCTCGGTGATAACATCCGTCCTACCGTCCTAGCGTTCTTGGTCTCGTTGCACGGGAATGGAAACCTTTGCCTGATTCCTCAGGACCCTGCGCCTGCGCTTGCCTCCTTAGAACCAAAGAGGAAACCTGCTGCTCTGTGCCCGCTGGTGCCCGCCTGGCCTTGGTCGTCATGGCTTGCGTCATCCCAACCTCGTGTGGTTGGGCACCTGCATAGAAATCTTTGCTCCTCAGCAGGCAGCCAGGGGAGGCCGCTCCCTGTGGAGGTCTTGATGTCGCACGCCTCATGAGGGTCTTGTCTTGATGGTCGCATAGATGGGCCATACCAGGCCGTCGGTGGAGCCACGCCATGGGCCGCAGGTAGGCAAGTCTAGGTAGCCTGGTTCCCAGAACGCCAAAAGTAGCCCCGGGCCCGAGGCGCGCTCGGACTTTGCTTCGAGGTGAAGGCAAAGGGTAAGGGTGAAGCGCTGCGGGCCCTAATCGCCTGCGGACCGAGTCGATGCATGGCGCTGGATGGGACATGGGCGTCTCCACTTCCCCATGCCGCCTCGGTAACTGCCCAACTTGACAACTGCCTAGCGCGTGTAGGAAAGCCATCATTACTCGGAGCATTAGAGGTCGGCGGTTAGCCTTCCTCCAGCTATAAATGGGAGAGGGGGCGGAGCCCCCAGCTCATCTTCATCTTCTCGCTGCTTGCTCCTTCTTCTCCCTCTTCATCCCATCATCTTGCTAAAGCGTCCATGGCGCGAGTAAGGAGGTTCTCTGCCGTGGAGAAAGGAAAGGCTCCCAAGGAAGGACCAGGCTCGCCACCGCCCAAGAGAGGCCGCAGCTGTCCCCGTAAGTAGGCCGCAACACTGGCAATGGCTCCCTGAGGGCATGGGCGCACCCCCTCGAAGGCTGGCGCTGCCTTCGGTAGCCGTGGGGGCGCTCCCTCCCGCGGCGGAAGTTGCCGCGGCTAGGGTGGCTGCGGCGACGGGGTGAGACATGTGGCGGGCGTCCGGCCAACGCATCCGTGATCCCACTCAGCCGACGCATCCTCGGAGTTTGTGGAGTGGGAAGAGAGGCCCGCGGGCGTTTGGTTCCAGCTCCCACGCTTCTTTGCGGGTGCACTGCCGGCCAGGGACCCAGTGGCCTCTGGCTGCAGGCCGATGGCTGGTGCAGCAGGGTCTCGTGGTTGGAGGTCGAGGTCACCCCCGCCGGGCACGTGTTCCCGAACCGCGGATGGCAGCCGTTCGCCCGCGCACGCGGCTTGCAGTGGAGGTGTACCCTCCACTTCAGGCATGACGACGCTGTGACCCTCTACGTCAGGGTCTTCGAGGAGAATGGTAGGCGCCTGGGGTGCTGCCCGGAGAGCGACAACAATGACGACGACGTCCACCCCTCCGACGATGACGACCAGAGGGACGGTAGAATCTCCGGCGGTGAGCTTGCTCTTGCCAATGGTCGCGAGGCCTCCAGTGGTGGCGGCTCCCCCCTCTAGGGAGAGCACAAGTGATGGCGACTACGACGAGCCACCACGCCGCCGAGCTCGGACCGAGGAGCGTGACAAGCTGCCTCGCCGGCGTGCCCCGGTGAAGTAGGAGGAAGACTCCAACTGAGCTCGGGCTGCTGGAGCAGGGTATCATGAACCGCTGTAGTTGCGCGGCTGCTTTTGCTTCTTTCTTTCTCCTGCATCAGAAAAGTAGAAGGCCATGTCGAGGCGTGTAATGAACCATGGCGCTTGCACCAGTATATTATTGTTTTTATATTGTGCCCTGATATCCGTGTTGCTGCTGATTGTGATTGGGATGACTTAGCTTAATATTCTTGCGGTAGACTCCAGTGTCGCGTGAGCATGCCTCTCTAGGGCTTGGACTTCCTGCATGCCCCTCATCCCGGGGAAGTTCTCCAAGGGTTTCCTTCTTGAAGATTCGGTAGACCTCAAGCCTCGGGAGGCACCCTGTGGCTGCAAGGTTAGGGGACCTCCGGAGGTGCTATGCCTCGCCCGAGCCCCCGAGCATGGGCCGGTCGCCGCTGGTATGCCACGTCATGATGCTCGGAGGCACGGACTCAAGAGGGCGTGCATGCCCATAAGCTCGTTTCAGAGCGTCACGCGAGGATTAAGACGCCAAAGGCTAGGGCACCAAGGCTTTGGCGAGGTGTGTTTGCGGGTGGCCCCAGCGCACATGCCGTGCCCAGCCCCCATGCACGTGACGTGCAAGGAAGAGCAACGGGCAACTATCACTCTCCCTAAGGCAAGACCTGAAAGAGCGAATGCTGCGAGGAGAAAAAATTTCCCAACCTTTTCAAATAAAAGACACGAAAGCTTCAAATTTCATTTCAAGAAGTTGCAAATCAGCTACAGAAAGCAAGCAAAAGAACAGCCGCATCCGGCACCTAACTAATCTTCTGGTTTTCTTGCCAGCGCGGAGCATGGGGCCTCCACTAGGACGTGGGTGGGAGTGGGAGCCCCCGTGAGGCCCAGGGGGCACTTAGGAGACTCCTGGGAGTGTACAGCCCAACTCATTATTACGTGAGAGTGTCACGAGCGGAGGTGCTAGATGTTCCAGGCATCCCAGATGGGGACCCCATCCTGTCTCTCTAGGCACGCGGTGGCAGGCCCGGAGACACGGGTGATCTTGAATGGGCCCTCCCACATAGGCGAGAGCTTGTGAAGCCCCTCCCTGGAGAGCACCCACCTCGAGGGTCCTGGAGCGGATGCTACGGCAGTGATACCACTGCAGCGCCTACTGGTACCTCGTGGAACGGAGTGAGGCTTGGCGGCGGCCCTGCTCCCCCAGCATGAGGTCCATCCCCCGCGAGGCGTCCTGGCATGCCTCGTAAAACTCCAAGACCCACAGGGAGTGATGTTTGACCTCATGAGGGAGGACCGCCTCAGCCCCATAGACGAGGAAGAATGGGGTCTCACCTGTGGGCTTGGTCGCGGTGGTGCGAATGGACCACAACACAAACTGGAGCTCATCGAGCCAGCCCCTGCCACAGGCCTCGAGTTTCTTCTTGAAGCTCCTCGCCTTGAGCCCCCCCAGGACCTCCGCGTTGGCGCGCTCGGCTTGGTCGTTGCTCCGTGGGTGTGCCACCAAAGCATAGCATATCTGCGTTCCAAGGTTAGCACAATATGTTTTGAAAAGGTTGCTCGTGAACTGAGAGCCATTGTCAGTGATGATGCGGTTGGGGACCCTAGAGTGGCTCACGAGGCCCTTGATGAACTTGATGGCAGAGCCAGCTGGGATGGTGCACACGGGCTCCACATCCGCCCACTTGGTGAACTTGTCGATGGCGACGTAGAGGTAGTGATAGCCCCAGCTGATCGAGGAAACAGGCCCAGGATATCCAGCCCCAGACCGCGAACGGCCATGAGAGTGGAATGGTCTGGAGGCCCTGAGTGGCCTGGTGGATCTGTTTGGCATGAAATTGACATGCCTTGCAGGATCTCACCAGCTCAGTGGCGTCATTGAGCGCCGTGGGCCAGTAGAAACCGCTACGGATCGCCTTGCCCACAAGGGTGCGCGACGAAGAGTGATGTTTGCAATCCCCACTGTGGATGTCAGCCAGCAACTCGCACCCCTGCTCCTTGGAGATGCACCACAGAGAGACGTCGCTTGGGCGCCTTCGGTAGAGCTCGTCGTCCTGGATGCAGTAAGCGGTGGCCTAGCGGGCCACGCGTTCTGCGTCTTCCTCCTTCTTCGGCAAGGTGCCTCGGAGTAGGTACGTGATGTTTTCTTGAACTACATCGGTATTTCCCCAAAGAGGAAGGGATGATGCAACACAACAATGGTGGGTATTTCCCTCAGTGATGAGACCAAGGTTATCGAACCAATATGAGAACCACGCAACACTACGTGAATGGCACCTGCACACAAATAACAAATACTCGCAACCCGACGTATTAAAGGGGTTGTCAATCCCTTCCGGGTAACGGCGCGAGAAATTGGCAAGGAGACGGGATAAAAATAGGATAGATTGGATTGATAGATCTCAAATAAAATAAAGTGCAACAAGGTATTTTTGTATTTTTGGTTTAATATATCTGAAAATAAAAGCAAATAAAAATAGATCGCGGAGGCAAATATAATAAAGAATAGACCCAGGGGCCGTAGGTTTCACTAGTGGCTTCTCTCGAGAAAAATAGCAAACGGTGGTATATGAATTACTGTTGGGCAATTGATAAAACTTCAAATAGTCATCACGATATCCAGGCAATGATCATTATATAGGCATCACGTCCAAGATTACTAGACCGACTCCTGCCTGCATCTACTACTATTACTCCGCACATCGACCCCTATCCAGCATGCATCTAGTGTATTAAGTTCGTGGAGAACCGGAGTAATGCAATAAGAATGATGACATGATGTAGACAAGATGTATTTATGTAGAACTTCCGAAGGTGCTGGATGTTCCAGTCATTCTGGATGGGCACCCCATCCTGTGCCTCCAGGCGCGCGGCGCCAGGCCTAGAGACACGGGCGATCCTGAATGGGCCCTCCCACATAGGCAAGAGCTTGTGAAGCCCCTCCTTGGAGAGCACCCACCTCGAGGGTCCTGGAGCGGATGCTACGGCAGTGATACCACCGCAACGCCTGCTGGTACCTCGTGGCATGGAATGAGGCTTGGCGGCGGCCCTCCTCACCCAGCACGAGGTCCATCCCCCGCGAGGCGTCCTGGCGTGCCTCGTCAAATGCCAAGACCCGTTGTCGGTGTCAAAACCGGCGGATCTCGGGTAGGGGGTCCCGAACTGTGCGTCTAGGATCGATGGTAATAGGAGACGGGGGATACGATGTTTACCCAGGTTCGGGCCCTCTCGATGGAGGTAATACCCTACTTCCTGCTTGATTGATCTTGATGATATGAGTAGTACAAGAGTTGATCTACCACGAGATCGTAGAGGCTAAACCCTAGAAGCTAGCCTATGGTACGATTGTTGTATATCTCTATCGACTAGCCTGGCCCTGGTTTATATAATGCACCGGAGGCCTAGGATAACAAGAGTCCTAGCCGAATACGCCGGTGGGGGAGGAGTCCTTGTCTTGATCACCAAGTCTTGTGGAATCTTCCTTGTATGCGGCAAATTGTCCCGGACTAGCCCATGAGTATACGGCCATGGGGGTCCTCGGCCCAATCTAACAGATCGAGAGATGACGTGGTGAGTACCCCTAGTCCAGACACCGTCAAGAGCCCCTCGAACCGGTCTTCAAGTTAGGAACGCTCCTCGATTCTTCCGAGCTGTTCTTCATCTTCGGTCGTCGGTCTTGAAAACTGGTTCAACAAATCTTCTCATCTTCGATCCTGAGGATCGCCGAAGTGCATCTGACGAGTTTACACATCGGGTATCCGAGGAGCCCCTTTAATTTTCCGGCCTTTATCAATGACTTTTTATTTTTATGACACACCTCGGGTTTGAAGTTGTTCCCGGGCGGAAGTGTCCTCTTGCGTCCAAACCCCAACGCCGGACTGCATTCGAGGTATCCTTTGCAGCCAAGCACCAACGCCGGACTGTGTCCAAGCTCCAACACCAGAATGTATCCGAGCTCCAACACCGGACTATATCCGAGGTGTCATATATCACCTTGGTTCAAAAAAGTTGAAGGAGTTTAGCCAAGCTTAATGCCGGAAATGCCCTCTATGGAGCTAGCCGCTAGCGCCCGAGCTTTATGCCGGACTGCTTCCAAGGTGGTGCACCACCCTGACTACGGGCTGATTTTTTGTGAATATTTTTAACTGGTGCAGTTTATTCTCTGCCGATGTATATCTACTAGCCCTCAAGGTGTGTATCAGTCTAAAACCCGAGATGCACCTGAAGGAAAACATAAAACCGCTGTTCCCAGTAGCCCGTGAGACTCAAATCGATGCGCGAAATCGGCCTGGGGATCAACTCCTAGCTCGGCAGCATACATAGGAAAAATCGCAGTGTAATAGAGATAATAGTGATCAGCGAACGGGCCCCTGAGAGAGGGTCGTGAGAAGTCGCCGCAATATACTAGCTTGACGCCGGATAGGTCCATATGGTACCTATTATTGTCCGAAGACATGTATGCGCATAGTTTGGTCAAGCCGAACACTGAGCACTTTGAATTCTCTGCATTGAATAAGCAATGCAGTAGCCCCCGAGACACTGGTCGGGTGGCAACACCAGATCGAGGATCGATGTGCCCTTTAATATTTGTAAATAATGAGCACGAAGCCCAAGAGCCCCGAGCCTTAATGTGGGCACAGTGGCTGAATTAAGGATCGATATCCAGAGTAAAATCACAGATTATGTGTAATGATTCTATGTATCCAAGTACTTTACATCATTATTTTGACTCCATTGCGACCGTTTATCAGTTGAAAGTGGCCCATCGTCGGCTTCTACCCCTTGGTAGATACTATGCAGGGTGTTTCCGCACTAACAAAACAACCCTTAGCCGACGTCTCGGTGCCCGGAGGCGGTTGTGTTAGCAGAAACGAGGTAATCAGATATGCGGGCTTTATAAGTTTCGCTTAGTCATAGGAGCTTTAAACTGGGGAAGCTAGCTATGAGCCCCCGGTTAGTGTTCGGCGACATCCGAGGTCAAGCCGTAAACATTTCATCCAATGTTATGAACGACTCGTCATTTAACATAGTCATCGGATCGCTAACCAGTTTACACTTATTGTGCCAGTAAGTTTTTGGCTTTCTCCACTGAGGTGCTTAGCCATGTGAGCTGGAAACACCATCACAGTGGTTCTACCTTTGCACACCTAACCGAACAAAGCGGAACGTAGGAGGAAAGCACCGGAGCCGGGCAACCCAACTATTGACCGAAGACACAATTCGAAACCGATGCATATATAGCAATATCCGAGAATGTTTTTGCCGAATCCCTGAAGGTGTCCGGCGTAATCAAGGGACTAATGCTGGAAACGCACAAATAGTTTAAGAGTGCCATAGGCTCGAAAAGCCAAAAAACTTATTCAAAAGTTTAATGTCCGAACTAGATCAAGTGTTCGGTGCCAATCCGATATTGGACTTTAGAAAAAAAAAGTGCTTCCGCCGTGCTTTAATCATGACACATCTTATCTCAAGACTTCAAGCGGGCCAGCCTACGGCTTCAACCTCCTATCCCGAAGGCGGAGTACTTCTCATTAGGCCAGTTTAGCAAACTAAACTCTAGTGGTTTTGAGAGAGAAATTAGGCTCCTCAGCTAGCGACCACATACTTGTGTCGAAAAAAAGGAGTGATAAATAGTAATAATAATAATAATAAATTTGCAACGACTAAGAAGAAAAACACTTATTATAAAACGGCTCAAATAAACTTAAGAGCCCCCAAGTGACTTGGGTAAAAGAATGATTGTATGTACCGAAGTACTTATATCATATCTATGTTCACCCGAACTTTAAACGCGTCTTAACCGACCGTCGACTTCTCCCTCTTCGGTCAAGGACTGAAAAGTGTTATGCACTCCACCTGTCGAGAATATCAACGGTGTTTCCAATAACCAGGCAATCAGGCCATAAGGCTGTAATGCATAAAGCGCTCGAGGAACTTATGCTATATTATTGACGAAGTGTAAGAAGCATCTTCGAAGAAAATAGTACCCCCACCGATACCTTTCTTCGGTGCTCATTGTTACTATGAGACTTGTGCAATAGTTTTTTTGTACTCATGAGTTCCGTTGTGTGCCGACCATGATTGAAAACAATAAGAATGCTAGCTTTCGGCTTCATCCAGTCTGAGGTCAGAGCTCGGATGACCCGGTCGTGACAATCGCAGAGGTGCTCCCTTTACTCCCTAGCCGAATAATCGGGAACGTAGGGGTAAGCACAGGAGCCAGGCAACCCAGCTTGCAAATCACTTAAGTCAATATGGTGCATATTGTGGCGTAATACACGAACAAGGAACGAAGCCATACAAGTATAATCATATGCAAGAGGAAAGGCTTCATGAAAGAAGCCCCCAAGTGAACTGGGTATTTGAATTTGTCCGTCACAAACAAAGTTTGGACAAGGAAATTTTGTACAAGCAACTTTTTTCCAAAAAAGTACAATGCTTGGTCGAACCGAACACAAGTTAAAAATTTAAAACTTTGAGCATGAAGGCAACTTAGCTGGTTAATGTGTTCGGTATTGATGACGCAGTCCGAGCTTGATGCGGGACAAGGTTCCATCCCCCAAGCCGGTCCCGAGGTGGCGGAGCAAAGAGCTCGACATTCCGAAGTGGTGACATAGCACGGTCAATGCAGGCCGGTAGAGTGATGCCGAAGTCCCCGGCATGGGGTAATGAAGTGTTGACGAAGCCCCCCGTCCAGCCGAGGTGACGCCAAAGGATATAGTCCGACTGGATCATTTTCCTGTGCATAAAAAATAGTGCAAACCGGGGATAAAAGAAAAATAATAATAATAAATGTTGCATGATAAATAATTTATGCAAACTGAGTAACAAAAGAATTATGGCCTAGCGTCAAAGTCAATGTCGATGCAGGGCGTCGGCGTGATGTAGTAAAGGCGTGGCAAAGCCTGAATTCACAGGTCGGTCCGAGTTCCGGATGCGGCGTTCGCCGGACTATGTACGGAAAATGACCGAACCACCATGCGACCATCGATAATGCGGCCACCATTTGATAGACCTGTGTACATATGATGGTGTCGGATCGAAAGTATGTCTAGAGGGGGGTGATTAGACTACTTGACCAAATAAAACTTATCCTTTTCCCAATTTTAGTCTTTGGCAGATTTTAGCTATCTTAGCACAAGTCAAGCAATCTTAACACAATTCAAGCAAGCATGCAAAGAGTATATGAGCAGCGGAAAGTAAAGCATGCAACTTGCAAGAATGTAAAGGGAAGGGTTTGGAGGATTCAAACGCAATTGGAAACACGGATGTTTTTGTCGTGGTTCCGATAGGTGGTGCTATCGTACATCCACGTTGATGGAGACTTCAACCCATGAAGGGTAACGGTTGCGCGAGTCCACGGAGGGCTGCACCCACGAAGGGTCCACGAAGAAGCAACCTTGTCTATCCCACCATGGCCGTCGCCCACGAAGGACTTCCCTCACTAGCGGTAGATCTTCACGAAGTAGGCGATCTCCTTGCCCTTATAAACTCCTTGGTTCAACTCCACAATCTTGTCGGAGGCTCCCAAGTGACACCTAGCCAATCTAGGAGACACCACTCTCCAAGAAGTAACAAATGTGCTTCAAATGATAATCTAGGAGACACCACTCTCCAAGAAGTAACAAATGTGCTTCTCAAAGTGACACCTAGTCGGTGTGTTGATGATGAACTCCTTGCTCTTGTGCTTCAAATGATAGTCTCCCCAACACTCAACTCTCTCTCAGAGGATTTGGATTTGGTGGAAAGAAGATTTGAGTGGAAAGCAACTTGGGGAAGGCTAGAGATCAAGATTCATAAGGTAGGAATGGAATATCTTGGCCTCAACACAAGGGTAGGTGGTTCTCTCTCAGAAAATGTGTATTGGAAGTGTAGGTTCGTTCTGATGGCTCTCTCCATGAATGAAGAGTGGGTGGAGTGGTATATATAGCCTCCACACAAAATCTAACCGTTACACACAACTTACCAATCTCGGTGGGACCGAATTGAGAAACTCGCTCGGACCGATTTAGCGAATCTAGTGACCGTTAGGATTTTCGGTGGGACCGACATGCAACTCGGTAGGACCGATGTGGTTAGGGTTAGGGCATAACGTAATCTCAATGAGACCGATTACACAAACTCGGTGGGACCGATTTTGTTAATAAGCTAACCAGAGAGTTGGTCAGGTAAACTCGGTGGGACCGATTCGCTCATTTCGGTGAGACCGAAATGTTACAAAAAGGAAACGGAGAGTTTACATTGCAATCTCGGTGGGACCGATCGCTCATCTCGGTGGGACCGAAACGTTACGAAGGGAAACAGAGAGATTACAATCCCATCTCGGTGAGACCGAGATCCCTATCGGTGAGAACTCGGTGGGCCAGATAGAAAGAATCGGTGGGGCCGAGTTGGACTTTTTGTTTAGGTCAAATGTGGATGTGAGAAAGTAGCTGAGGGTTTTGGAGCATATCACTAAGCACTTTGAGCAAGCAAGCCATTAAGCAACACCTCATCCCTCCTTGATAGTATTGGCTTTTCCTATAGACTCAATGTGATCTTGGATCACTAAAATATAAAATGTAGAGTCTTGAGCTTTGAGCTTGAGCCAATCCTTTTATCCTTAGTATTTTGAGGGGTCCACTTTCCTCATCCATGCCATGCCATTCATTGAGATTTTCCTGAAATATTTATCTTGGAATAATGTTAGCTCAATGAGCTATATGTTGTTAGGAATTACCAAAACCACCTAGGGATAGTTGCACTTTCAATCTCCCCCTTTTTGGTAATTTATGACGACATATAGATCAAAGCTTCGACAAATGATAATAAGAGTGAAAAACATTGTCGCTTTGAGAAGTATGTGAAAAGCAAGAGCTCCCCCTAAATTTGTGCATAGATTAAGATTTGCTTTGGACTGCAAATGCACAAAGAGTTAGGCTCATGGGTTACTCTTCCATGTCATATACATCTTGGTGGAGCTCTCAAAATGATAACAATAGAATACATGCACTCATCACCAAGCAAAGTGAATGATCATATAGAGATAAAAGGATAATGTCATCCAACAAGCATTAATGTAGCATATGATCAAACACATGATCATCCAAGTATCACACAAACAGAAAGTATCTCAATCAAGCAAATAAAGTTTAACCACCAAAGCAAGAGAGAATAAAAAGCAACGCTCTCTCTCGAAGCCTATGATCTATACATTTTTCTCCCCCTTTGGCAACAAGTTACCAAAAAGTTCATAGAAAATGCATAGCACTAAATCGTCTCTCAGGCTTGATCTTCAGGTGGTGGTGTAGACAGAACACCAAGGACGAAGGCATCAGTTGATGTAGATGGAGCTGGTGGAGTAGGTTCTGGAGTTGGTGGCACTGAAGCTGTAGCTGGTGCGGATGAAGTGGCTCTGGTGTCTGTCACTGGCACTGCAGCTGACCTCTGAGCTCTAGGCACTCTGGCAAACGCCTTAGTGGTTGACTTGCCCTTCCTCTCCTGCATATCATCCTAAAGTTGCTCAACAACAGACTGGATCTCAGTTACCTTCACATCCATGTCATAGAACTTTTGCTCCATGATCCTCTCTAGGCTCTCCTGGTTTTGAGTCAAGGTGGCCAGCCCCTTCTCAATCCTCAGAGTGGATGCAATCAAGTAGCCAAGTTGATCATGTTTGATCTTCAAGAAGTACTGAGATGCCTCTTCCATTGTTGGCATCTTGGCAGTCTTCTCAGTCCTTGCCTTCTCCTTCTTCGCTTGAGCTTGCACAGAAGATGGTTCATCTTCATTCATAACCACTTGGTTGTCCTCAAAGTCTGGATAGATAGGCATGTGCTCCTTGTCCAACAAGTATGTGCCAGTGCCCATCTTGGAGTTAATCAGCTCCTGGATTTGTGGGGCATACCCACAACTTCTCTTTTGGTCAGCAGCTGTCCTCTTGATAGTTTCAATTATAAGACTCATGACCTTGAATTTTTGTGGCACATAAAATAAGTGTAGCAGATTTATTGCATGGCCTCTGATCATGTTGTGATCACCTGACTTGGGCAAGAGAGTGTGCCTGAGGATCCAGTTAATGGTTGGCAGTCCCGATGTAAGGTAATGTAATCTTGATCCAAACTTGTGTGATTCTATAGCAGATCTGGGATCTCCTTGTACATATGTGCCATAGTGTTGTGATCCATCTTCTTCTTGGCATAGACATCCAAGTCATCCTCTTCCTCCTTAGGTGCATTGATCAGATTAGCCCATTCTTCAGTTGATGATTTGTACCTAGTACCTTCAGTCATCCATACTATCCTGCCATCTGGATAGAAGTGTGCTGTGGAGTAGAATTGCATTATTAAATCATCATTCCACTTTGTGAGCTTCTGCCCCACAAAGTCTGCCACTCCACAAGCACTGAAGCTGTCATACATACCAGGATAGTGTTCTTCATTCTCCTTGATGTATTCCCAGTTGACTCATCTCATGTCACACACTATTGGTTTCTTGTCCAGCAGAATTGTCTCATAGAAGTCCTGATGTTCCTTTGTGTGGAACCTGTAGTCTATAGCAGTTCTCCTTCTGGTGGCATATGGATCTGACTCTCTCCATAGCCTTAATCCCGAGTCCTTCCTGATCTTCATGTTCTCAGCTACATGATGGGCATCATTATGATCTGGAATTTTAGGCTTCAATTTTCTCAAAACATGTGTCTCATCATCTTCTTCTTCAAGAAGCTTTTAGCACCGGGGCCTTGTTCTTCTCGGCAATGGAATGTTCCCTGCACTCATGTTGGGTGCAGTCTTGGGTTTGGAGGCAGCCTTGGGTGCTACTTTGGGCTTAGATGAAGCAGCCTCGACCTAATAGCATCACCCATAAGCTTCGAGCTTTGGGTGCCTGGTGCAACATCCTCTTCTTCTTCCTCCTCTTCCATCATGGAAGGCTTTCCAATTACTCCGCCATGGTCTTTTTGACCCTTTCCTTCCTCTTCTTCCCTTCTCGCAAAGATCCTCTTTGGGTTCAGCTTCCAGAGATGCTTGAGTGGAGGTTCTGGCCTTAGACATGGGATGTCTTCCTGCTGGCCTTTTGGTCTTTCAGACCTGGCTTAGTTGCTGCAGCTGAGCCATATTCTTTCTTGAGCACCTTCTTCTTGGAAGTGGCCTCATCCTCAACTGCCACATAGTCTTCATCCTCAGATTCTGAGGTTTTCTTCTTTCTGGCCCTGGTGGCAGCTTTGGGTAGGTTGCTTGGGGTGCTCCTGCTGCCCTCATCATAGCTGCTAGAGGGACTAGTGCCCTCACTCATGTGAACCTGCTCCTCTTCCCTGCTCGCTGTCACTTTGATCGGACATATTGCAATCACCGACAATGCACTCGTGAGTAGATATAGATGATATAGAGTGGATGAGCATCACAAAATACAGAGGTTTTTCAAAAAGAATGAGTCAAAAACTTAGTTTTAGTTTTCCATAGAAAGCATTTCGGATCTACCGATTTGTAAACTCGATGATACCAAAGCATCTTTTGGAACCTAAACTAGTGAACTCGGTCAGACCGAGTCAAAGTTCGGTGGCACCGAGACTGCTAGGGTTTCACAAAGTCCTGAACTCGGTCACACCGATTTGCAATTCTCGGTTAGACCGAGAGTTACATGTGCAATGGCCTTAGCCGAATCGGTGGTACCGAGTTCCACAACTCGGTTGGTCCGAGATGGTTTCGACGGAAACCTAACCCTAAATTTTCAATTCATCTCTAATCTATGGAGTGTTTTGACTGGATAGGATAGTTTCAATCGTGGCAAGATTCATGGCGAACACAATGTGCTAGGAATCAGATAAGGATAGCAAAGCGATCAAGTTCATACCCTAGTTCGGCGATGAACTCGCTACGGCGGCAACAACGGGGATGATTCCCGTTGACGGCGGAGGAGACCAACGACAGGAGGCAGCTAGCAGCGAGGAGGACGATCCGGAGACCCTGGAGGCAGAGCGGGCTGAGCGCGAGCGAAAGAGTTCGGAGAAAATTTCCAAAATTTTGCCCGTGGGTATATATAGCCCGACCCTGTCGGTGTGACCGAGTGGAACAACTCGGTGGCACCGAGATGCATAACTGCAAGCAGTTACAGCAACTCGGTGTGACTGAAAAGTTCAAATCGGTTGCACCGAGATTGAAAACCTAGATCGACTTAGTGATCTCGGTATGACCGAAATGGATGAATCGGTCAGACCGAAACACACAAACAAGTTCTGGAAGTTTAAGTGTATGACGAATCGGGGACTCCGAGTGCTCCTCACACAGAGTGGTTCGAATCTGAATTGATCAAATTTTGTGATGTAGCATGAATAGAGTTTGAGATGAGAAGAGCATAGATAGCTAGAGAAGGTTCTTAGGCATTCTTGTCCATCCACTTGGCAAAAGAAAAATAAAACAATCAATCAAGACAACAAGTGGATGTCCTCGAATGAGTAAAATATGCAACCAACATGCTCACACAATAAAATGGCAAATGAAACATGTGGCAAAGCATACACAACCAATTCTAGCATCTATCAAGCAATTGGCGATGACTAGGTCATCTATATATGAGCATATTGACTTAGGAGTCAAATGAGAACATTTGATCATAGGTCATACTCATCGTTTAAGCTCAAGTGGGGTTACCACTTTTACATAATGCATTGTTGCGTTCACACCATTAGAGTTGCTTTAGCCCAATTCTTAGAGTAAAGCGTCCCCTAGATGTGAGATCCCCCCTTTAGAGGGATAAACTAACCTTGGGTTTTGTCGATGATGACTTCATGTAGGTGTTGAAGATGTGGATGCTCAATGTTGATGTAGATCATTTGGAGCAATCCTTTGGAGTGAGTTGCACTTTCAATACCTACACGGGTTAGTCCCACAAGGAACAAACAAGGATATCCATAGACATAGAGTGATGCACACACAAGATAATGTCTATGAGAGCATAAGGTTACCTTATCCCTTGTCTTACCAACAAGAGGATTTGTGACTCCTTAAACTAGTGCAAGATGTGGAAGTTGATTGCACTTGTTCTTGCCAAAATGATATGAGTGAAATATGTTGACGGAGTCACCCTCAAGAACTCTCTAGTTCTTCTTCTTGGGTATCCACATCATCTTGATGGGAATCCTCGGAGTTGTAGTCGTACTTGATGAAGTGGAACTTGATGTAGTCTTGGGAACCCAGTTGACCAAGGTCTTAGGAGCTTCTTCAAATGCATCAATTTCTTCTTGAAGCTTCTCCTTGCCTTTTTGCTTGTGGTCTTGTGGTGGAAGATCATCTTGAGCTTGTGTCCCTTTGAAAGAAGTAGGATCATACTTCTCTTGTTGGGGAACAAACTTCGTCTTGGGGTATTGATCTTCTTCCCACTCAACTTCATTGGCATTGAACTTTCGTTCAAAACCAACACCTTGATTCTTCCGGTGCCTTCCTTGCTTGCGTACAATTTCCTCAAATTGCTTACTCCCAAGAAGGCTCTTGTAAACACCTTTCTCTATAATTCCCTTCAATAAGCTATTTTCTTGCTCAAGTGTAACTTGGCTAAGAGAATCATTAGTGGAATCAAGAGAACTACTAGAAGCAACAACATTGGATTTACCATGATTATTGTTACTACTAGAGGAAGAATCCTTCTTGTTCTTGTTACTAGACTTGACTTGAGGCATGTAAGTAGATAAGAGTAAACGCTTGGCAATGTAAGAAGAATTTTTCTTGCGAAGATCATCATTGATTGCCTTTAAGAACTCATGCTCTTGCTCAAGGTTGAGCTTTTCAAAGCGTAACTTCTCATGAGTCCTTAAAAGTTCTCGATGATCTTCTAAGATAGTTTCATGAGCTAACTTAAGAGTGTTTAGTTCTTTAGTTAGAAGCTCAATCTTCTCCTTATCATTGTCATTCGTTTTATCTTGATTAGCATATTAATTGACGTTTCATCATAGTATTCATCACTAGAGTTGTCAACAAGTAAATCATCATCACCTAACAAGTCATCTTCATCACTATTGAAATCAACATACTCGGGATGTGTTACCTTTGGACCTTTGGCCATGAAGCATCTTCCAATTCCTTCATTTGGCGAATCAAATATGTCGTAGGAGTTGGTTGACACAAGTGCTGGACCGGCAACACCTTCATCTTGAGTATATTCGGAGTCGGAGTGATAGCTTCTCTCGGAGTGATTGTCGGAGTCGGAGCCGGATACCCATTCACCAACATGAGCTTGATGTCTTCGTTTTGTGTAGCTCCTTGATGACTTGTCCTTCCTATCCGAATCCTTGCTTCTCCGTGAGGGTCTTCGTTCATAACGATCATCTCTACTCCTTCTCTCTCTTGGTGGCGATTCTTCTCTTGTACTTCTTCTTTTTGGAGAATCTTCTCTTCTTTTGTAGGGTGCCGTACACTCATTGGAATAGTGTCCGGGTCTTCCACAATTGTAGCAATTACGCTCTCGACTAGAAGATCTTTTGTCATTGTAGGACCTTGACTTGGAGCTTCTCTCTTTGCTTCTACTCTTGTAGAATTTGTTGAAGTTCTTCACCATTAAGCTCAATTCTTCATTGAAGGTTTGTTTCTCACTTGATGATGTGGGGGCTTCACATGAGGCTTTGTAAGCACCACTTGATTTTTGTGAAGTTCCTCCTTATACTTGAGTGACATCTCATGAGCAACAATTCTTCCAATGACTTCGTTGGCTTGAGATCTTTGTAATTGGGCATCATTTGGATCAATGTGCACACGGTATCATATTTTCCATCCAAGGCTCTTAGGATCTTCTTGATGATGAATCTGTCGGTCATCTCTTCACTTCCTAAGCCGACAATCTCATTTGTGATAAGAGAAAGCCTAGAGTACATTTCAGTGACACCTTCACCATCCTTCATTTAGAACTTGTCAAGTTGACTTTGAAGCACATCCAACTTGGATTCCTTGACGGAGTCGGTACCTTCATGCATATCAATCAAAGTATCCCAAATTCCCTTTGCATTCTCAAGGCGGCTGATTTTGTTGAATTCTTCGGGGCACAATCCGTTGAAGAGGATATCACAAGCTTAACCGGTGTATTGCAGCATCTTCAACTCTTCCGCGCTAGCTTCAGGGTTCGGTTCTCTCCCATCAAAGAATTCACCTTGCAAGCCAATACACACAATAGCCCAAACGGCGGGGTTATGTCCAAGAATATGCATTTACATCTTATGCTTCCAACTAGCAAAATTAGTACCATCAAAGTAAGGACCTCTACGGTGATAATTTCCCTCGCTAGACGCCATAGTCTTCTAGGTTGTGAAACCAAGGCTATGGAAATCAAAGCAAATGGAGACCAAAGCTCTGATACCACTTGTAGGATCGAAAGTATGTCTAGAGGGGGGGGGGGGTGATTAGACTACTTGACCAAATAAAACTTATCCTTTTCCCAATTTGTCTTTAGCAGATTTTAGCTATCTTAGCACAAGTCAAGCAATCTTAACACAATTCAAGCAAGCATGCAAAGAGTATATGAGCAGCGGAAAGTAAAGCATGCAACTTGCAAGAATGTAAAGGGAAGGGTTTGGAGGATTCAAACGCAATTGGAGACACGGATGTTTTTGTTGTGGTTCCGATAGGTGGCGCTATCGTACATCCACATTGATGGAGACTTCAACCCACGAAGGGTAACAGCCAGCGAGTCCACGGAGGGCTCCACCCACGAAGGGTCCACGAAGAAGCAACCTTGTCTATCCCACCATGGCCGCCGCCCACGAAGGACTTGCCTCACTAGTGGTAGATCTTCACAGTAGGCGATCTCCTTGCCCTTACAAACTCCTTGGTTCAACTCCACAATCTTGTCTGAGGCTCCCAAGTGACACCTAGCCAATCTTGGAGACACCACTCTCCAAGAAGTAACAAATGTCAGTGTTGATGATGAACTCCTTGCTCTTGTGCTTCAAATGATAGTCTCCCCAACACTCAACTCTCTCTCATAGGATTTGGATTTGGTGGAAAGAAGATTTGAGTGGAAAGCAACTTGGGGAAGGCTAGAGATCAAGATTCATATGGTAGGAATGGAATATCTTGGCCTCAACACAAGGGTAGGTGGTTCTCTCTTAGAAAATGTGTATTGGAAGTGTAGGTTCGTTCTGATGGCTCTCTCCACGAATGAAGAGTGGGTCGAGGGGTATATATAGCCTCCACACAAAATCTAACTGTTACACACAACTTACCAATCTCGGTGGGACCGAATTGAGAAAGTCGGTCGGACCGATTTAGCAAATCTAGTGTCCGCTAGGATTTTCGATGGGACTGACATGCAACTCGGTAGGACCGATGTGGTTAGGGTTAGGGCATAACGTAATCTCGGTGATACCGATTACACTAACTCGGTGGGACCAATTTTGGTAATAAGCTAACCAGAGAGTTGGTTAGGTAAACTCGGTGGGACCGATTCGCTCATTTCGGTGAGATCGAAATGTTACAAAAAGGAAACAGAGAGTTTACATAGCAATCTCGGTGGGACCGATCGCTCATCTCGGTGGGACCAAAATGTTACGAAGGGAAACAGAGAGATTACAATCCCATCTCGGTGAGACCGAGATCCCTATTGGTGAGATCGATTTGCCTAGGGTTTGTGGCAGTGGCTATGACATCTGAACTCGGTGGCGCCGGATAGAAAGAATCGTTGGGGCCGAGTTAGACTTTTGGTTTAGGTCAAATGTGGATGTGAGAAAGTAGCTGAGGGTTTTGGAGCATATCACTAAGCACTTTGAGCAAGCAAGCCATTAAGCAACACCTCATCCCTCCTTGATAGTATTGACTTTTCCTATAGACTCAATGTGATCTTGGATCACTAAAATATAAAATGTAGAGTCTTGAGCTTTGAGCTTGAGCCAATCCTTTTATCCTTAGTATTTTGAGGGTCCACTTTCCTCATCCATGCCATGCCATTCATTGAGCTTTTCCTGAAATATTTATCTTGGAATAATGTTAGCTCAATGAGCTATATGTTGTTAGGAATTACCAAAACCACCTAGGGATAGTTGCACTTTCAAATGGACAAACCAGAGTAATAATTCCTTGAAAAAAATGAACCCAAACAAGCAAAAAATACTAGGATTAATAGCAGCTGGTTTATTTGTTGTAGCAATCCGAGGGAAGGTGATTCCCAAAATTGGGACTCGGTCCGCACACCCATTGCGTGATGGGCGATAAAGCGACGGCATAGCAATGCTGGCAAAGGTTGGCTTGCCGAGGCAAAGCCCTCGGTCCAGGTAATCGTGACGAAGCTGGTCGGCTGGTGACGCCAAAGTCACCGGAGTAGGTTGATGAAGAGATGATGAAGCCCCCGGTCCAGCCCAGATGTCGAAGTAGGTCGGCGTGATGGACACTGGCTTGAAGGAGCAATAAAGGCGGCCCTGCCGATGCAGGTCGTGACGTGGTCAATGCCGGCTTGATGAAGTGACCGTGCGGCGATGCCGGTGTGCCCGCTCCATGTAATCCGTGAGGCGGCGATGTTGGTGATGATTTATCCTTTGCGATGCCGAACTCTTATTCGGCTTGCCAAGATGATGATCCGAAGAAGTTGAGCCCGGCTCAACAAAATGACGACGTGTCTAGCGCAGGTCGGCAGCCGTGGAGCAATATTGCCGGAATCGTTTGACACCAGCATGATGGTGAAGATCATGTTCAAAAGATTTTAAAGTTAGTGGGATGTGTTCGGGAACAAAACACAATACCTCATACAAAACTTCCTTCAAAAAGGATGTCCGAAATCCCGTTCATAAAAAAGACGAGCTCGGGTCGGATTCGTTTTCGCGCAGAAAATGGATCCGAAAAGTGATGCACTAATCGGAAGGTTCCCGGAGTTTGGACGGTCGGATCGAGCTGAAATTTTGAGGGGTGGTAGATATAGGAATTCCACAACCGATCAACGGTTGGATCTTCCAAAGGACGTCCGAGCTAGAAGCTGGACACCACGCCCTAAACTCGTCCAGATTCTCGTCCAGACTTGAAAGGGCTCCGGTATATCGCAGATTGCCAGAGATTCCTTCATCGGAACTCGACGAAATTTTCCAGGGTTGTCGTAGAATCGATTCCGCAGAATTCCACCGAAGCAATCGTTAAAACTACACTTGAGGAGGCGGTGGCGGCGGGCACAAGTTCGCTGTCCAGAAAAACAGCACGGTGGCCCGAGGGCAATGTTGACGTTGAGCTCCCGGGCTCCCTGGATGATTCCTCCATGATCTTGATAGAGATCGGAGTTGATGTTGATTAAGGCCCTCATCCGAACATGACAATCGGAGGTAGGGCGTAGTCCTTGGTCGAACCAAGGTGACCAGTCGCGCCGGTGACGAAGAAGCCGACATCGCAGTTAATCTGCAGTCAAGCCATTGATCCTTTTGCCGATCACACAGCGGAACTCTCAATGAAAGCACCAATGTCGGTGTCAAAACCGGCAGATCTCGGGTAGGGTGTCCCGAACTGTGCGTCTAGGATCGATGGTAACAGGAGACGGGGGACACGATGTTTACCCAGGTTCGGGCCCTCTCGATGAAGGTAATACCCTACTTCCTGCTTGATTGATCTTGATGATATGAGTAGTACAAGAGTTGATCTACCACGAGATCGTAGAGGCTAAACCCTAGAAGCTAGCCTATGGTATGATTGTTGTATATCTCTGTCGACTAGCCTGGCCCTGGTTTATATAATGCACCAGAGGCCTAGGATAACAAGAGTCCTAGCCGAACACGCCGGTGGGGAGGAGTCCTTGTCTTGATCACCAAGTCTTGTGGAATCTTCCTTGTATGCGGCAGCTGTCCGGACTGGCCCATGAGTATACGGCCATGGGGGTCCTCGGTCCAATCTAACAGATCGGGAGATGACGTGGTGAGTACCCCCTAGTCCAGGACACCGTCACCCGCGGGGAGTGATGTTTGACCTCATGAGGGAGGACCGCCTCAGACCCGTAGACGAGGAAGAATGGGGTCTCGCCCGTGGGCTTGGTCACAGTGGTGCGGATGGACCATAGCACGGACTGGAGCTCATCAAGCCAGCCCCTGCCACAGGCCTCGAGTTTCTTCTTGAAGCTCCTCGCCTTGAGGCCCCCCAGGACCTCCACGTTGGCGTGCCCGGCTTGGTCATTGCTCCGTGGGTGTGCCACCGAAGCATAACATATTGGCGTTCCAAGGTTAGCACAATATGTTTTGAAAAGGTTGCTCGTGAACTGAGAGCCATTGTCAGTGATGATGCGGTTGGGGAGCCCAAAGCGGTATTTTTGTATTTTTGATTTAATAGATCTGAAAATAAAAGCAAATAAAAATAGATCACAAAGGCAAATATAATAAAGAAGAGAACCGGGGCCCGTAGGTTTCACTAGTGGATTCTCTCGAGAAAAATAGCAAACTGTGGGTAAAAGAATTACTATTGGGTAATTGATAAAACTTCAAATAATCATGACGATATCCAGGCAATGATCATTATATTGGCATCACGTCCAAGATTAGTAGACCGACTCTTGCCTGCATCTACTACTCTTACTCCACACATCGATCACTATTCAACATGCATCTAGTGTATTAAGTTCATGGAGAAACGGAGTAATGCAATAGGAACGATGACATGATGTAGACCAGATCTATTTATGTAGAAATAGAACCGATCTTGTTATCCTTAATGGCAACGATACATATGCGTCGGTTTCCCTTTTGTCACTGGGATCAAGCACCGTAAGATCGAACCCATCACAAAGCACCTCTTCCCATTGCAAGATAAATAGATCAAGTTGGGCAAACAAAACCCAAATATCGGAGAAGAAATACGAGGTTATAAGCAATCATGCATATAAGAGATCAAAGAAGACTCAAATAACTTTCATGGATTAAAAAATAGATCTGATCATAAACTCAAAGTTCATCGGATCCCAACAAACACACCGCAAAAGAGTTACATCATATGGATCTCTAAGAGACCATTGTATTGAGAATCAAAAGAGAGAGAGGAAGCCATCTAGCTACTAACTACGGACCCGTAGGTCTACAATGAACTACTCACGCATCATCGGAGAGGCACCAATGGACATGACGAACCCCTCCGTGACGGCGTCTAGATTGGATCTGGTGGTTTTGGAACTTGCGGCGGCTGGAATTGATTTTTGTTGACTCCCCTAGGGTTTCTGGAATATTGGGGTATTTATAGAACAAAGAGGCGGCGCGGGAGGCCACCGAGGTGGGCACAAGCCACCAGGGCGCGTCTGGGCCTCCAGGCGTGCCCTGGTGTCTTGTGCTCACCTCTGACTCCCTCTTCGGTACTTCTTTGGCCCACTGGAAGTCTTCTGGTCCAAACAAAATCCACAAAAAGTTTCGTTGCGTTTGGACTCTGTTTGGTATTGATTTCCTGCGATATAAAAACATGCAAAAAACATCAAGTGGCACTGGGCACTATGTCAATAGGTTAGTACCAAAAAATGATATAAAATGATTGTAAAACATCCAAGAATGATAATATAACAACATGGAGTCGACGATCTGGTCATGCGCGAAAGAGGGAAAGGGTCTTGAGGACAAGCTTTGTTGAGGCTCGTGAAGTCGACGCACATGCGCTCCTTCCCGCCCTTCTTGGGGACGATGACCGGATTCACCAGCCAATCTGCATGCCGTACTTCCTGAATGATGCCAGCCTCCTTCCGCTTGTGGACCTCCTGGATGATGAACGACTACTTCTCCAGGGCCTGTCGCCGCGCCTTTTGCTTCACGAGCGTGCTCCGAGGCACACCATTGAATGGTGCTCAATCACATCTCGTGGGATGCCGACCAGATCCGTTGCCTCCCATGCGAACACATCCTTGTTCGAACGGAGGAAACCGACCAGCGCCTCCTCCTGGTCTGGGGGGAGGCCAACACCTATGGTGAAGTGGGGTCAGAGCCCCCTTTGTCGATTGACACCTGCTTTGTCTTCGCCCGATCCTGAGAGAATAACTGCTTCTTCTTTGCGAGCGCAGCCTCCGGGATCTCTGGAGCGCCTTTGGCGCCTCGCCGTGCCGCCGCCGCAGTCTTGAAGGCGAGCTTGAGGACCAGGAGTGCATCCTGGGCATCCCCCACCACAGTGACGATGCTGCTGCTCCCCGGCATCTTGACGACATTGTAGCTGGGGTGCGTCGCTGTCATGAACTTGGCGAGAGCCGGGTACCCAAGGATGATATTGTACGGGAAGCCGATGCAGGCGACGTCGAAGTAGATGACCTCGGTGTGGTAGTTGTCGTGCATGCCAAAGGTGACAGGGAGGTGGATCTACCCCAGAGGAACGGCGGAGGCGTCGACCACCCCTAAGAAGGGTCTGGTGGGGCGAGCTGGTCGTAAGGCACATGAAGCTGATCGAAAGCTTCCACGGAGAGAATGTTGAGGATAGCTCTGCCATCGATGAGGGTCCTGGTGACTGCGACGTTCCTGATGGTGGGCATTCAGAGCATAGGGAGCGCACCGGCACCGACCGTGGTCTTGGGGTGATCCCTGAAGTCGAAGGTGATGTCGGTCTAGAGCGCCGCCCTGCCTGGAGGAGCCTCCTGCCGCGGCCGGGCGGCCCCACCTGTCGGAAGAGCTGCTTGATGTGGCGGCTTGAGGCGAGCGCATGCGACCCGCCGAGGATGGCCGCAACAGCGTGGGGTGCCGGTGCCGCGAAGCGCGCGATGACCAGATCGTGCAGCTCCTCCTAGGAGGCCACCGAAGATTCTGGCAGGTTGAGCAGCCAGGAGTGCGGCACACCTATGATGGCCATGGGGAGCCAGTTCGCCATGACCTTGTTGTCACCGCCCGCCGCCCATATGGCCTCCGTGTACACCCGGAGAAACTCCGTGGGGTCTGTCGCACCGTCGTACCGCGGCGGCAGCTTCGGCCTGAACTGCAGCGGCCACTGCACCTGTCGCAAGGCGGGGGAGAAACCTCAAAGGCCCACGATGCCTCCAAACGCCCCCGGCGGCTGGACGGGTGGGGCAGCACCTGCCATGGGAACCACGTGGCACGGGCAGAGTGCGGCTGGTGAAGAAGCAGACCTTCGACATGCCCCTACCTGGTGCGCCAAATGTCGGTTTCAGGGCTCCGCAGACCCAAGAAATGTTCGAACTCTGGGGCGTGTGCGAAGAACTCAACCTCTTCAGCCAACCAGTTCGTCACCCCCACGGCCTAGCTCGATGAACAATGAAGAAGATGGACAGTGTCAATTTACCCAGGTTTGGGCCACCTTGCGGTGTAAGACCCTACTCCTGCTTTGTGGTGGATTAGCCTCACGAGGGGCTGAGGATGAACTAGTACGTGGGAAGAACAACCTCGCGAGGTCTGCTCTGGTGAGAGTGTGAGTCGATGAGGTGTGGATCGGATCCTCCTACCTTGGTGGTGGCTAACCTATATTTATAGTGGCCTCGGTCCTCTTCCCCCCAAAACGAAGGCGGGAAGGGATCCCACAGTGGCCAATTTGAAAGGGGACAAATAGTACATCTTATCCTGACGAAAGGTGGTCTTCGCCTGCATAGCTTCTCGTCGTGACATCGCGGTGGGCTCGGTGATGACATATGTCCTACCGTCCTGGCGGTCTTGGTCTCTTTGCACGGGAATGGAAACCTTTGCCCGATTCCTCGGGACCCCGCGCCTTTGCTTGCCTCCTTAGCACCAAAGAGGAAACCTGCTCCTCTGCGCCCGCTGGCACCCGCTTGGCCTTGGTCGCCATGGCTTGCGTCATCCCAACCTCGTGAGATTGGGCACCTTCATCGAAATCTCCACTCCTTAGGAGGCAGCCAGGGGAGGCCGCTGATACATCCCCGTCGTATCTATAATTTTTGATTGTTCCATGCCAATATTCTACAAATTTTACATACTTTTGGCAACTTTTTATACTATTTTTGGGACTAACATATTGATCTAGTGCCCAGTACCAGTTCCTGTTTTTTGCATGTTTTTTGTTTCGCAGAAAATTCATATCAAACGGAGTCCAAACGGATAAAAACTGACGAAGATTTTTTTTGAATATATGTGAATTTTGGGAACTGGAATCAACACGAGATGATGCCCGAGGGGCCCACGAGGGGAGGGGCGCGCCCAGGGGGCCAGGCGCACCCTGGGCCCTCGTGGCCACTCTGTAAGGCGGTTGGTGCCCTTCTTTCGCCGCAAGAAAGCCAATATCCGGATAAAAATCGTATCCAAATTTCAGCCCAATCGGAGTTACGGATCTCCGGGAATTTAAGAAACGGTGAAAGGGCAGAATCAGGGAGCGCAGAAATAGAAGGAAACAGAGAGAGAGAGAGAGAGAGAGAGAGAGAGAGAGAGAGAGAGAAAAGAGAGAGAGGTCCAATCTCGGAGGGGCTCCCACCCCTCCGCCGCCATGGAAGCCAAGGACCAGAGGGGAAACCTTTCTCCCATCTAGGGGGAAGGTCAAGGAAGAAGAAGAAGAAGAAGAAGAAGGGGGGCTCTCTCCCCCCCTCTCTCTCTCTCCCGGTGGCGCCAGAATGCCGCCGGGGCCATCATCATCACCGCAATCTACACCAACACCTTCGTCATCTTCACCAACATCTTCATCACCTTCCCCCATCTATATACAACAGTCCACTCTCCCACAACCCTCTTTACCCTCTACTTGAACATGGTGCTTTATGCTTAATATTATTATCAAATGATGTGTTGCCATCCTATGATGTCTGAGTAGATTTTCGTTGTCCTATCGGTAATTGGTGAATTGCTATGATTGGTTTAATTTGCTTGTGGTTATGTTGCTGTCCTTTGGTGCCCATCATATGAGCGCGCGCATGGATCACACCATAGGGTTAGTTGTATGTTGATTGGACTATGTATTGGAGGGCAAGAGTGACAGAAGCTTCAACCTAGCATAGAAATTGATGCATACGGGATTGAAGGGGGACCAATATATCTTAATGCTATGGTTGAGTTTTACCTTAATGAAAGTTAGTACTGTGGATTCTTGCTAATAGTTCCAATCATAAGTGCATAGAATCCCAAGTCAGGGATGACATGCTAGCAGTGGCCTCTCCCACATAAAACTTGCTATCGGTCTAGTAAAGTAGTCAATTGCTTAGGGACAATTTCGCAACTCCTACCACCACTTTTCCACACTCGCTATACTAACTTTATTTCTTCTTTATCTAAACAGCCCCTACTTTTTATTTACGCGCTCTTTATTATCTTGCAAACCTATCCAAAAACACCTACAAAGTACTTCTAGTTTCATACTTGTTCTAGGTAAAGCGAACGTTAAGCGTGCGTAGAGTTGTATCAGTGGTCGATAGAACTTGATGAAGGAAAGATGTCGTAGAGGAAATAATAAAGTTATTATTTATTTCCTTATTTCATGATAAACGTTTATTATTCATGCTAGAATTGTATTAACCGGAAACTTAGTACATGTGTGAATACATAGACAAACAGAGTGTCACTAGTATGCCTCTACTTAACTAGCTCGTTGAATCAAAGATGGTTAAGTTTCCTAGCCATAGACATGAGTTGTCATTTGATTAACAGACTTAACTAGCTCGTTGAATCAAAGATGGTTAAGTTTCCTAGCCATAGACATGAGTTGTCATTTGATTAACAGGATCACATCATTAGAAGAATGATGTGATTGACTTGACCCATTCCATTAGCTTAGCACTTGATCGTTTAGTATATTGCTATTCCTTTCTTCATGACTTATACATGTTCCTATGACTATGAGATTATGCAACTCCCGTTTATCGGAGGAACACTTTATGTGCTACCAAACATCACAATGTAACTGGGTGATTATAAAGGTGCTCTATAGGTGTCTTCGAAGGTACTTGTTGAGTTGGCGTATTTCGAGATTAGGATTTATCACTCCGATTGTCAGAGAGGTATCTCTCGGCCCTCTCGGTAATGCACATCACTATAAGCCTTGCAAGCAATGTGACTAATGAGTTAGTTGCGGGATGATGCATTATGGAACGAGTAAAGAGACTTGCCAGTAACGATATTAAACTAGGTATTGAGATACCGACGATCGAATCTCGGGCAAATAACATACCGATGACAAAGGGAACAACATATGTTGTTATGCGGTTTGACCGATAAAGATCTTCGTAGAATATGTAGGAGCCAATATGAGCATCCAGGTTCCGCTATTGGTTATTGACCGGAGATGTGTCTCGGTCATGTCTACATAGTTCTCGAACCCGTAGGGTCCGCACGCTTAACGTTCGGTGACGATTTGTATTATGAGTTATGTTATTTGATGTACCGAAGGTAGTTCGGAGTCCCGGATGAGATCGGGGAAATGACGAGGAGTCTCAAAATGGTCGAGACGTAAAGATCGATATATGTTGGACGACTATATTCGGACATCGGAAAGGTTCCGAGTGATTCAGGTATTTTTCGGAGTATTGGAGAGTTACGAGAATTCGTAATGGGCCTTAATGGGCCATACGGGAAATGAGAGAAAGGCCTCAAAAGGTGGCCGCACCCCTCCTCATGGTCTGGTCCGAATTGGACTAGGAAAGGGGGGCGCCCCTTCCTTCCTTCTCCTTTTCCCTTCCCTTTTTCCTATTCCATGTGGGAGGAGGAATCCTACTAGGACTAGGGAGTCCTAGTAGGACTCCACGCTTCTGGCGCGCCCTAGGGGCTGGCCGGCCTCCCCTCCTCCATCCTTTATATACGGGGGGCAGGGGGCACCTCTAGACACAACAATTGATCTCTTGATCTCTTAGCCGTGTGCGGTGCCCCCCTTCACCATATTCCACCTCGATCATATCGTACCGGTGCTTAGGCGAAGCCCTGCGTCGATAGCAACATCATCACCATCATCACGCCGTCGTGCCGACGGAACTCTCCCGTGAAGCTCTGCTAGATTGGAGTTCGCGGGATGTCATCGAGCTGAACGTGTGCTGAACTCGGAGGTGCCGTACGTTCGGTACTTGGATCAGTCGGATCGTGAAGACGTACGACTACATCAACCGCGTTGTGCTAACACTTCCACTTTCGGTCTACGAGGGTATGTGGACACACTCTCCCCTCTCGTTGCTATGCATCACCATGATCCTGTGTGTGCGTAGGAATTTTTTTGAAATTACTACGTTCCCCAACAAAGGGTATCGAGCCTGGTTTTATGCGTAGATGTTATATGCACGAGTAGAACACAAGTGAGTTGTGGGCGATACAAGTCATACTGCTTACCAACATGTCATACTTTGGTTCGGCGGTATTGTTGGATGAAGCGGCCCAGACCGAAATTACGTGTACGCTTACGCGAGACTGGTTCTACCGACGTGCTTTGCACATAGGTGGCTGGCGGGTGTCAGTATGTCCAACTTTCGTTGAACCGAGTGTGGCTACGCCCGGTCCTTGAGAAGGTTAAAACAACACTAACTTGACGAATTATCATTATGGTTTTGATGCGTAGGTAAGAACGGTTCTTGTTCAGCCCATAGCAGCCACGTAAAACTTGCAACAACAAAGTAGAGGACGTCTAACTTGTTCTTGCAGGGCATATTGTGATGTGATATGGTCAAGGCATGATGCTATATTTTATTATATGAGATGATCATGTTTTGTAACCGAGTTATCGGAAACTGGCAGGAGCCATATGGTTGTCGCTTTATTGTATGCAATGCAATCGCCCTGTAATTGCTTTACTTTAGCACTAAGCGGTAGTGATAGTCATAGAAGCAATAGTTGGCATGACGACAACGGTGCTATGATGGAGATCAAGGTGTCATGCCGGTGACGATGGTGATCATGACGGTGCTTCGAAGATGAAGATCACAAGCACAAGATGATGATGACCATATCATATCACTTATATTGATTGCATGTGATGTTTATCTTTTATGCATCTTATTTTGCTTAGATCGACGGTAGCATTATAAGATGATCTCTGACTAAATTTCAAGGTATAAGTGTTCTCCCTGAGTATGCACCGTTGCGAAAGTTCTTCGTGCTGAGACACCACGTGATGATCGGGTGTGATAAGCTCTACGTTCAGATACAACGGGTGCAAAACAGTTGCACACGCGGAATACTTAGGTTAAACTTGATGAGCCTAGCATATGCAGATATGGCCTCGGAACACTGAGACCGAAAGGTCGAGTGTCGGTGTCAAAACCGGCGGATCTCGGATAGGGGGTCCCGAACTGTGCTCTAGGCGGATGGTAACAGGAGACAAGGGAGACGATGTTTTTACCCAGGTCCGGGCCCTCTCGATGGAGGTAAAACCCTACTCACCTTGATTAATATTGATGATATGGGTAGTACAAGAGTAGATCTACCACGAGATCATAGAGGCTAAACCCTAGAAGCTAGCCTATGGTATGATTGTTGTTCGTCCTATGGACTAAAACCCTCCGGTTTATATAGACACCGGATAGGGTTAGGGTTACATAGAGTCGGTTAAAATGGTAGGAGATCTACATATCCGTATCGCCAAGCTTGCCTTCCACGCCAAGGAAAGTCCCATCCGGACACGGGACGAAGTCTTCAATCTTGTATCTTCATAGTCTATGAGTCCGGCCAAAGATGATAGTTCGCTATCCGGACACCCCTAATCCAGGACTCCTCAAGAGCCCACGAACCAGGCTTGAATGACGACGAGTCCGGCGCGCATATTGTCTTCGGCATTGCAAGGCGGGTTCCTCCTCTGAATACTTCATAGAAGATTTTGAACACAAGGATAGTGTCCGGCTCTGCAAAACAAGTTCCACATACTACCGTAGAGAGAATAACTTTTGCACAGATCTGCTGACATATTCCGCGGCGTAACATCACACCACGGCCAGGCCTTTATACGAATCGTTTTTATTGTCCACCTTTGCGCGTTTAGCGAGGCGGTTTCCTTGGCACGTCTTATCAAAGCGGAGATCGTGCCCCCTTATTCCGGGATTCTCATCAATACGGACGTGGGTAACCCATCCGCGCCATTGATTACGGTGCTTGGGAGATAAGCGAAGTTTTCCCAGTCTGGTGGGGGACGCATAGCTCGTCCATCCATATAAGGGATAAGGATCCACCTTTTCACCCACGCCTTCTTCCTCCTTTGCTCATCCATTTCACAAGACTCGAGCTCCAGCGCCCAAGTCCGCACATCCCACCTCAACCTTCTCCAACTATGTCCGGAGCGGGAGGCAGGTGGATGGCCTCCTCCGTCACGGAGGGGCACATCGAAAAGCTGTGGGAGGCCGGATACTTGTCCAGCAACATCGCCAAGACCGGCTACCCGACGAGGCAGCTCATTCCAACCCCTGTGCCCCATGAGAGGGTGGTGTTTCTCCCCACTTCCTCCATGGACTAGGTTTCCCACTTCACCCATTTGTCCGGGGCTCATGTTCTACTACGGCCTGGACTTCCACGATCTGGCCCCGAATTTCATCCTCAACATCTCGGCGTTCATCGTCAGGTGCGAGGCCTTCCTTCTGCATCCAGCCCCACTTGACTTATGGCTGAAGATCTTCAATGTCAAGCCGAAGGTAGTGGGCGGCCGCCAAGCCGGAGTCTTGGGCGCCATGGTTGGCAAGATGGCCAAAGTCCTATGGCTCGAGGGCTCCTTTGTGGAGACCATAAAGGGTGGCAATTGGGGTGGTTCTACATCACCGAGCCAATACGACTCTCAATGGGCGGCGGCCCCGAATTCGATCTGGCTTCCCCACACGGCTCTCATCATGGAAAGAGATGGGCCTGACGTGGGGGAATTGAACGAGCTATCCGGACTCCAAACCTGCGTCCAAAACACAGTGGGCAAGAATCTCAGCCTTGTCAACGTAATCCGTGTGATGCTCATCCGCCGGATTCTCCCATGCCAACAACGGGCTTTCAAATTGTGGAGTTCGATCCGGCCTGACACCCAACTCTGAAAAGGCTCTTCGACACTACGTATGAAGATGCAGAAGGTGCTGTTCAAGGCGCCGAGGCTCCCACATCCGCCATCAAGATCGCGGATTCAGCTCATGACGTCAAGCCAGCGAGGTAAGTTATTTTACCCTTTATGGGACTCTTTTCTCATAGTTTGACTCTATGCGGGATCTAAAACTCCCTAACCTTTAACAGGACTGGTCAAGGCGTCGGAAAGATTAACTTGTCGGCCCCTTTGCGGAGGACCCAGCCGGACGCCTGATTAGCCGGGCTCTTGGCTCTGGTACCTCATGTGGTGCCAGAGAAGAAGGCCAAGAAGGAGGCCACGGGAACTCGAAGGAGCTCCCGACGCCAGGGGCTATTGGACTCATCGCCCGACACCCTGAGGCGGAATCCTCCTCTGAGGAAGAGGAGGAGGAAAAAGAAGCCTCTCTCCCGGTGAAGGAGAGAAGAAAACGAAGGCCGCCCCAACTGGGGAGGTCGGAGGGTCCAAGAAGGGAAGGACCCTTCATCCGGACTTCTCCACCAACGCCGACAACGACTAGGAGGAGTGGCCAACAAGGGCCAAGCCCCTGGCGAGATCGTAAGTGTCCGGATACCCATGGTTTTTTTCATTGCATAGTGTTCTCTAATGCCGAATAATCATGCAGCCCGCCCAAGGGCGAGCTAGCCGCTTCGTCGGGCGGGTCCCTGAATTCGTCGGAAGTGGAGAGTACTTCACTTCCGGCCGCCTCCTCACCTCACGCTACGGACGACGCCGAGGTGGGGCCCTGAGGGGGGGCCTGGTCAAGAGGAGGTGGCGTAGTAGGCGCCGCAAGGCAGTCTCCCGGACTCCAGGCGCGAGGGGAGCGAGACCCCCAGGGGCTCTAAGCCCGACCCTTGTCCGGACTGCATACCGGAACCTTCAGCGGTCCCTTCGTAGGAAGGGTAAGACGCCGGTGTCCTCCGTCCAACCGGAGGCACCGGATAGCTTACTGGAGGCGCTTAACAGCGCCTCCATCGAGTAGGAGCACCGCACTGTTATGAGTGTGGTGATCCGGAAAGTTCGATCCGCCAAGAGCGGGCTGGTAAAGCTTGCCAGCCTTCTAACAGGCTTTGAGGTAAGTTTAGAATATGTAAAAATATTACCGCATAGACAGTAGCCCACGATGCTTAGTTCGGTGTTGGAAAGAAAAGCCGGACTAAGGATCTAAAAAGATATACGCAGGAGTCTAACATAAGTATGTCAATATGCAAATGCAGGCTGCGCTGCTGACCTCTGCCGCACTGACTGCGGAGGTCAATGTATTGAAGAAGAGCCTTGAGCGGTCCGAGAACGAGCTTGGCCAAGAAGCAGCTCGAGGACAGGGAAGGTAAGCAATACCTTATTAAAGAAATACCTTATAGAAAGGATTCGGTTGCAAAAAAATGACAGGAATAACGTGGGTATTGTAGGGGCCACGAACGAGGTGGCGACCCTGAAGGAAGCGGTGTCCGTGGCCAAAATCAAAGCGGCCGCGGAGCGCACCGAGCGAGAGAAGCAGGAGGAGCGGGTGGCGGAGTTGCGGCAAGAGCTCCAGGCTCTCGTGGAAAAACACGAGAGTTTGGAGCGTGACTCGAAGACTCGAGAGTCCGAGCTCGCCTTGGCTCTTTAGAGTGCCAAAGCCGCTAAGGCCGAAGCCCAAAAAGCCCTCCAAGAAATTGAATCATTAAAGAAGATAGCGGTGGGTAAGGCATTCTTTATTCAAAGCAAGCATGTGAAAGTGAATTACCTATTACTTACCCGGATTCAGAGCTCTCCAGGAGCATTCGCAGTTCTGCCCCGTAGTGTGTCTGATGCTGCCGCGTTCCACCGCGCCAAGGAGGGGAGATCGACGGAGAAGGTGTTCAGGTCTTAGTATGTTGAGGCCGAACGTCCGGTGCCCCTGAGCAACCAGTTGAAGCAGCTGGTCGAGCTCCACAAGGTCGCCGAACAGGCCATGAAGGGCCTCATAGTTCGGTTGTGGCCTTTGGAAGCCATGCCTGGGAGCTACTTCGGGTTAGTGCAGCGGCTAGTGGACGCCTGTCCATGGATTGAAGTCATCAAGCGCTCCGTCTACATTGAAGGTGCCGTCGGGCCCTTGTCCGTGCTAAAGTGCACTGGGGCAAGCTGGATGCGGAGAAGCTTGTGACGGACGGGCCACCGAAGGGCAAGGATCATCGCAGGCCCGAAATGTACTATGAGGGTGTCCTGAAGGGTGCCCGCCGTATAGCGGATGAGTGCTCCAAAGATGTAATTTTTGAATAGACTCACATTTGTTGTCCTGTACGCTGAAAACTTGTTCATATGCGCTAAGCAACGCTTGTTAATTTAAAATATTACCTTATGTGCGGCCGTTTATCAAATTTGAGAGATGGCAAGTCGTTGGCTTCAGCCCCCAAGCCACGAGTGCTGGGGTGTTCGGGATAAACTTGAGCGCTCTTGTTCCCATTCTTGGGTCCTTCGAGGGAGGCACTCAACGCAACGAACAAGGCAACCGGACTTATAGTGCTTGAACACTCTCACTTAGCCATAGAATTCTATAATTTTAAATTTCGGCGAAGCCCCTAGTATTCGGAAGACCGAGTTCGGGGCGCTATCCACGCCTTGGCAGGACAATGCCGGTTCCTCGCTCTAAGCGGCATAAGTCTTTAGGGACTCAAAGAAACCTCTCGAACAGCGACCGGCTCTCACCTTATCATGACGGTCAGTTTTAGCTTTCTCCACTGAGGTGCTCAACCCAGCTCAACCGGGGCACAATCGCAGTGGTTCTCCCAGTGCTACCTTAGCCGATATAACGGAACGTAAGGTACCAAAACATGGGAGCCGGGCAAACCCAACTATTGACCCAAGACATGATTCGGAGCCGATGCATATAATGCTATAAGTTCGGGGTGCCGCACTTGTGAAAGTGTTCGGACTTATCACACCATACTTTTGGGGTACTGAAGCCCCTGGTGTATTGGCCGTACCAAAGTGTACGGTTGCGCAATGTCATAAATGAACATGGGAAAGAATGCAATAATAGGCAAGAGCTATATATTGGTTATTAAAAAGAAACTGCAAATAAAAGCAGAACGATACAAATTGTGCGATAAGCAAGGTACGAGACTTTTTAACATGTCCCCCTCCAGGGGTAAGCTGCGGGATGGTATGTAAAATAGGTATACTGCTTGTAAATAGAGACCACCTGGACACTCGACGCAGATTTCTGCTTCCCTGGCTGTTGCATCGTGAGTTCGGCAATTTTAGTGCCGGACAGGGCTTCAGGAAAACGGAGTCCTGAAAGTAAGAAAAAAAGAAAAAAGAAAAAGAATGACACAATCGGGAGCCCCTGGTGCGGTTGAGCCGCGTGCAGGCGTCTTGTGGTCGTGCCCTCCCTTATGCCCATGGTATCTCCAGAGCGTAGTTATGTACGCCAGTAATCGGGCTTCGCAATTTCGCGAGGGTTGGGGTTGGGGCGGATTACTCTGGCGATGCTTGGATCGTGCGAGCGTTCTTGTTGTAGGTTACTCGGGCGGCAGCGGTGTCCGGACGTTTAGTGGCCGGACTCGAGAATTGCTGTGAGAGGCTGCCTTGCACCTCCGCCACGAGGGCTGCCGTATGCTCCTCCGTTCGGTGAAAGCGTTAGGTGTTTCCCTTGACCGTGATTACTCCTCGAGGGCCTGGCATCTTGAGCTTGAGGTACGCGTAGTGCGGCACCGCATTGAATTTTGCGAATGTGGTTCGTCCGAGCAGTGCGTGATAGCCGCTGCGGAACGGGACTATGTCGAAGATTAACTCTTCGCTTCGGAAGATATCCGGGGATCCGAAGACCACTTCGAGTGTAACTGAGCCTATACAATTGTAACGCCCTCGATGCGGCTATATCTCCCACGTGTCGAAGCACGACTTAGAGGCATAACCGCATTGAAAGCAATGTCGCAAGTGAGGTAATCTTCACACAACCCATGTAATACATAAGGGAAAGAGATACATAGTTGGCTTACAATCGACACTTCACACAATACATGAGTAAAGCATTACATCAAACAGATACAATCAAGGTCCGACTCACGGAACCAAAATAAAAGAAGACTACCCCAAATGCTACACAGATCCCCGATCGTCCCAACTGAGCTCCACTCTTGATCGATCAAACAAAACAACACAATGAACAAGATCTTCATCGAGCTCCTCCTTGAGCTCGGATGCGCCACCTGCACGGTTTCATCGGCACACCGCAAACTAGTTTTGGAAGTATCTATGAGTCACGGGGACTCGGCAATCTCACACCCATGAGATCAAGACTATTTAAGCTTATGGGTAGGAGAAGGTAGTGAGGTGGAGCTGCAGACAGCGACTAGCATATCTGGTGGCTACATTCGCAAAAGAGAGCGAGAAGAGAAGCAAGGCAGTCGAACAACTATGATCAAGAAGTGATCCTGAAACTACTTACGTCAAACATAACTCCAACACCGTGTTCACTTCCCGGACTCCGCGAGAAGAGACCATCACGGTTACACACGCGGTTGATGTATTTTAATTAAGCTCAACTTCGGGTTTTCTACAACCGGACATTAACAAATTCCCATCTGCCACATAACCGCGGGCACGGCTTTCGAAAGATAATACCCTGCAGGGGTGTCCCAACTTAGCCCATGATAAGCTCTCGCGATCAACGAAGGATATTCCTTCTCCCCGGGAAGACCCGATCAGTCTCGGAATCCCGGCTACAAGACATTTCGACAGCAATAAAACAAGACCAGCAAAGCCGCCCGGATGTGCCGACAAATCCCAATAGGAGCTGCACATATCTCGTTCTCAGGGCACACCGGATGAGCGAAGCGTACAGGAACCAACGTAACCCAAGTTGCCAAGGAATGGTCCCGCACGGTGCTCTAGTTTGGACGAGGAGCACTGGCCCGGGGGGGGGGGGGGGTAAATAAAGATGACCCTTGAGTCTGCAGAACCCAAGGGAAAAAGGCTTAGGTGGCAAATGGTAAAACCAAGGTTGGGCCTTGTTGGAGGAGTCTTATTAAAAGCGAACTGTCAAGGGGTCCCATAAATCACCCAACCGCGTTAGGGACGCAAAATCCGGGAACAAAATACTGATATGACGGAAACTAGGGCGGCAAGAGTGGAACAAAACACCAGGCATAAGGCCGAGCCTTCCACCCTTTACCAAGTATATAGATGCATTAATTAAATAAGAGATATTGTGATATCCCAACATATCCATGTTCCAACATGGAACCAACTTCATCTTCACCTGCAACTAACAACGCTATAAGAGGGGCTGAGCAAAGCGGTAACATAGCCAAACAACGGTTTGCTAGGAAAGGATGGTTAGGGCTTGACATGGCAATATGGGAGGCATGATAAGCAAGTGATAGGCATCGTAGCATAGGCATAGCAAAAGAGCGAGCATCTAGCAAGCAAAGATAGAAGTGATTTCGAGGGTATGGTCATCTTGCCTGAAATCCCGCAAGGAAGAAGAACGAGTCCAGGAAGAAGTCAACCGGACGAAGTCGAACGAATCCTCACGACTCGAGCGAAACCGAAGCTAACGAGAGAAGCAACCTGGAAAGAAACAAACAACATAGTAAACAACCATCACATAAACATGGCATGATGCGCAAACAAGTATGATGCATGTCCGGTTTAATGAGGCATGACATGGCAATATGCACAAACAACACTACAAGTTAAGTGGAGCTCAATATGAAACGAGTTGCATATTGACAAAACACCACATCAATTATTTAGTTCTCTCTCGGTTATGTACCCAACAATATTAAATGTTGTTAAACATGGCAAGAGGTGAAGCATAATAAAATTATACCATCTAAACAATTTAAATGGGGCCGGATATAACAAACAACATATCCGGTAAATCCCCATATGCATTTAGCAAATTAATGGAAACAACAAATATAAACATTTAAATGTTGTTATCATGATGCGGATGGCATATGCACGTTTTAAGCAATTTTATGAAAATGTTGACATGAGCATGTTATGAAGCATTTGGTCACCATGGCGGAACGAAAGGGTGCTACGACGGCGAAACGAAAATGGTGCCACGGCAACATTCCGGTCCCGGTAACTCGATTGAGATGTCTGTGCAAAAGAAAGTGTGGAGAGTGTGCCATGCAAGATGGTGGGGTGATCCCGGTTATCGGGTTCCCACGTGTCGACGGCAAGGCAATGAGGAACGCGCAAGGAACAACTCGGACATGGTGCAAATAGGGCACCTCATACAACCCATATTCGTTCTCGGAAGGTCGTCTCGGGGTTATACCTTCGAAGCGTGCATTTTCGAAGCGGACTGAGTTCGTCGAAGGAAGTAGTGGTACACGGGTCGAAGAGGGACTTGACGCATCCGATGTCTCCGGGGTTGTCGTGGTACTTGCGGTCTCGGCGACGGTAGTTTTTCATGGGTCGTAGACGTTCCCGGGTCATGGGTAGAGGTACTCGACGCATCATCGTGGTACTTGGCAAAATTCTCGGAGAAGATTGACGGTCCGGCACGGGTCTTGCGGTGTAGTCAAACTTGGTGTATCCGAAGAAGTACTTGGTGAATCCGTAGTCGAACACCGGTCGTAGTGGTACTTGCCGCTCATTGTGTAGTTGAACACGGGGTTCCTCGGAGGATCGGTCTCGGCGATCCAAAGGCGCAAAGAACGCGCAGTATCTGTGGCAGCAGTTGGAGGAGCTCCCGCGGCGCACTGATCCGGGCGGCGCGGGCGGGCTCCGGTGGCTGGCTGGTGGCGCGGAGGCGACGAGGAGGAGGCCGCAGTGAGGGAGGAGGTTGACGCCTTGGCGCCAAGGCGCAGAGGCGACGGGCCGCCGGAGTTGGTCGCACCGCAGCTGTATGGAGCAACACATGCGAAGGGAGCAGGCGCGGCGAGACATGGAGGCCGGCGTGCCATGGCCGTCTTGGGCGGACGAGCTCAAGGGGCCGGGGTGGTTGGCTTGAGGGGTCTCGCTCCTCTTTCTTTCTCTGCGGATGGCGACACGAAGGGAGAGGGAGAGATCGAGAAGAGGGAGATGAGGATCGGGCGCAGGTTTTCCTGGCGCTGGCAGCGGGCGATGCGTGCGCGATGGGGATCAAGACGAAGGTGGCGGCGCTGGCAGAGGAAGGAGGAAGAGAAGTGGGATCGGGCTAGGTTAAGATGAGGGTTCGGGAGGAGGCTGGGCTTTGGGCCAGATGGGCCAGTCCGAAGGAGGAGAGTGGCCAGGGGCCCGCTCGACTGGATTTAAAGAAAGGAAGGGGGAAAAGGTTTTTCCTTTTCTATTTACAGAAAAGAAATAGGAGCAAAAATATTTATTTGGAGGGCCAAATAAATACAAGTTGAGCTGAAAACTGGCATGGGGCTTCTTTGGCATAACTCAAAGTGCCACAACTTGAACCGGAGCCAATTGGAGAATGATCGAGGATTTAGAATAGGTGGAAACGAGAGATTAAAATGCAAGTTTGTTACGGTGGCTTCCAAATTAAAGAAATATTTAATATAGCTCCCTAATATTCGGACGATATGTTATAAAGAGAAGTCAACCTTCCCTCGATTTAAATGGATCAAAGATCCATGCCATTTATTTAGTTGAGTTGCAAAAGATTTATGAGATGATGGCATGATGACATGATGCAATGCAAAAATAAAAAAGGCAGGCACAAATGAAACACACGGCGAAACCCGGAATATATGGAAGTCTTACGAGGCGTCGGTCTCGGCGTTACAACACTCCACCACTACAAGAGGATCTCGTCCGAGATGCAGGATGGCACCGAGAGAAGCGGAAGAGAAAGAGGTAAGACAAAGTTGCTTCTTTGACAAACGAGTGAAACCAAAGAACCTTGAGAGGTTGAACAAAATGAAAGAAAGAAAACAACGAAGATGAACTAGGTTGAAAACACTCTGTTAGAAAAGAGGAACATGGGATACGACAAGAACCATGAGGTTAAGTGACAAGATAGATATTGACACCACTCCGGTTAAAACAAGATAGAGAAGGAATAAGAATGATATAATTTGGGCAGCACTACGACTGAAAATGGAAGGAATTAGAATCATGAACTTGGCAAAATGAAAGCACCTTGATGAGACTCCGGTTAAAAGAGGAACGATAGACACAACACTCCGGTTAAATCGATAAGCAAGGAAAAGGACATGGTCTTGACAAAACAAGATGATGGGTCAAGAGAGCAACATCACAATGCCTCCGGAAGAAAAATTGAAGATAGATCATTGGAATAAAGGAATGGAGAAGAAAATGACAACTTCTACCACAAATGACTTTGGAAAGCACCCTTAAAAAGAAGGATAGAATGAAGTTGTTGAAAAATCAACAATGAAAAGAATAAACTTGTAGTGGGCTTATGGAAACAACTCAAAACTTACAGGTGAATACATGCCACTACGAAAAACAATTGATTGCTTGAGAGCAACACGGAGATGAAAACTTGATTCACGAGAGAATAGGAGAAAACTTGGATCATTGATAAGCACCACAATTGGCAACATTCCTTTGGAAAGGCTTTAGGTGAAATCTAAACCAAGATAACTCCAAGGAAGAGATTGATGGATTTAAATATCTCATTCTTGACAACAAGTGAATCATGAAACATGAATGAAACTGTCAAAATGACATAACACCACCTCAAAAGATAATGATAGAAAGAATTGCACTTTGGAATGCAAGATGAAGAATGCTTGAACTCCTCAAGACAAAACATGTGTTGAACACCATGTTTATTTTAGAGTAAAGCTTGACGGATCTTAACTCCGAGAGAAATCTTGAAGTACAATTGAAGAATGAAAAGAATCCTTGATGAACCACTATGTAGAGCCTCCATGAAGAACTCCGGTAATGAAAGGATGATAAAAAGAAAGAGAAGTTGAAAACACAAGGTGAAGCCTTGCAATGATTTAGATGAAGCTTCGGGACGATAAAACCGAGAAAACTTGGAACTCCGGAAGAAGATGAACACATATAATTGAGAAATTGATACCATTACGAACTCCAGAAGAAGGAATTAATCACTTGAATGAAACAAGAACAAGAATTATGTTATGCATATCCTTCACCAATTTAAATTGATGACAAGCAACGGATTTGGCATACTACTTATTCTCGTAGAAAGGATTAAGATAGATATGGCGCAAACTTGGGAAGGTCTTCAACGAACCACCGGTAGGATTGGAAAGAACGAATGAATCTATGTGATAACGAAGGAAGAGAACTCTTGAACGAACCACCGTAAGAATTGAAAATGAACGAAGAAAAGATAAAGAAACACCGAGAAGAATTAGAAAATGAACCAAGATACTTGAGAGAATTTAGATACAAGTGAACGCAGAGATCCCGAGCTGATTAGATAATACTTGAATGATGCACCGGTATGATTTGGAGAACGAGAGCTGAAAGCTGAGAATGAGGAATTATGACATGATGGCCTTCAGAGGAAAGAAGTGGAAACAACTCATGAAATGCTCCGGATGGTTATGAAATGAATTCTCACAATCGAAAACAATTATGAGAGGATGGCATAAGATAGAACTATGAATTTCAAGAGAACGGACCAAGATTTAGGAGAAATCCTTCTTTGGTCTTCAAATGTTGAGAATGATGATGAGAACCACCATGAATTATTGAGACACTCCGAATAATGAAGAATAGAAAGATTGAGCCAACGAGGAAAAGAATTTGAACGATCTTGGAGAAAGACATTTGGTCGATGATAATTCATTCTTCGTCAAACTTTGAAAGAATTTGAGAATCGCTCACGATAAATTAGAAGAGTCGTAAGATCACAGGAAAAGACACGTGGGTTAGGGCCCACTCAAAAGAAACACCGTTGAGCGATTGCTTGAAAAGAGAGATTGCACGGTTGAATTAAATGGGTTGAATGAGATAGCATCCTCAAAAAACTTGAGTGAATTGAGAATGGAAACTTGAATCTTGAGAGATATCTTCAACACTCGGAACAAATGAATAGCGAGAGCTGAATGATTAATTGGTGCATCGGAATGGGAAAGCATTGTGAAAAGAGGAAAAGGGATAAGATCAACACCAAAATCTTGAATTAAATCCACCGGTGAAGAAAATTAGAATGGAACAATGATAAGGTTGAAGCTTCCTTAGCGTCTTCATGAGAAATCACCGGATAAAACATTAAAGGAGAAGAATGAAGAAACTTCACTCAATAAAATGGATACTTGATTAAGAAATCTGAGTCCTTGAAGAAAAAGGGGTGGGAGGGTGGGAAAACAAAGGCAACTTGGGTCGGATGAAATGAACACCGTTGAGAAAAAGCTTAGAATTGATCTTGCGAATGTTGGAATGATCGGATTTAATTGGAGAGAAGCACACGATTGGAAAGGATTGAAAAGACAAGCTTGATGAACAAGAAGGATTAGCATCCACATAGAAATATGAGAACACCGTTTAGAATAAGGTATGGAATCAACACTTGGCATTGAAGCAACTTGAATACCACAAAACGGAACAAAAACAAAGGATTTGGCTTGCAGAATAAGCCGGAACCAAACATATGATAGATCCCATATCGTAGCATGTGTGTGTTGGAAAGATATCCTACGAGATACTTGAATTCCCACTTATAAACTCCCGAAACTTTCTGGTTATGCAATCAGGTGTTGGGGATACAGGGGACACAAAATATATCACCCAGACTAACAACACCTAGATCCAGCTGTATCCATCCGTCAACACATAACCAAGAAAACTTCGGAAATCGTTTACCTCGACCTTCGAAAAGCATCCGTTATACAAGTCATGGCAATACTCCCGAACTCGCCCCAGTACTAGGTTATCGGGGTTATCTCACCAACAACTGTACAAAAGAGATTTTCGATGTCGGCAAAGCTCAGGTATTCCAGAACTGCAACGATAAAATTGTGATGACAACACCTCGGAGCTCAACTCCCCGGGACACTGCCACAACCCCTAAATGTCAGGAGGCACCAAGAACAATGTTCTCGTAACAAAATCATCGGAACGATTCCAAGATACCCGCGTGATCCTAAAAAAATAGTGAAATTTGACGAGAGAAGAGTCAAAACTTCTACGTCAGGAGGCCTCACCAGAGCGACGAAGGGACTGAGGAGTAAAAAGAATCCTACTCTCCGATATATAATCCTAAGACTCAAAATATTTTTGTTCTAGACTCAACAACGCCAGCAAACAATCAAGCAGGGGGCTCCTAAGTCGGGGATGGCTCTGATTACCAACTTGTAGCCCTCGATGCGGCTATATCTCCCACGTGTCGAGAAGCACGACTTAGAGGCATAACCGCATTGAAAGCAATGTCGCAAGTGAGGTAATCTTCACACAACCCATGTAATACATAAGGGAAAGAGATACATAGTTGGCTTACAATCGACACTTCACACAATACATGAGTAAAGCATTACATCAAACAGATACAATCAAGGTCCGACTACGGAACCAAAATAAAAGAAGACTACCCCAAATGCTACACAGATCCCCGATCGTCCCAACTGAGCTCCACTCTTGATCGATGAAACAAAACAACACAATGAACAAGATCTTCATCGAGCTCCTCCTTGAGCTTGGATGCGTCACACCTGCAGTTTCATCGGCACCGCAAACTGGTTTTGGAAGTATCACAGTGAGTCACGGGGACTCAGCAATCTCACACCAGCGAGATCAAGACTATTTAAGCTTATGGGTAGGAGAAGGTAGTGAGGTGGAGCTGCTGCAAGCGACTAGCATATCTGGTGGCTACATTCGCAAAAGAGAGCGAGAAGAGAAGCAAGGCACGGTCGAACAACTATGATCAAGAAGTGATCCTGAAACTACTTACGTCAAACATAACTCCAACACCGTGTTCACTTCCCGGACTCCGCCGAGAAGAGACCATCACGGTTACACACGCGGTTGATGTATTTTAATTAAGCTCAACTTCGGGTTTTCCACAACCGGACATTAACAAATTCCCATCTGCCACATAACCGCGGGCACGGCTTTCGAAAGATAATACCCTGCAGGGGTGTCCCAACTTAGCCCATGATAAGCTCTCGCGATCAACGAAGGATATTCCTTCTCCCCGGGAAGACCCGATCAGTCTCGGAATCCCGTCTACAAGACATTTCGACAACAATAAAACAAGACCAGCAAAGCCGCCCGGATGTGCCGACAAATCCCGATAGGAGCTGCACATATCTCGTTCTCAGGGCACACCGGATGAGCGAAGCGTACAGGAACCGACGTAACCCAAGTTGCCAAGGAATGGTCCCGCACGGTGCTCTAGTTCGGACCAACACTCGGAGGAGCACTGGCCCGGGGGGGGGGGGTAAATAAAAAAGACCCTTGAGTCTGCAGAACCCAAGGGAAAAAGGCTTAGGTGGCAAATGGTAAAACCAAGGTTGGGCCTTGCTGGAGGAGTCTTATTCAAAGCGAACTGTCAAGGGGGTCCCATAAATCACCCAACCGCATTAGGGACGCAAAATCCGGGAACATAATACCGATATGACGGAAACTAGGGCGGCAAGAGTGGAACAAAACACCAGGCATAAGGTCGAGCCTTCCACCCTTTACCAAGTATATAGATGCATTAATTAAATAAGAGATATTGTGATATCCCAACATATCCATGTTCCAACATGGAACCAGCTTCATCTTCACCTGCAACTAACAACGCTATAAGAGGGGCTGAGCAAAGCGGTAACATAGCCAAACAACGGTTTGCTAGGAAAGGATGGTTAGGGGCTTGACATGGCAATATGGGAGGCATGATAAGCAAGTGATAGGCATCGTAGCATAGGCATAGCAAAGAGCGAGCATCTAGCAAGCAAAGATAGAAGTGATTTCGAGGGTATGGTCATCTTGCCTGAAATCCTGCAAGGAAGAAGAACGAGTCCATGAAGAAGACAAAAGGACGAAGTCGAACGAATCCTCACAACTCCGGAACGAAACCGAAGCTAACGAGAGAAGCAACCCGGAAAGAAACAAACAACATAGTAAACAACCATCACATAAACATGGCATGATGCGCAAACAAGTATGATGCATGTCCGGTTTAATGGGGTATGGCATGGCAATATGCACAAACAACACTACAAGTTAAGTGGAGCTCAATATGCAACGAGTTGCATATTGACAAAACACCACATCAATTATTTAGTTCTCTCTCGGTTATGTACCCAACAATATTAAATGTTGTTAAACATGGCAAGAGGTGAAGCATAATAAAACTATACCATCTAAACAATTTAAATGGGGCCGAATATAACAAACAACAAATCCGGTAAATCCCCATATGCATTTAGCAAATTAATGGAAACAACAAATATAAACATTTAAATGTTGTTATCATGATAAGGATGACATATGCACGTTTTAAGCAATTTTATGAAAATGTTGACATGAGCATGTTATGAAGCATTTGGTCACCATGGCGGAACGAAAGGGTGCCACGGCGGCGAAACGAAAATGGTGCCACGGCAACATTCCGGTCCCGGTAACTTGATTGAGATGTCGGTGCAAAAGAAAGTGTGGAGAGCGTGCCATGCAAGATGGTGGGGTGATTCCGGTTACCGGGTTCCCACGTGTCGACGGCAAGGCAATGAGGAACGCGCAAGGAACAACTCGGACATGGTGCAAACAGGGCACCTCATACAACCCATATTCGTTCTCGGAAGGTCGTCTCGGGGTTATACCTTCGAAGCGTGCATTTTCGAAGCGGACTGAGTTCGTCGAAGGAAGTAGTGGTACACGGGTCGAAGAGGGACTTGACGCATCCGATGTCTCCGGGGTTGTCGTGGTACTTGCGGTCTCGGCGACGGTAGTTTTTCACGGGTCGTAGACGTTCCCGGGTCATGGGTAGAGGTACTCGATGCATCATCGTGGTACTTGGCAAAATTCTCGGAGAAGATTGACGGTCCGATGCAGGTCTTGCAGTGTAGTCAAACTTGGTGTATCCGAAGAAGTACTTGGTGAATCCACGTAGTCGAACACCGGTCGTAGTGGTACTTGCCGCTCATTGTGTAGTTGAACACGGGGTTCCTCAGAGGATCGGTCTCGGCAATCCGATGGCGGCAGCAACGCGGTATCTGAGCAGCGATTGGAGGAGCTCTGGCGGCGCCTTGACTGATCCGGCGGCGGCGGCGAGCTCCGATGGCTGGCTGGTGGCGCAGGCGGCGAGGAGGAGGCCGCAGTGAGGGAGGAGGTTGACGCCTTGGCCTTCAGCAGAGGCGACGGGCCGCGGAGTTGGTCGCACCGCAGCCAGTATGAGCAACACATGCGAAGGGAGCAGGCGCGGCGAGACATGGAGGCCGGCGGTGCCATGGCGTCTTGGCGGACGAGCTCATGAGGCCGCGGGGTGGTTGGCTTGAGGGGTCTCGCTCCTCTTTCTTTCTCTGCGGATGGCGACACGAGCGAGGGAGAGGAGAGGTCGAGAAGAGGGAGATGAGGATCGGCGCAGGTTTTCTGGCTGGCAGCGAAGCGATCGTCTTGTGATGGGGATCAAGACGAAGGTGGCGGCGCTGGCAGAGGAACGAGGGAGAGAAGTGGGATCGGGCTAGGTTAAGATGAGGGTTCAGGAGGAGGCTGGGCTTTCGGCCAGATGGGCCAGTCCGAAGGAGGAGAGTGGCCAGGGGCCCGCTCGGCTGGATTTAAAGAAAGGAAGGGGAAAAAGGTTTTTCCTTTTCTATTTACAGAAAAGAAATAGGAGCAAAAATATTTATTTGGAGGGCCAAATAAATACAAGTTGAGCTGAAAACTGGCATGGGGCTTCTTTGGCATAACTCAAAGTGCCCCAACTTGAACCGGAGCCAATTGGAGAATGATCGAGGATTTAGAATAGGTGGAAACGAGAGATTAAAATGCAAGTTTGTTACGGTGGCTTCCAAATTAAAGAAATATTTAATATAGCTCCCTAATATTGGGACGATATGTTATAAAGAGAAGTCAACCTTCCCTCGATTTAAATGGATCAAAGATCCATGCCATTTATTTAGTTAAGTTGCAAAAGTTTAATGAGATGATGGCATGATGACATGATGCAATGCAAAAATAAAAAAGGCAGGCACAAATGAAACACACGGCGAAACCCGGAATATATGGAAGTCTTCTGGAGCGTCAGTCTCGGGGCGTTACAACAATTGGCCTCTACACCTGGTATGACGCCTTTAAAGGTCGTCTTTGTGGGTTTAATCCTTGAGGGGTCTATGCCCATTTTGCGCACTGTATCCTGATAAAGCAGGTTCAGGCTGCTACCGCCGTCCATCAGGACTCTAGTGAGGTGAAATCCGTCGATAATTGGGTCAAGAACCAATGCGGCGAAACCGCCGTGACGGATGCTAGTGGGGTGGTCCCTTCGATCAAATGTGATCGGGCAGGAGGACCATGGGTTGAACTTCGGGGCGACTGGCTCCATCGCATATACGTCTCTTAGTGCACGCTTCCGCTCCCTTTTGGGTATGTGGGTTGCGTATATCATGTTCACCGTCCGCACTCTTGTGGGAAAGCCCTTCTGTCCTCTATTGTTCGGCGGCCGGGGCTCTTCCTCGTCATCGCTATGCAGCCCCTTGTCATTGAGTTCGGCACTTAGCTTGCCTACTTGCTTGAACACCCAACAATCCCTGTTGGTGTGTTTGGCTGGTTTTCGGGGTGCCATTTATCCGCACAAGCGATCGAGTATTCGGTCCAAGTTGGGCCAGACCTGGGTATTTCTTTTGAATGGCTTCTTCCGCTGACCGGGTTTAGAGCCTCTGAATCCGGCATTGGTATCGTCAGATCTTCATCATTATCGCCGTTAATGCGGCGCTTGTTCTTGTTGACGCGACCTGCCATTGCTGTCCTTGGTATCCGAACTACCGGGGTTTTTGGTCAAGTTGTTACTACGAGCTAGCTGCTTGTCCTCTCCGCATAAAAGCGGGTCATGAGTGTGGTGAGGGCTGCCATGGATTTCAGCTTTTCTGTCCTAGGTGCCGGGCTAGCCACTCATCGCGGATGTTATGTTTGAAGGCTGCAAGGGCCTCTGCATCCGGACGATCAACGATTTGATTTTTCTTGGTTAGGAACCGTGTCCGTAATTGTCCGCCGATTCTTCCGGCTGCTGAATTATGTGGCTGAGGTCATCGGCGCCCGGTGGTCGCACATATGTGCCCTGGAAGTTATCAAGGAATGCGGCTTCCGTGTTCTCCCAACAACCGATTGACTCTGTGGCAAGCTGTTGAGCCAATGCCGAGCTGGTCCTTTAAGCTTGAGTGGGAGGTATTTGATGGCGTGTAGATCATCACCGCGGGCCATGTGGATATGGAGGAGGTAGTCCTCGATCCAAACCGCAGGATCTGTTGTGTCGTCGTATGATTCGATGTTTACGGGTTTGAAACCCTCGGGGATTTGATGATCCATTACTTCATCTGTGAAGCATAGTGGGTGTGCGGCGCCTCTGTATTGGGCTATATCACGACGCAGCTCAAATGAGCTTTGTCTACTGTGTTCGGCCCGGCCGGAGTTGCTGTATCCGGCGTGACGGTTATCATCACGTGTCGTGGGGCGCCCACGCGATCCGTAGATCGATCTTGTTTGCCTTGCCTTGTCCTCCAATATGTCTTGCAGGTCTGGCGCGTTTCCCCGTGCCTTGGTACTTTTCGAGCGACGGCGGAGTGCGGCTTGAATGGAGGGTCTAGAGGCCTCTCTGTCGCGACCACGGGTGGCGGTCGGCCGCTTCATGCGCTGGTGATGTAGGTTTGGGTGCTGCTTCCTCTAATTGGGGTAGCAGCTGCGTTTGGGGTATCTCTTGGAGGGGCGTTGAGTTCATACTCTTGGTGCAAGGACTTGATCCATCTGTCGACTAGCAAGTCTTGGTCAGCTCTAAGCTGCTGCTTTTTCTTGAGGCTGCTTGCCGTGGCCATAAGCCTGTGTTTGAAACGCCTGTTCGGCGGGATCCTCGAGCACGACAAATTCGTCATCGTCGAGGCTTGCCTCGTCTTGAGGGGCGATAATTATCGTCCTCTACCTCTCTTTACTGCCGCCGTCGTGCGGACTTGCTTCTCCCTCCTCTGTCTTTGAATCCCATTTGGAGGGGTTGTCTTCGATTTCTTGTCCGGTGTTATTATCTCCGTGCGGAATCACCGTTTTCTTTGTGGCGGGATTTAGAGCGGCGCTACCGACGCCGACGCTTGGGCTGTTTCTTGGAGGGTCATCCTCCGCTTTTCCATCGCCGTTCCCATCTTTTGGGATGTCCACCATGTATATGTCGTATGACGAGGTGGCCTTCCGATGCCACATGGCGCTGGGTCTTGGTCGCCTCCTGCATCGTTGTCCATACCGTCGATGTCTTGAGTCGAAGTCGAGCATGTCGGTTAAATCATCGGCGGTGGCTACAAAGTGGGTGGTGGGTGGGCGTTGAATTTCTTTGCCGTCCGCTTCCCAACCTTCCCGACCGTAGTCCGCCAGGGCTCTCTGATAAAGAGAGACTTTAGTGAATTCAAGATGTCGCCAAAGGGCGAGTCTTTGAAAGATGTCCGCGAGTGAACTCCATGACCGGCGCCCAATCGGATTCGATTAGCGGGCGCTGGAGGGTTCGAGTCCCGGAGAGGAGTCCGCACCTTGGAGTCACGCCGCAAAGACGAGGATGGAGTTCGGCTCAATCGCCGTTGAGATTGTAGCCCCGAGGCGGTGTCCAACCAACCGTCCTCGATCAGCGAAACCGGCTCTGGATTAAGGGTCGGAGCGGGCATCGTGCGGCCTCGAGCAATCCTTTGTTGGCAGAGCTAGATCGTACCCATCGAGACAAAGGCGGCGCGCTTGGCGTGGCTCGAATCCGTCGAAGATCAAGTCTCCGCGGACATCGGCCGTATAGTTCAAGCTTCCAAATCTGACCTGACGGCCAGGGGCGTAGCTTTCGATCTGCTCAGATGGCCAAGTGAATTGGCCCACAGTGCAAAGCCGCCGAATACGAAGATCTGTCCGGGGAGAAAAGTCTCACCCTGGACCGCGTCGTTGTTGATGATCGAAGGAGCCATCGGGCCTATAGGTGACGACACATAGGAACTCTCAATGAATGCACCAATGTCGGTATCAAAACCGGCGGATCTCGGGTAGGGGGTCCCGAACTGTGCGTCTAGGCGGATGGTAACAGGAGACAAGGGACACGATGTTTTTACCCAGGTTCGGGCCCTCTCGATGGAGGTAATACCGTACTCTGCTTGATTAATATTGATGATATGGGTAGTACAAGAGTAGATCTACCACGAGATCAGAGAGGCTAAACCCTAGAAGCTAGCCTATGGTATGATTGTTGTTCGTCCTACGGACTAAAACCCTCATGTTTATATAGACAACGGATAGGGTTAGGGTTACACAGAGTCCGTTACAATGGTAGGAGATCTACATATCCGTATCGCCAAGCTTGCCTTCCATGCCAAGGAAAGTCCCATCCGGACACGGGACGAAGTCTTCAATCTTGTATCTTCATAGTCTAGGAGTCCGGCCAAAGATGATAGTTCGGCTATCCGGACACCCCCTAATCCGGAACTCCCTCATCGAGCGTGAATCATATAGTAGATATGATCAACATAGTGATGTTCACCATTCAAAACTACTCCATCTCACGTGATGATCGGACATGGTTTAGTTGATTTGGATCACGTGATCACTTAGATGATTAAAGGGATGTCTATCTAAGTGGGAGTTCTTAAGTAATATGATTAATTGAACTTTAATTTATCATGAACTTAGTCCTGATAGTATTTTGCAAATAATATTGTAGATCAATAGCTTGCGTTGTTGCTTCCCTATGTATTATATATGTTCCTAGAGAAAACTAAGTTGAAATATGATAGTAGCAATGATGCGGACTGGGTCCGTGATTTGAGGTTTATCCTCATTGCTGCACAGAAGAATTATGTCCTTGATGCACCGCCAGGTGACAAACCTATTGCAGGAGCAGATGCAGATGTTATGAACGTTTGGCTAGCTCAATATGATGACTACTTGATAGTTTAGTGCACCATGCTTAACGGCTTAGAATCGGGACTTGAAAGGCGTTTTGAGCGTCATGGACCATATGAGATGTTCCAGGAGTTGAAGTTAATATTTCAAGCAAATACCCGAGTTGAGAGATATGAAGTCTCCAACAAGTTCTATAGCTAAAATATGGAGGAGAATAGCCCAAGGAGTGAGCATGTGCTCAGATTGTCTGGGTACTACAATTGCTTGAATCAAGTGGGAGTTAATCTTCCAAATAAAATAGTGATTGACAGAATTCTCTAGTCACCATCAGCAAGTTAATAGAACTTCGTGATGAACTATAGTATGCAAGGGATGACGAAAATGATTCCCGAGTTTTTCATGATGATGAAATCGATGAAGGTAGAAATCAAGAAAGAGCATCAAGTGTTGATGGTTGACAAGACCACTAGTTTCAAGGAAAAGGGCAAAGGAAAGAAGGGGAACTTCAAGAAGAACGGCAAGCAAGTTGTTGCTCAAGTGAAGAAGCCCAAGTCTGGACCAAAGCCTGAGACTAAGTGCTTCTACTGCAAAGGATTGGTCCTTTGAGCGGAACTGCCCCAAGTATTTGGCGGATAAAAAGGATGGCAAAGTGAACAAAGGTATATTTGATATACATGTTATTGATGTGTACCTTACTAGTGTTTATAGCAACCCCTCAATATTTGATACTAGTTCAGTTGCTAAGATTAGTAACTCAAAATGAGAGTTACAGAATGAACATAAACTAGTTAAGGGCGAGGTGATGATGTGTGTTGGAAGTAGTTCCAAGATTGATATGATCATCATCGCACACTCCCTATACTTTCGGGATTAGTGTTGAACCTAAATAAGTGTTATTTAGTGTTTGCGTTGAGCATGAATATGATTTGATCATGTTTATTGAAATACGGTTATTCATTTAAGTTAGAGAATAATTGTTGTTACATTTACATGAATAAAACCTTATATGGTTAGACACCCAATGAAAATGGTTCGTTGGATCTCGATCGTAGTGATACACATATTCATAATATTGAAACCAAAAGATGCAGAGTTGATAATGATAGTGCAACTTATTTGTGGTACTGCCGTTTAGGTCATATTGGTGTAAAGCGCATGAAGAAACTCCATTGCGATCGAATTTTGGAATCACTTGATTATGAATCACTTGGTACTTGCGAACCATGCCTCATGGGCAAAATGACTAAAACGCCGTTCTCTGGAACTATGGAGCGAGCAACAGATTTGTTGGAAATCATACATACTGATGTATGTGGTCCAATGAATATTGAGGCTCGTGGTGGGTATCGTTATTTTCTAACCTTCACAGATGATTTGAGCAGATATGGGTATATCTACTTGATGAAACATAAGTCTGAAACATTTGAAAAGGTCATATAATTTCATAGTGAAGTGGAAAATCATCGTAACAAGAAAATAAAGTTTCTACGATCTGATCGTGGAGAAGAATATTTGAGTTACGAGTTTGGTCTTCATTTGAAACAATGCGGAATAGTTTCGCAACTCACGCCACCTGGAACACCACAGCGTAATGGTGTGTCCGAACATCGTAACCGTACTTTATTAGATATGGTGCAATCTATGATGTCTCTTACCGATTTACCACTATCGTTTTGGGGTTATGCATTAGAGACAGCTACATCCACGTTAAAAAGGGCACCATCTAAATCCGTTGAGACGACGCCTTATGAACTATGGTTTGGCAAGAAACCAAAGTTGTCGTTTCTGAAAGTTTGGGGTTGCGATGCCTATGTGAAAAAGTTTCATCCTGATAAGGTCAAACCCAAATCAGAGAAATGTGTCTTCATAGGATACCCAAACAAGACAGTTGGGTACACCTTTTATCATAGATCCGAAGGCAAGACATTTGTTGTTAAATTTGGATCCTTTCTAGAGAAGGAGTTTCTCTCGAAAGAAGTGAGTGGGAGGAAAGTAGAACTTGATGAGGTAACTGTACCTTCTCTCGAATTAAGAAGTAGCTCATCACTGAAATCAGTTCCAGTGATTCCTACACGAATTAGTGAGGAAGTTAATGATGATGATCATGAAACTTCAGATCAAGTTTCTACCAAACCTCGTAGGCCAACCAGAGTAAGATCCGCACCAGAGTGGTACGGTAATCCTGTTCTGGAAGTCATGTTACTAGACCATGATGAACCAGCGAACTATGAGGAAGCGATCATGAGCCCAGATTCCACGAAATGGTTTGAGGCCATGAAATCTGAGATAGGATCCATGTATGAGAACAAAGTATGGACTTTGGTTGACTTGCCCGATGATCGGCAAACCATAGAAAATAAATGGATTTTCGAGAGGAAGACGGACTCTGATAGTAGTGTTACTATCTACAAAGCTAGACTTGTCGAAGAAGGTTTTGACAAAGTTCAAGGTGTTGACTACGATGAGATTTTCTCACTCATAGCGATGCTTAAGTCTGTCCGAATCATGTTAGCAAATTGCCACATTTTATGAAATCTGGCAAATGGATGTCAAAACTACATTCCTTAATGGATTTCTTAATGAAGAGTTGTATATGATGCAACCGGAAGATTTTGTCGATCCTAAAGGTGCTAACAAAATGTGCAAGCTCCAGCGATCCATCTATGGACTGGTGCAAGCATCTCGGAGTTGGAATATACGCTTTGATGAGTTGATCAAAGCATATAGTTTTATACAGACTTGCGGTGAAGCCTGTATTTACAAGAAAGTGAGTGGGGGCACTACAACCTTTCTGATAAATATATGTGACTGGCATATTGTTGATCGGAAATAATGTAGAATTTTCTGGAAAGCATAAAGGAGTATTTGAAAGGAGTTCTTCAAAGAAAGACCTCGGTGAAGCTGCTTACATATTGAGCATCAAGATCTATAGAGATAGATCAAGACGCTTGATAAGTTTTTTCAATGAGTACATACCTTGACAAGATTTTCATGTAGTTCAAAATGGAACAGTCAAAGAAAGAGTTCTTGCCTGTGTTACAAGGTGTGAAATTGAGTAAGACTCAAAGCCCGACACAGCAGAAGATAGAGAGAGAATGAAAGTCATTCCCTATGCCTCAGCCATAGGTTCTATAAAGTATGCCATGTTATGTACCAGATCTATTGTATACCCTACACTGAGTATGGCAAGGGAGTACAATAGTGATCTAGGAGTAGATCACTGGACAGCGGTCAAAATGTTTCTCGATTATGGAGGTGACAAAAGGTTCATCGTAAAGGGTTACGTCGATGCAAGTTTTGACACTGATCCAGATGACTCTAAGTCTCAATCTGGATACATATTGAAAGTGGGAGCAATTAGCTAGAGTAGCTCCGTGCGAGCATTGTTGACATAGAAATTTGCAAAATACATACGGATCTGAATGTTGCAGACCCGTTGACTAAACTTCTCTCACAAGCAAAACATGATCACACCATAGTACTCTTTGGGTGTTAATCACATGGCGATGTGAACTAGATTACCGACTCTAGTAAATCCTTTGAGTGTTGGTCACATGACGATGTGAACTATGGGTGTTAATCACATGGTGATGTAACTATCGGTGTTAAATCACATGTCGATGTGAACTAGATTATTGACTCTAGTGCAAGTGGGAGACTGAAGGAAATATGCCCTAGAGGCAATAATAAAGTTATTATTTATTTCCTTATTTCATGATAAATGTTTATTTTCACGCTGGAATTGTATTAACCGGAAACTTAGTACATGTGTGAATACATAGACAAACAGAGTGTCACTAGTATGCCTCTACTTGACTAGCTTGTTGAATCAAAGATGGTTAAGTTTCCTAGCCATAGACATGAGTTGTCATTTGATTAACGAGATCACATCATTAGGAGAATGATGTGATTGACTTGACCCATTCCGTTAGCTTAGCACTTGATCGTTTAGTATGTTGCTATTGCTTTCTTCATGACTTATACATGTTCCTATGACTATGAGATTATGCAACTCCCGTTTATCGGAGGAACACTTTGTGTGCTACCAAACATTACAACGTAACTGGGTGATTATAAAGGTGCTCTATAGGTGTCTCCGAAGGTACTTGTTGAGTTGGCGTATTTTGAGATTAGGATTTGTCACTCCGATTGTCAGAGAGGTATCTCTGGGCCCTCTCGGTAATGCACATCACTATAAGCCTTGCAAGCAATCTGACTAATGAGTTAGTTGCGGGATGATGCATTACGGAACGAGTAAAGAGACTTGCCAGTAACGAGATTGAACTAGGTATTGAGATACCGACGATCGGATCTCGGGCAAGTAACATACCGATGACAAAGGGAACAACGTATGTTGTTATGCGGTTTGACCGATAAAGATTTTCGTAGAATATGTAGGAGCCAATATGAGCATCCAGGTTCCGCTATTGGTTATTGACCGGAGATGTGTCTCGGTCATCTCTACATAGTTCTCGAACCCGTAAGGTCCGCACGCTTAACGTTCGGTGACGATTTGTATTATGAGTTATGTGATTTGAAGTACCGAAGGTAGTTCAGAGTCCCGGATGAGATCGGAGACATGACGAGGAGTCTCGAAATGGTCGAGACGTAAAGATCGATATATTGGATGACTATATTCGGACATCGGAAAGGTTCCGAGTGATTCGGGTATTTTTCGGAGTACCGGAGAGTTACGGGAATTCGTATTGGGCTTTAATGGGCCATATGGGAAAGGAGAGAAAGGCCTCAAAAGGTGGCCGCACCCCTCCCCATGGTCTGGTCCGAATCGTACTAGGGAAGGGGGGCGCCCCCTTCCTTCCTTCCTTCTCCTTTTCCCTTCCCTTTTTCCTATTCCATGTGGGAGGAGGAATCCTACTAGGACTAGGGAGTCCTAGTAGGACTCCACACTTCTGGCGCGCCCTAGGGGCTGGCCGGCCTCCCCTCCTCCATCCTTTATATACGGGGGCAGGGGGCACCTCTAGACACAACAATTGATCTCTTGATCTCTTAGCCGTGTGCGGTGCCCCCCTCCACCATATTCCACCTCGATCATATCGTAGCGGTGCTTAGGCGAAGCCCTGCGTCGATAGCATCATCATCACCGTCGGCCTTGCCGTTGTCTTGTGGAACTCTCCCATGAAGCTCTGCTGGATCGGAGTTCGCGGGACGTCATCGAGCTGAACATGTACTGAACTCAGAGGTGCCGTACGTTCGATACTTGGATCGGTCGGATCGTGAAGACGACTACATCAACCGCGTTATGCTAACGCTTCCGCTTTCGGTCTACGAGGGTACGTGGATACACTCTCCCCTCTCTTTGCTATGCATCACCATGATCCTGTGTGTGTGTAGGAATTTTTTTGAAAGTACTACGTTCCCAACACTTGAAGGAATATTTGTTCTACCTTTAGCTCCTCGTTGGGTTCGACACTCTTACTTATCGACAGAGGATACAATTGATCCCCTATACTTGTGGGTTATCAGCCGCTCCCTCCGGAGGTCTTGATGTCGCCCGCCTCGCGAGGCTTGGCCCCTCGCGAGGGTCTTGTCTTGATGGTCGTGTAGATGGGCTGTACCAGGCCGTTGGTGTAGCCACGCCATGGGCCGCAGGCAGGCAAGTTTGGGTACCCTGGTTCCTAGAACACCAAAACAAATCACATTTTAACTAATCAGACAGAATTCATTCGAATCGGTCAATATTCATCTAAGTTCGGATAGAAAATAGCACAAATCATCCATACATAGCATGCAAATTAAGTCTATTACAACAAGGTCTCAAATTCGACTAGATCCCGGATGTCCAACAATTTTTGTAGTAACGGATTAAGTCCTCCTGCACATACTTCCCCTTCAGCTTCATCCAGCAGTGTGTGCACGTAAATGGCCGTCCCCCTGACCTGTGGTACAACACGATGATAACCCACAAGTATAGGGGATCGCAACAGTTTTCGATAAGTAAGAGTGTAGAACCCAACGAGGAGCTAAAGGTAGAACAAATATTCCCTAAAGTTCTATCGACCGCCAATACAACTCTACGTACGCTTGACGTTCGCTTTACCTAAAACAAGTATGAAACTAGAAGGACTTTGTAGGTGTTTTCGGAAAGGCTAGCAAGAAAATAAAGAGCACATAAATAAAACTAGGGGCTGCTAAGATAAAAACACAACTAAAGTAAATATAGCGAGTGTGGAAAAGTGGTGGTAGGAGTTGTGGAATTGTCCCTAAGCAATTGACTATGTTACTAGACCGATAATCACTATTGCAATTCTATTTGAGGGAGATGCATAAGCTAACATACTTTCTCTACTTGGATCATATGCACTTATGATTGGAACTCTAGCAAGCATCCACAACTACTAAATATTCATTAAGGTAAAAACCAACCATAGCATTAAAGTATCAAGTCCCCTTTATCCCATATGCAAACAACCTACTTACTCGGCTCAGGCTTCCATCACTCACGACACCAACCATTAGCAAATCATAAACATATTGCAAACCATACAGCGGGAATCCCTCACGCTTGCGCGACACGGAGGGCACAATATGACAGCACCAATAATAAAATATGCAATTCAAACCAATCATAGCAATTCATCAATCACCGATAGGACAACGAAAATCTACTCAGACATCATAGGATGGTAACACATCATCGGAAAATAATATGAAGCATAAAGCACCATGTTCAAGTAGAGGGTACAGCAGGTTGCGGGAGAGTGGACCGCTGTAGATAGAGGGTGGAAGGTGATGGAGATGTTGGTGAAGATGACGGTGGTGTTGGTGAATATCGCGGTGATGATGATGGCCCCCGGCAGCGCTCCGGCGCCACCGAAAGCAAGGGGGAGAGAGGCCCCCTTCTTCTTCTTCTTCTTCATTGACCTCCTCCCTAGATGGGAGAAGGGTTTCCCCTCTGGTCCTTGGCTCCCATGGCGTGGGAGGGGCGAGAGCCCCTCCGAGATTGGATCTATCTCTCTGTTTCTGCGTTCTGTTCTGGCTCTGTTTCACCATTTCATGTATATATGGAGATCCGTAACTCCGATTGGCCTGAAACCTTCGCCGTGATTTTTCCGAATATTATCTTTCTTGCGGCAAAAGAAGAGCATCAACCACCTTATGGTGGGCTCACGAGGGTAGGGGGCGCGCCCCCCTGCCTAGTGACCACCTCCTCCCTAAGCAATTTTTGATGTGGAATGCTACCTAACATAATCTTGATCATATGTCTAATCATGGCATGAATATTAAGACACGAGTGATTCAAAGCAATAGTCTATCCTTTGACATAAAAACAATAATACTTCAAGCATACCAACCAAGCAATTATGTCTTATTGAAATAACATAGCCAAACAAAGCTCGTCCCTACAAAATCATATAGTCTGGCTATGCTCCATCTTCACCACACAAAATATTTACATCATGCACAACCCCGATGACAAGCCAAGAAATTGTTTCATACTTTTGACGTTCTCAAACCTTTTCAACTTTCACGCAAATACATGAGCGTGAGCCATGGACATAGCACTATAGGTGGAATAGAATATGATGATGGGGGTTATGTGGAGAAGACAAAAAGGAGAAAGTCTCACATCAACTAGGCGTATCAGCGGGCTATGGAGATGTCCATTAATAGATATCAATGTGAGGAGTAGGGATTGCCATGCAGCGGATGCACTAGAGCTATAAGTGTATGAAAGCTCAAACTGAAACTAAGTGGGTGTGCATCCAACTTGCTTGCTCATGAAGACCTAGGGCATTTGAGGAAGCCCATCGTTGGAATATACAAGCCAAGTTCTATAATGAAAATTCCCACTAGTATATGAAAGTGATAACTCAAGAGACTCTATGAAGAACATGGTGCTACTTTGAAGCACAAGTGTGGTAAAAGGATAGTAACATTGCCCCTTCTCTCTTTTTCTCTCATTTTTTTGTTTTTTTTCTCTTTTTTTGGGCCTTCTCTTTTCTTTGGCCTTTCCCTTTTTTTATTTTTTATTTTTTTTTTTTAAATGGGAGTCGCATCCCGACTTGTGGGGAATCATAGCCTCCATCATCCTTGTCCTCACTGGGGCAATGCTCTAATAATGATGATCATCACACTTTTATTTACTTACAACTCAATATTACAACTTGATATCTAGAACAAAGATATGACTCTATATGAATGCCTCCGGCGGTGTACCTGGATGTGCAATGATCTAGCGTAGCAATGACATCAAAAAACGGACAAGCCATGAAAACATCATGCTAGCTATATTACGATCATGCAAAGCAATATGACAATGAATGCTCAAGTCGTGTATATAATGATGATGGAAGTTGCATGACAATACATCTCGGAATGGCTATGGAAATGCCATGATAGGTAGGTATGGTGGCTGTTTTGAGGAAGATATAATGAGGCTTATGTGTGACAGAGCGTATCGTATCACGGGGTTTGGATGCACCGGCAAAGTTTTGCACAAACTCTCGAGGTGAGAAAGGGCAATGCACGGCATCAAGAGGCTAGCAATGATGGAAGGGTGAGAGTGCGTATAATCCATGGACTCAACAATAGTCATAAAGAACTCACATACTTATTGCAAAAATCTATTAGTCATCGAAACAAAGTACTACGCGCATGCTCCTAGGGGGATAGATTGTTAGGAAAAGACCATCGCTCGTCCCCGACCGCCACTCATAAGGAAGACAATCAATAAACACCTCATGCTCCGACTTCGTTTCATAACGGTTCACCATACATGCATGCTACGGGACTTGCAAAACTCAACACAAGTATTTCTCAATTTCACGATTACTCAACTAGCATGACTCTAATATCACCACCTTTATATCGCAAAACTATTGCAAGGAATCAAACATATCATATTCAGCGATGTACAAGTTTATGTAGGATTTTATGACTAACCATGTGAATGACCAGTTCCTGTCATTTCTCTAAATAGATATAAGTGAAGCAAGAGAGTTTTAATTCTTTCTACAAAAGATATGCCCACACTCTAAGAAATATAAGTGAAGCAAAAGATCATTCTACAAATGGCGGTTGTCTATGTAAAGAGAAACAGGCAATCCAAACTTCAAATGATATAAGTGAAGCACATGAAGCATTCTATAAAGCCATACTCAAAAGATATAAGTGAAGTACAAAGAGCATTCCATAAATAAACCAAGGACCATATCATACCAGCATGGTGCATAAAAGAAAAGTGAAAACTAAAGCAAAATACACTCCAAGATTTGCACATATCACATGAATGAAACGAATCCGAAAACATACCGATATTTGTTGAAGAAAGAGGGGATGCCTTCCCAGCATCCCCAAGCTTAGACGCTTGAGTCTCCTTGAATATTTACTTGGGGTGCCTCGGGCATCCCCAAGCTTGAGCTCTTGCCTCTCTTCCTTTTTTCTCACATCGAAACCTTCTCAATCATCGAACACTTCATCCACACAAAACTTCAACAGAAAGCTCGGTAAGATCCGTTAGTATAATAAAGCAAATCACTACTCTAAGTACTGTTGCAAACCAATTCATATCTTGTTTTTGCATTTTGTCTACTGTAACACAAATTTTTCATGGCTTAATCCACTGATATAAATTGATAGTTTCATCAAAACAAGCAAACTATGCATCAAAAACAGAATCTGTCTAAAACAGAACAGTCTGTAGTAATCTGAACATTCACCATACTTATGATACTTGAACAATTCTGCCAAAATTAGGAAAAATAAAAAATTTGTACAGAAAGACAGTGCAAAAAGAATCAGAACCATTTGACATTTCAGTAAAAAATTAAAATTCGCGCACGACAGCCAAAGTTTCTGTCCTGCACCGCACAAACCAACAAGCATTGTAAACATCCTAAAGGAAAACCTTGGCACATTATTTTTATAATACAATGGAATTGTACAAGGGGATAATTATTTTTGTTGAAATGTTTCTGTAATCAATATTCAAAAAGTTGCCGTGAGCATGAACAAAGTTCAAGGAGCTCTCCCACTTCAACAATGCTTGTCTTTCTCACTTTCACTTTCCTTTTTTGTAAAAGTTTTGGGTTCCCCTCTTTATTTTTTTTGTTTTTAAACTATATGAAAGCACTCAACAGAAATTAATGACTCTCTAAAACTCCCGGGTTGTCTCCCTGGCAGCGCTTTCTTTAAAGCCATTAAGCTAGGCATATAGTGCTCAAGTAATGGATCCACCCGGATCCCAAGGTATATCAAAGCCAATTTGAATCAACAATGATTTGTAATTTAGTAGTGAGCACAAAATAACATATATCATGTAATGACGGAGTCTAACTCTCTTCCTATGCATCGGCATGTCATAAAAGAACAATTCATGCACACATAGTAAAGGCCAATGCATAGTATAAACAGTTTCTTGCAATTTTATTGTATTGGAAACATAGAGAGGTGGAGATATAGTTCCTCTCTCATAATAATTGCAAGTAGGAGCAGCAAGCACATGCATATTATATCTATCAAAATCATCATGTGTAGTAGTAAAAGGCAACCCATCAATATAATCCTTAATAAGCACAAACTTCTCCGATATAGTGTAGTTGGGAGAATTCAAAAAGATAATAGGACTATCATGTGTGGGTGCAATAGCAACAATTTCATGTTTAACATAAGGAACTATAGCAAGTTCATCTCCATAAGCATAATTCATATTGGCATCTTGGCCACAAGCATAGCAAGCATCATCAAAAGGGATATTTCAAGAGAATCAATGGGATCATAATAGTCATCATAGCAATCATCCTTGAGTAAGCCACGAAGGGGAATTAAACAATGTATGAGTTGAAGAGTTACTCTCATTAGAAGGTGGGCACGGGTAGCTAATCCGCTCTTCCTCCTCTTGTTCTTCGCTCTCCTCATCATCTTTTTCATCCAATGAGCTCACAGTTTCATCAATTTCCTCTTCCATAGGCTCCTGCAAAATATTAGTCTCTTCTTGGACAGCGGGGTAGGCCTCCATATATTGTTTAACATAGGCATTAGAAGCATAATTCTCATAACGATATTCAAGTATGGCAAAATTTTCAGATTTGTGAAGAGTAGCATCATACTTTTCAATCAAAGTAGCAATTTCAAAAGCACCCTTAAAAGCAACAAATTCTTCAATTTGTTGAACATCATAGTAACTATAAACACCCTTAGCATATGAAGATAAGATCCCATTATCAATAAACTCACATTGGTAGGGAAGGTGTTTTTTAGGGTTTTCAGAACAACAAGTAAAATCATATTCCCAACATAAATTCCAAGCATAGCATTGTAAACGTTGAATTTGATCCCATAATAGTTTCCCTTTTTCAGATATACGGTGTCGCACATAACAAGCATGCTCATCTAAACATTTGCCCTCAACTAAGCTAGTGGGGTTTGGGCACGAGCACAAAGGGATCGAAGATGATCCAAGTAAAAAGCTTCGGCAGTGTGATAGATTTTGAGTGGTTCTTCAAAATCGGTTCAGTAGGTACAACAAATGTTTTTGGTATTTTGCGTTTCCTACCCATAACTAAAGATAGAAAAAAACTAAGAACAACAAATAAAAATTACTTAGTGATAAAGCAAACAAGCACACACGAGAATATTCACCCCACGCTATAACTCCCCTGCAACGGCGCCAGAAAAAGGTCTTGATAACCCACAAGTATAGGGGATCGCAACAGTTTTCGATAAGTAAGAGTGTCGAACCCAACGAGGAGCTAAAGGTAGAACAAATATTCCCTAAAGTTCTATCAACCACCGATACAACTCTATGTATGCTTGACGTTCGCTTTACCTAGAACAAGTATGAAACTAGAAGGACTTTGTAGGTGTTTTCGGAAAGGCTAGCAAGAAAATAAAGAGAACGTAAATAAAACTAGGGGCTGCTAAGATAAAAACACAACTAAAGTAAATATAGCGAGTGTGGAAAAGTGGTGGTAGGAGTTGTGGAATTGTCCCTAAGAAATTGACTATGTTACTAGACCGATAATCACTATTGCAATTCTATTTGAGGGAGAGGCATAAGCTAACATACTTTCTCTACTTGGATTATATGCACTTATGATTGGAAGTCTAGCAAGCATCTGCAACTACTAAAGATTCATTAAGGTAAAACCCAACCATAGCATTAAAGTATCAAGTCCCCTTTATCCCATACGCAAACAACCTACTTACTCGGTCTCAGGCTTCTCACACTCACGCCACCCACCATAAGCAAATCATAAACATATTGCAAACCCTACAGCTGAATCCCTCACGCTATGCCGACACGGAGGGCACAATAGGACAGCACCAATAATAAAATATGCAATTCAAACCAATCATAGCAATTCATCAATCACCGATAGGACAACGAAAATCTACTCAGACATCATAGGATGGCAACACATCATCGGAAAATAATATGAAGCATAAAGCACCATGTTCAAGTAGAGGGTACAGCGGGTTGCGGGGGAGTGGACCGCTGTAGATAGAGGGTGTAAGGTGATGGAGATGTTGGTGAAGATGACGGTGGTGTTGGTGAAGATCACGGTGATGATGATGGCCCCGGCAGCTCCGGCCACCGGAAGCAAGGGGAGAGAGGCCCCTTCTTCTTCTTCTTCCTTGACCTCCTCCCTAGATGGGAGAAGGGTTTCCCCTCCGTCCTTGGCTCCCATGGTGTGGGAGGGCGAGAGCCCCTCCGAGATTGGATCTATCTCTCTGTTTCTGCGTTCTGTTCTGGCTCTGTTTCACCGTTTCGTGTATATATGGAGATCCGTAACTCCGATTGGCCTGAAACCTTCGCCGTGATTTTTTTTCCGAATATTAGCTTTCTTGTGGCAAAAGAAGAGCATCAACCACCTTATGGTGGGCTCACGAGGTAGAGGCGCGCCCGGTGGGGCGGCGCTACGCCTCGTGACCACCTCGAATCGTTCGCGTTCATTTTCCTTCCAGATTTTCCATATTTTCCAAAAATAAGCTCCATCCGTTTTTATCCCGTTTGGACTCCGTTTGATATGGATATTCTACGAAACCAAAAACATGCAACAGAGATGAACTGGCACTGGATCAATATGTTAGTCCCAAAAAAAGTTGCCAAAAAGTATATGAAAGTGAATAATATTGGCATGGAACAATAAAAAATTATAGATACGACGGAGACGTATCACACGACGGCATATGCGGGCTACATATAATGTGTAGACAACATTGAGTGAATGTATCAATCAACGAGTTTAGCAAAAGGAAGTAAAACTTACCATCTCCTCCATGCCCGCGTGCAATGGTGACCTTGCCTCGAGCTACCTGATCAAGTTGTAGTACTTGATGATGCTGACCCAGATAGCGTGCCAGCGATACCACGACGACCTCATGTTGTGTGGTCGCATGATGTACACGTCGTAGGGCGCAATGTGCTTCCCTGCATGAAACTTTTCATGCACTTGCTCCCAGAAGGGTCGCCATCTGGTCCTGCCTATGAAGTCCGCGGATACGGCTAGCCACGCATCACACAACAACTCATCCTCCATGGTAGAGTAGCTCACCATCATCCACTCTAAAAGTGACATAGCATTTGAAAATAAGCTCAATGATATTTGACCGAACACCTTTCAGATGTGGTGTCCAGAGGTCGTCGACGGGGGCAGAGTGTACCTGGGTACAAATGGCTCCAGAGCTGAAAGCTCCGTCTGAACGGTGAGCGGGCGCTTCGGTGCTGGTTGCGGACGTCCGACAATGCCTCTGTGGCGGCAGGAGATGAACAACAGCATCGGCGGAGGTGAAGAGTGTGAATGCAAAGCAAGGGCGAGAAGGGGCGGAGTGGAAGGAAATGGGATTGGGGGATTGGGTGGGCCGGGGGTGTCGGAGTCCTGCATTTCGGGTGTCCGGACTACCGCAAACCTCCCACACTTTTGTCTCTAATTTGCGGGATAAATCGCGTCCGAACCGCCCCACGGACCGATACACACTACTGCAGGATGCTACTAACGTGACACTACGATCAGAGACCCTTCGACGAAACTGTGTGCGATGCAATAATCACAAATGGTGGTGTAAAAAATCGTCAAAAAGGTGCAAAACATTTGTGATGGCGGAGCCATCAAACACGGTTCAGATTTTAGTTACGTGTGCGATGCAGGGCACACGGTTAATCCATTCGAATTGTTTGCGATTAGACAGAACAACAGAAACGGGCAGCCATATCAATGTGTGTGTGATATACAACATACAGTTCGCTCCGATGAACTATTTGCTATTGGGGAAAGCAACAGAAACGGTCAGCCAGATCAAGGTGTGTGTGATATACGACATACGGTTTAGTCGAATGAACTGTTTCCAATTAGGAAAGAGAACATAAACGGTTCAACTTAACAAGATGTGTGTGATACGCGGCAAAAAGGTCCGGAGGTTAATTTGATAACAAGTACATAGAGGTTAATTTGACATACATGACTTATAAGTTTCACAGAAATCATATCACTTTTTTTGGAAAACATTAATAGCATTGAATGTATATAGTGCTCCGTCCTATTGGTTGAATTAACCTCGAGGTCCATGTTTTGGAAACATGTCGTAAAGTAAAGGGATAGACCTTCATTCAAGCCAATCAACATGTGTTCAAAAAACAAAAATTATTCAAAAATTAACGAGATAGACCTTCTTCAAGCCAATCAACATGTGTAAAAAAACAAAAAATGTCAAAAATTACAAAACAAGGACCTCGAGGTTAATTCAACTAATATGATGGAGCACTATATACATTCAACGCAATTAAATGCTTATAGTGACCCATCACATCAGTTAATTTAACATCGAGGCCACTTCCCATCCGGTCACCCATCTGATGACTACTCAAGCCTCAGCACTCTTAACTTGGGAGTTCTGTTAGATGATCTATCGATAGGGAAGATGGTCCTTGCTGCTGTAGGATCCCTCTTTCCATCCTTTATTGGGCACCCGAATGACCGATTGTTGCCGCCCAATGGTCAATGCCACGTCCCCCGCATGGTAGTTTTTGCAGCGGGTAACTACATCGTCGCGCCGGCCCGGCGCAACCGCATACACACGAACGTGCGTGATTGTGCGCCGGCCCCAAACACTGGCAGCACAACTTATAAATTGATGGATGGAGTACTAGTTACAGTGATGCATATAATTAAGCAAAGGGATCGCACATGTCTGTATTGACTGGAACGAGAATGCAATAGCACAATAAGAATTAAAGCCACGATGATGCAATCGCAGTGGTGGTTACAGGAGGCAAGAAGAAAGATGCATCCATCAATGTACGACCTCCTCCTCCTCAAATCAGTGCGCCGGGCCACCGACCGGCGGCTAAGTAGCGGCGGCTTTTGTGGCGAGGTCAAGGTGCTTCTCAACAAAGGCACCCAAGGCTTCCATCCAGTTGAAGAAGGCCAATGTCATAGCATCCTCACTGGCCTTGTAGATACCTATGTACATGATTTGCTCGTACACGTGGATGTGTAGGTCGACGAATTCTTGCGAGGCGGCGCCTCGCGGCGGCCGACCTCAGTGGACATTCTTCGCGGCGTCGGTGGGCAGTCGCAGGGCCACTAGTGCTTGAAAGAGGTTCCGACCATGGAGGCCGATTAGGGTGGAAGGCACTGAGGAGCCCGGGCGCGCGGGCTGGAGGAGTACGGTGATGTTGTCCACGAGCTTCTTGACGACGGTGAACTTGTTGGTGGTGGCAACGATCATATGGTCCAACTGAGAGTCGTAGCTGGCATCGACGGTGACCATCCACCAGTCGGTCGCCAACACCATCTGGAGACGATCCTTGGTGCCATGCCGGCGTCGTGGACCATCTGCACAGCCGCTGTCCGCTCACGCACATCGCCCCCATGGGTTTGGAGTGAGCATTTTTGCGCTTATTAGTGTAGGTGCTTAGGAAAATTCTTAGGTGCGTACGATATGGTAGATGCATTGGAATGGAGGGGCGCCTTTATATGAGTGCAAACTGCGTTGCATTCACATCGTGCTGCCTCTTTTCCCGGTCCTCCTTCCATTACTTATCTCATGCATTCACGATGCTAATTGAAGGAGGATGCATCATTGGTCGTTCAACATTTCGGGAACCGGTACCCTCTCCCTCGTCTGCATTAAAACTGTATCGGGAACTGTGCCGCCCGCTGTCAAATCGAATAGTACTGCACCGCCCGCTGCACGCCCGGATGAACACGCGTCCTCGCCTCCATCTATGCTTAATTATTGAATTTTAGTTGCAAAAATTAGATACTGCTAGTGATTTTTAGCTTCATATTTTGACAAATCGCGGTGTTACAAGGTTGACAAATGGCAATGTTACTAGATCAACAAATTTCAATCTTTCTAGTTTGACAAATGGCAACATACCCAATATGATAGATGCAAATCTTACCAAATTATTTGTAAGTGGTTGCACACGGGTCATCCAAAAGAACCGTTTGCATTCAAGAGATGCGCAAATCCTGCTCTCACTTTGCATACGGGTGTTCTATCTAAAACGTTTGCGATCAAGAGCCATTAAAACCTGTAGCCATTAAAACCAACACACATGGCGTCACGTGAATGGTAAACATAATGCACATGGTTTGAATTATACAAATGTTTGAGATATTAAAATGGCAGCTATTGTTTTCAAAATGCCTTTGTTGGTTGTTATTCGAGTGCGCCTTCTCTCAAAATGGACACGAAAAATACCACAGCCTGTCGGGTGCTATTCCATGATAGCATGCCAAGTTTCATGAATTTCAAACGAGTTTTGGATTACTAGCATTCAACAACAAAGTATCTCAACATTTTGCCGGCAATCAACGGTGCCCTCGTGTTTGAAATTCATTCCCATTTCCTGCATTGGACCGAAGCATGCACCCAAGGACAAAGATTTGATTTTTCAATCAATTTATATGAAATGGAGCATGTGCATGTAGTTCAAATTTGAATTATGCACATAAATGCATTGAAAACTTAGTTAATGCATAAAAATGTCCAAACGAACCCCGAAAAATCAAAAAAATTGACACAACACTCCTGTTGTTCATGTTGACATGAGAAATCTTTTGAAAGCAATAAGAGGCAATGGATATCATTTCGTCCCCAAAGGTGGGATGTTCCCTACCGAAACCATCATGCTTGTTGTGAGAAGCTCTGGTTTGTGAGAAGCATATACCCAAACCTGCCCCAAATGGGACAAAAAATTTACCACGGCATGTTGATGACGCTCCATGATAGCATGCCAAGTTTCATGAATTTCACACGAGTTTTGGATTTACAAGAATTTAAAAACCAGGTATCTCAATGTTTGCGGCCGAGTGACGGTGGCTGGGTGTTTGACATTCATTCCCATTTCTTGCATGGGACCTAAGAATGCAACCAAGGACACAGATTTGAATTCTCAACCAATTTATATGCATTAGAGCATGTGCATGTGGTTCAAATTTGAATTATGCACATGAATGCATTGAAAACTCAGTTAATGCATAAAAATGTCCAAATGAACTCCGAAAAATCAAAAAAATTGACACAACACTCCTGTTGTTCATGTTGACATGAGAAATTTTTTGAAAGCAATAAGAGGCAATGGATATCATTTCGTCCCCAAAGGTGGGATGTTCCCTACCGAAACCATCATGCTTGTTGTGACAAGCTCTGGTTTGTGAGAAGCATATACCCAAACCTGCCCCAAATGGGACAAAAAATTTACCACGGCATGTTGATGACGCTCCATGATAGCATGCCAAGTTTCATGAATTTCACACGAGTTTTGGATTTACTAGAATTTAAAAACCAGGTATCTCAATGTTTATGTCGAAAGTGACGGTGGCTGGGTGTTTGACATTCATTCCCATTTCTTGCATGGGACCTAAGAATGCAACCAACGACACAGATTTGAATTCTCAACCAATTTATATGCATTAGAGCATGTGCATGTGGTTCAAATTTGAATTATGCACATGAATGCATTGAAAACTCAGTTAATGCATAAAATGTCCAAATGAACTCCGAAAAATCCCAAGAATTGACACAACACTATTGTTGTTCTATGTTGACACTAGGAAAAAATTGAAATCGAGAAGAGGCAATGGATATCGTTTCGTCCTCAAAGGTAGGACGTTCCCTACCGAAACCATCAGGCTTGTTGTGAGAAGCTCTGGTTTGTGAGAAGCATATCCCCAAACCTACCCCAAATGGGACAAAAACTTTACCATGGCATTTTGATGCCGCTCCATGATAGCATGCCAAGTTTCATGAATTTCTGACAAGTTTTGGATTTACTAGAATTGAAAAACCAGGTATCTCAATGTTTGCGGCCGAGTGACGGTGGCAGGGTGTTCGACAATCATTCCCATTTCTTGCATGGGACCTAAGCATGCAACCAAGGACAGAGATTTGAATTTTCAACTAATTTATATGCATTAGAGCATGTGCATGTAGTTCAAATTTGAATTATGCACATGAATGCATAGAAAACTCAGTTAATGTGTAAAAATGTCCAAGCGAACCCCGAAAAATCCCAAAAATTGACACAACACTCTTGTGGTTCTATGTTGACACTAGAGAAAAAATTTGAATCGAGAAGAGGCAACGGATATCGCTCCATCCCGAAAGGTGAAACGTTCCCTACCGAAACCATCACGCTTGTTGTGAGAAGCTCTAGTTTATGAGAAGCTTATACCCAAACCTGCCCCAAATGGGACAAAAAATTACCACAGCATGTTGATGCCGCCCCATGATAGCATGCCAAGTTTCATGAATTTCATACAACTTTTGGATTTACTAGAATTAAAAAAGCAAGTACGTCAATATTTGCCGGAGCGCCACGGTGCCGTGGTGTTCGAAATTCATCCCCATTTCTTGCATGGGACATAAGTTTAAACCCATGGGACATAAGCTTAAACCCAACGCGGCGACCCAAATGGATAGGCACCCGTTTTTCATCCGTCTATGATGACCCACAAGTATAGGGGATCAATTGTAGCTCTTTTCGATAAGTAAGAGTGTCGAACCCAACGAGGAGCAGAAGGAAATGACAAGTAGTTTTCAGTAAGGTAATTTAGACCTAGGGTCCGTAGTTAGTAGCTAGATGGCTTCCTCTCTCTCTTTTGATTCTCAATACAATGGTCTTGTGGAGATCCATATGATGTAACTCTTTTTTGCGGTGTGTTTGTTGGGACCTGATGAAATTTGAGTTTACGATCAGATCTATGTTTTTATCCATGAAAATTGTTTGAGCCTTCTTTGATCTCTTATATGCATGATTGCTTATAGCCTCATATTTCTTCTCTGATATTTGGGTTTTGTTTGGCCAACTTGATCTATTTATCTTGCAATGGGAAGCGATGCTTTGTAATGGGTTCGATCTTACGATGCTTGATCCCAGTGACAGAAGGGGAACTGACACGTATGTATCATTGCTATTAAGGATAACAAGATGGGGTCTATTTCTACATAAATAGATCTTGTCTACATCATGTCATCGTTCTTATTGCATTACTCCGTTTCTCCGTGAACTTAATACACTAGATGCATGCTGGATAGCGGTCGATGTGTGGAGTAATAGTAGTAGATGCAGGCAGGAGTCGGTCTACTGATCTTGGACGTGATTCCAATATAATGATCATTTCCTGGATATCGTCATTATTATTTCAAGTTCTATCAATTTCCCAACAGTAATTCGTTTAACCACCGTTTGCTATTTTTCTCGAGAGAAGCCACTAGTGAAATCTACGGCCCACGGGTCTCTTCTTTATTATATTTGCCTTCACGATCTATTTTTATTTGCTTTTATTTTCAGATATATTAAACCAAAAATACAAAAGTACCTTGCTGCACTTTATCCTATTTGCGATCCATTTATTCAATCTATTACAAGTTTATCACGTCCACTTGCCAATTTCTGGCGCCGTTACCCGAAAGGGATTGACAACCCCTTTAACACGTCGGGTTGCGAGTATTTGTTATTTTTGTGTAGGTGCTGTTTAAAAAGTGTTGCTTGGTTCTCCTACTGGTTCGATAACCTTGGTCTCATCACTGAGGGAAATACCTACCATTGTTGTGCTGCATCATCCCTTCCTCTTTGGGGAAATACCGACGTAGTTCTAGCAAACATCAAAAGGAATTTCTGGCGCCGTTGCCGGGAGACATCATCAACATCTACCAGGTTGCTAATCACAAATCTCATTTCCTTACAATTTACATTATTTGCCATTTGCCTCTCGTTTTCCTCTCCCCCACTTCACAAACATTTGCCATTTTTCCCTCTTTTTCGTTTGCCGTTTTCTCGTCAGATATCATGTCTGCTTGTGTTGCCACGTGTCTTCTATTTGCTTGCTAAAAATCAATTGATATGGATCCTCATCCACTTGCTAATATTTTCAAGAGATCCAATTATGATGAACCCATTGCTAGTGAATTGAGTTCACTAGATCATCTTTATGAAGTTTTGCTTGAGATTCATGAATCTGGAAATTGTGATGAAGTGTTAAAAGAAGGAATTTATACAATGATTCATGATAGCTCCTTAGATGAAAATCATGATTGCAATGATGTTATTATAAATTCTATTAATGTCAATTGTGCTAATAATATGCAAAACCCCAAGCTTGGGGATGCTAGTATTTCTATGTCCGCTACTTATTGCAATGATCATGATTGGGGTGATAATGATTCTTATGATCTTAACATTTTATTTAAACCTCATTATGAATATGCTTGCGATAATATTAAAAGTGGGCTTGGAGAGGTCATGACTTTATTTGATGATAATCCCACTATTTTGGAAGAGTGTCAACGTTGCATGCATGTGGATCATATAGAGAATATGTTATGTGATAGCTATATTGTTGATTTTGAATATGATCCCACATGTAATTATTATGAGAGAGGAAAATATGGTTGTGGGAATTTTCATGTTACTAAATTACCTCTCTTAATGTTGAGATTGCTATTGTTTCTTTCTCCTTCCTTGCATATGCTAAATATTTCTTGTCTCGATAATTTGTTTGCCTAGAAAATGCCTATGCACAGGAAGCATGTTAGACTTAAATGTGTTTCTCACAAGTTTTATGATGCTCTCTTTATGCTAAAATTCCCGTCTTTCATGCAAGCATCCTTAAAACCATCAATGCCTAGCTAGGGGCGTAAAATGGTAGCGCTTGTTGGGAGGCAACCCAATGAACAAAATTTATTTTTGTGTTTTGCTTTCTGTTCTTCAGTGTTTGCAGAATTATGCTACTGTTATGATTGTGTTTTTTGTGTTTTAGTTAGTGTTTTTGCCAAGCAAATCCTTTAGGATCATGTTGGATGATAGTTGATTTGATCTTGCTGAAAAATAGAAACTTTTTTGCTCACGAAAATAATTCTCATTTTTAACAGAAGCGTGATAAAATACCAATTCTTTTTGCAGAAGATTAATTTACAAATTGCTCACGTGGTCCTTAATTTTTCAAAAAAATTGGAGTTACAGAAGTATTCAAAATATCCAGATTGCTACACACTCTTCTGTTTTTGACATATTCTGTTTTCTTTGCGTTGTGTGCTTGTTTTGATGATTCTATGGTTTTCTTTTAAGAGTTTTTGCCATAGAAAAGTTGGGATACAGTAGATATGATGCAAAGATAAAATATGAATGGGTTTGCTACCATACTTATAGTAGTGATTTGCTTTCTTATACTAACGGATCTCGCGAAGGTTTTGTTGAGTTTTGTGTGATTGAAGTTTTCAAGTTTTGGGTGATGTTACGATGGATGAAGGGATAAGGAGTAAGAAGAGCCTAATCTTGGGGATTCCCGTGGCATCCCAAGCTATTATCCAAAGAGAAGCAAGCAACTAAGCTTGGGGATGCCCGAGTGGCATCCCCTCTTTCTTCTAACGACCATCGGTATTTTACTCATAACTATATTTTTATTCGTCACATACTATGAGTTTTTCTTGGAGCGTGTTGCATGATATGAGTCTTTGCTTGTTTTTCTTTTTGTTTTAAGTCATGAATCCTTGCTGGACACACTGGTACGCGTCGGTCCTAAACAAACAGTTTTAACCCCTTTCCGCGACGGCATTTGGAACTGTCGCCAAGTGAGTGTGGGAGATAGGGGGGTCCTTCCCACACGACCCAGAAACCGTCAGGGATATGCCCTCCTGGCACACACGCTCGGCAAAATGAGGTCGTGTGCGATAGGCAAGCGCTCAAATACGAAAATACGTACAGTAGAGCTAAAAAAATACTATTTTACGGTGAAATTGTTTCCGGTCGCAAGTACATCCCACACAGTCAGTCCGCACTACACGTTTCCGTTTGTATGTACATCCACACATTCGCTCCAAGGAAAACATTTCTGTTCACAGGTACATCACACACAATGTTTCCTGTTAAATTGTTTGTGATAGCGTTGCCATTGCACACGATATAAATAATTTTATCGCTTGTGTTATTGAATGCATCACACACAGTGCGTAGAAGAAACTGTGTGGCAAAGGTTGTCCATAACACACACTTTTTATGTGGTAAACGTTTGCGCAAGGTGGCCTAACGCAAAAAGTTTTCAAGAGAAAGTCGTGTGTGCAGTGGAGATTGACCGCACACGTACTGGATCCTAGAAACGTTTCTGATCTCCACATATATCGCAGATGTTTCCCTTTCGCAAACCGTGTGTAGTGTAATCCCTAATTAATCCAATTAATCCCTAATTTAAAAATCGCATGTTTTGCATTTGAAAGTAGGCAATCACTTATTTCATATCCAACCATTTTTATTACAAATATAGGTTCAACCACGAATCCATAATTCGATGCACATGTACATATACTGAAGAACTACATAAGCACCAAGTAAAGAATGATGAACCACAGTTGTACTAAAGACTGTAAAGAGAGAGGCAAAAGACATTCTGGTTGCTGGAGAAGGTGAAGCGGAATGCCCATATTTTGCCCTCCTCCATGCGTGATGCGCGCACGACTCTAGGCCAACCCCTTGTGATGGCTGCCCGTGCACCCTTCACTGTCTTCATTAGGACTTCTCGATGCTCATTGTAGTCTGGATGAAATACTTTAACCTTCATTGCGTGTCCACCAATCATGTACTTTGCGAGGTGATCTTGAGTGAACTGCTTCGGGAACCACTGGGAATGAAAAAGATTCAGACATTGTTATCTAACAACTCACTATGGGCAGTAAAAAGAGAAGGTTGCAGAGTTTGTAGTTACCATCCTATAGCTCACTGTTGTGTCAGATAGAGCATAAACAAATAATTTGCTTGCCACCATTCATATCTTTTTGCTAATAATCCTTATTAGTTTCCTCACTTGATGCTGGTTCATCAATATCTCATTGCCCCATACGCAAAAAGGGTCCATGCATGGATCCTTGCCAAGGGCACATGTACCTACAAGCAACAAGTCAATATTATAAGCTAACTAGTGTCCAGGCCTGGATCTATATGCACTACATTATGGAACGACGGGGGGAGTACAAGCTGAGGGATGAAGCTAACCTCGGCGGAAAATGGTGGCCACTCCCGTTGTTGTCCTGCATAAGTAGTGGAAAGGCATGATAAGTACAACAATCTTAACATGAAACAAATATAGCAAAGGTAAACAACATCATCTCCAAATGATAGCTTGAATGTGTTGGTTTTAGCATGCTGTTAAAGCAGATATAAAATGGAAGGCAATGTTACCGGCAAGAAGCTTAATGACCATCAAATATTGCAATTCAAACTGGTATTGTTGAAAATGAATAGAACGTAGGTAATGCTTAAACATCACACTGGATAAATGTGTAAAACTGAAACGAAGGGCATGTGTTAACTACACCAAGAATAACGGGAACCAAATATAACTGTTCAAACTGGTATTGATGTAGTCGAGCGGCACAGTTCCGACTTGCACATAATGAACAACACATTGTGAATGACTGTAATAAACAAGGCATAAATGACCAGTATAACAACCAAATATAGCCATTAAAAACTGGACAGAGTCTCACTGCAACCAACCTAACAAGCAAATACAGATAAACAGGGCATATGCTTGAAAACTGGACAAATGCTCACTGCAACCAACCTAAGAACCAGATAAAGATAAACAAGGGATCTGCTTGATAACTGGACAAATGCTAAAAAAAGCAACCTAACAACTAAATACAGATAAACAAGGCATCTGCTTGATATATGGAAACATGCTAAAAAAAGCAACCTAACAACCAAATACAGATAAACAAGGCATCTGCTTGATAACTGGACAAATACTCACTGCAACCAAACTAAGAACCAAATACAGATAAACAAGGCATCTGCTCGATAACTAAAAAAATGCTCACTCCAACCAACCTAACAACCAAATACAGATAAACAAGGCATCTACTCACTATAAACAACCAAATATAGCCATTCATGAAACTAAAGTGGACAATTCATACTTAAACATCACATAGACCTATTGAACAATACATTTTTGCATAACTAAAATAATTAAACATGGCACAGTTAAAGCACCGCACGGAAAATGCTACTACAACAAAGGGTATGAGTTGGAAAGCTAGAAAAGGTAAGATTTGCTGATAGAATGTTGCTTCACATTTCATGGACGGGATCCTTCCAGTTGGAAGAGCACAGACCCATGTGCGCTCTCTGATGTCACAGATGGGCTGTTTCACCTTGGAAGAACCTTCGTGGGTGCCCTCCTCATGGTCGTGGTCATGGTCGATGAGATCTGAGTTGGCAATTAAGGATCCCAAGCCGCCGCCGTAGAACGTGTCCTTCAGAAGTGACAAAATGGGCTTGATGGCGTATAAAGCTCGCAAATCCTTGACCGCTTGGCGAAGGAGATCAGCGGCAGGGCCGTTGAAGAGATCGACAGCGGTTGAACCAGAGGGGTTGGGGATGGACCACTTAACCTGTGACATGGCCCGCGTGAAGCCATCGGTGTGGACGAGCTTGATGTCGTAGCCAGCTTTCCCGAGATACAGTAATACGCTAGCCCACTGACATGAAGCCTTCGGCATGGCAACATAGTCAACGTCTTCGCCGGCTTCCGCAGCGACGTGTTGCTCCGGGATCGACAGGTCGGGGCGAACGGCGGCCACCTCACCAACATCCGCCTGAGAGGCCATGACAAACCTCTTCTTGGCCGAACGCTCGTCGGGCTCCCCGGGATACGTGGTCGAGCTTTAGGCTGTGACATTCTGGAGCAGGGGATGTGGATCTGGCAGGGAGGGACACCGCAGTCTTCATCTAAACTCAGGGGAGTGGGGCGACGGTATGGGAATTGCTGGGTAACCTGAACTTTAGGAGGAGCAGGCAGACCGGCAGGGTTGGCGGCGGCGTCGGTGGCGGCCGCGAGCTAGGGTTCGAGGGGAGGCGGGTGGGGGCTGTGGAGGGGTGGTGTTTGAGGATATGCCGCGGCTACTGAAAATTTTAGTAATGGTGGGTGGAGATGGTGGTTAACGAGGGAGGGCGACGGTTAAAATGCCTCGGCTACTACAATTTTACTATAAGGTTGGTGGTGGAGCAGTGTGGGCGACGGTTGAAGTACGACGGCTACTAAAATTTGGGTAAAGGAACTGATGTGGGACGGGAGTGCCCAAGATCATGCACGGTCCAATAACAATATGCGTGTATGATAATATGGAAAAGTGGCGCGGATCCGCCGATTTTTGCAATGCTCAAGGCGGGTAGTTTGTTTTTTATATTTCTAGGTAGCTGGTCTATCGCACACGGTTCATCCTAATTTCCAAATAAACTTACCCACCTTTAGCTTGCACATGTGGTGGTTTTACAACGCACTTGCATCGCACACGGTTAAGCCAGTACCTCCACCCTTTGCTCATGCTTGCGCAGTCATGGTGATTTCAGCGCACTTGCATCACACACGGTTGAGCCAGTACCTCCACCCTTTGCTCGTGCTTGCGCGGTCGTGGTGATTTTAGCGCACTTGCATCACACACGGTTGAGCTAGTACCTCCACCCTTTGCTCGCGCTTGCGCGGTCGTGGTGATTTCAGCGCACTTGCATCACACACGGTTGAGCCAGTACCTCCACCTTAATTTGCTCGCGCTTGTGCGGTCGTGGTGATTTCAGCGCACTTGCATCGCACACGGTTGAGCCAATACCTCCACTCTTTGCTTGCGCTTGCACGGTCGTGGTGATTTCAGCGAACTTGCATCACACATGGTTGAGCCAATACCTCCACCTTAATTTGCTCGCCTTTGCGCGGTCGTGGTGATTCACATCGCACTTGCATCGCACACGGTTGAGCCAGTACCTCCACCTTAATTTTCTCGCGCTTGCACGGTCGTGGTGATTCACATCGCACTTGTATCACACACGGCTAAGATATTATACCCCGTGTCCGTTGAGGGTCATCAGAGTCTTTGCAGCAAAAAATAACGTTAGAGAGGGTCAAAAGACAGCCACACCAAAGATGTGGCCCAAATATATATGAGTGAAAAGGGTGGTCTGTGATGTTCAAAATTCCAATGCACAACTTTGACCCCAGGCCCATGGTTGGTAGCGTCGTTGAAGATCGATGAGAGGGGCCAAGTCAAGAACCACCTGGAAGTGGCCAAATATATGTATGAATATTGGGGATGTTTAAAAACTTTAAATACACAATGCATAACTTTGGTGGCACCTGCCTCGCAAACCCGAAAGCACCCTAACAACCACCTAGCTAGGATATACTCCCTCCGTCCGGAAATACTTTTCATTAAAATGGATAAAAAGGAATGTATCTAGACGTATTTTAGTTCTAAATACATGTCTTTTTATCCATTTTGATGACAAGTATTTTCGGACGGAGGGAGTATATAATGACATAATGTCGTACCTAGCTAGGATGCTTGGCCCACCACCTCCCACTTCGTGTCAGCGGGGCGGATGCACGTAATGATCGATACTTTGGTCATACATGCATGTCGCCATGACCTACCATCAGACGGACCAATGAATCTTTCGTTTGGTGAAATGACAGTTGTTGTTGTTGATATACCGCTTGTGCCAATAGATTGAACCATCATAAAAATCGCTGAGAGGGACCACAAAACCAGCACCTCTTGCATGCGGCTCAAAATGATGTACGTTGGGAAGGGGTGATGTGTGTTTTCAATATAGAATAATGTACAATTTAGATGTGGTGCCTACCTCTCAATACAGACAACAACCATGAAGGCAAGGTAGTTAAGGACGAGATACGTACGCAGGGTTTGATGTAGGTCGAACCCAGCAATCCGAGCATCTGGGATGGCATCCTGACAACGCATGAGCTTGAGCTTTAGTTGACCGACATTTGTCGGTGACCGGCCCTAACACGAACTAGGAGGAATCCATTCACGGCCAACACATACCCCTCATTATCGGTCAAAGGGATGATATATATACACTCGGGGATCCCACAGATATCTGTGTCGTCACAAACAACTAAACAAGGGAGACATGGTCGATCAGAAGACCCCATATATACTGCATGCGCCCCGAAAATATGTATGTGTATGATGGTGTATGATGTGTTTAAATCCCAAATGCGCAACTTTGATGGGCCATGATACGTCCATTTTGCATCATGCTTTTATATCAATATTTATTGCATTACGGGCTGTTATTACACATTATGTCACAATACTTATGCCTATTCCCTCTTATTTTCTAAGGTTTACATGAAGGGGGAGAGTGCCGGCAGCTAGAATTCTAGGCTGAAAAGGGAGCAAATATTAGAGACCTATTCTGCACAGCTCCAAAAGTCCTGAAACTTCACGGAGGCAGATTTTGGAATTAATAAAAAATACTGGCAAAAGAATCAACGGGGGTGGGGGTGCGCCCTACCCCCTGGGCACGCCCCCTGCCTCGTGGGCCCCCTGGCAGGCCTCCACTGCCCATCTTCTGCTATATGAAGTCTTTCACCCTCGAAAAAATAAGGAGGAAGCTTTCGGGACGAAACACCGCCGCCACGAGGCAGAACCTTGGCGGAACCAATCTAGGGCTCCGGCGGAGCTGTTCTATCGGGGAAACATCCCTCCGGGAGGGGGAAATCATCACCATCGTCATCACCATCGATCCTCTCATCAGGAGGGGGTCAATCTCCATCAACATCTTCACCAGCACCATCTCCTCTCAAACCCTAGTTCATCTCTTTTATCCAATCTTTGTCTCAAAACCTCAGATTGGTACCTGTAGGTTGCTAGTAGTGTTGATTACTCCTTGCAGTTGATACTAGTTGGTTTATTTGGTGGAATATCATATGTTCAGATCCCTTATGCATATTAATACCCCTCTGATTATGAGCATGAATATGATTTGTGAGTAGTTATGTTTGTTCCTGAGGACATGGGAGAAGTCTTGCTATAAGTAGTCATGTGAATTTGGTATTCGTTCGATATTTTGATGAGATGTATGTTGTCTCTCCTCTAGTGGTGTTATGTGAACGTCGACTACATGACACTTCACCATTGTTTGGGCCTAGAGGAAGGCATTCGAAGTAATAAGTAGATGATGGGTTGCTAGAGTGATGTAAGCTTAAACCCTAGTTTATGTGTTGCTTCGTAAGGGGCTGATTTGGATCCATATGTTTCATGCTATGGTTAGGTTTACCTTAATACTTCTTTTGTAGTTGCGGATGCTTGCAATAGGGGTTAATCATAAGTGGCATGCTTGTCCAAGGAAGGTCAGCACCCAAGCACCGGTCCACCCACATACCAAATTATCAAAGTAACGAACGCGAATCATATGAGCGTGATGAAAACTAGCTTGACGATAATTCCCATGTGTCCTCATGAGAGTTTTCCCTTATATAAGAATTTGTCCAGGCTTGTCCTTTGCTACAAAAAGGATTGGGCCATCTTACAGCACCTTATTTACTTTTATTACTTGTTACCCGTTACAAATTACCTTATCACAAAACTATCTGTTACCGATATCAGTGCTTGCAGAGAATACCTTAGTGAAAACCGCTTGTCATTTCCTTCTGCCCCTCGTTGCGTTCGACACTCTTACTTATTGAAAGGACTACGATAGATCCCCTATACTTGTGGGTCATCAAGACTCTTTTCCGCGCCGCTTCCGGGAGTGAAGCGCCTTTGGTAAGTGGAATTTGGTAAGGAAAGATTTATATAGTGTGCTGAAATTTCTTGTCACTTGTTACTATGGAAAGTAATCCTTTGAGGGGCTTGTTAAGGTATCTTCACCCCGACCAGTAGAGCAAAGAGTTGCTCCTCAACCTACTGAACCTACTGAAAATGTTTACTTTGAAATTCCTTCGGGTATGATAGAGAAACTGCTAGCTAATCCTTTCACATGTGATGGAACATTGCATCCCGATTTGCACCTAATCTATGTGGATGAAGTTTGTGGATTATTTAAGCTTGCAGGTATGCCCGAGGATGTTATCAAGAAGAAGATCTTCCCTTTATCTTTGAAGGGAAAGGCATTGACATGGTTTAGGCTATGTGATGATATGGGATCATGGAACTACAACCGGTTGAAATTGGAATTTCATCAGAAGTTCTATCCTATGCATCTTGTTCATCGTGATCGTAATTATATGTATAATTTTTTGCCTCGTGAAGGAGAAAGCATCGCTCAAGCTTGGGGAGGCTTAAGTCAATGTTATATTCATGCCCCAATCATGAGCTCTCAAGAGAAATTATTATTCAAAAAATTTATGCTCGGCTTTCTCTCAATAATCGCTCCATGCTCGATACTTCTTGTCTTTGGTTCTTTTATGATGAAGACTATTGAATTCAAATGGGATTTATTGGAAAGAATTAAATGCAACTCTGAAGATTGGGACCTCGACGAAGGTAAGGAGTCAGGTATAACACCTAAGTTTGATTGTGTTAAATCTTTTATGGATACCGATGTTTTCCGTGAATTTAGCACTAAATATGGACTTGACTCTGAGATAGTAGCTTCTTTCTGTGAATCATTTGCTACTCATGTTGATCTCCCTAAGGAGAAGTTGTTTAAATATAATCCTCCCATTGAAGTAAAAGTAGTTGCACCTATTAAAGTGTAAGAAAATACTATCACTTATAATGATCATGTTGTTCCTACTACTTATATTGAGAAACCACCTTTCCCTGTTAGAATAAAGGATCATGCTAAAGCTTCGACTGTGGTTCATAAGAGTAATACTAGAACACCTACACCTCCTGAGCAAATTAAAGTTGAACCTAGTATTGCTATGGTTAAAGATCTCTTAGCTGATAATATTGATGGGCATGTTATTTACTTCTGTGATGAAGCTGCTAGAATTGCTAGACCCAACACTAAAAACAAACATAGACCTGTTATAGGCATGCCTGTTATTTATGTTAAAATAGGAAATCATTGCTATCATGGCTTATGTGAGATGGGTGCTAGTGCAAGTGCAATACCTCATTCCTTATACAAAGAAATTACACATGATATTGCACCTGCTAAGATAGAAGAAATTGATGTTACAATTAAGCTTGCCAATAGAGATACTATTTCACCAGTTGGGATTGTTAGAGATATTGAAGTCTTGTGTGGGAAAGTTAAATATCATGCTGATTTTCTTGTTCTTAGTTCCCCAGAAGATAACTTTTGTCCCATTATATTTGGTAGACCCATCTTGAATACTGTTAATGCTAGGATAGACTGCAAAAAGGATGTTGTTACTATTGGTTTGGGGGATATGTCTCATGAGTTTAATTTTGCTAAATTTCGTAGACAACCCCATGATGAAGAATTGCCTAGTAAAGATGAAATTATTAGTCTTGCTTCTATTTCCGTGCCTCCTAATGATCCTTTAGAACAATATTTGCTTGACCACAAAAATGATATGTTTATGAATGAAAGAAGGGAAATAGATGAAGTATTCTTTAAACAGGGACCTATTTTGAAACACAACTTGCCTGTTGAAATCCTAGGGGATCCTCCTCCACCCAAGGATGATCCCGTGTTTGAGCTTAAACCATTACGATACTCGTAAATATGCTTATCTTGATGAAAAGAAGATATATCCTATTATTATTAGTGCTAACCTTTCAGAGAAGGAAGAAGAGAAATTATTGAAAACTCCGAAGAAGCACCGTGCTGCTATTGGATATACTCTTGATGATCTTATGTCACGACCGGTTTTTCAATAAAAATATTTATTGAACAACCGACCTATGAAGTCCAATATGAGGAAAATCCTCCATACCGGTAGACAAAACTTTGATACAATAAGCCAGTAGCATTACAATATTACAGGGCGAAGTGAAGATGCCCAACCAATTATTACAAACACGCCGATAATTATACATGATGGCGGATATGACACAATGGTGTGGGGTGGAAATACTACTGACTCGAGATATGAGTGGTTGGTGGAATAACAGTGGGGTGGTTAATAAGTCTCTTTGCCTTTGGCGGCTCATCGGCGTCGAGGTGAGACTCGATGAATTTATTTGGGTAGCGGAAGCGGATATATCACAATGACCAATCCAGGGGTCGCACGAGACTGACTGGGATTCCTCTAGGCGTCGGACTCGCTATCGAACTCCTCATCCATGAGATCGCCTTCGTCAGCATCTGGCCAAATCAACAAGCCAGGTGAGTACTTTGAAAGTACTCGCAAGACAGTTCGGACAAAAGATATAACAAATGAATGCGACATGATTAATTTAGAACAATGTGCTATCAAATCAGTAACACCAGTAAGTAAAAAGGGAATCGGCGGTAGTCTGCTCGAAAACCCAAAGAAAATAAACTCAAAACTGATCGGGTGTCTGAAGCGACGCCTCGAAGGGTGAAGAAATAAGTAAAACATGCCGCAGTCGGGCGTCTAAGAGACACCTCAAAAAGGGCTTATATTGAAAGAAAATACATGCGTGCCACAGTCGGACGTCGGGGCGACATCGCAGAAAGGGCTTATAATAAAAGTAAATAATAACAATGCCGCAGTCGGACGTCTGAGCGACATCGCATAAAGGGCTTATAACAAAAGTAAGTAATAACAATGTCGTAGTCGGACGTCAGAGCGACATCACAGAAAGGGCTTATAATAAAAGTAAATATTAACAATGCCGCAGTCGGACGTCTGGCGACATCGCGAAAGGGCTTATAATAAAAATAAATAATAACTTGATTACGCGATCGGACGTCTGAGCGACATCGCAGAAAGGGCTTATAATTCATTATTCATAACTGACAAGATATAGTGCTCACGGAAAATATTCATCACAAGACAATAAGCGGTTAGTCCATTCACAGGGAATAAACATTTAACACTCAAATGGTTATCGGGAGTTTACATCACCGAGACTGATATTTGACAAGATAAGGTGAACACGGTACTCGGACATGAATAAGATGAATTCAAGAATTTTGACTATGCAGAGTTTGTACCAAAATTGTCCACAGCCAACGGATTTCCGTAGTCCCACAGGACTAGTTCCGTTTAAGGTATTTCGGAGGAAACACAACTAACTAGTACACACGCATCATACCTCACGTTGCCAGGAATCACCCTAGACAGCGTTTAAGAAAAACTTTGAGACGGGGAGATTACAATCTCGAATAGCATGGGATCAAATTTATTTACGCACGCTCTAAGGGGTGCCCCCCTATCGGTCCCAACCGGAAACACCCATGCCCCCTGACTGGATGAAAGGCTTTAATCCAGGGCCATGGAACCTTCATCCCGGCCTCTCAATTTGGTGTGTACCAGGAAGTGGTTTGCAACTTACTAAGCCGAATCCCTTGCGGGAAACAGGTGGTAATCTGAAAAGGAGAGGCGGGCGAATCTGACGATTTGTGTTGACACGGGTCAACTATCTCGGCATAAGCACGGCATGCTACAACACTGCCATCTTACCCATACTCATGCCAACTCATGGCCATGCAACAAGTTTCCAACAACTCATGGATTTACCGAGCTCATTTACCTCAACTCTTACGAGATAAACTATCATCGAAATGCTCATGAACGTGCCATGATAAAAAATAATGCAAACATGCCCAAACACTCATCATATCAAAAGTTCGAACATTGCTTGCCTGGCTCGGAGTAGTCGGAGTCTAACTGTGCGAAGTTTGCGGCTCTGTTGCTTCCTCCGGAATCTACGGTATAAGAAAAATACGCACGTAACGTAAATACCATGGGGTACAGAAAGTTAATCCAAATATTTCTCAAATAAATATGATAAAAAACTAGAATTTTTTTGAAGAGGACAGAAAAAGAATCACTCAAAAATTCCTTTTTGTTAAAAAGTTATAAGGGTTTTGGTCAAGGGACCTCTCTGTAATGAAATAGAAAACTTCCAGGGGGCTTTGCAGAAAAGTCCAGAAACGGTTCGTTTAAAAGAACGACGAGAGGCTGACAGCGGCTCCACTGTCGGGTTTGAAAATTTAAAAAGAGGAAGCAGTAGCGACGGGCGCCGAGAATCTTGATGGTCGCATGCGGCGATTCACGGCGAGGCAGAGTGATCGGACAGTACCTTCGTGATCAGCACGTCCTTCCGCGTCTGTGGGAAGTGGAAGTGGTCGCCGGCGAGCGCTGTGTCGACGGTGGCCCTTGCTCCAGCAGACGGTGGTTCGGGCAGTCGTGGACCTCGTCGGAGAGAGCTGTGAAGATCAAATTGGAGTGGGGGTTAGACTCTTAGTTGCCCGAGAGGGTCGCTGACGAGGTTAGGGCGCCGGAGACGACCTCACCAGAGTGGATCGAGGTGGAGGCCGAGGCGGAACGATGTGGCCGGAGTCGAGGAAGAAGAGCCCCTCGAGGCCCTTCCAGAGGCTTGGCGAGGACTAGTGAGGTGGTGGAGATGTTCGGGGGCGAGAGCAAGCTCGGGGGTGCTATTTATAGCCGGCCCGAGTCGGTTGCCGTGAATCGGATAAGTCCGGCGAGTGATTACGACGGCGTTGTGGCTACACGGTCGGCTTAGGAGTCTGAGCATCGACTAGACAAAGTACTGGTGCTACCCCAGTGTCCAACTCAGCAAGGTGGGCAAGGTTACGGCACATCCTCGGCCAGGCAACGGCCGCACGGCCCGTCGGCGGCAGAGAACGCGCTCTGCGCATGCCAGGCCACGGCGACGGTGCTGCATGCATGTCCTGGCAAGGAAATGGCCACGCGGAGCTACCAGGAGGTTTGGGCGGCGCCGAGCAGGCGTTATGTCCGATTTGCTCCTGCCGGCCGCTACGGTGGTTCTGCCGCCGCAAGACACGCCGGCGCAGGCGGGCCAGGGTGCGACCGACGCCAGGAACGCGCCAATCACGCGTGTGAAGCTCCGGACAAGCTGGCTAGGCTGTGAGCAACGTGCCAAGTGCACCGGGCATGTGGATGAAACTCGACGGAGAACGACACTGCAATCTGAATTTAACTGAAGATGAATAGTAATAGTGCATGCAAGGTGTTCGGCAGAATGATTTAGGCATGTAGGGATTTTTCCTTGAGCTGGTTTTTGGTGGAGAGGCCTCTCATTGCATCTAGAGGCTGCCTGAATTTTTGTGAAATTTTTGGAGCAGAGAAGATATGAATTTCACCAAATTTGACAAATCTGGTCCAAACTTGCAGAGACTAGAATTTGAAATCTTTGAACAGAAGAGGAGTGGATCTTGATTGTTCTAGGTTGTGGGTACCAAGGACTATCCAGGGGAGTTGGTTTGAGGTCAAAACTCAAATGCATTTAGGTACTTGCTTTGCAAATCACCTAGGCTCAAAATAATGGACAGAAAAGATTTGGGAGGAGAATTAAATGAAATAAAATTCAGAAAAGGGTTGAACTTGTTGAGACAGACTGTTTGGATTTCCCAAAGTGGAGGGAGAGATTTTTAGGGAAGATTTTACCATGTGGTGCATGGTAAAAATCATGAGTGGTTTCAAATTTGGGAGAAGATGAAAAACTCCTAGGGTTTTCTTTTTGAAAGAAAATAAACTCCAAAGATTTTTCTTGAAATATTGAGAAGAGGGCAATCAGAAGAAAAATTTAAAAGCCAAACACCAGAGTTGAAGGAGATGCAAAAATAAAATATTTGCTAAAGGTAAAAAGTTTTTTTTTTGAGAGAGATTTTTGGAAGGGTTTAGAAGACCTTCTTCAAATCCAACAAATTTTTTGAAGAAAACCAAAAGAATATTTTTGGAGTGTCACATCTTAAGGGCATTAGCCCCACTCTATGCCAACACAAAATAAAATTGGAGAAAGACGCTAAACCGGTTGTTGATCACCAATGAAGGTTAAATCCTAAGATGAAAGAAGTGGTAAGAAAATAAATACTAAAGCTTCTGGAGGCAGGTATAATTTATCCCGTTGCTGATAGTCAGTGGGTAAGTCATGTCCATTGTGTCCCTAAGAAGAGAGGTATTACTGTTGTTCCTAATGATAAAGATAAATTGATCCCACAAAGAATTGTTACAAGTTATAGGATGGTAATTGATTTCTGAAAATGAAATAAAGCTACTAAAAAGGATCATTACCCTTTACCTTTTATTGATCAAATGCTAGAAAGATTATCCAAACATACACATTTTTGCTTTCTAGATGGTTATTCTGGTTTCTCTCAAATACATGTGTCAAAAGAGGATCAATAAAAGACCACTTTTACTTGCCCTTTCGGTACCTTTGCTTATAGACGTATGCCTTTTGGTTTATGCAATGCACCTGCTACCTTTCAAAGATGCATGATGGCTATATTCTCTGATTTTTGTGAAAAGATTGTTGAGGTTTTCATGGATGATTTCTCCGTATATGGAACTTCTTTTGATGATTGCTTGAGCAACCTTGATCGAGTTTTGCAGAGATGTGAAGAAAGTAATCTTGTCTTGAATTGGGAGAAGTGCCACTTTATGGTTAATGAAGGTATTGTCTTGGGGCATAAAATTTCTGAAAGAGGTATTGAAGTTGATAAAGCTAAAGTTGATGCTATTGAAAAGATGTCGTGTCCCAAGGACATTAAAGGTATAAGAAGTTTCCTTGGTCATGCCGGTTTTTATAGGAGGTTCATTAAGGACTTCTCAAAAATTTCTAGGCCTCTCACTAATCTCTTACAAAAAGATGTTCCTTTTATCTTTGATGATGATTGTGTAGAAGCATTTGAAATACTTAGCAAAGCTTTGATTTCTGCACCTATTGTTCAGCCACCTGATTGGAATTACCCTTTGAAATTATGTGTGATGCTAGCGATTATGTTGTTCTAGGACAAAGAATTGATAAGAAGTTAAATGTTATTCAATATGCTAGTAAAACTCTAGGCAGTGCCCAGATAAATTATGCTACTACTGAAAAAGAATTTTTAGCGGTTGTATTTGCTTGTGATAAGTTCTGACCTTATATTGTTGATTCCAAAGTAACTGTTCACACTGATCATGTTGCTACTAAATATCTTATGGAAAAGAAAGATGCTAAACCTAGACTTATTAGATGGGTTCTCTTACTTCAAGAATTTGATTTGCATATTATTGATAGAAAGGGAGCTGAGAACCCAGTTGCAGACAATTTATCTAGGTTAGAGAATGTTCTTCATGACCCAATACCTATTGATGATAGCTTCCCTGATGAACAATTAGCTGTCATAAATACTTCTTGTACTTCTCCATGGTATGCTGATTATGCTAATTACATTGTTGCTAAATTTATACCACCTAGTTTCACATACCAGCAAAAGGAAAAGTTTTTCTATGATTTAAGACATTACTTCTGGGATGACCCACACCTTTACAAAGAAGGAGTAGATGGTGTTATTAGTTGTGTACCTGAGCATGAACAGGAACAGATCCTACGCAAGTGTCACTCCGAGGCTTATGGAGGACACCACGCTGGAGATAGAAGTGCACATAAGGTATTGCAATCCGGTTTTTTATTGGCCTACTCTCTTCAAGGATGCTCGTAAGTTTGTCTTGTCTTGTGATGAATGTCAAAGAATTGGTAATATTAGTAGATGTCAAGAAATGCCTATGAATTACTCACTTGTTATTGAACCATTTGATGTTTGGGGCTTTGATTATATGGGACCGTTTCCTTCCTCTAATGGCTATACTCATATTTTAGTTGTTGTTGATTACGTTACTAAGTGGGTAGAAGCTATTCCAACTAGTAGTGCTGACCATAACACCTCTATTAAGATGCTCAAAGAAGTTATTTTTCCGAGGATCGGGGTCCCTAGATATTTAATGACTGATGGTGGTTCACACTTTATTCATGGTGCCTTTCATAAAATGCATGCTAAGTATGATGTTAATCATAGAATTGCATCTCCTTACCATCCACAATCTACTGGTCAAGTAGAACTTAGTAATAGAGAGCTCAAATTAATTTTGCAAAAGGCATTAATAGATCTAGAAAGAATTGGTCCAAGAAACTTGACGATGCATTATGGGCCTATAGAACTGCATATAAAAATCCTATGGTATGTCTCCGTATAAAATGGTTTATGGAAAAGCATGTCACTTACCTCTCGAACTAGAACATAAGGCATATTGGGCCATTAAAGAGCTCAACTATGATTTCAAACTTGCCGGTGAGAAGAGGCTATTTGACATTAGCTCACTTGATGAATGGAGAACTCAAGCCTATGAGAATGCCAAACTGTTTAAAGAAAAAGTTAAAAGATGGCATGACAAAAGGATACAAAAGCGTGAGTTTAATGTAGGTGATTATGCGTTGCTATTCAACTCTCGCTTAAGATTTTTTGCAGGAAAACTTCTCTCTAAATGGGAAGGGCCTTACGTTATCAAGGAGGCATATCGTTCTGGTGCCATAAAAATCAACAACTTCGAAGGCACAAATCCGAAGGTGGTGAACGGTCAAAGAATCAAACATTACATCTCAGGTAATCCTATAAACGTTGAAACTAATGTTATTAAAACCGTAACCCCGGAGGAATACATAAGGGACACTTTCCAGAACATTTCAGACTCTGAAAAGGAATAGGTATGTGGTACGGTAAGTAAACCGACTCCAAAACAGTTCTAATGGTAATTTTTCTCCGTTTTGGAATATTTAAGAAAATAAGAAAATAAGAAGTAGTCCGGGAAGGACACGAGGCGTCCATGAGGGTGGAGGGCGTGCCCTACCCCCTGGGCGCGCCCCCTGCCTCATGGGCACCTCGTGTGCTCTCTGGACTTCTTTTTCTTGCACGATACTTCTTTTGGTCGGTAAAAATTCAGTATATAACCTCCTGAAGGTTTTGACCACCGTACCATGCAAATATCCTCTGTTTTTATTTCGAGTTGTTTCCGTAGCAGGTTTGGAGCAAGATGTCTTCTCAGGATTCCGACGGGAGAGAGCTATGTTTCACATCTCGTTGCTGACCCAAAGACCTATGGGGATCTATCTCCTTGTGGTCGAACTATGGATGATGAGGAGGATGCTCATTTGATGAGGATCAATGATTCAAGTTTGGAGGAGGAGGATGTCCCTCTACCTCAACCTGGGGATATGCACGTGAAGTTCAAGAAGTCTAGTCTTCCTAAGAGGGCTAAATTTTCTAACAACCGATCTATTCCTTCTCGTTTTCGGCAGAAAGCAAAGCAGATTTATGTGACAAGATCTTGAAGCTGGAACCGGAGGTCGATGATTTAAAGGAGGAAATTGCTCTTCTCAAGTACAATATGAAAAAGCTGAAGGCACAATCAACTCCATCATCACCACCTCCAAATAAAGGGACATAAACATAATAATTACATGTAGGATCATAGGCAAATTCAACAAAATAGCTATCACATAATATATTCTCAACACGATCCACATGCATGCGAAGTTGAAACTCTTCCAAAATAGTGGGATTATCATTAACTAAAGTCATGACCTCTCCAAACCCACTTTTATCAAAAATACCATAAGATTGAACATTCTCCAAATATGTGGGATCTAAAGTTAACACTCTTCCAAACCCACTTTCAATATTATTGCAAACACTATTATCAATCTCATGTTCGTCATGGGGCTTAAATAAACTTTCAAGATCATAAGAAGAATCACCCCAATCATGATCATTGCAACAAGTAGTAGACATAGCAAAACTATCATCCCCAAGCTTAGGGTTTTGCATATTATTAACACAATTGACATCAAGAGAATTTATAGTAAAATCATTGCAATCATGCTTTTTATTCAAGGAGCTATCGTGAATCTCTTCATAAATTTCTTCATCACAATTTTTAGATTCACGAATTTCAAGCAAAACCTCATAAAGATAATCTAGTGCACTCAAATCACTAGAAATTGGTTCATCATAATTGGATCTCTTAAAAATATTAGCAAGGGGATGAGGATCCATAAGCTTTTAGCAAGCGAAGATGCAAGCAAAAAGAAGGCACATGGTAACACAAAATTGAACAGAAGGAGGGCGAAGAAAAGGCAAGGATGAAGTGGGGGAGAGGAAAACGAGAGGCAAATGGCAAATAATGTAATGCGGGGGATAAGAGTTTGTGATGGGTACTTGCTATGTCTTGACTTGTGCATAGATCTCCCTGGCAACGGCGCCAGAAATCCTTCTTGCTACCTCTTGAGCATGCGTTGGTTTTCCCTTGAAGAGGAAAGGGTGATGCAGCAAAGTAGCTTAAGTATTTCCCTCAGTTTTTGAGAACCAAGGTATCAATCCAGTAGGAGGATACACACAAGTCGCCTTGTACCTACACAAACAAATAAGAACCTTGCAACCAACGCGATAAAGGGGTTGTCAATCCCTTCACGGCCACTTGCAAAAGTGAAATCAGATAGAGATAATAAGATAAATATTTTTGGTATTTTTATGATATAGATTGGAAAGTAAAGATTGCAAAATAAAATAGATCGGAAACTTATATGATGAAAAATAGACCCGGGGGCCATAGGTTTCACTAGTGGCTTCTCTCAAGATAGCATAATTTACGGTGGGTGAACAAATTATTGTCGAGCAATTGATATAAAAGTGCATAGTTACGAGAATATCTAGGCATGATCATGTATATAGGCATCACGTCCGCGACAAGTAGACCAAAACGATTCTGCATCTACTACTATTACTCCGCACATCGACCGCTATCCAGCATGCATCTAGAGTATTAAGTTCATAAGAACGGAGCAACGCATTAGGCAAGATGACATGATGTACAGGGATAAACTCAAGCAATATGATATAAACCCCATCTTTTTATCCTCGATGGCAACAATACAATACGTGCCTTTTCTGCCCTAACATCCTTTGGGAAAGGACACTGCAAGATTGAACCCAAACCTAAGCACTTCTCCCAGTGCAAGAAAGATCAATCTAGTAGGCCAAACCAAACTCATAATTTGAAGAGACTTGCAAAGATATCAAATCATACATATAAGAATTCAGAGAAGAACCAAATATTGTTCATATATAATCTTGATCATAAACCCACAATTCATCGGATCTTGATAAACACACCGCAAAGGAATTACATCGAATAGATCTCCAAGAGAATCGAGGAGAACTTTGTATTGAGATCCAAAGAGAGAGAAGAAGCCATCTAGCTAATAACTATGGACCCGAAGGTCTGAGGTAAACTACTCACACATCATCGGAGAGGCTATGGTGTTGATGTAGAAGCCCTCCGTGTTCAATTCCCCCTCTGGCGGAGCGCCGGAAAAGGCCCCAAGATGGGATCTCATAGGTACAGAAGGTTTCGGCGGTGGAAATAGGGTTTCGTGGTGCTCCTGGATGTTTTCGTGGTATATGAGTATATATAGGCAAAATAAGTCGTTCAGGGGAGCCACGAGGGGCCCACGAGGGTGGGGGGCGTGCCTACCCCCTGGGTGTGCCTCCCTTCCTCGTGGCTTCCTCGCTGCTTCCTTGATGTCCACTCCAAGTCTCCTGGATTGTGTTTGTTCCAAAAATAACTCTCCCGAAAGTTTCATTCTGTTTGGATTCCGTTTGATATTCCTTTTCTATGAAACACTGAAATAGAAAAAAAACAGCAATTTGCACTCTGCCTTTGGTTAGTAGGTTAGTCCCAAAAATAATATAAAAGTGTGTAATAAAGCCCATTAAACATCCAAAACAGATAATATAATAGCATGGAACAATAAAAAATTATAGATATGTTGGAGACGTATCAGTGCCATGTCATGAAACCACGCCAAGTTTCATGTTTTTTGGGTGAATTTTTGATTTACTGGGATTTAAAAACCAGGATTCTCATTGTTTCAGGACGACGACAAGTATGTAATTCATTCTCATTCCTTAAACGAGACCTAAACATGCACCCAATGACACATGTACGATTTCCCACCCATTTTGCTTCACTGGAGCATGTGGTTGTAGTTCAAATTTGAATTATGGACTACATTAAATGCAAAGAAAACTTAGTAATTAGTAGTATATATACAATGGTCAAACGAACCCTGAACAGTTTAAAATTTCAGCCGATACTCCTGTTATTCTATGTTGCCTGTAGAAAACAAAGTTCAAGGCGAGAAGAGGCAGCGATTATCGTTTTTCCCACAAGAGGGGCATGTTTCCCTACCGGAACCACGAGGGTTGCGACAGGCTCCGGTTTGTAAAAGGCTTGTAATATAGCTTCACCCAAATTGGACAATTATATGTACCATGTAATGACACCATGCCAAGTTTCATGATTTCCTGGCGAGTTTTGGACTTACTGACATTTAAAAACTGAGATTCGCATTGCTTGTGGCCAAGCCAGGATGGCGAGACGGTTGAATTTGTTCCCATTCGTTCCATGGGACCTAAACATGCACCCCATGGGACCTAAACATGAACCCCAAGGAAACATGTACGTTTTTTCTAGCCATTTTGGTGCACTGGAGCATGTATTTGTATTTCGGATGTGAATGATGGGAATTAAATGCCTAGAAAACTCAATTAATGAATAAAAAAGGTCAAACGAACCCTGAATAATTTCAAAGTTCAGCGTGAATCTCCAGTTGTTCCGTGTCACGTGTAGAAGAAAATACAAGCTAGAAGAGGGAGTGATTATTGTTTGGCCCACAAGGGGACACGTTTCCCTATCGAAACCATGAGGGTTCTTGCGACAGGCTCCGGTTTGTAAGAGGTTTGTAATAAAGCTTGGCCCAAATTGGCAATGTTTTTACCATGACATATATGTGCCATGACATGTCACCATGCCACCTTTGATGACTTTCTGGCGAGTTTAGGATTTATGGGGACTTAAAAACCGAGATTCAAAATTTTTGAGGACGAGCCAGGACACTGGTACGGTTGTAATTCGTTCACATTCCTGGCATGAGACCTAAACATGCACCCAAGGACACATGTATAATTTTTCTAGCCATTTTGGTGAACTGGAGCATGTATTTGTAGTTCAGATTTGAATTATGGACATTAAATGCCTAGGAAACTCAATTAGTGTATAAAAAGGCCAAACGAAACCTGGATAAGTTTAAATTTCAGCACGGAAATCCTGTCGTTCCATGTTTCCCGTGGAAGAAAATACAAGGCTCAAAGAGGCAGTGATTACATTTCTCCCACAAGGGGAACACGTTTCCATATCATAACCACGAGGCTTCTTTGAGAGAAGCTCTAGTTTTTGTAAAAGGTTTGTAATAAAGCTTGGCCCAAATTGGACAATGTTTTTACCACGACATATATGTGCCATGACGTGACACCATGCCACCTTTCATGACTTTCTGGTGAGTTTAGGATTTATGGGGACTTAAAAACCGAGATTCGAAATGTTTGAGGACGAGCCATGACACCGGTACGTTTGTAATTCGTTCCCATTCCTGGCATGGGACCTAAACATGCACCCAAGGACACATGTATAATTTTTCTAGCCATTTTGATGAACTGGAGCATGTATTTGTAGTTCAGATTTGAATTATGGACATTAAATGCCTAGGAAACTCAATTAGTGTATAAAAAGGCCAAACGGACCCTGAATAAGTTTAAATTTCAGCACGGATATCCTATTGTTCCATGTTACCCGTAGAAGAAAATACAGGGCGAAAAGAGGCAGTGATTATGTTTTGCCCACAAGGGGAACGTTTCCCTATCGGAACCACGAGGATTCTTTGAGAGAAGCTCCGGTTTGTAAGAGGCTTGTAATAAAACTTGCGCCACAATGGACGAAAAAAATTCCTCGACATATAAGTGCGATGTCGTGACACCATGGCAGGTTTCATGATTTTTAGCTTAGTTTTGGATTTACGGGGATTTAAAAACCGAAATTCTTCTCATGAAATGTTTTCAAATAGCACACAATTCACTCACGAAAGCTGATATTCAATGAAAACTTCATGGAAACCATATTTTAAAGTTTCATAAAAATCTGAAAAAATGTGGGATGTTAAGAAGGTGATGTTTTATTGTGACACAAAATTTCAAGTTGAAAAACATTACGAGATGTGAGCTATGAAAAAGACAAATTCTGCCCTGAATAGTGACATTACTATTCGACACTATTCAACACTGATTTTGTCTTTTCCGTAGCTCACATCTCGTAATGTGTTTCAACTTGAAATTTTGTGTGGCAATAAAACATCATCCTCTTAACATCCCACATTTTTTTGAACTTCAAAACATCTTTTTATCATGGTTTTCACCGGTTTCCACCGAATGTTGGTTTCTGTATGATATCCCCCCCTGCTGCACGCGCGATCTGAGTCGTGCGTTCTGACTGGCCAGAACCCAAACCCCACGGATCGTACGTGTGCACCGTTGGATGCTCCTAGATCAAACGGCAACCCTGAGCCCTTTCGAAGGCACATGCAGTACATGGGTAAGCATTGTGCTCATGCGTCGTATAACTCACGCTTCCTTCTCTACTAGGTTTTCATTCAAAACAGGCTACCGTTTCTCGCCACTCCTCTCATCGGTTTCCCGCCTCTTCTCCGAGATATGCATGATGTAGATGTTCGTTTAATTCTTATAGTTCATCTCATCCAAAATCAATTAGTTTTATAAAATAACTATTTTAAGATTCATGGAATTGTGCATTGTAAAGGTAAAAACAAAAGGTGACAATTCATTTAGAAAAAAAGGTTTGGGTAATTAAGATATGGAAGATTCTAGAGAACAAAGGAGAAGTGCTTGTGTTTTGAGGTTTGTGCATTATGCTTAAGTTCAACCATGGAGTCTTCTATATTTTACATGTGGCAGAATCTAGTGGAATGTAGATGATATCCAATGGCCAGTAGTGCTCGGATTTTCCATCTCTGTACCGTCGGATGGGCTTCATCCAACGAGCGACTTTCAAAGTTATTCGCACACTATATAGGTGTATAGATGTATAGATATATATAGATGTGTCCCATGCTAGATAAAATAAAGTTTGAGTGCATGCATGGACAACCCCCCCCCCCCCCCCGCGCCGCCACCGCCGCCTCGAAGTTGGGAAACTGACATCATAGGTATTGAACCAGGCTTGGAGTCGGGTACGGTGTTCGGTTTGTAATGTAGTTGGCGTGGCCTCATGACCCACAAGTATATGGGATCTATCATAGTCCTTTCGGTAAGTAAGAGTGTCGAACCCAACGAGGAGCAGAAGGAAATGACACGGTTTTTAGTAAGGTATTCTCTGCAAACGCTGAAATTATCGGTAACAGATAGTTTTGTGATAAGGTAATTTGTAACAGGTAACAAGTAATAAAAGCAAATAAGGTGCAGCAAGATGGCCCAATCCTTTTTTTAGCAAAGGATAAGCCTGGACAAATTCTTATATAAGCGAAAACGCTCCCGAGGACACATGGGAATTATCGTCAAGCTAGCTTTCATCACGCTCATATGATTCGTGTTCGTTACTTTGATAATTTGGTATGTGGGTGGACTGGTGCTTGGGTGCTGACCTTCCTTGGACAAGCATCCCACTTATGATTAACCCCTATTGCAAGCATCCGCAACTACAAAAGAAGTATTAAGGTAAACCTAACCATAGCATGAAACATATGGATCCAAATCAGCCCCTTACGAAGCAACGCAGAAACTAGGGTTTAAGCTTCTGTCACTCTAGCAACCCATCATCTACTTATTACTTCCCAATGCCTTCCTCTAGGCCCAAACAATGGTGAACTGTCATGTAGTCGACGTTCACATAAAACCACTAGAGGAGAGACACCATACATCTCATCAAAATATCGAACGAATACCAAATTCACATGACTACTTATAGCAAGACTTCTCCCATGTCCTCAGGAACAAACGTAACTACTCAAAAATCATATTCATGTTCATAATCAGAGGGGTATTAATATGCATAATGGATCTGAACATATGATCTTCCACCAAATAAACCAACTAGCATCAACTATAAGGAGTAATCAACACTACTAGCAACCTCTGTGTACCAATCGAGGTTTTCGTGACAAAGATTGGATACAAGAGATGAACTAGGGTTTGAGAGGAGATGGTGCTGGTGAAGATGTTGATGGAGGTTGACCCCCTCCCGATGAGAGGATCGATGGTGATGATGATGGTGATGATTTCCCCCTCCCAGAGGGATGTTTCCCCGGCAGAACAGCTCCGCTGGAGCCCTAGATTGGTTCCGCCAAGGTTCCGCCTCGTGGCGGCGGTGTTTCGTCCTGAAAGCTTCCTCCTTATTTTTTCCAGGGTGAAAGACTTCATATAGCAGAAGATGGGCACCGGAGGCCTGCCAGGGGGCCCACGAGGCAGGGGGCGCGCCCAGGGGGTAGGGCGCGCCCCCACCCTCGTGGATGGTGGGTGGCCCCCTCTGGGTTATTCTTTCGCCGGTATTTTTTATTAATTCCAAAAACTGCCTCCGTGAAGTTTCAGGACTTTTAGAGCTGTGCAGAATAGGTCTCTAATATTTGCTCCCTTTTCAGCCCAGAATTCCAGCTGCCGACATTCCCCCCCCCCCCTTCATGTAAACCTTAGAAAATAAGAGGGAATAGGCATACGTATTGTGACATAATGTGTAATAACAACCCATAATGCAATAAATATCAATATAAAAGCATGATGCAACATGGACGTATCAACTTCCTCAAGCTTAGACCTCGTTTGTCCTCAAGCAGAAACCGATAACGAAAAATATGTCCACATGTTTAGAGATAGAGGTGTCGATAAAATAAAATACGGACATGAGGGCATCATGATCATTCTTATAACAACAACATATATATGTATATTGTCATATGATTTCTTATGCCAAAGTAACAATCTATTCACAATGTCAAGTATGAATCAGAAACTTCATTGAAAACTAACAAACTATAATCTCGGTCATTGAAACAACTGCAATTTATCATAACATTGGAAAGAGTCAATATAAGAGCTTCTCAGCAAGTCCACATACTCAACTATCATTTAGTCTTTCACAATTGCTAGCACTCACGCAATACTTATGGGTATGGAGTTTTAATCGGACACAGAGAAAGATAGGGGCTTATAGTGATGCCTCCCAACCTTTTACCTCAAGGGTAATGTCAACAATAATAGTTCATGACAACTTACATCCAATTGGATATATATATTAGGATCTTTCCAACACAATGTGCTTGCCAAAGGATAAAATGTAAAAAGGAAAGGTGAAGTTCACCATGACTCTTGTATAAAGTATGAGACAAGAATAAAAGGTAGGCCCTTCGCAGAGGGAAGCAGAGGTTGTCATGTGCTTTTATGGTTGGATGCACAAAATCTTAATGCGAAAGAACGCCACTTTATATTGCCACTTGTGATATGGACCTTTATTATGCAGTTCGTCGCTTTTATTTCTTCCACATCACAAGATCGTATAAAGCTTATTTTCTCCACACTAATAGATCATACATATTTAGAGAGTGATTTTTATTGCTTGCAACAATGACAACTTACTTGAAGGATCTTACTCAATCCATAGGTAGATATGATGGACTCTCATGGCAAAACTGGGTTTAAGGATATTTGGAAGCACAAGTAGTATCTCTACTTGGTGCAAAGAGTTTGGCTAGCATGAGGGAGAAAGGCAAGCTCAACATGTTGGATGATCTATGACAACATACTTTATTTCGGATATAAGAAAGCATAACCCATTACGTTGTCTTCCTTGTCCAACATCAACTCTTTAGCATGTCATATTTTAATGAGTGCTCACAATCATAGAAGATGTCCAAGATAGTATATTTATATGTGAGAACCTCTCTTTCTTTATTACTTCCTATTAATTGCAACGAGGACCAAAACTATGTTTGTCAACTCTCAACAACTTTTATTCATCATACTCTTTATATGTGAAGTCATTACTCTCCATAAGATCAATATGATCTCTTTATTTCTTTTCATTCTTTTTATTTTCTTTCATTCTCTCAAGATCATAGCAAGATAATCAAGCCCTTGACTCAACACTAATCTTTATTATATATAGCTCACGGACTCGATTACATAGAAGGATCATAAAGCAAAACTCAAAACTAGATCATACTAAAACTTTATTCTACTAGATCAAGATATTACAAAAAGGATTGAACTAAGAAAAATAGTAAAGATAGGAGTGTGATGGTGATACGATACTGGGGCACCTCCCCCAATCTTATCTTACTAAATTACCTCTCGTGATGTTGAGATTGCTATTGTCTCTTTCTTCTTCCTTGCATATGCTAATTTTTGCTTGCTATGATAATTTGTTTGCTTATAAAAGCCTATGCAGAGGAAGTATGTTAGACTTAGATGTGTTTATCACGTGTTCTATGATGCTCTCTTTGTGCTTTAATTCTTGTCTTTGATGTGAGCATCTTTAAAATTATCAATGCCTAGCTAGGGGTGTTAAACGATTGCGCTTGTTGGGAGGCAACACAATTTTATTTTTGTTCCTTGCTTTTTGCTCCTGTTTAGTAATAAATAATTGATCTAGCCGCTGGTTAGATGTGGTTTTATGTTTTAATTAGTGTTTGTGCCAAGTAAAACCTATAGGATCTTCTTGGATGATAGTTATTTGATCTTGCTGAAAAAGTCAGAAACTTTCTGCTCACAAAAACAATTGTTAAAAATCACCAGAACGTGATAAAATACTGATTCCAATTGCAGTAGATCAATAAACAAATTATTTAGGTCGTCCTATTTTGGTAGATGTTTCTGACTTACAGAAGTTTCCGTTTAATACAGATTACTAGACTGTTCTGTTTTTGACAGATTCTGTTTTTCGTGTGTTGTTTGCTTATTTTGATGAATCTATGGCTAGTATTGGGGGGTATGAACCATAGAGAAGTTGGAATACAGTAGGTTTAACACCAATATAAATAAAGAATGAGTTCATTACAGTACCTTAAAGTGGTGGTTTGTTTTATTTCGCTAACGGAGCTCATGAGATTTTCTGCTGAGTTTTATGTTGTGAAGTTTTAAGTTTTGGGTAAAGATTTGATGGAATATGGAATAAGGAGTGGCAAGAGCCTAAGCTTGGGTATACCCAAGGCACCCCAAGGAAAAATTCAAGGACAATCAAAAGTCTAAGCTTGGGGATGCCCCGAAAGGCATCCCCTCTTTCGTCTTCATCTATCGGTAACTTTACTTGATGCTATATTTTTATTCATCACATGATATGTGTTTTGCTTGGAGCGTCTTGCATGATTTGAGTCCTTGCTTTTTAGTTTACCACAATCATCCCTGCGGTACACACCTTTTGGAGATACACACATGAATCGGAATTTATTAGAATACTCTATGTGCTTCACTTATATTTTTTGAGCTAGATAATTTTGCTCTAGTGCTTCGCTTATATCTTTTTAGAGCACGATGGTGGTTTTATTTTATATAAATTATTGATCTCTCATGCTTCACTTATATTATTTTTAGAGTCCTTTAGAACAGCATGGTAGTTTGCTTTGGCTATAAAATTAGTCCTAATATGATAGGCATCCAAGATGGATATAATAAAAACTTTCATATAAAATGCATTGAATACTATGAGAAGTTTGATACTTGATGATTGTTTGGGGATATGAAGATGGTGATTTTAAAGTTGTTCTAGTTGACTAATTGTGAATTTGAGAAATACTTGTGTTAGAGTTTGCAAGTCCCGTAGCATGCACGTATGGTAAACGTTGTGTAACAAATTTGAAGCATGAGGTGTTCTTTGATTGTCATCCTTATGAGTGGCGGTCGGGGACGAGCGATGGTCTTTCCCTACCAGTCTATCCCCCTAGGAGCATGCGCATAGTGCTTGGTGTTTTATGACTTGTTGATTTTTGCAATAAGTATGTGAGTTATTTATGACTAATGTTGAGTCCATGGATTATACGCACTCTCACCCTGCCATCATTGCTTGCCTCCTCGGTTCCGTGCATTGCCCTTTCTCACCTTGAGAGTTGGTGCAAACTTCGCCGGTGCATCCAAACCCCGTGATGTGATATGCTCTATCACACATAAACCTCCTTATATCTTCCTCAAAACAGCCACCATACCTACCTATTATGGCATTTCCATAGCCATTCCGAGATATATTGCCATGCAACTTTCCATCGTTTTCATAAATTATGACACGCTTCATCATTGTCATATTGCCTTGCATGATCATGTAGTTGACATCGTATTTGTGGCAAGGCCACCATGCATAATTTATCATACATGTCACTCTTGATTCATTGCCCATCCCGGTACACCGCCCGAGGCATTCACATAGAGTCTTATTTTGTTCTAGTATCAAGTTGTAATCATTGAGTTGTAAATAAATAGAAGTGTGATGATCATCATTACTAGAGCATTGTCCCAATAAAAAAGAGAAAGGCCAAAAAAAGAAAGGCCCAAAAAAAGAAAAAAAGGGGGACAATGTTACTATCCTTTTCCACATTTGTGCTTCGAAGTAGCACCATGATTTTTATGATAGAGTCTCTTATTTTCTCACTTTCATATACTAGTGGGAATTTTTCATTATAGAACTTGGCTTGTATATTCCAACAATGGGCTTCCTCAAATGCCCTAGGTCTTTGTGAGCAAGCAAGTTGGATGCACACCCACTTAGTTTCTTTAGTTGAGCTTTCATACATTTATAGCTCGAGTGCATCTGTTGCATGGCAATCCCTACTCCTTGCATTAACATCAATTGATGGGCATCTCCCTAGCCCATTGGTTAGCCGCGTCAATGTGAGACTTTCTCCTTTTTTGTCTTCTCCACATAACCCCCATCATCATATTCTATTCCACCTATAGTGCTATGTCCATGGCTCACGCTCATGTATTGCGTGAAAGTTGAAAAAAGTTTGAGATTACTAAAGTATGAAACAATTGTTTGGCTTGTCATCGGGGTTGTGCATGATGAGAGCATTCTTGTGTGACGAAAATGGAGCATGACCAAATTATATGATTTTGTAGGGGTGAACTTTCTTTGGCCATGTTATTTTGAGAAGACATGATTCCTTAGTTAGTATGCTTGAAGTATTATTGTTTTTATGTCAATATTAAACTTTTATCTTGAATCTTTTGGATCTGAACAATCATGCCACAATAAAGAAAATTACATTGAAAAATATGTTAGGAAGCATTCCACATAAAAAATTCTGTTTTTATCATTTACCTACTCGAGGACGAGCAGGAATTAAGCTTGGGATGCTTGATACGTCTCCAACGTATCTATAATTTTTTATTGTTCCATGATATTATATTATATGTTTTGGATGTTTAATGGACTTTATTATACACTTTTATATTATTTTTGGGACTAACCTACTAACCAAAGGCCCAGTGCAAATTGCTGTTTTTTTGCCTATTTCAGTGTTTTGCAGAAAAGGAATATCAAATGGAATCCAAACGGAATGAAACCTTTGGGAGAGTTATTTTTGGAACAAACGCAATCCAGGAGACTTGGAGTGGATGTCAAGGAAGCAGCGAGGAAGCCGCGAGGAAGGGAGGCACACCCAGGGGGTAGGCACGCCACCCACCCTCATGGGCCCCTCGTGGCTCCCCTGAACGACTTATTTCGCCTATATATACTCATATACCCCGAAAACATCCATGAGCACCACGAAACCCTATTTCCACTGCCGCAACCTTCTGTACCCGTGAGATCCCATCTTGGGGCCTTTTCCGGCGCTCCGCCAGAGGGGGAATCGAACACGGAGGGCTTCTACATCAACACCATAGCCTCTCCGATGATGTGTGAGTAGTTTACCTCAGACCTTCGGGTTCATAGTTATTAGCTAGATGGCTTCTTCTCTCTCTTTGGATCTCAATACAAATTTCTCCTCGATTCTCTTGGAGATCTATTCGATGTAATTCCTTTGCGGTGTGTTTGTCGAGATCTAATGAATTCTGGGTTTATGATCAAGATGATCTATGAACAATATTTGGTTCTTCTCTGAATTCTTATATGTATGATTTGATATCTTTGCAAGTCTCTTCGAATTATCAGTTTGGTTTGGCCTACTAGATTGATCTTTCTTGCAATGGGATAAGTGCTTAGCTTTGGGTTCAATCTTGCGGTGTCCTTTCCCAGTGACAACAGGGGCAGCAAGGCACGTATTTTATTGTTGCCATCGAGGATAAAAAGATGGGGTTTATATCATATTTCTTGAGTTTATCCCTCTACATCATGTCATCTTGCCTAATGCGTTACTCCGTTCTTATGAACTTAATACTCTAGATGCATGCTGGATAGCGGTCGATGTGTGGAGTAATAGTAGTAGATGCATAATCGTTTCGGTCTACTTGTCGTGGACGTGATGCCTATATACATGATCATGCCTAGATATTCTCATAACTATGCACTTTTCTATCAATTGCTTGACAGCAATTTGTTCACCCACCATAGATTATGCTATCTTGAGAGAAGCCACTAGTGAAACTTATGGCCCCCGGGTCTATTTTCCATCATATAAGTTTCCGATCTATTTTATTTTGCAATCTTTACTTTCCAATCTACTCCCTCCGTCCGGAAATACTTATCGGAGGAATGAATGTATCTAGATGTATTTTAGTTCTAGATACATTCATTTTTACGCATTTTTCCGACAAGTATTTCGGGACGGAGGGAGTATATCATAAAAATACCAAAAATGTTTATCTTATTATCTCTATCATATTTCACTTTTGCAAGTGGCCGTGAAGGGATTGACAACCCCTTTATCACGTTGGTTGCAAGGTTCTTATTTGTTTGTGTAGGCACAAGGCGACTTGTGTGTATCCTCCTACTGGATTGATACCTTGGTTCTCAAAAACTGAGGGAAATACTTACACTACTTTGCTGCATCATCCTTTCCTCCTCAAGGGAAAACCGACGCATGCTCAAGAGGTAGCAGGCACATATATGCCGTGGTAAAAAAAACGTCCAGTTTGAGAAGAGGCGCACACATTAGTAGTCAACAAAGTCCTTTTTGAAACAAAAATCTGACACGTTAATATTGCAAACGGTTGTATTATATTTACTGTGTCGAAATTTAACCATATTCGGTGGCGTGCGTGCAGCTGTTTGATTAGACGGGACGAGCGTGAGAAGTCCGCCGTGCAGGCTCGACGGGACGCGTGCGAGCAGTCCGCCGCGCAGGTTCGACGGGATGCGTGCATCATGTCCACCTCGTAGGCTCGACGGGACACGTGCGAGCAACAAGGCCGCCCATGCTCATCGGGAAGCGAGCTCTTTGAGCTCCATGCACCAGCCACCGCCCGCCTCGCTCACAACTTCTACATTAATGGGTTAATTAAAGCACCTGGACGGAGGGTGTTTGCTTGTGATCCCATGGCGGCATTTTCTTTGTTCGTGTTTTCAACTCATATTCCGCCCTAATTTAAATTGCCACATAGGGCAACGGATAATACAACCACAAATAAAATGGCAACGGATAATATGATGACAAATTTACAATGGCGCAGATAATAATTGTCTTACATATTCCGGATAATTTAAAATGCCACATGCGGCAAAGCCCGGAAGACACGGGGGCAAGAGAAGAAGGAAATTGCAGACAATGATCTGGGTCGCTACTGTCTCTACTCGTCGATGGATCGCCGGGTGGCGAAATCCTCCAGCTCCTTCTTCAATTCCTCACGACTTTGCTTGAAAGCAGCCACGGATTCCTCCACCTCCTGCTCGTGCTCGATCCGGAGCTTCCTCATGCCACCCATCAGTTCCTCGACGACCGCTTTCAGCGTTGATAAGTCTCCAACGTATCTATAATTTTTGATTGTTCCATGCTATTATATTATCTATTTTGGATGTTTAATGGGATTTATTATGTACTTTCATATTATTTTTGGGACTAACCTACTGACCAAAGGCCCAGCGAAATTGTTGTTTTTTTGCCTATTTTAGTGTTTCACAGAAAAGCAATATCAAACGGAATCCAAACAGAATGAAACCTTAGGGAGAGTTGCTTTTGGAACAAACGCAATCCAGGAGACTTGGAGTGGACATCAAGGAAGCAACATGGCGGCCACGAGGTAGGGAGGCGCGCCCCCACCCTCGTGGGCCCCTCGTGGCTCCACCGACCTACTTCTTCCGCCTATATATACCCATATACCCTGAAAACATCCAGGAGCACCACGAAACCCTATTTCCACCGCCGCAACCTTCTATACTCATGAGATCCCATCTTGGGGCCTTTTCCGGCGCTCCACCGGAGGGGGAATCGATCATAGAGGGCTTCTACATCAACACCATAGCCTCTCCGATGATGTGTTAGTAGTTTACCACAAACCTTCGGGTCCATAGTTATTAGGTAGATGGCTTCTTCTCTCTCTTTGGATCTCAATACAAAGTTCTCCTTGATTCTCTTGGATATCTATTCGATGTAATACTTTTTGCGGTGTGTTTGTCGAGATCCGATGAATTGTGGGCTTATGATCAAGTTTATATATGAACAATATTTGAATCTTCTCTGAATTCTTATATGTATGATTTGATATCTTTGCAAGTCTCTTCGAATTATCAGTTTGGTTTGGCCTACAACATTGAACTTTCTTGCAATGGGAGAAGTGCTTAGCTTTGGGTTCAATCTTGCGGTGTCCTTTCCCAGTGACAACAGGGGCAGCAAGGCACGTATTGTATTGTTGCCATCAAGGATAAAGAGATGGGGTTTATATCATATTGCTTGAGTTTATTCCTCTACATCATGTCATCTTGTATAATGCGTTACTCTGTTCTTGTGAACTTAATACTCTAGATGCATGCTGGATAGCGGTTGATGTGTGGAGTATTAGTAGTAGATGCAGAATCGTTTTGGTCTACTTGACACGGACGTGATGCCTATATACATGATCATCCCTAGATATTCTCATAACTATGCGCTTTTCTATCAATTGCTCGACAGTAATTTGTTCACCCACCGTAAAATATGCTATCTTGAGAGAAGCCACTAGTAAAACCTATGGCCCCCGGGTCTACTTTCTATCATATAAGTTTCCAATCTATTTTATTTTGCAATCTTTACTTTCCAATCTATACCATAAAAATACCAAAAATATTATCTTATTATCTCTATCAGATCTCACTTTTGCAAGTGGCCCTGAAGGGATTGACAACCCCTTTATCTCGTTGGTTGCATGGTTCTTATTTGTTTGTGCAGGTACGAGGGACTTGTGTGTAGTCTCCTACTGGATTGATACCTTGGTTCTCAAAAATTGAGGGAAATACTTACGTTACTTTGCGGCATCACCCTTTCCTCTTCAAGGGAAAACCAACCCTTGGTTCTCAAAATTTTATTGAGAATTATGCTAGGTAGCATTCCACATCCTCTTGAGCATGCGTTGGTCTTTGCTGCCTGGTTATATGTCCACCCTAAACTCCTCCTACCGGTCATGGCGGAACGACTTGACAGAAAAAACCAGTTTTGTGGGTGATGAGGAGAGGAAACTGTGAAGTAATTTTCGAGAGGGCACATTTTATAGCCCGGTGCTAAGTGTGAACACATATTAGTTTGATATGTGTGAACAGATTTGCAATTACTTATTGCATTTTAATCAGCAATGTGACAAGAAACAAGGTCAAAATTTATTGATGGCAGAAGGTTGACCACACGGTGGCTCGCCGTTGAGGCGGCCGCGGCGCGCTCCGATCTGGCGTCCCTGCGCGCGCTCTGCTCGCCGTTGAGGCAAAGTTACAATGGCAACGGTTAATAATTCTTAATAATTGTCTTAGATATTCAGGATAATTTAAAATGCCAAATGCGGCAAGGCCCAGAACACTCATGACCTACATATGCATACAATTATAGTAAAATATAAGCTAAAAGGCTGAGCTGGCGGCCTTCCGACGATGGTGTTCTCAGACTCCATGATCAGCATAGCACCCTTGCGGTTGTTCACTCCAAGTGTCCTGACCCGCCTCCGCCTACGGAGCTGCTGACGTTGGGAGGCTCTTGGGGCTGCTGGGCCTCTTCCAGAAGAGCTTGGCAGCGTGCAATCGCGCGGATGACAACTCCGCGGAACCGCTCCATTTCCATGTCTCTGGCCTGGTAGCAAATTCCGTCGATCACCTGCATCCTCAAGATATCACGTTGGTGATGTTCTACTTCATCGGGGACGTCAACTCCGCCAAGGATGCGTTCGAGCATGGCCACCACATCATCGAGATCGAGGTTGACTTGGCCGCCACGGGCAATGATGAAGCCGCAAGCTGCCTTTGTCTTGACTGGATCGCAGAGGTCCTCTGCCCATTCCTTGCGGGGCATCAGGCTCTCGATGAGCACTGGTGACGGCGGTTCTTCGGGTGGGCCGTCGATAATGCCGCCGAGCAGCTCTAGATCTTTTGCACGGTGGATGGGAAACTGCTCATCACACCTCCTCTGCAATATGTCGATTGTGCTCCCAAGAACCGTGACGCCGATATCGCTGCCGATGGGCCATGGTGCCTGCACCGGCCGATGAAGCTCTTGCTCCCCGACCTGCTCCGGCTCATTCTCCTAGTCGTAGATGTAACGTAGGTAGGCGTTGACGCCAAAGCTTTGGTTGTTGCCTGGCATGCTTGGAATAACTAATGGTAGATGGGTGAGGACTAGATCTTCATAGAGTGTCGCGGCGGTGCTTTGCCGCCTGGGTTATATGTAGCAAGCCATTAGCTGATGGCGGGAAACCGGTGAGGGAATAGGCGTGGATTTTACAATTCACCCATGTGGAGCGCGGGAAGCATTCGCTGGAGCGTGGGAAGCATTCGCTGGAGCGCAGGAAGACTAAGTGGAGCACACAGACAACCCGAATACCGTATTCGGTGCCACGTGTTATTTATCACACAAGTGTTAACATAAGGAAATGCATGTGTAACTTACTAATCATCGCACACGAGTACTCGCAGACGCATCGTGTGCGATACTCCTAGCCACCGCAAGCAACTAGTTTCAATTTTTCAAAGTTTTTTGTACACACAAAATCGCACACGAACTAATTGTATTAACCGACTGTGTTGTAAATTCTCATCGCAAACAGTTCATCCGTGTCGGGTGTTTGCCACGTATCACACACATTTTGTTAAGTTGAACTGTTTCTGTTGCGTTCGCTAATCGAAAACAGGTCGTCCGAGTGAACCGTATGCCCTATATCACACACACCTTGATCTGGCTAACCGTTTATGTTGCACTCCCTAATAGCAAACGGTTCATCGGAGCGAACTGTATGCAGTATATTGCGCACACACATTGATATGGTTGCCCTTTTCTGTTGTTCTGCCTCACCGCAAACAGTTTGAACGGGTTAACCGTGTGCCCTGCATCGCACACGCAACTAAAATCTGAACCGCGTTTGATGCATCCTCCATCGCAAAAGTTTTGCACCTCTTTTGACGGTTTTTTACATCCCCGTTTGTGATTAATGCGTCGCACATAGTTTCGTGAAGGGGTCTCTGATCGTAGTGTCGCGTTAGCAGCATCCTGCAGTAGTGGCACACCTATTTGAGAGAGCCAAAATTATGCATGACTTATTAGAATTGCTCTCTATGCTTCACTTAAATTTTTATGAGCTATGGAATTGCTCTGGTGCTTCACTTATATGTGCTTTAGTATTTTTGAAGAAATGTTCTCATGCTTCACTTAGATTTATTTGAGAGTTAGTAATTTTTTAAGAAATTCTCTCTTGCTTCACTTAAATTAATTTGAGAGAAAGAAATATTATGCTCATGATCTTCACTTATATTTGTTTGAGCTTATCAAAAGCAACACATGAAAATTAGTCCCAAAGTGATAGATATCCAAGAAGGATATAATAAAAACTTTCATGAAGATCGTTGGACAAAATAAACTTGATTCCTTGTAATAGTTTTGAGATATGATAATGTGATATGTGAGTCATGTTGATGAGTAATTATGCTTTAGTAAGAATATTGGTGTTAAGGTTTGTGATTCCCTATGCAAGCACGAAAGTCAATAGTTATGCAATGAAATTACATCCTACTTGTGGTGCTTTACTCGGTGTTAATTATGCTTAATGCTCGCTTATGAGATTTTTTTGTTTCTTGGTTGGTCACTTCTCAATCTTTTGGTAGCCTTCATTTTGCACGAAGTATGATCCCTACTTGTGCATCCAAAATCCTTCAAACCAGTTTTGCCACATGAGTCCACCATACCTACCTATATGCGGTATTCTTTTGCCCTTCTAAGCAAATTTGTATGTGCCATCTCTAATTTTCAAAATAAATTTCTCTTTTGTGTGCTCGTACCGCTCATGAAATGGTAGGGGTGGCTAATATATTTCCATGGTAGATATGTTATTCTCACGATGAGTGTTTATTAACTTGTCATTGCACGAGAGTAAGACAAAGGTATTAGGGATGCCCAGTCCCGAAATGAAAAATGAATGTACTTTATGTTGTCAAATAATAAATTCCTTGGAAAGTGTTGGTATGGAAGGCACCCGTGGATACGGCTAGCCATGGAAAGTGAAAGTATGGTTGAAAAAGGAATAAACTTTAATTTCTGTTTGGGAACCGCCTATGATATATCTAGCATGGAAAGTATTGGGAACTACTCGATCGTTCTCGTTGACAGGAAAAGCATGCCTCCCAAAATTTTTTATCTCTATCTTTTTCGCATTGAGCTCTGGCACCTCTACAAATCCCTACTTCCCTCCATGAAGGGCCTTTCTTTTACTTTATGTAATTTTTATTTTTATTCAAGTCTCCATCTTCTCTTATAAAGCACCAACTAAGAGGCACTATGATCGTACTTGAGCATTGGGTGTAGCTAATATGCGCGTGTGTTTCATGAATGGATCAATAATTGAGCATGATGGGCTAGAGATAACTTATTTTAGCGTTGATATTTTGAAAGGCATGGTTGCTTGTTGATATGCAAGAGTATTGAAACTATCATGCCAAAACTAGACTATTGCTTTGAACCATATAAAATTCCAAATGTCCATGCTATAAAGAAAATAATATGAGATGAATATGTTAGGCAGCATTCCACATCAAAAATTATGTTATTATCATTTACCTACTCGAGGACGAGCAGGAATTAAGCTTGGGGATGCTTGTCGTCTCCAACGTATCTATAATTTTTTATTGTTCCATGTTGTTATATTATCATTCTTGGATGTTTTACAATCATTTTAGTCATTTTATATCATTTTTTGGTACTAACCTATTGACATAGTGCCCAGTGCCAGTTGTTGTTTTCTTCATGTTTTTTACATCACAGGAAATAAATACCAAACAGAGTCCAAACGCAGCGAAACTTTTTGTGGATTTTTTTGGACTAGAAGACATCTAGTGGGCCAAAAATGTACCAAAGAGGGAGCCCGAGGTGAGCACAAGACACCAGGGCGCGCCTGGAGGCCCAGGCGCACCCTGGTGGGTTGTGCCCGCCTCGGTGGCCTCCCACACCGCCTCTATGCTATATAAATACCCCAATATTCTAGAAACCCTAAGGAAGTCGACAAGGATCAATTCCAGCCGCCGCAAGTTCCAGAACCACCAGATCCAATCTAGACACCATCACAGAGGGGTTCATCATGCCCATTAGTGCCTCTCCGATGATGCGTGAGTAGTTCATTGTAGACCTACGGGTCCGTAGTTAGTAGCTAGATGGCTTCCTCTCTCTCTCTCTCTCTCTCTCTCTCTCTCTCTTTTGATTCTCTATACAATGGTCTCTTGGAGATCCATATGATGTAACTCTTTTTTGCAGTGTGTTTGTTGGGATTCGATGAACTTTGAGTTTATGATCAGATCTATGTTTTTATCCATGAAAGTTGTTTGAGTCTTCTTTGATCTATTATATGCATGATTGCTTATAGCCTCGTATTTCTTCTTTTATATTTGGGTTTTTTTTGGCCAACTTGATCTATTTATCTTGCAATGGGAAGAGGTGCTTTGTAATGGGTTCGATCTTACGGTGCTTGATCCCAGTGACAGAAGGGGAACTGACACTAATGTATCGTTGCTATTAAGGATAACAAGATGGGGCCTATTTCTACATAAATATATCTTGTCTACATCTTGTCATCGTTCTTATTGCATTACTCCGTTTCTTAGTGGCGGAGCCAGGAATGAAGCAAACCCCGGGCCTAAATATTTTTTGACAACATGGAAAAACTTTGGCCTTAAAACTAACTCATACCATTTATAAACAATACCTATGCGAAAGCATACACAATAAAGTGCATTTTCTCAATAAATCTACAATTTTAACTTGATGCTCAATGATCAAAGAAAATGGATAGAACATGGCAGAAGTACAAATAGTAATATGGAAATACAAAAAAATACCAAATCAATTGATTACTTCGTCGGTGTATCCCATAACTTGATCAACGGTACAAGAACCAACACCTTCAAGGAATTTAAAACTATATACTTTCATAAGAAAGCATAAACATCAATTTGAAATAATTATCATTGAAAAAAAATCTAAATACTTACCACTTAAACGAGGTAAAAGCCCTTTGCGAGACCTATATGATTGAAACTGATATAAAATATCATCATCATCCATATTTGCAAATAAACCTTCAAGACACCCCTATTGCGGGCACTGGTGAGAAAAATATCTATTAATCTTCTATTTCTACGACATAAATGAAGTTGCAAATACATCAATTTGAGTTCAACAACACACAGACAATACTGAAATTGCAATCGGCTTTTGGCTTTCCTTCTTCCTCCATGACTATGTACTCAATACATACACACATGCACACGCCTTTGATTTCAATTAAATTTAGTTCAATGCAGTTCATACATAGAGTTTAATAGGTTAAATTTTATAACATAGTACAAGTACAAACTGAAAAGAATCAAAGAAATTTCTCAGGGTTAGGCAGGGAAGGGAAAGACGGGGATGGCGCGTGGCAGAAAACAGCGCACACAGGGGCAGCACTGGGCCGCCATAGAGGAACCAGGATAGGGAGGAACCTACCTGGAGAAGTGGACGACGGTGGTTGGTGTACGCTGGACGACGACAGCGCCAGAGTGGCCAGGCAGGGAGGCGGCCAGGCGGCGGCGTGATAGCTGGAGACGAGCGAGTCCTGTGCCACTGTACATATGTTAGGTTTTTTCCTTTTAGGCTAACATATGAGTTAGGTCGTACATTCATGCGTGCGGTTTGCTGTCGTGGGCTGGTGGCTGGTACATTTAGTGCGCGCATGTGCTGCGTGTGGATCGCTGGCTTTGGGCCTCCTTTCACTGGGCTGTACCCCGGGCACAAATAATATTCTCTATACATACTAGTTGGGGAAAATTCCCACGCCCCGGTCCTGGGCCCTGGGTGCCCAGCTCCCCCCTGCCGTTTCTCCATGAACTTAATACACTAGATGCATGCTGGATAGCGGTCGATGTGTGGAGTAATAGTAGTAGATGCAGACAGGAGTCGGTCTACTAATCTTGGACGTGATGCCTATATAATGATCATTGCCTGGATATCGTCATGATTATTTGAAGTTCTATCAATTGCCCAACAGTAATTCGTTTGCCCACCGTTTGCTATTTTTCTCGAGAGAAGCCACTAGTTAAATCTACGGCCCTCGGGTCTCTTCTTTATTATATTTGCCTTCGCGGTTTATTTTTATTTGCTTTTATTTTCAGATCTATTAAACCAAAAATTAAAAAATATCTTGCTGCACTTTATCCTATTTGCGATCCATTTATTCAATCTATTACAACTTTCTCACATCCACTTGCCAATTTCTGGCGCCGGTACCCGAAAGGGATTGACAACCCCTTTAACACGTCGGGTTGCGAGTATTTATTATTTGTGTGCAGGTGCTGTTTACGTAGTGTTTCTTGGTTCTCCTACTGGTTCGATAACCTTGGTCTCATCACTGAGGGAAATACCTACCGTTGCGGAGCTGCATCATTGTTGGGGAACGTGGTATTTCAAAACAATTCATACGATCACGCAAGATCTATCTAGGAGAAGCATAGCAACGAGCGGGGAGAGTGTGTACACGTACCCTCGTAGACCGAAAGCGGAAGCGTTAAGTAACTCGGTTGAGGTAGTCGAACGTCTTCGCGATCAAACCGATCCAAGTACCGAACGTACGACACCTCCATGTTCAGCACACGTTCAGCTCGATGACGTCCCTCGAGCTCTTGATCCAGTTGAGGCCGAGGGAGAGTTCTGTCAGCACAACGGTGTGATGACGATGATGATGAAGTTACCGGCGCAGGGCTTCACCCAAGCACTATGACGATATGACCGAGGTGTGTAACTGTGGAGGGGAGCACCGCGCAGGGTTAAGAGAAACTTGTGTGTTCTAGGGTGCCCCCTGATTACTCTCTGACTATAGCGTGATACGTCTCCAACGTATCTATAATTTTTTGATTGTTCCATGCTATTATATTATCCATCTAGGATTTTTTATATGCATTTATATGCTATTTTATATAATTATTGGGACTAACCTATTAACCTAGAGCCCAGTGCGAGCTTCTGTTTTTCCTTCTTTTTGGGTTTTACAGAAAAGGAATACCAAACGGAGTCCAATTGACGTGCCAATTTTTGATGATTTTTTATGGACCAAAAGAAGCCCCCGGAGTAAAACAGTTGGGCCAGAAGAGTCCTGGGCCATCCACGAGGGTGGGGGGCGCGCCCTACCCCCCTGGGCGCGCCCCCCTATCTCGTGGACGACTCGGAGACCCCCCTGACGTGGGACCTATGCCAAAAATTCCTATAAATAAAGAAACCTCCAGAAAATAACCTAGATCGGGAGTTCCGCCGCTGCAAGCCTTTGTAGCCACCAAAAACCAATCGGGACCCTGTTTCGGCACCCTGTCGGAGGGGGGAACCATCACCTGTGGCCATCTTCATCATCCCGGCGCCCTCCATGACGAGGAGGGATTAGTTCACCCTCGGGGCTGAGGGTATGTACTAGTAGCTATGTGTTTGATCTCTCTCTCTCTCTCTCTCTCTCTCTCTCTCTCTCTCGTGTTCTTGATTTGGCACGATCTTGATGTATCGCGAGCTTTGATATTATAGTTGGATCTGATGATGTTTCTCCCCCTCAACTCTCTTGTAATGGATTGAGTTTTCCCTTTGAAGTTATCTTATTGGATTGAGTCTTTAAGGATTTGAGAACACTTGATGTATGTCTTGCGTGGGATACCCGTGGTGCAATGGGGTATTCTATTGATTCACTTGATGTATGTTTTGGTGATCAACTTATGGTTCCGTGACCTTGGGAATCTATGCATAGGGGTTGGCACGTTTTGTCTTGACTCTCCGGTACAAACTTTGGGGCACTCTTTGAAGTTCTATGTGTTGGTTGAATAGATGAATCTGAGATTGTGTGATGCATATCATATAATCATACCCACGGATACTTGAGGTGACATTGGATTATCTAGGTGACATTAGGGTTTTGGTTGATTTGTGTCTTAAGGTGTTATTCTAGTATGAACTCTATGATAGATCGAACGGAAAGAATAGCTTCGTGTTATTTTACTACAGACTCTTGAATAGATCGACCAAAAAGGATAACTTTGAGGTGGTTTCGTACCCTACAATAATCTCTTCGTTTGTTCTCCGCTATTAGTGACTTTGGAGTGACTCTTTGTTGCATGTTGAGGGATAGTTATATGATCCAATTATGTTATTATTGTTGAGAGAATTTGCACTAGTGAAAGTATGAACCCTAGGCCTTGTTTCCTAGCATTGCAATACCGTTTACGCTCACTTTTACCACTTGTTACCTTGCTGTTTTTATATTTTCAGATTACAAAAACCTATTCCATCCATATTGCACTTGTATCACCATCTCTTCGCCGAACTAGTGCACCTATACAATCTACCATTATATTGGGTGTGTTGGGGACACAAGAGACCCTTTGTTATTTGGTTGCAGGGTTGTTTGAGAGAGACCATCTTCATCCTACACCTCCTACGGATTGATAAACCTTAGGTCATCTACTTGAGGGAAATTTTCTACTGTCCTACAAACCTCTGCACTTGGAGGACCAACAACGTTTACAAGAAGAAGGTTGTGTAGTAGACATCAACCAATTTCTGGCGCCGTTGCCGGGGAGGCTAGGTAAGCGGCACTAACACCCCGTCAACTAAGCCAATTTCTGGCGCTGTTGCCGGGGAGGTTAGTGCTTGAAGGTATATCTTTAGACGTTGCAATCGAATCTTTCAGTTTCTTGTTTTTATCACTAGTTTAGTCTATAAAAAAACTACAAAAAATGGAATTAAGGTTGCCTCATATGCTTCATCTTTTTAATGTCTTTCGTGAAAATGATGGGAAGGAAAATTGTGCTCAAGTACTAGAAGAAGAATTACATAGAATGCTTGGCATAAAATATGTGAATGATGGGCATGATTGCAATGTTGTTAGTATGAATTCTTTGAATACCCATGATGCTAATGATATGCAAAGCCACAAGCTTGGGGATGCTATGTTTGATGAAGATCATATGTTTAGTCCCCCAAGTTTTGATGAGAAAATTTATTATGATGAAATCATGCCTCCTATTTATGATGATTATTGTGATGACACGTATGATATAAAGAATAAAGATAACCATGAAACTTGTCATTATGATTTTAATTTTCAATTGGATTATGTTTCACATGATAGTTATTTTGTTGAGTTTGCTCCCACTACTATTCATGAGAACAAATTTGCTTTTGTGGAGAGTAATAAAATTTCTGTGCTTGTAGATCATGAAAAGAATGATTTATGTGATAGTTATATTTTTGAATTCATTCATAATGCTACTGAAAATTATTATGAGGGAGGAATATATGCTTGTAGGAATTGCAATAATATCAAGTTTCCTCTCTATGTGCTTAAAATCTTGAAGTTATGCTTGTTTTGCTTTCCTATGCTAGTTGATTCTTGTTCCCATAAATTGTTTGCTCGAAAAATCCCTATGCATAGGAAGTGGGTTAGACTTAAATGTGCTAGTCATATTCTTCATGATGCTCTCTTTATGTTTCAATTCTTGTCTTTTATGTGAGCATCATTGAAATCATCATGCCTAGCTAGGGGCGTTAGACGATAGGGCTTGTTGGGAGGCAACCCAATTTTATTTTTGTTATTTGTTTCTTGCTCCTTTTTAGTAATAAATAATGCATATATCCTCTGGTTAGATGTTGTTTTATGTTTTAATTAGTGTTTGTTCCAAGTAGAACCTTTGGGAAGACTTGGGTGAAGTCTCTGCGATCTTGCTGTAAAAACCAGAAACTTTTGTGCTCACGAGATTAGCTTCCATTTTTTACTGGAGAGTGATTTTAGGTTTATTCATTTTTAATATGATTAATAGAAAAATTCCTCACTTCCAACAATTTATTTCAGAATTTTTGGAGTTACAGAAGTATTCGAATGATACATATTACTACAGACTGTTATGTTTTTGACAGATTCTGTTTTCTATGTGTTGTTTGCTTATTTTGATGAATCTATGAGTAGTATCGGAGGGTATGAACCATAGAGAAGTTGGAATACATTAGATATTACACCAATATGAATTTAGAATGAGTTCACAACAGTACCTAAGTGGTGATTTATTTTCTTATACTAACGGAGCTTACGAGTTCTCTGTTAAGTTTTGTGTTATGAAGTTTTCAAGTTTTGGGTAAAGATTCGATGGACTACGGAATAAGGTGTGGCAAGAGCCTAAGCTTGGGGATGCCCAAGGCAACCCAAGGTAAGAGCATCTCCAGCCGCGCCCCCAGAAAGGCCTCCTCAGGCGATTTTTCGCCACGGCGCCCAACGGCCCGATCGCCCAGAGCCCGATTTTACCGGCTGGGCGAAATCAGCGCCGGCGGACCCAGGCCGAACCCGGCGCGCTGGGGGCACCCGGGGGCGCTGGGGCGAGTTGTTTTGGTGTGAAACAGCCGCGGGCCTGCCGAGTCAGCGAGACAGGCGCTTCGTTGCCCTCATCGCCTCGGTTCCCGCGGGAATCAATGCCAAGGCTGCCGGTCAGCCTTGCCATTGATTCCTCACGGGCGGCGCGTCATGAGGCGGCGCGGAGACGCCTCCCCTCCCGCCACGCGTACACACGGCACGGCTATATAAGCCGGTGGCTTCCCTCGCCTCTGGCCACACCAGCCCTAGCCGTCGAGCTCTCCCTCTCCCGTGCGCCGCCGCCGAGCCCTCCCTCTCCCTCTCCCTCTCCCGTGCGCTGCCTCCAAGCCCTCCCCCTCCCTCACCCCGATGGCCGGACATTTCCCCGGTGATTAGGCGGCGGCCAACGGTTTCGGCCGCCGCTCGCTCCACGAACAGGAGTCATGGCTCCTGTTCGAGGCCAACATCCCGGCGCCGCCGGACATGCGCGCCGGGCCGATGGGGTGGAGGCTCAGCAACGGGGGAGTGCCCATTCCCCCGTTGCCCGACGATGTGGCGCGCGCCCCCTACTTCGCCGCCGAGGTAGAGATCGTGCGCGCCTCCCTCACTGAAGAGCAACTCGCCCTCCCCCAGTACACCGCCGACAACCACGCGGCGTGGGCGGCGATTGAAAGCGCCGTCGCCAGCAGAGGTCAAGGCGTCCACCAACGGGCGCCGGTGGTGGGCGGCACGAAGAACAGCGGGCGCCACCTATGGTGGTGCGGCCCCCGCGACGCCGAGGGCGTGCTGACGCACCTTGAGGGCGGCAACAACCCGCCGCTGGCATACTCTCCCCCCCCCCCCCGGCGAGGACGGCCATCCCGGCCCACCGCCGACGCACCATGCAATGGATGCCCAGGAGGTTCGGCTCCTCCGCGCACACCTCCTCACGGTCTTCTTCCCACACCACCGGCTCTCCGGCGCGGCTCGGCGGCCAGGCCGAGCCAGCAAGTGAGACGCCTTCGGCAGTCAGAACATCCCAAAATTCTAAATTTTGGAATGTTATATTAATTAAATAATTCTGATTGTTTGTTTGATTGTTGAGTGATTGATTGTGTGAAATTGAGTGGAATTTGAAACTTTTTGACAGTTTAATGAGAGGGAATGAAATGACTTTCCTAGGCCTTTTTTGACTTCTGATCTCCGAGAATTTAAATTCAATTCAAACACAAAACCCTAGAGAGAAGATGATATGACTTCTTCCATTTAAATAAATGAAAAGGGTTTTGAAAAGATTTGAATTCCATTTGGAAATATTTCAATTCTGAAACTTTATGCAACTCAATGATTTTCACGAGAGAAGATAAAATGACTTCTTCAAATTAAATGAAATATGAGTTGGGAGTTTTAAAAGAATTAAAATCAAAGTTCTTTGAATTTATTTCCAATTTGGAGTTATTTGAGTTTTATTCAAAATATTTTCTCCAAAAACAAAATATATGGAAAATAGGGTAACATGATTCCCTACATCAGAAAATTGGAGAGAAATTAATTTGAAGTCATTTTGGTATTTTAAAAATGATTTTTATTGGATTTTATTGGACCAGAAGCACTCTTTGCTTTATTTAAATTTGTGTGTATTTTATTTAATGCTAGAATAATGTTCATCATGTAGGAAATCTTTTTCTGAAAATTTTAATATATTATATGCCTATATAAAATTTTTATTTGGTTTTATTATTTTTGTTTTGTTGCCTCTGTCTTAAAAAAATTTTCGCTGCGCCCCGCCGGGCCAAGGGCCAAGGCCCAAGGCCAAGCCAGCGGCCGACCGGCCAAGGCCAAGGCCATCGCGCGCACCAGGGAGCCGCCGCTCCTTTTCCTTTACTCTTTTCCTACTTTCGTTTATTCCGTATCTGTTTCTAGATCTTTTCCCTTTTGTTTCCTAATCCTAGTCTATTTCTTGCCCCCTACCCCAAGCAAAACCCTCCCCTCCCCACTATAAATATCCAAGCACCCCCCCCTCCAACACATCAAACCAACACCTCTCCTCTCAGCAGCAGCAGCAGTGCAGCACCACCGCCGCCGCTTGCCACCGCCGCCGCCAAGTGCCGCCGCCGCGCCCTCGACCTCTCCTGAGGTTTATATGATCTCCTCTCCACCGTCCCGTGATCTCCTTTCCTCTAGGATCAACCGCAACATCGGATCCGATCTTCTTCCCCAACTCGACGACTACTCCGGTGAGATCCACGAAATCCCGTAAGTCATTTTTTCAGACAATAGCAATCTTAGAAAATTCATATCTTTTAGAGTTTTTAGTATTTTTGAGTGATTCCAATTGCTATGTGTCACAAATTTGCTGAAGTTTCTGTTAGTGTCTCTGGATTTCAAATTTGAGTAGTTTAAATTTGAATTTGATCAATTTTGTTCAGATTACTATTTTGGCCATAACTTGAGTTTAAAAATAGATTTTAACATGATTCCTTTTGCTACTGGTCACTTGTGGTATTGTTTAGCTCTAGGATTTAGTTTGGTAATTTTAGAATATTTTAAATTAGGGTTTTATTAAAAACAGTACTGTTTTTCTTATGTAGTTGTTTTAGTCTTTTCTTTATTGTTTTTATTAGTTTTAAATTATTTATTTTTGTCACTTTTGAAAAATTTAGTTTTATTTCTGTTAGTAAACCAAAGAAAATTTTGTTTTTATTTTAAAATTTTACTTTATTTAGTTTTGTATGAAAACTTGTTTAGGTCATAGCTAGTGTTTCATAAAAGCTTTTTATTTGTTTCTTTTTGCTATTAAAAGTTTATGAAAAATACTTTCTGTTAAAAATTAGTTGTTTTATATTTTCTTTTCAGATTATTTATTATTTTCTTTGTTGTTAAATTTTACTTAGGATAAAACTATTTTGTGTTATGTCTTAGAGTTTTCTTTAGTAGTGTTGTTGTGTAGTTTTCCTTTGTTTTTATTTGGTGTCCCTTGATTTGCATGTTTATTTGTTGGTTTTATTATGAGTGTTAGAATTATTTGCTAGGATGTTTGCTTATATGAATGCTATGTTTGACTATATAGATTTACATCGGAGTGACGAATAGTTTTATCAAGTTTCCGAGAGCGTTTATATCTTCATCAACATACCGTGCAAGTTCACTTTGACCATGTTTTTCATACCTATGTGTTTTATTGCATCTAGTGTCATCTTCGCAACAATCCCTCCAAGAGTGATATTGAATCCTTGTAGTTGAGTAGTAAGCATGAGGTAGGAACCCATCATCCTGTTACCAAGCCCGGACGCTATTTATTTTAATGCTACGCTATAGTAGACGGGTTTGGTATGAGTGCACGAGAGTGGTGTGAAGAAGGAGGACTCTCGTCAATGATGGCAACTCCATGATGGCATCTGCAAGGACTGCATCTTCAAGGCCTCAAGACTTCAAGACTCGAGACAAGAATTCAATACACACTCTTTGGGTGAAGGATGGTTGACGGGCACCTGGAGAATCCAGTGGTTGGCGGGATGCATGGAGAAGCGCCATGACATCTTGCGGAAAGGTTCACCCAGACTCAAAGAGACGGAAGAATACTTCATGCCCGGAAGCTTACCTGAGCAACCGCAAGTCAATATGTGCTCTGGCTTGGTTGACCTTAGTTGTGACTCTGGCTGGGGACGGTGCTAGCAGATGTAGAACTACGGTAGGATTGGATGAGCACCGGACGTGGTCGAGGAACTCTTCGGAAGACCATGTTTGATCGTCTTGTTCTCAAACACCCTGAAGTGCGAGAACGTAAAAGAGGGATCGAATCTTGCGGGTAAAGTGTACAAACCTCTCAGTATAGGGTTTAAACCTAATCGATTAGCCGTGTCCCGATTACGGACAATTTGAGCCTCTGGACTTGGATCTATCTCGGAACTCTCAACACCGGACTGATAACTTAATTGTGGGCAACTTATGATGAATTTGGGCTATGAGACATCGGTTGGCGGAACCATGTCATGATAGAAAACTCTATAGTACAGACTTCATTTATTCCTTTGATGTAGGGAAAATAAAACCAGCTTTTACGCAAACAAAACTCAGATACAGAGCCTGTAACATCCCAAATTTTGGAATGTTAATATAATTAATTGAATTGTTTGTTTGTTTGCTTAAGTGAATTAAACTTGAGTGAAATTTGAACCTTTTCAAAAACTTTTGAATGAGAGGGAATAAAATGACTTTCCCTTCTCCGGTAAATTCAAATTCATCCTATTAAAATCAATGAGAGAAGATGACATGACTTCTTCAACTATAAAGAATTTGAACGGAGTTTTGCAATTTAATTCTTTCAAATATTTGCACTTGCTTCTCTATTTTTCTTCCCGAGAAATACCCTGAAAAATAAATTCTTGCAAGCAAGAAAGAGCGGAGGAAAATGACCCTCCAAAATCAGGGGCATTTTTGAAAATATTTGAGCCAAGAAAAGCCAAAGTTTTTATTTAAAAATTATTTGCAAAAAGAAATAAAGCCTTTAGGGATTTTCTGAAAAACATTTTTTTAAGTTTTTATTTTGGCCGTGGAATAATGCTCATCATCTACATTTTATTTTTCTGATAATTTTAGTATATAAAAACTCTTTATTCCGAATTGATTTGATTTCCTTTTTATTGTTTTAGTTTCCTAATTTTAAAAATAGGAATGAAATCGTTTTTATTAGGAAAAACTTGCTGGCCCATTAAGCACTTTCCTCTTCTAGCCCAACAAGAGATCATCTCCTTCCTCTGTTTTCTCTCACGTTACAGAAGCTTTCCATATCCATGGAGACAGGAATCTCCACCTTCCCGATCTCCCTCGTCTTTCCATCCCAGCGCCTCCCGAGACCGCCTATAAAACCGCCTCCCGCTCCTCGTTCCATTTTTCCCATCACCACGCCCCCTCCCTGCCCGGAGCCTTCTCGCCACCGTCCTCCTTTTCCTGCCGAGAAACGCTCACCAGAGCCCGACGCCAGGAGTGAGCAAGACCTGAGGCGCCCAGCGCCACTTCCCCAAGCGCCGACCCCTCCTCCGCCACCCCACCCTCGCCCGGCGACCTCGCCCCCTCGCGACCTCGCTTCGCCGGAGCAGCCCTCCACATCGTCGTCTCCTTCCTGCCATCTCTGCCTCACGTACAGGTAACTCCGTTCTCGTTTTTCAGATTTATTTCCGTAACAGATTTAGTTCCGTTCGTGTTTAGCTTATAACTTTTTATCTTGAAGTCCAATGATGCTGATTCTTTTATGCGTTAGATCACAATTTTCTTGTAGTTTCCAAAAATATATTATTTGTCTATGTTTGGATTTATAAAAATTGAGTTAGATCAGATTTGAATTAAAGCTTGTTTTGCTTATTCGGGAGTTTAAAATAGGTTTTTAATTAATTCTTTTTTGCTCCTGGTCTCTAGGACCTTTCTTATCCAGTAGTATTTAGTATTTTATTTTCAGGTTAATTTAAATTAGGTTTTTAGCAAAACAGTACTGTTTTAATATTAGTTCTGTTTTAGCTTTTTATTTATTGTTTTTATTAGTTTTAAATTATTTCTTTTTGTCACTTTTGACAAAATTAGTTGTGTTTCTGTTAGACAACAGGAGAAAATTTATTTTACTTTAAAAAAATTATTTTCCTTAGTTTTGTATGAAACCTTCTATAGGTCATAGTTAGAGTTTTATAAAAGCTTTTTATTTGTTTCTTTTTGCAAATAAAATTTTATGGAAAAAAATACTTTCTGTTAAATTAGTTATTTTACATTTTATTTTATGTTAATTTATTAGTTTAGTATTTTAATTGTTGTTAAGTTTTTACTTACGGCAAAACTATATTAGATGTTTGTAGCAAAGTCATAGATCTTCGTTAGTAGTTTTTCTTTGTAGTTTTATTTGAAGTTTCTTTTGATTTTGTTTGAGTTTTATTATCGATTTTCCTTGCTGTTTTGATTGTTATTTCGAGTGCTAAAACTGTTTGCTAGGATGTTTGCTTATGTGAATGCTATGTTTGACTATATAGATTTTCAACGGAGTGACGATTAGTTCTACCAAGTCATTTTCTGACAGCGTTGTTATCTTCATCAAGTATTACTAGGCAAGTTCACTTTGACCATGCTTTCATACCTATGTTTTATTGCATTTAGTGGCATCTTTGCAACCACCCCTCGGTAGTGATATTGAAATTCTTGTAGTTGAGTAGTATGCATGAGGTAGGAACCCATCACCCTGTTACCAAGCCCGGGACGTTTTATTTAAATGCTACGCTATAGTAGACGGGTTTGGTATGAGTGTTCGAGTGGTGTGAAGAAGGAGGACTCTCGTCAATGACGACAACTCCATGATGGAATCTGCAAGGACTGCATCTTCAAGACCTCAAGACTTCAAGACTCGAGACAGAATTCAATACACACTCTTTGGGTGAAGGGCGGTTGACGGGCACCTGGAGAACCCAGTGGTTGGCGGGATGCATGGAGAAGCGCCATGACATCTTGCGGAAAGCTTCACCTGCACCCAAAGAGACGGAAGAATACTTCATGCCCGGAAGCTTACCTGCAACCGCAAGTCATTATGGGCTCTGGCTTGGTTGACCTTAGTGGTGACTCACTGGGGACGGTACTAGCAGATGTAGAACTACGGTAGGATGGGATGAGTACCGGACAGTGGTCAGAGGAACTCTTTGGAAGACCATGTTTCGGTCATCTTGTTCTCAAACACTCGGAAGTGCGAGAACGTAAAGAGAGGGATCGAATCTTGCGGGTAAAGTGTACAAACCTCTGCAGAGGGTTATAAACCTAATTGATTAGCCGTGTCCCCGGTTACGGACAATTTGAGCATCTGGACTTGGATCTATCTCAGAACTCTCAACACCGGACTGATAACTTAATTGTGGGCAACTTATGATGAATTTGGGCTATGAGACATCGGTTGGCGGAACCATGTCATGATAGAAAACTCTATAGTACAGACTTCATTTATTCCTTTGATGTAGGGAAAATAAAACCAGCTTTTACGCAAACAAAATTCAGATACAGAGCCATAAAGCCATATTGCATATAGTATAGTTTTATCATCTGTTTATTCATGTTGTGATCTTGCCGGTACATTCAATGTACTGACCTACACGGCTGCAACGTATCATGTTGCGTATATTTCCTCGACGAGTAAGAGTTACGATACGTGGTTACGGTCTACACTCAACCTGCCGATGGCGTTGATGGGACTCCACACCCGCTTGATTGTTTCATTGAGTATTATGAGGTATATATCATTTACGTTATTTATGCATGTGATTGCACTTTGATATATACATTGATGTACTGTGTGTGCCAGCATACTGATCCAGGGATGGCACAGTAACACAGAGGCTTGACCGTCTGAGGTCGGGTCGCTACAGAGCCACAAAGCCATACTGCATATAGTATAGTTTATCATCTGTTTTCTCTTATTGTGATCTTGCCGGTACATTCAATGTACTGACCTACACGGCTGCAACGTATCATGTTGCAGATATTTCCTCGACGAGTAGAGTTATGATACAGGGTTACGGTCTACACTCAACCTGCCGATGGCGTTGATGGGACTCCAAACCCGACTATTTGTTTCATTGTGACTTATGAGGTATATATCGGTTTTACGTTAATTATACATGTGATTGCACTTTGATATATACATTGATGTACTGTGTGCCAAAGACATCTTGATCCGAGGATGGCACAAAGAACACAGAGGCTTGACCGTCTGAGGTCGGGTCGCTACAGATATGGTATCAGAGCACATGTTGACTGTAGGACGTGACCCTAGAAATCGGAAAGCCCCTTGGACAGGATATCTCAAAAACTTTATTTTTCAAAAAGACTCTTACTCCTCATCTTTTCTGATTTTATCAAATAGACACTCTCACCTCAAATTGTTAGAATATACCCTTTTCCCTTTTGACCACATGAAGGATCAACTGAAGACGCTCCAAGAAGGATTAGATATCGGAGAACTGATGACCACTTCGTGAGTAAAGAGGATTTCACCATGCATTAGAAGAGTTGAAGCTGCAACAATTGAAGACTCCGAAGACTAGAGGAATTTGAAGTTCCTGAAGAATTATTTGACCTTTAGAGACCAAACCCTTGTTATACACCTACGTTAGATGCGATGATTTGTGAGCTGTCATTTGTTTGATGTTTTCCGACAGCCACAAAGTAAAACCCGTTTCTTCAAAAACTATTGTTTGTATTGTGTGTATATCCCTCCCCATCTCTCTCATATCTCATCCCAAAACTTTTGGACCCCATAGATGATGAATGAAGTTGGACTGATATTCTTTGGACCGAAAACCCAGCCGGAGGCAGAGCTATGGATTCAGAACATGGAGAATAACTTCGGGAGCAATTTGGTTTCAAGGAAGAATGAAGTATCTTACGCTCTTCAGTACTTTGAAGGAAGTGCTGCAACATGGTGGCAGATGCATCAAGCCATACAGGGATGGAATGGAACAAGAACTTGGGAGGAATTCAAGAAGACCCTGTTGAGATCACGTCTCATCCGGAAGCACTACGATAACCCGAAGAAGAAACCTTGTGCCTGCAAGATTTGCGGAGAAATAGGACACACCCAGGAGGAACACAAGGATGGATGCCCTCATTGTGAGGAGAAACACCCGGTGAGGAATGCCCAACTAGTCGGTGACTTGTTTCTTGTGTGAAGGAACCACCCACTACTCGACTCAAGGTCACATTTACCCCATGGTGCAACAAACTATTCAGGAGCGGGAAGAAGGAATGAAAGAAGCCCTCCGAGAAGTTATGAAAGAACACATGATGAAGGAATGTGTTGAAGACCACGATGGATAAGGCCTCAACAAATTTTACTCCAACGCTTGCTATTCATGTGGAGAAGAAGGACATTTTTCCCAGATTGTACCAAGGAAAGAGAAGAATATTTCAGAGATTTCCGAGCAGAAGTGAAGTTTGACCCTCGGAAATAGAATCTCTGATCATTACAGAGAAATCCAGGAAGAGAAAAAGAAGGCAACCCCGTAACAACACAATTTTCGCAGAGAAGGACCTGAGTGACATCACTTGTTACAGTGCAAGGATTTAGGTCATTACGCTAGTAAATGTCCGTAAAAGAAGCCAAGAATCCAAGGAGCCTACATAATCACAAAGAAGCCCGAGACATGTCGGAAGTCATTTGTTTTCGCTGCAAGGAAGCAGGACATTATGCTACTAAATGCCACAACAAGATGAAAGCTGGAGTTGAGTAGTTGGAATTTTAATATTGGAAACAAGAGTAGTAGAAAGCAATTTCATTTTCATGAGTTCGATGAGTTGAGTTATGTAATGGGTGCTCAGAGTTTGTAATGGATTCATGAAATCAATAAAGTTAAGGTGACATGTTTTCATATGTTTTATTGTCTGTGAACAAAGATTTTGACCATTTTCGAGGATATGAGAAATATGGTCTATGGATGGATTTGTGAAATTCATTTTAAGGGTGGTAGTACCCTGTGAAGAAGACTAGACTAATGGATAAGAATATATATATTCCACGGACTGTAGTTCGAAGGAAAAAAAAAGTTGGAGTTTTGCTTTTGATATGATGGTATGAAGAAACAGTACTACCTGATTTAAAGGAGGTGTAATATGGAACAAGAGAGTTACTCAAGGATGAGTTAAAGCTGCACTAGTGTTGAAGTGGGCCATAACCCACAGGCCCAGGATTTTGAAAAGGAACAGATGTAACCTTGATAAAGGAATAAATTTGGAAGAATCAATGATCCAATCAGCATACGTTTCGTAGGAGGTTACGCAAAAACCTGAGAGTGGTGAAGTAACGATAGATGTTTTGTTTGACTTGCTGAACCAAAGGATTTACTCGAACCCAGTTCGAGAACAAGAGAAATTATGCAATGCTTGTGAGTATGCCCAAGTGTTAGAATACGTGATTCACTGTTTACGTATGTGGTAATGATTCAAGTACGGGATGGATTGGCCCCCATACCGAGACTTCTATCATGAACTATCATATGTTGATGGAAAATCAGAGAGCCTTGAAAACCTTAGAAGAGTGTCGACGCGATAAGCCATAAAACCATAGAATGGTAGGACGATGGAACCCTTTACAGGCAACCGTTGCCAATCGTAGGTTATACGCTGAGATCCAACCCCGACCATTTTCCTGCAGGAGAAACCATGAATTGTCGACCACCATGAGATTTTCGATAGTAGTTTAGTATTGGCGACAGACCTGTCAGCTCAGAAGACCCAGTCTCGGAAGAACCTCACCAAGATGAAAGGACACAAGTTTGAGGAAAAGGTTATGCCCTACTAGAAGAGCCCCAGTGAAGGAGTTACTCCAAAGATGTGAGAAGACCGATAGTGTTCCCACTAAGGATAGAGTACATAAGATCTGTTGGAACCATAACCTGCTTTTTAAGTGTGGTAGCACACTAGACTATTCAGATCAATGGATTTGCTAGAAGACCCCCAAACCCTAACCCTTTTCTTGCTAGCCTCTTCGAATCTCGAGGACGAGATTCATTTTAAGTGTGGTAGATTTGTAACATCCCAAAATTCTAAATTTTGGAATGTTATATTAAATAAATAATTAGGATTGTTTGTTTGATTGTTGAGTGATTGATTGTGTGAAATTGAGTGGAATTTGAAACTTTTTGAAAGTTTAATGAGAGGGAATGAAATGACTTTCCTAGGCCTTTTTTTTGACTTCTGATCTCTGAGAATTTAAATTCAATTCAAACACAAAACCCTAGAGAGAAGATGATATGACTTCTTCCATTTAAATAAATGAAAAGGGTTTTGAAAAGATTTGAATTCCATTTGGAAATATTTCAATTTGAAACTTTATGCAACTCAATGATTTTCATGAGAGAAGATAAAATGACTTCTTCAAATTAAATGAAATATGAGTTGGGAGTTTTAAAAGAATTAAAATCAAAGTTCTTTGAATTTATTTCCAATTTGGAGTTATTTGAGTTTTATTCAAAATATTTTCTCCAAAAACAAAATATATGGAAAATAGGGTAACATGATTCCCTACATCAGAAAATTGGAGAGAAATTAATTTGAAGTCATTTTGGTATTTTAAAAATGATTTTATTGGATTTTATTGGACCAGAAGCACTCTTTGCTTTATTAAAATTTGTGTGTATTTTATTTAATGCTAGAATAATGTTCATCATGTAGGAAATCTT